>OX183139.1:3107500-4307500 GCA_945261195.1 Cryptosula pallasiana
CACATAACGACGGGTTCAGTTTTGAAATGTCTTTGATTCTGTTTTGGTCCACATACTCGTGCTGTGCTATGCTGTCGCAGATGCTTCTATAGCTCTGCTCCAAGCAATCAAAGATATTTTTTGTCACTGGCTGAACTTGAGTGAAGGTTTTGAGCAGTTTTTACTTTTCTTGTGCAATTTTCTGTCAAGTTATCTACCTAAGAAAAGATAACAGTGACATCGGTGTAAAATATTTTCCAGGCGGGGTTTACAATGGTGGACGGAGTTTGGGGAGAGCCCATAGAAATATAGTTAGATACCTCTATGGGAGAGCCACCCACCCTCTTTGCCACCCAGGCTAAATAGTTTTATTTCTCATTAGTTCGCCAGATTGACAATAGGCTGATATTGTGGCCCTACAATAGATCAGGTTTACTAAAATCATACAAGCGATCATTATTTATGCCCTATATAACGACTGTCTTTTTTAAGACATTTTATTCGATAGCATAAAATTTCATATTGCAGACATAATTTATTTTTTGTGCGTTTCCGGATCCGTCGTCAGCAACAGACCGTTTTCTTTCTTCAATCCGAAAAGTTGGTAATTTAAATATAGAACGATCAAGTGAGTTCGCAAATCTATTATTGTATTCCCCAACAGTGTACCATTACAGTTGAGGCAGTGCATTGGGTGATTTTTATATTATTTGCTCGAACATCAGCATCACTCATAAAAAAATTAATGTGAAAAATTTTAAAAAGAAGAAGAAGATGATGATCATGATTGATGATGATGATGATCGATGGTGGTGATGATGATGATCATGATTATTATCATTAACTAATAATAATTATTATTATCAGCAATAATATGATTAATTATAATAATTGTTATTGAAGAACATTATTATCAGTTATAATCATAATAATTATTATTAAAAATGATGATGATTCATTCATTCGAGGCTTTTATTATTTATTATTATTTATTAGAACAAAAGAACCCAGGACCAATGCCAGGTTGTTTTTATCAATGAAGAGTTTCTAATAATAAGGAATGACGAATCGAATGAATGGTCACATTGGATTTATTGCTCTGAGAAATATTGTGCAGGATTTTGTGGTAACGTCACTAGTCACCCTGGTAGCCCACCTGCACCACCTCTAGGTAGCAGAGTTGTTTGTCTGTCCAGACATGCTTGCTGTCAGCTCGGCCGTCTCAACGTCCGCCCGTCTGCATAACTGCTAGAAGATAGGTCGTGATAGGCAAGAGTATGCCAGGCAAGTCTACCTCTCGCCTACCACTCGTCAGTCAACACTAGTGCTGCCAGACCTAGTAGGTCGTCAGGGCTGGTTGCCTTCTAGAGTAGTAGGCTGTAAGTTGTGCAGGATCATTCAAGTATAAAGCTTGAGTGAGTGTGAGCTATCTTTATTCCTAGAAAGAATTGTCTAGCTGTGAATCTCGGTATACACTGATTAGTGAGAGGCCCAGCAGTTGTATTTATGTAAACAGTTAGATAATATTATGGCGGTACTACAAGTTGTAGCCTCGAACATGCTAACACTGTACAAGAAAGTAAAAGTTCGAGGCTATGAATAATAATGATAATAAATGATGCTAACACATGATACAAATGGAATCGCTATAATGTTTGCTATGTTACAGGCGCCTTGCTGTGTATTTCCTGTACAATATTATGCAGCTAACAAGTTCAACGTTACTACTTATAACTGTTGTTATAAAATAATAATACTACTGTTGAAGATTTCACAGCTACCCTGACCTTGTTACTATAATTTCGCAAGAATATCTGGGTTATGTGTAATACCTCTTACTGCCCCTCTACTCTCCTAAGCAGCTGGTATCTTAGATAATGTAAATTACGCATATATGTGTGGAAAGTATCCTACACTAATACCATTCATGATTGGAATAAATTGGCATATATGAATGAATCAATCCCGGTACAATTATTAAGATATAATTTTTATTTCCTAGTTAAAAATTACAGGCGAGTCTCAATATATTGTTGCTGCTAGGCGACCTATTGATGGGAAAACCCCGGCAATAATGATTTACAATTATATTTAATATGATCGTTATAAATAATCGAAAATACCCGTATAATATTTACCTCTCTGAATGTCGCCGGTATCAATCTTGGTAACTACTGTAGAATATCGAAAGTGATAATGCTGCTTGTAACTCGACACCAGAGAGCAAGTTTTCCGGGTTGATAACCTTTATTCCTCGAACGAACTCAATATAAAAATAATATTGGTTGACACAGTAAAATCGTGTTAATACCAGTGTAGATAGAAAAAATGAACTGCCTGTACACAGTGGGCTTTGCTGTTTATGTAGAACAAGATACACTCTCTGTCTGAGTGATCATTACCCCAAAGTCAAAATCAAATACAAAATAAAATCAACTGTATAACAAATTACATAAGGTATTTCTACATATAATTAATTTATTACCTTACAATAATATTTGGTTTTGCAGCAATTCTTTTGATTGTTATCTCATTGCAATAGAAATACGCTCATAGATTGTTCATAAGCTTAGCGATAACAATTGTTACGATTCTCTACAATACAACAAACAAAGGAGGTTCCATTTGTCCCTATTATTAAAATAGTAATATAATAAAATAATAGGTGTGGTCGATGGAAGAGTAATTATAATAAATAAATATAATATTAATGATAAAGGTGAATGGAAGCTTTGTAATATACTGAAAATAAAAGAATATTAATTTGGCAGTATTTATTTAGTCAGGTGTCAAATATTTGGTCACTTGTGGTGATCACCAGCAAGATCCAAATTCCAAGAGTTGGGATGGATTGATGTCCTGTATGGGGTTGTTGTGTTCGAGTCTGTGGTTTTATAGCGCATTTACAATTGTAATATTTTTTGATATAAATTATTGTGTGGCTTATTAGAAATTCATTTGTGTGCATTTATATAAGAGCTTCTTATATCAATTAACTAGCCCATGTGTGTGTTTTTTTTTTTATTGAATGGAACGAATGGAAATGAAAGTGGAGGTTGACGTATAAAGCAAGACTCTAAATTTATTAACAATCGCCAAGAATAAACAATGGTAATTATTATATAGCAACCAATAGTGTAATGGATTAAGAAGTATCAAATGAACACACCTATCACACCTATGTTGTCCAGCAGTAATATAGTAGCACCAAGGTCAATGGGAGGTGCTATCTCCTAGCGGTGGCTTCGTTATTATCAACGATTGTATATAATCATTGATAATATTATATAGTCCATGTGAACAAGTAGGTGTAACATTTTCATGAAGTTTTCATTTAAACTTGTAAAAACTTCATTATTATTCAGTGCTTTTTTGATTATATTTTGGTAACATAGCGAGTATTTTAGATTTGGTAATTATCTTTGTTGTTAAAAAAAACACTTGACATTCAATTGGGGCCACTATTTTTTATCTCAAGTTCATTAAAAAAAGCTTCCTACATTTGTTGATTAATGAACTTCAAACATGAAAGTTAGTTTTTTAATGAAAATTATGTAATTGTCCTTTAGATTTCGATCAAGAAACCTTGTCACTTGAAGGGCGGTGTGCACGTAATAGGAGCTTGATCAAAAATTATAAGATTGACGTCTAGAGAAGAACAGCTGCAAGAAGTTTAAAGTTTGCTGTAGTGTCACTTTTTTGCATTCGCAAAAGTTTCTGCACAATTCCGATATTTGCAAGATCACGCTTATGTGCAACTAGCTAAAATTATTGAAACTCACTTTATAGTTTTATATAACGTATGGCATATCCAGGGAAACATTGTGAACGATTGCGTTTATAAGAGTTGTCTTACTCATGCTACTCTGTATTAAGTTTTTTAATTTCAAGCTGAATAAGTTTGAATTTAATTAAACCTGTTCAAAATTGGGTGTCCTTGATCTCACCCTCATTATAAAGCGTAGAATCAAAATACTTGCATGCTCAGTTTACTTTTGCTAGTGCTAGCTTTCTTTTTCCTAATTTGTGGTAGTACTTGGTTTTACAGTTACTTAGTCCTCATCGCTGTCTGTAGGAATTCATTAGATAGATAGCATTGCTTGAAGATGTCATCTAAAAGGGAGCTTTGCCCATGGACTCTTCCTGTCAATCAGGGACAACCTCAACTCCATCTGTACAACAGTTTGACTAGGTCCAAGGTCAGTTGTGGACCAAAACCAAATTATTTCTTCTTACAATTCAGTTTTCTAAATGAGATATGTTTGCAGAATTGTATGTGTAAATGAAAACTGCTTGTAAAAATTCATTTAGTTTACAGTTAGTTAGTTACTCAGTTAGTTGTTAGTTAGTCAGTCATATATTTAATTTCAGGAAAAGTTTATCCCTCAAAATGGCAACAAAGTACTGTGGTACAGTTGTGGGCCAACTGTGTATGATGTCTCGCACATGGGACATGCCAGGTATGCATCCTGTTTTCATACTTGACTCGTCACATCTAACTTGTGTATAATAAACCAATCATGTCAGACTTGACATAGACAGCCAATCACGACAGTCTTGTGTATAAACAACCAATCACACTAGATTTGTGTATAAACAACCAATCACACCAGACTTGTGTATAAACAACCAATCACACTAGACTTGTGTATAAACAACCAATCACACTAGACTTGTGTATAAACAACCAATCACACTAGATTTGTGTATAAACAACCAATCACACTAGACTTGTGTATAAGCAACCAATCACACTAGACTTGTGTATAAACAACCAATCACACTAGACTTGTGTATAAACAACCAATCACACTAGACTTGTGTATAAGCAACCAATCACACTAGATTTGTGTATAAACAACCAATCACACTAGACTTGTGTATAAACAACCAATCACACCAGACTTGTGTATAAACAACCAATCACACTAGACTTGTGTATAGACAACCAATCACACTAGACTTGTGTATAAGCAACCAATCACACTAGACTTGTGTATAAACAACCAATCACACTAGACTTGTGTATAAACAACCAATCACACTAGACTTGTGTATAAGCAACCAATCACACTAGACTTGTGTATAAACAACCAATCACACCAGACTTGTGTATAAACAACCAATCACACTAGACTTGTGTATAGATAATTGATCACATCAGCTGGCACAAATTTCATAGGCAACAGTTTTAGCCTTTTTTTGTATTGGAAAAATGATACTCAATTGAGAAAAGAAACAGTTTGAAGAATAAAAATTGTTGGGATGTGCTCTCCTGCCAGAACAATTTTGCGGGAAATTTGTCAGACTTTGAGATTCGCAAAGGACAACTCCGACATGAACATTTCCATTTCAGGAAATAATCGCTGTAAGATGTGTGAATAGATATAAAATCGTCTGTCTTAGGTCATACATATCATTTGATATACTGAGACGCATCCTAAAAGATTACTTCAAGTACGATGTCACCTATTGTATGAATATCACAGACATCGATGACAAGATCATAAGGAGAGCTCGGCAGCACAAGTTGTTTGAGGATTTTAGTAAGGAGAAACAGTGAGTTTGACTTGGAGTTATGGTCTTGTAGAACTTTTGTAGCACTGCTGTGGCATCAAAATATTCGAATGGAAGCTCAGAGATGTCAGCATCTAAATTTTTTTCTATGTTTGCGCAGCGACTCATCCGCGTTGATGGCTACAGTAACGTCTGCAGTGGATAGACTAAAACAAAAACTAGCCAATGAGACGGATGCCGCCAAGAAGCAGATGCTCAGTAAGATGTTAGCGAAGAGTGAAGAGGCTGTCAAACACTTTAATGAGCAAAAGAGTTTACCGGAGGAGCAGGCTAACCAGGCTCAGCAGGTGCCTACTCATCATTTTATCTACCATTAGCACTCGGATTTTTTTTCTATAAAAAATTACGTTAGGTATTTATTAGACTTAATGGATATTATATATGTTTGTGTAGACCCTTCATGTTTTTTGTTCCAGCAAACTTTTATATCAATAATATTAAACTATACGTTTGTATTTGATTGGCAGGAGCTGGTGCAGAACCTGAAGGACCCTCTCTCTGATTGGTTAGATGGCAAACTCGGTGCACAAGTTACGGATAATTCCATCTTTCTAGATCTTCCTAAGAAGTTTGAGGATGAGTATTTCTCTGACATGAAGCAGTTGAATGTGAGTTGTTTGTATATTTAGTAGAAGGCAGAGATGGGGGGTCTCGAGTAGTTGTAGTTCTATTGCGCCTTTGGCCTCTCTATGTCTTTTTTATTCTTCCTGTGCCATAATAGAACATACAAACTTGTTAGTGATATTATATATTTGCTAGTAAATTGTACTTTCACAATAACATAAATTTTTTGCATTGAGGGTAACTGAGTGCGCATATTTCTCTGTTACAGATTTTGCCACCAGACATTTTAACTAGAGTCACTGAGTATGTGCCAGAGATAGTAGAGTACATACAGAAGATCATAGACAATGGCTTTGCGTGAGTATCAGAATGCTTCCATATATGTACTTGTTAGTGCTGTATCTAGGCATGTGTTGGTGTATGTTAGTTAGTGCTATATCTAGGCATGTGTTGGTGTATGTTAGTGCTATATCTAGGCATGTGTTGGTGTATGTTAGTGCTATATCTAGGCATGTGTTGGTGTATGTTAGTTAGTGTTATATCTAGGTATGTGTTGGTGTATGTTAGTTAGTGCTATATCTAGGCATGTGTTGGTGTATGTTAGTGCTATATCTAGGCATGCGTTGGTGTATGTTAGTGCTATATCTAGGCATGTGTTGGTGTATGTTAGTTAGTGCTATATCTAGGCATGTGTTGGTGTATGTTAGTGCTATATCTAGGCATGTGTTGGTGTATGTTAGTGCTATATCTAGGCATGTGTTGGTGTATGTTAGTTAGTGCTGTATCTAGGCATGTGTTGGTGTATGTTAGTGCTATATCTAGGCATGTGTTGGTGTATGTTAGTTAGTGCTATATCTAGGCATGTGTTGGTGTATGTTAGTTAGTGCTATATCTAGGCATGTGTTGGTGTATGTTAGTGCTATATCTAGGCATGTGTTGGTGTATGTTAGTGCTATATCTAGGCATGTGTTGGTGTATGTTAGTTAGTGCTATATCTAGGCATGTGTTGGTTTATGTTAGTTAGTGCTATATCTAGGCATGTGTTGGTGTATGTTAGTGCTATATCTAGGCATGTGTTGGTGTATGTTAGTGCTATATCTAGGCATGTGTTGGTGTATGTTAGTGCTATATCTAGGCATGTGTTGGTGTATGTTAGTGCTATATCTAGGCATGTGTTGGTGTATGTTAGTTAGTGCTATATCTAGGCATGTGTTGGTGTATGTTAGTGCTATATCTAGGCATGTGTTGGTGTATGTTAGTGCTATATCTAGGCATGTGTTGGTGTATGTTAGTTAGTGCTATATCTAGGCATGTGTTGGTGTATGTTAGTGCTATATCTAGGCATGTGTTGGTGTATGTTAGTTAGTGCTATATCTAGGCATGTGTTGGTGTATGTTAGTTAGTGCTATATCTAGGCATGTGTTGGTGTATGTTAGTGCTATATCTAGGCATGTGTTGGTGTATGTTAGTTAGTGCTATATCTAGGCATGTGTTGGTGTATGTTAGTGCTATATCTAGGCATGTGTTGGTGTATGTTAGTTAGTGCTATATCTAGGCATGTGTTGGTGTATGTTAGTTAGTGCTATATCTAGGCATGTGTTGGTGTATGTTAGTTAGTGCTATATCTAGGCATGTGTTGGTGTATGTTAGTTAGTGCTATATCTAGGCATGTGTTGGTGTATGTTAGTGCTATATCTAGGCATGTGTTGGTGTATGCAGGTGTGAGGTGCAGGTGTGTGTACAGGTAAAGGTACATTGCTCTGATGTTTTGGTGCTGATGTACCTATGCAATGGAATGTTACGATGTGCGGGTGGCAACAAAGACCGATGTAGTGTGCCGATGTACTAAAGCACATCGATGAGCTGCTGTTGAACTAGCCAATCATACATCACAAAGCGCGAGTTTATGCCTGTTTCATTTCCGACAACGAGTTATTTGTTTCCCTGATATAATAATAACAATAATTGAAAAACACATTCACTTTGATGTGCGTTTGTTTTTTCACCATAAAAAAACATGAGTTTTAATAATTATTTTCATTTTTTATGATTAAATTATCAGATTATTGTTATTATTCATCGTTTATTTTATTGTTGTACTTGATAATTAATCAATATTAATATACTTAAAAATGTTATAATTATCAATTATAGCTATTTTATGAGCCATGTGAAATCAATTCACTGGACTGAAATTTTTGTCAACAACTGCATTAAATCAAAATAGTTTTAGTGCAAAGGGGTGGAAATACAAGCTCCGTAACATCAACATTCCTTTGGAATTTAATGTTGGCAACAACGATTTGACACACATAATTGTTGTTGATAATATTTTTCTAGCGGAAATGTGTTATAAATGGTTCACTTGATGAGCTTGTAAAATTATTTTGTTTTAACTTATAAGACTTTGCTGATACGCCTTCGGCATCAGCCACAGACAATCATGTTGGTTTGGCCTAAATACAAGCCCCACGATGCACAAATGTATCAGCTACGCCCATCGTAAGGCCTTCCGCTGGCAAACATTGGCCTGTGTAGCCACCTCTTAATTGTAAGAAGTGTCCATTTTGTAGTTATAAAGTGTCCATTTTGTTGTCATGAAGTGTCCGTGTTGTAGTTATCATGTGTCCATTTTGTAGTTATAACGTGTTCGTGTTGTAGTTATGAAGTGAACGGCTCCGTATATTTCCTCAGCAGTGAGTTCAACAAAGATGAGAAACATTTTTATGCCAAACTTGTACCCGAGGCGTTTGGTGACTCCGAAGCGTTGGAGGAGGGTGAAGGTATAAGCACTGATTGCTGCCTTTACTGCTGCCACTGTTTTCTGTTGTATGTCTGTTTGTCTGCTGATCGTTGATAGATAGCCCATAATGTTTCAGGGGATTTAATATGTACAGCTGACCGGCTGGGAGAGAAGAGAAATACTACAGACTTTGCTCTTTGGAAACTGTCCAAACCTGGAGAGCCGAGCTGGGACTCCCCGTGGGGAAAGGTAATTGTCTGTCTAACGTATATATGTATATATACCTGTTTGTGGACACCCACCTGCATGCTCCTCCCCCACTGCACCATCCTCCCCCACTGCACCATCCTCCCCCACTGCACCATCCTCCCCCACTGCACCTCCCCCCCAGCTCTGCCTCCACCCCCATTCCTACCCTTCCTGCCTGGCCCTTCACCGCCTTGTTCTACTCTCTCCATCTCTCTAGTCTCTCTCTCTCCTTGCTCAACGAGATCAAAGACACTTGAAAACACTGTGCTAGCATGTTTTATGGAGCTCCGTGTTGTAACTTACTAGTTAGTTGTATTAATCGCTGCATTCTACCAATTGACAAAAGTAAGATGATATTTAAACCTATGGAAAATAGATGCGTCCCATGCATACTGGGAAGAGCCATACACCTTATGAAGTCACGTATTCAACCGTCTGCTATTAGCTAAATCTTATTTTTTATGATTTATCTGTACTTACATTCATGGAAAAAATTAAATCCGCAAACACCGTTGATTGGAGAGTAAATCACAAAACCAAACCCTGACCCATAGACCTAGTATTATTATTATTATAATACTACTAGGTCTATGCCCTGACCATACAACTACGTTGTCCAGTCGCTGTTGGTACAGCGTAGTTGATCTAGGCATACATCTAAGTGCATTGCTCACACACATAGACATACATACGATTGTCACATTTATAGATATGATTTAGATGTTCATTTGTTCATATGTCTGTGTGGGTTTATTTATTGTGTATAAAATGGCGCTGTACATTGCATTGCACACTTCTAGGGGCGACCAGGCTGGCACATAGAATGCTCTGTTATGGCCAGTAAAATGCTGGGAGACTCGTTAGACATCCACACTGGAGGTTTTGATCTCAAATTTCCTCATCACGACAACGAGCTAGCGCAAGCTGAGGTACACAGTCTATATAGTTAGTTATACATACACCATGTCTATGGGCTAGTCCAAGCTGTGGTACACAGTCTATATAGTTAGTTATACATACACCATGTCTATGGACTGGCACAAGCTGAGGTACATAGTCTATATAGTTAGTTATACATACACCATGTCTATGAGCTAGTACAAGCTGAGGTACACAGTCTATATAGTTAGTTATACATACACCATGTCTATGAGCTAGCACAAGCTGAGGTACACAGTCTATACACGATATACACAGGCGTATTACAGACACAGCCACTGGGTGAGGTACTTCCTGCACACAGGTAAACTCACCATAGATGGACTGAAGATGTCCAAGTCGCTAAAGAACTTCACAACAATCCAGGAGGCTCTGCAGAAATACTCAAGTAGGCAGATAAGGTTCACCTTTCTACTGCATGCATGGAAGGACTCTCTTGACTACAGCTCTAACACTATGGAGATGGCCCTGCAATATGAGCACACATTCAAGGTTACTCTTGCTATTTCTGTTGTATAAAGTCGTACACTGTTGTATGCAGTCGTACACTGTAGTATATAGTTGTACACTGTAGTATGCAGTCGTACACTGTTGTATATAGTCGTACACTGATGTATGCAGTCGTACACTGTTGTATGCAGTCGTACACTGTTGTATATAGTCGTACACTGTTGTATGCAGTCGTACACTGTTGTATATAGTCGTACACTGTTGTATATAGTCATACACTGTTGTATATAGTCGTACACTGTTGTATATAGTCGTACACTGTTGTATATAGTCGTACACTGTTGTATATAGTCGTGCACTGTTGTATATAGTCGTACACTGTTGTATATAGTTGTACACTGTTGTATATAGTCGTACACTGTTGTATATAGTCGTACACTGTTGTATATAGTCGTACACTGTTGTATATAGTCGTACACTGTTGTATATAGTCGTACACTGTTGTATATAGTTGTACACTGTTGTATATAGTCGTACACTGTTGTATATAGTCGTACACTGTTGAATGCTGTGCTGTTGGCTGTCACAGGAGTTCTTCCTGAACATGAAGAGTGCGCTGAGACAGCTACCAAGCAGTGGCTGTGAGATGTTCACCAAGTGGACTGACCTGGAGATGAAACTGAATGACCGATTGGATAAGTGCAGGGCTGCAGTGCACGAAGCTCTCTGTGGTAAGTTTTATGTATATGTTGTTGTGTATGTCTATGTTGTTGTGTATACCGTTTTGTTTTTGTCTATGTGGTGTGTGTCTATGTGGTGTGTGTGTCTATGTGGTGTGTGTGTGTCTATGTGGTGTGTGTGTCTATGTGGTGTGTGTGTCTATGTGGTGTGTGTGTCTATGGTTGTATGTGTGTCTATGTGGTGTGTGTGTCTATGTGGTGTGTGTGTTTATGTGGTGTGTGTGTCTATGTGGTGTGTGTGTCTATGTGGTGTGTGTGTCTATGGTTGTATGTGTGTCTATGTGGTGTGTGTGTCTATGTGGTGTGTGTGTTTATGTGGTGTGTGTGTCTATGTGGTGTGTGTGTCTATGTGGTGTGTGTGTCTATGGTTGTATGTGTGTCTATGTGGTGTGTGTGTCTATGTGGTGTGTGTGTCTATGTGGTGTGTGTGTCTATGTGGTGTGTGTGTCTATGTGGTGTGTGTGTCTATGGTTGTATGTATGTCTATGTGGTGTGTGTGTCTATGTGGTGTGTGTGTCTATGTGGTGTGTGTGTCTATGTGGTATGTGTGTCTATGTGGTGTGTGTGTCTATGGTTGTGTGTATGTCTATGTTTGTGCCTACGTCTATGGCTGTGCGTACGTCTATGGCTGTGTGTATGTCTATGTTTGTGCTGTAGACTCAGTAAACACTCGCGGTGCGCTGGAACACATGAAGGAGCTGATAACTCACACAAATATTTATATGAAGGAGAAACAGTCTCTGAAAACTTCTGCAGATTACACTTTGTTACATAACCTGAGTACCTACATCACTGACATGCTCAAGGTAGGGTGTAGCTGGAGTGTATGAAGCCAGGACTTCCTATATGCAATTTAATAGTTGAAGTATGGTTACTCTGTGCAGACTAACTTATGAAGTGTACGTCTCCCCATACTGAGTATGTATTTTCTGTCATCGTCAATGACTGGCAGCTCATGCTTTCATTATTGCAATTTGTGCTGTTTGTAGGTATTTGGAGTGGTCAATGCTGACAGTTCTATTGGATTCACTGAGACAGTAGAGGGAGCTGTGAATGTTGAGGAAGTAGTTATGCCATATCTTGATTGCCTGGCGGATTTCAGGAAAGACGTAAGGCAGAATGCATCTTCTAAGAAGGACTTGGATGCTTTGAATCTGTGTGATTCACTCAGGGATGACGTTCTGCCACAGTTGGGAGTGAGATTAGAGGATTTGGATGGTTGGTAACTACTTTATAATTTGTCTGTGTATTACACCTTATATATCTGTATATTACACCTTATATATCTGTATATTACATCTTATATATCTGTATATTACACCTTATATATCTGTATATTACACCTTAGATATATAAGGTGTAATATACAGATATATAAGGTGTAATACACAGATATATAAGGTGTAATACACATATATCTGTGTATTACACCTTATATATCTGTATATTACACCTTATATATCTGTATATTACACCTTATATATCTGTATATTACACCTTATATATCTGTATATTACACCTTAGATATATAAGGTGTAATATACAGATATATAAGGTGTAATACACAGATATATAAGGTGTAATACACAGATATATGTGTATTACACCTTATATATCTGTATATTACATCTTATATATCTGTATATTACACCTTATATATCTGTGTATTACACCTTATATATCTGTATATTACACCTTATATATCTGTATATTACACCTTATATATCTGTGTATTACATCTTATATATCTGTATATTACACCTTATATATCTGTGTATTACACCTTATATATCTGTATATTACATCTTATATATCTGTGTATTACACCTTATATATCTGTGTATTACACCTTATATATCTGTATATTACACCTTATATATCTGTATATTACACCTTATATATCTGTATATTACACCTTATATATCTGTATATTACACCTTATATATCTGTATATTACATCTTATATATCTGTATATTACACCTTATATATCTGTGTATTACACCTTATATATCTGTGTATTACACCTTATATATCTGTATATTACACCTTATATATCTGTATATTACACCTTATATATCTGTATATTACATCTTATATATCTGTGTATTACATCTTATATATCTGTGTATTACACCTTATATATCTGTATATTACACCTTATATATCTGTATATTACATCTTATATATCTGTGTATTACACCTTATATATCTGTATATTACACCTTATGTATCTGTATATTACACCTTATATATCTGTGTATTACACCTTATATATCTGTGTATTACATCTTATATATCTGTGTATTACACCTTATATATATGTATATTACACCTTATATATCTGTATATTACATCTTATATATCTGTATATTACACCTTATATATCTGTATATTACATCTTATATATCTGTGTATTACACCTTATATATCTGTGTATTACACCTTATATATCTGTGTATTACACCTTATATATCTGTATATTACATCTTATATATCTGTGTATTACACCTTATATATCTGTATATTACACCTTATATATCTGTATATTACATCTTATATATCTGTGTATTACACCTTATATATCTGTATATTACACCTTATATATCTGTGTATTACACCTTATATATCTGTATATTACACCTTATATATCTGTGTATTACACCTTATATATCTGTATATTACATCTTATATATCTGTATATTACACCTTATATATCTGTATATTACACCTTATATATCTGTATATTACACCTTATATATCTGTATATTACATCTTATATATCTGTATATTACATCTTATATATCTGTATATTACACCTTATATATCTGTGTATTACACCTTATATATCTGTATATTACACCTTATATATCTGTATATTACACCTTATATATCTGTGTATTACACCTTATATATCTGTGTATTACACCTTATTTAATATATACATTATAGGAGATATGAGAGCCATAAAATTGGTAGACAAAGAAACGCTGATGAAGGAAAGAGCTGAAAAGCTAGAGGTAAGTTTTGTATACAATATGTATCTCTGTTGTGTCGTGCGGTCTGATGAAGGGCCAGCTTGAGGAGACACAAGCCAGCATTTGATGAAGAATAGGACATTATGGCTATATTATTATTTAGAGATCAGCTCTCTGCGTCGAAACAATTAACTTTTGGTTTATACCTCGTGTGTTTGTTAACTCTTCACACATTTGTTGTTTGTTTACAATTTATTTGCTACAACATCTATTGACATTCTATTTGTTCGTTCAGAAAAAAATTGCAGAAGAAAAAGCTAAAACTGAGAAAAAAGCCAAAGCTGAGGCTGAACAGGTAGATGTGACTTATACATGTATATGTATTGTGTGTAATATCTCTATGTGTTTATAGACTTATATATGTATATGTAATGTGTGTAATATATCTATGTGTTTACAGATTTATACATGTTTATGTAATGTGTGTAATATCTCTATGTGTTTATAGACTTATATATGTAATGTGTGTAATATATCTATGTGTTTATAGACTTATACATGTATATGTAATGTGTGTAATATCTCTATGCGTTTATAGACTTATACATGTATATGTATTGTGTGTAATATCTCTATGTGTTTATAGACTTATACATGTATATGTAATGTGTGTAATATCTCTATGTGTTTACAGATTTATACATGTTTATGTAATGTGTGTAACATCTCTATGCGTTTATAGACTTATACATGTATATGTAATGTGTGTAATATCTCTATGTGCTTACAGATTTATACATGTATATGTTCTGTGTTTAATAAGTTATAAATGTTTATTATAGAAAGCAAAGGATGCACAAAAAAAGATAAAACCTGAAGAACTATTTATTTCACAAACAGACAAATATTCCAAGTTTAATGATAAGGTAGGAGTTGTCTGCTAAACGACCCTGACCCGTCTTTCTCTCGCTGCCTTGTAGTTATTTCTATGCTACTACTCGTTATAGGGTCTGCCCACTCACAATGCTGATGGATCAGAAGTCTCAAAGAGTCAGATGAAAAAGTTGCAGAAGATTTATGATGCACAAGACAAAAAGTATAAAGAATATCAAAAATCCATAGCCACTTCAAACTAGTCAATATTCTTCTCAATTACTACTGTCTCGCTCTAATAATGTCCGTCTCCATGTTTATGTGCATGCCTTCCATTGGTTCTATCTATTTATAGTATTTGTTAATAAAACAGTGTTCTATGTCTATGCATATGCTTATCGTAAAATGTGTGATATCAAAGTGAAACTGAAAGGTTCAAGTTCCATCATCCGATTCGTTTCCTAAACTGGTTACAATCTTTTCTTTGCTGCTGATGAAAACGTTGACATTTCCAATGCAACGCATAAAGTTTGTTTGTAAACAAAAGTTAAAAAGGAGAAAAACTGTGTAGCTGTAGGTTATACGATCTGTGTATTGTTCAACTGATGTGATTATTAATAGTTGTAGCAGTGAGAAAATGCAACATTCATTACAGTTTACTCTAGCCAGCTGATGTGATTTACTTGGTGTGATGAGACAACTCCCACAGCGTCTGTTGTCAAAGAGAGTCAATGAAGACATCTGTGATCGGTGTTTTGTTACCAACAATATTCCAAACAAAATGTCCAGCAGGTTTCCATTAGAGAAGTGGTTGAATACGTATTTATACATCATAAACCAAAGCATTGTTAGGTATTGGAGGGCTGTATTGGAATTGTGTCCCCCTTTACATAGAGCTGATAATCAAAAAATGCAGTGTAAATTCGGCCTGGCGGCATTTCATTTGTAGCATTTTTTCCACTGCATGATTTGAATATCAATTTTGTGCATAAACACAATTTTTATTGTAGTCAGGGATGTAATAATAATAATTACTTTCCTTGTTTGTAGCTTGAAATCTGCATAAGATCTCAGTATTGAATAAAAGGTTAGTATAATTGGTCACCCTCTGTAACTGTAACCCTTGGCAACTGTGTTTCATTTGTATATAAACATGTACATCTCTCTCCACTCGGCCATCACTATGTTATATTGTACGTGTGGTTAAATCTACATAGCCGTCTACAGACACAATGTGTAGATATTTGAGGTTTTTCCTACAGATTTTGATATAGCTTGGTTGATAAACTTCTGTTTGCTCTGTGACTGTTGGTTGATTTCTTATACATTGCAATAGCTGTCCAGTATTATTGCATTTTAATGACCTATTTACAGATACGTTGCATGTATCCACCAAGTGAGTTCCATTGTGATCGTCTATTCCATTATTACTGTGAAGGTCATTGAGTGGAGTTTTGTTTACAATTAGAGACTTTTCACCCCGTGAATTGACTTGTGATGGCTAAATTGTCATTTACACAAAAGGGTTGGCTATGTAATAGCATGAAGTTATAATGTCTGCACCCGATCAAGATTTACAGTTTCTTTGGGTTGTCTCTGTCAATTTTCAAACAGGGAATAAAACTGAACTGTACACTTAGTCTCACAAGTCAAAAGCTGGTACAGAGATACTCGTAGCCAAGTGAGTGAGTGCAGGCAACGTTTGCTTCAATATTTTGTGTAACAGATCAAACAATATAAGACTAAAGCCTCAAGTACATATGTATATAGCCATCGCTTGGCGATTTTTCTTAGCCATTGCCAAAGCTCGTTAAAAGAATCGCCCAAGTTTTTTATTTTCATCCGTTCTTCAGCGATTCCTGGCACACTGGCAAATACAAAGTAAAGCCTACCTGATATATGATTGTTGATGGATCGGAACTCTGCAGATGACGAGACACAATTGAAAACAAGGATAAAGCATTTGTGCGCTGTGATTGGGTGATCAAGAAATAGGCTAGCGATTTTTTGTTTTGAATCAAAACCTAGAGTAAATTTCAAATAAAATTCTAGCGATTACTTGGCAATTTCTCCGGAAACACAAACTGCAAAATCCCGCAATCGCTAAGCTAATCACCTATCGATCGCTCTATGTACATGCAGTTTAACTCATGAGTCAATGGGGTGGATGACATACTAATGTCTAGTGTGTGCAGTCCAGAGTTAAAGTGGACACACCGACACTGAAAAATTTTGGGTTCAATTAAGAGCATTGTCAACTTTAGAAAATATGTGTTGTCTTAAATTAGCCCAATTAACTGGAATGATGGGTAAAAAGTTTTACAAGTATTTTTTGTACAAATCATCCTTGAATTTGTGAGCTACTGAGGTCCTTCATCAGTGTGAGTAAGTTGTTTGATGGATGAGAGGTTGATGCAGTGAAAAGAGGATATCAACTACACAAGTAACTATCTATGACACTGAAGGTGAGACCAACCAGCGCCCAACAGCTCATTGAAATCTACTACTTATCAAATAGGCATTTCTAACCCAACAATTTTATCAAGTAGTGCACAAAATCTTCACAATCATCGGCTTGCTAATGCGTATTCTGTTTTTAAAAGGCTAATACCTACATATTGCGTATATTCAGCATTACATTTCCTGTACAAACAGTAGGCAAGTGAATGCTTTATGATATGGTATTGTTTGCAGCCAGTGCATGAGCTGTATCGTAGGAAATATACTTCACTGGTAGAGAATACCAAAATATTTATTGCAAGAATGAATAAAAGAATAATCTCAAATTAAAAAACTATGCGTTTGGATAAAATATAAAATACTCTAACAATATGAGTATATAAAGTTCAAAAATAAAATTTGTTCATTGCTGCAGTGAGCGGATGTAAGTGAAACCTGCTACAGGTTGTCAAACTTTGGGATGAGTATATATGTATGAGTGGTCTGTGCCTAGACACTTGCACCTGATGCATCTAGCAAGTTCCATATTACGACACCGATCTGTCACAGAACTATCAAGATAGGAAACTGCGCATTAAAGCTACACAAAATGAAAAAGAAGGCTAATGGACCCATTAAACCAGACAATACATCGGCTATAAAGGAGGGAATGCACATTGAAAGGAAATCAGCATTGATAGACTTGGATATATGCATTGGAATGTAACTGCTGTTATGGGATTAGCGCTCGTATCATGATGCACAAAGAGAGCTTATAAACGATGGAATAGGTTGAGCATATGTCAGATTGTATAAGATTATGTAAAGGTAAATAAAAAGGCGATAAATGAGACACTCCCTCTAGCTGTTAGATCGGACACTCCCTCTAGCTGTTAGATCGGACAACCAGAGTGCCCTTGTGGCTGCGATTGCTGAAGTTGTTGTTACGCGTGCAGGCGTAGAAGTATGTGCCGGCCTTGACCTTCAGCAATGGAGCCTCAAAGGAGGCAGGGGCGTTGTTTAGCAGGTTGTTCAGAGCATTTTTTTGGTCTACACTTGACTGACCACATGTTTCTAGTTTCATGCACCTGAACAAATTGTTATACGGAGATTATACGACATCCTATATACTGTACTGTACACTGCACTATACACTATACTATACACTGCACTATACACTATACTATATACCATACTATACACTGCACTATATACCATACTATGTACTATACACTCACCTAAAGTAACCAGCTGAAGCCATGCTCACAGCCAAATCCTCTGCAGACAGAGACTTGCCACCGAAGACATCAGGTGGGGGCACCCACACCACTTCACTGTTTGTCCACAGAGTGGTGTTCACGTAGGGCAGAGGAAAGTTCTCTAGCAGATCAGATATTTCAGCCGCGTTAGAGCGATCAGTGCCTGCAAGTCAGCATGTACTGTATATATAACACACACTATATATAACACACACTATACATAACACACACTATATATAACACACTATATATATTACACAGTATATATATATTTTGCCCACCTTCCTGTCCCTCCCCTGCACTGCCGGCCTGTCCATCTCCGGCAGGGTTCTGGTTGTTGTGGGTATTAGAGCCTGTCCACTGGAAGTGTACCAAATCTCCCTCATTGATCTCTAGAACTGTTGGGGCAAAGTCATACTCCACAGCAGGGTAGACCTGTTAACATTGCTTTAGAGATCAATTCAATAAAAAGAACACAACAGTAAGACAGCAGGACCAGAGGCTACACCTACCTGTACGATGTTGCCTCGTTTCCCTCTAACATTGATATTATAGATAGTCTGAGATTGCAAACCCAAAGGTCTAGGTCGCAGGGTGAAGGGGTGACTCCTGTCCTGAAATGTTCTACCAAACTGTGCAGTGTTGATGGCTAGCCTGAGAGCTATTGTGTCTGCACCGATGTTGACATAAGGATTTTGTTGTACAGGAGAGACAACTCCATTTTGTCTATGAAAAACAACGAATGTACAAACGCAGGGAAAAGTATTATCACTACAGACTTACTATGGAGTCATTTATAACATCTGTTCTTCTTGAAAATTATTTGCTGACTGCAGAGAAATGTAAGTTTACACCAAACTTGTGCACTACATATTTCCATCCATAAATCATCGGTAATACAATATTTGATGCATTCGCAGCCCTCTGTGTTACATACAACACACAGAAACTGTGTAAAAGTACTAGAGACAAAACACGCCAAAGACAAAACACGCCAAAGACAAAACACACTGGAGACAAGACACACCGGAGACCAGACACACCAGAGACAAAACACACCGGAGACAAAATACACTGGAGACAAAACACACCGGTGACAAAATTCATTGGAGACAAAACACTTTGGAAACAAAAAACTTTGGAGACAAAACACACCAGAGACAAAACACACTGTAGGCAAAACACACTAGAGACAAAACACACCAGAGACAAAACACACTAGAGGCAAAACACACTAGAGACAAAACACACCAAAGACAAAACACACCAGAGACAAAACACACCAGAGACAAAACACACTAGAGACCAGACACACCAGAGACAGAACACACCGGAGACAAAATACACTGGAGACAAAACACACCGGTGACAAAATTCATTGGAGACAAAACACTTTGGAAACAAAAAACTTTGGAGACAAAACACACCAGAGACAAAACACAATGTAGGCAAAACACACTAGAGACAAAACACACCAGAGACAAAACACACTAGAGGCAAAACACACTAGAGACAAAACACACCAAAGACAAAACACACCAGAGACAAAACACACCAGAGACAAAACACACTAGAGACCAGACACACCAGAGACAGAACACACCGGAGACAAAACACACCAGAGACAAAACACACCGGAGACAAAATACACTGGAGACAAAACACACTGGAGACAAAACACACCGGTGACAAAATTCATTGGAGACAAAACACTTCGGGAACAAAAAACTTTGGAGACAAAACACACTAGAGACAAAACACACCAGAGAAAAAACACACTAGAGGCAAAACGCACCTGAGACAAAACACACCTGAGACAAAACACACCGGAGACAAAACACACCGGAGACAAAACACACCGGAGACAAAACACACTGGAGACAAAATGCCCATAGATGAATGCTGAGGCCGTGTTACATTGTATACTCACAAGTCCTTGTTGGAAGCTGAATCTGTCTCCCAAGGGCTGTAATCATCTGTCGATATGTTGTACCTACAGAAAGAAATTCAACAATTTGTATTGATACATTTATTCGCTCTCTCACAACTATCAGCGTGTAGGGATGATGCATTGTATAAACTAATATATTTCCGTACCTCATACGAAAAACGCATCTCTTTTCGGTACCAGAAGGAAAGTAAGGTAGAGTCCAACGATATGTATTGGCACCTCCGCCTCTACCATTGCCCAGGTGGTTGGATCTACGCAGAGACATCCACACATTGTACAAACCGCAAGCTTGCAAGCGTTATATAACAAACAATGCATGAGTGTATATACTACCTGCTCCACGGTGCCTGCTCACATACAACAGGGGGAGGTAATACAAGACATCGCTCTTCATTTGATGAGCGCGTGTCATTGACATCGAAGGGTACCAGCCATGAGTAAGTAATAGAGGGGTCAAGGTTGTTGCCATTCTTGTCCTCACACTCTGCTTGGGTATTGACAGCTACAATAGTAGAGTATGGATAGAGATTGCTCTAACAAACAAGACAGAAGGACAGACACAAAGTAGCAATACACACATACACTCATCTATCTCCAGGTAGTTGTACAACTGTTGCCAGCTGTGGCCAGCGTCTGTACAGCTGGTAGCATTGTTGTACTTGGAGGCATGCTTCTTTCTACCGTTAGAGTTGGTATATTCCTCAACACACTGTCCATAGGGTTGCCTGTTATAGCTTGCCTCTGTATAGTACCTGCAGTACATAATCCATAGTACATACAGTACACACAGTACATACAGTACATAGTACACACAGTAGATACACTAAACACACTACAGACAATCCAAGACACACGCACTGGCACATGGAAGTATTATCAGTAAGCACTGCGATATCAATCCAAGGGGTGGGATGCCAGTAGGGGTAGTAGTCCCTCTCCTCTGGACACTCGTAACCATAGCGATTGCCGTTGGGATTCTGTCTAGTGTAGGAGGCAGCACTCACTCCCTGTCCGTTATTCGCTTTTAGGATCTGATCAGCAGTGAAGAGGCCTGAAGCAGTAATAATACAGTTTGCATTGGCAGCAGCTGCAGTGATGGTAACAACACTAGAAACAGCAGTGACAGCAGTAGTAGTGAAAGTAGTAGTAGTGACAGCAGTAGTGACAGTAGTAGTAGTAATAGTAGTAGTGACAGTAGTAGTATCACCAGCAGTAGTATAACTGTATTGCTATACAAAGTAGCAAGTGTATGCTAGTCATATATTACATAACATATTACATAACCCACCTTTGTTCCTTTCTCTTGTGTAACAGCTATCATACCACTCCCACGGCTCATTTATCCCTTGATTCTGATTCACATTTCCATTTTTCCTAGCTTCTTTTTGATTAAAGATTTCCGAGTCGCTCTGGGGGCCATTGTAGTTTTGGGTGGCAGTGTTTGTACCAGGTCGAATCTTGTCATCATCATCTACATAAATGTACAATATAATACAAAGACAGGTGATATATATGCATAGATGTATAGCACATACGCAGTTAACACGTACAGAATACACATGTGTGTGTCTGTGCATTACACTACACATAATATCACATAGTTCACAAATGGAAGGGGGGATGTTGTAACATACTTTGCAGCACATTCTCCTCCTGACACATATACTGTAAAACCAGATTACAATTCTGCTTGTGGGGATCTTGATCCTCGCTGCCTCCACATCCGTGCTGATTGGTCCATTCAACATCCAAATAACTAGGACTGCCACTTGCTCCGCTCATAAAGTATTTCTAAATGACCAGAAATGGTAAGAGTTGAAGCGCACAGAATAAGGCATGCAGTGATAGCGCAATGAAGGGCTCACTCACCATCTGGTACTGCTTGGAGGCATCATTTCCAGCTGGAGTACTCTCAGCATCTCCCACATTGTAACCACCTCGGTTGTTGTTCTACAGTATAAGACACACAGTATCAGCTCCGATAGAGCACACAGTGACTTATACAGTATAACACACACAGTATCAGCTCTGATAGAGCACACAGAGACTTATACAGTATAAGACACACAGTATCAGCTCTGATAGAGCACACAGAGACTTATACAGTATAAGACACACAGTATCAGCTCTGATAGAGCACACAGAGACTTATACAGTATAAGACCCACAGTATCAGCTCTGATAGAGCACACAGAGACTTATACAGTATAACACACACAGTATCAGCTCCGATAGAGCACACAGAGACTTATACAGTATAAGACACACAGTATCAGCTCTGATAGAGCACACAGAGACTTATACAGTATAAGACACACAGTATCAGCTCTGATAGAGCACACAGAGACTTATACAGTATAAGACACACAGTATCAGCTCTGATAGAGCACACAGAGACTTATACAGTATAAGACACACAGTATCAGCTCTGATAGAGCACACAGAGACTTATACAGTATAAGACACACAGTATCAGCTCCGATAGAGCACACAGAGACTTATACAGTATAAGACACACAGTATCAGCTCCGATAGAGCACACAGAGACTTGTACAGTATAAGACACACAGTATCAGCTCTGATAGAGCACACAGAGACTTATGCAGTATAAGACACACAGTATCAGCTCTGATAGAGCACACAGAGACTTGTACAGTATAAGACACACAGTATCAGCTCTGATAGAGCACACAGAGACTTATACAGTATAACACACACAGTATCAGCTCTGATAGAGCACACAGAGACTTATACAGTATAAGACACACAGTATCAGCTCTGATAGAGCACACAGAGACTTATACAGTATAAGACACACAGTATCAGCTGCGATAGAGCACACAGAGACTTATACAGTATAAGACACACAGTATCAGCTCCGATAGAGCACACAGAGACTTATACAGTATAAGACACACAGTATCAGCTCTGATAGAGCACACAGAGACTTATACAGTATAAGACACACAGTATCAGCTCTGATAGAGCACACAGAGACTTATACAATATACCGTAGACACATACATCTGTGCTGCTACTAGCTACTAACCTGGGAGTCAAACATACGATTGGCATTTTGTCTGTTGGCTGATTGTTCATTGAGACGGTTGTTGCTGCCGCGTGGAACGTGTAAGTACACATCGGCCACTGCTGAATGCACCAGAAATAAACACAACCAAAGAGTTGTCTTTCCCATGCTTTTGGAGATTAATCCGAATCAGAAACTAAAAAGAACAATATTCAATGAGCTAGTCAACGAGTAAATGAGCACGTTCGGGGACCAGCATACATGCAGAGTGTGACAGTAACCAAGATTATTCCTAGAAAAACTGCTCACAACAGATCTCATTAAAAAGGCATCAACTATACATTAACAGGAATAATCAACACGCAAATAAAATATGGTGAAAATAGCTTTGTATCACTGTTTAGGCATAAACATATTTTAAAACATTGCGTAAGATAGTTTTTAGCAAATGATATTGCAGAATGCTAACTCACTCAGTGGTTGTGATTAAATTTCATTCCCGGTTTTGATTGACAATAAATCAGCAAATAATTTTAAATGAGTCATTTGATAGAGGCTAATGATTAATAGACAAGTTATTCATGAACACAAATGCCTTTCCAGGAAAACAAAGAAGTGGAAGAGAATCAGGTCAAACAAAGTGAGTCAAAGATTTTATAAACAACTTGTGAGCAATGATTTGTAAAATAAATAAAATGGCTACAACAAAAGTGAAAATCTGACAAATAAAAAAACACAAATAGCTCACAAAAATCACTGACAGTGGAAAACAAACATTTGAGTTTGGAAAATATTTACACAGTAGAAAGATTAGGTGAAACCGACAAGTAAATTTAATTTAAATTTAATAATCGTTCTCTGCAATTAAACGCCACTGTCGAAATGTCAGAAAGCATGTTTGGTGACTGATATAACAAAGTATGAAAAAGTTTGTTCGAAACGAATGGTGTGCTGTGAGATGAGGTGTTTGGGGTAAACAGCCATTACCACAACTTAATTTTCAAGAAACCGAAATAATTAGCAATACCTGAAGAGCACAGCTAAAAAAAACAACACCTAAATCAAACATTCATTAGATAGGCGCTTGAGATAGAAATAGTAATAACTAAACTCATATCCAACATACAATATGGACTTGACTTCTCAAAGGAGCATTATTCTACTACTGGGCTATCGATATCATTGATCTGGCAAAGTTTATTACAAGTATTTTCATGCCAACAAAATGAAAGCATTTCGCCAAAATGGTAGGATTATTATATACCATTTTCATGTTTAACCTACACACGCATAGCCACTAACTTTTTGGGTGTTTCATAGCAAGTTATTGGTGTGAATGTGTTTAACCCAAGATTTAACATGTAATTGTGGTCGTATGTGGGTTACTAGTTTATTGCTAGCCTCAGCTCACCCAGAATTTTTAAGAGGAAGCCATTTTTTGATGTTTGTTGAACGTGGTTAAAAAAAAAGGAATGACTATTACTAAGTGCCTCAACCAAATGCACCCTCATTAAAAGTTGACCACTAGATTTTAGAGAATCTTCGCAACAAAGTATCTTCACAGTAAAGAGTTGGTGAGCTGTGCATGAGTTCAAATCAGTTTCTAGCTGGCATTGGCGTCAAAAGATGTGTCAGCGTATGAGCTAATAGCTTTGGAGCTTCAAAATAAAATTATTGATGCTATTTGTTTAAGGACAATATAGTTTTGGGTTTCTTGAAATACTAGTTTTGACACTTTTACTGCAAAGCACTGAGTCTCTGCTACATCTAGAAAGGAATCCACCAATGTTGCAGCACGGGAGCAGTTGTACTTGATAAGAAACTTTTACAACTTTATACCTGACACTATAAAATGAATTAGCCTTAATCTTGTTAGTCTTGGAAAAGTTCGTCTACAATGTCATAACATGCCTCAGAATAAAAATAGGGTAACATCAACATTGAAGGTTAATCTCTACCCATGTTATCGGATAGTAAAATTCTTGGAGCCACCCAAAATTCGTTCTTTTAGGGCAATTAAGATTGACTGTAGGAAAATTTAACATGGTTGACTTCTCAACAATCATTCTATCATTTCCATGATGTCCATGGTTGAGCATGTTCATAGACGGTATAAATCTTAAGGTGTAATATAATGAGCCCAACAACAGGCATATGTGTACAACTGGCTGCCAACAGGAGGCATTCGCGTAAGCAAGAAACAGGGTTGGGAGAGCAAAGAGCCCTGCAGCACTCTTGATTGAGAGGATGGACAGTACATTGTACAATGACACTCAAGCTTTTTTCAGTTATCAAGTTTCACGCGTTGCCCTGGAGTGCTTTAAAGACTTGCCCAAGAAATGAAGAAGTATGCTGAACTAAATTTAAGAAGGCAGTCATTGTCTGGTATATAATATTGCAATAGAATTCAAGAATAAAGAACATTCTGCCATAGTAAACCCTCAGTATATAAACGAGATAGGTTGGTAGTTTGCAGGATTATTCAGCTGACTTCACACAATAAAAGGTAATTCCTATTTTTTCAACCAGAGGGCAGTTTCCCCATTTTTATTTTAATTGATGAAGAGAGGCGCAAGGTGCTCTGCGCTTAGATCATGATCTATTAGAAGTAGAAACCGGATTGCAATTTCATCGGACATCTGCAACACATTCAAGAGTTTTTTCGTATTGAGACTCGTTTAGGTTATTTCAGAGCAGAACTTTGAGTTTCTCAAATGCTAAGAGACAAGAGTTTATCAATGCTCTACGCCATTCTTCTTTTTTACAGAACAGGGCAAAAAAATTTGAATTATGAATGAATGTAGACAGAAGACATTACAAACAAAAATCAGCATCGACAGAAATGAATGCAGGGAGGCCTGGAATGAACTTTGATAGGCCTAGCATAAACATCAACTATGCAATAAAAATTATTTTGAAGTTAAATTTAGCAGGTGTGAATATTTTCTTTGAGCCAATTTTGTGCGAGGAATAAAAACGCCTTTCATATTTCAAAAGAGACAATTCCTGTAACGAACATTCTAATGATACTTGAATTCTCACTTACAGTAGAATGAATGACAACATTTTTACGGCCTAATAAACCTAGGTCAAAATATTTTTTTATATTCATTCCAGGTCTGTCAACATTCATTCTTCTATAGAGTATCTGCAGGTTTGCTTGTATCTATTTCTGTCAATGGTCAATCCAGTTCACGCTCCAGTCCTTCCAACCCCAAAAAATCTGTATACATAATAATGGAATTTGGAACGGACGTAGACAGGGATGAACGTCGACATAGCTGGAATGAACGTAGACACATCCTGGAATGAACGTCGAAAGACCTGGAATGAAAGTCGACAATGTTAGAGAGAAGAAAATTTCGACGTTCATTCTAGGAAGTGTCGACATTCATTTCTGGCGACATATAAAGTTTCGTTTCAACATTCGTTCCAGGAATGAAACACATTATCGTATTTTCCCAAAGTAGACAACTCCTGGAATGAAAGTCGAAATGACATTTTATACATTGCCAAGAACAAACGTAGACACATCCGGGAATGAAAGTCGAAATTCTTTTGGTTGTTGCGTAGTCGACATTTATTCCAGGTCCGTCGATGTTTATTCCAGGAAGTGTCTACGTTCATTCCAGCTATGCCTGCATTCATTCCTGTCGACATTCATTTGTATACAGGTCCGGCCACACTAGCGTGTTTTCCAACGAATTGAAAGTGCACACGCGTGAGTTCACAAACGTCCACTGCTCAACGTGTTTCGTTGAAGGTGGAGCTGTTGACCGTCAACAACGACCGATGACATTCGTTTAAATCCCTGCTCTGTGATTGGCCAAAAGATAAACAGCAAATCAAACATTAATACTTTTGTTTTTATCAATGTAACAGTAGGCTTGCACAAAATTACTAGGGGCCATTTATTGGTTACTGGTTATTTACGTTCACGATAGTGTGGCAGGTTGAATGTTTGATGAGGATTGATTGTGAATAATGTTTCGTTCAAAAACACGCTAGTGTGGCCGAGCTTTACGTTCGTTCCAATTCCCATAATAATATAAATATTACAAAATAATTCACCTATAGATTCAGCACATTCTTAATCTTTTCCCCTGTTGTAAAAGATTTGATGAGTTTGGAGTCTCAGTCTAAGTTATCTATACTTATTATTATGGCTAGTTGTAAATAAAAATGAAACATAATAATAATTGATGTTAGTAGATAGTAGTAGTAGGTTTAACTACAATTTATTATTATCATGAATGATGATTATTATTTATAGTAGTGAGTTATGATGTATGTATAATAATCAACAAAGAAAACAACAACAAACAAGCAATGCTGTAATATACAAAAAAAAATGAAATGATAATAATAATAAAACAAAATTTCCTTTACAACAACAACAACACAACAATTAATAATAACTATTACTATGATTATCATCCTCATCATTAGTTGGATGATAATAATTATTATAGTAAGAATAATAATAATAAGGTATTATTATTATTATTACTAACAACTACTATCATCATAATAATAATAATAATAATAATAATAATAATCTAATAATAATAATGAGGCTATCTATCTACTATATTATTACTACTATGATAATAATATATTGTTACTACATTCTAATTTCAAAGAAATCAGGAACACTACAATAATTATTATTATTAATTAATGATGATTGATTAAGATTTATTCAATTTAATATTATTATTTGTTATATTATTTATTATGATTTTTTTTATAAAAATCATCATACATAAGTAAGTAAGTAACAGTAGTTAGTTAAGTAGTAAGTAGCCTATGATAATACTATTATTTATAACCACGATGATGATGATAAGCTGCTATTTCTTATAAGAGCATCTACATCATATTCAGATTTTACATGTAATCATCTATAAATTAAGACTAGATGATAACAACATGAACATTGTAAATAAAACAACGAAAGCAATTCCAAGAAGGAAGTGAAATGTGCTCTGACTAAAAAGTAACTCTATTACTGGTTGGTGTCTAAACGATGAGTGTTGGGGTCTAGCTCTATGTTCCGGTGGGTCTATGTTCTGGCAACTTCGGCTCTATGTTCCGGTGAATTATTTTCATAAAAAAATGCTACTATGGAGCAACATTAAAAAATGGATGCTCCATGTCGCAATAAACTATTGCTAACCTATTTCATAATAAAACATTATTTCTTATTCCTAATTTTCATCATTATTAAAGCAGTTTACTAATTTTTGCATAATCACAAAACTACTACCAACAGAGTTCTTCCAGACCAGAAACATAATCAAATGGTACAATCTCTATAAACTTCAGTCCATTCAATTACAACGTACGCTCCACAATAGCCTTGTTCTATGAAAAATAATTTGGCGGGCCATAGAAAAAAAATCGCCGGTACACAGGCCCATCGGAATATGGAGCGTTCGCAGAGTATTGATCTAAAGTGGGTGGGGACTAAAGTGGGTGGCTACACACACCTACGTTTTGTAGGGAGTTTGCGAAAGCCCAACGAGGCCGTTGACGAGTACGCGAGAGAGGTCACGTGGTACCACTAGAGCGGATTATCGGTGATTATCTGTCTCGTCCTACGTAGTACCTCTCGTAAACGTGAGATTTTTAACGTCAATTTACTGTTTTGACGGAAGGGAATATTTGGTACGTGAGGCGCCTCTTTTACACTGGAGGGAATTTTGTTACCGCCATCGCAAATTTTATTATTAATTATTATTTTTATCATTGTTGATTAAACGCCATAAAAAACATGAAAATTACAATCACTCACTGGCGTATATACATTTTGTATAAACATCAGTTAGGCCAGTAATCCATGTACAGGAAGCCACCACCATTCATAATAAATAAATACAGCTGTGTGTTAATAGTAACTTATAACTTTGTTTGGGAGGCCATTATTAGTAAAATAAAAATACAAAAGGTGTAAATGCTATCGCTGTGAAAACGGAAATGATTTTCAGTCAGGGAATTGGCTCGCTCGGCGAGATTGTCGCAACGTACTTGGTGAGCTTATCCCAGAACTTAATAATTTGGCCAATTGGCGCGTACCCTACGTTAACGTACTCGTTAGTCAGGCTTTTTCGCAAACTCCCTAATATGATGAAAAAAACGTTTCGTACACGGGCAACTGGGGGATTTCCGGTTTGAAAAATGAGCAGACAATTTCAGTTGACTGACAATTGGCGTTTATTATCAAAGTAATGATATATAAATATTTATAAATATTTATATATCATTACTTTGATAATAAACGCCAATTGTCAGTCAACTGAAATTGTCTGCTCATTTTTCAAACCGGAAATCCCCCAGTTGCCCGTGGTTTCGTAGCGTCGCTCTGGTGGCTACACCATGGATGAAATATATTTCATCCATGGGCTACACACACAGATGATTGATCACGGCAACGCTGCGGAGTGTCCAGTGAGGCAAAGAGAACATAATTATTGAAAATGATCAATGAATGTAATAACTTTAATAAATATAAATTATAATAATTACTTAATTATGATATTTCTTTATATTACTAGATAAATAATTTATTATCTGTAATAAATAATTAAAGTTTATAAATAATAAATAATTGTTTATAAATAAACAGTAACCTCTTTGATAAAAGTACTGTTGGCCAATCAGTAATGACCAGGTCAAGGTTAAATTATAAAAAAGTTCACTGGAGTCGTCAAATTTCATCCCTATATTTTATCCAATTGAGAGTAGTTATTTAATAATAATTGTCCAATCACCGAAGCGTCAGGCAAAAACGTTTTCGTAGACCAACATGTTGGTCTACGAAATTGAGCGTCTTTTTGTAAAAAAACCGTCGCTTGGCAAGAAAAAAAACGCGTTTTTACCGCATACCTACAAAACGTAGGTGTGTGTAGCCACGGCTTTAAAGCCGTGATCATGGACGTAGTATTTCCTACGTCTATGGGTGTGATGATGATCTCTAAGCAGCTTGCATTACGTCCGCCGTCAAAGTTACAGGGGAGATAAACCTAAATAAATGCGTGTTTTCTGGTTAGGGTGTAGCCATAGAATTATCTCCCCTCCCCGGGGTGGGGAGACACAACTTTCAATGCAAGCCAGAAAAATCCTTCTATGATCTCAACCATCTTTACAGTATTGTTTGTTCCTGTTCCGAGCATATACATACGTCTATGGTTCAGACCGACTTATGGTACGGCTTTATGCATTGACACCGAATAAATCTTTTTATTGCGTTGAGTAAATAAAAGTTTGCACAAAAATACGTCTGAGTCGCCATATTGAGCGAAAAAAATCGCTAGTAGTTGTCGAACCAACTTTTTGCTGTTGTTTTATGGTTTATTCTGTGAAAATATCCATTCACTCACTTTTTGCTCAATCGAAAGATTGAACAATTACACTGTTCATGTTATAGCAGAACAGCAAGACATGTCCAAGCGTGAATCTGGAAATTTTGATAATAATGGACGTGAGTAGTAGTAGTAGTAAAAAGTAATAATAATAATTAATAATTATAATATAATAATAATTAATAAATAGTAATTAATAATTATTATAATAACAATAAATAATAATGTGATAATAATTATTATTATAATAATTAATTAATAATAATAATGATGATAATAATAATATGATACTAATAGTGATTATATTATTTATAGTAATAAATTAATAATAATTAATAAATACAAAAGGAACAAAATAATAATTATTATTATAATAATAATTTATTATTTATATATAATATAATAATTATTATTATAATAAATAATGATAATAGTAATAATAATTTGTTATTAATAATTAATAATAGTTAGTTATAATATATTATAATAATAATTATAAATAACAGTTTGATGAAAAAGTATAATATTTGTAATAATAATCATCATGATAATAAATAATAATAATTAATAATATTAAATTAATTGACATTGATTAAAATTATTTAATGACCGATGATAATGATTTGATTTGGGGTTGTTTGTTATGGAAAAAGTGACATATTACTATGGTATTTGTATATTATATGTATTATTTATGATTTAATAAGTTACCGCATCATTAAATAAAGTTGAAGATAATATATAATAATAATGAGTGTATGTATGTAACAACATTATTATTATGAAATATGTTTTTATTATAATTGTTATTGTGTAATTAATAATAATGCGTTTAAACTATTATTAGTTAGTAGTAGTAATGGTCTTGTTGTGAAGTTAAATATTGTTTGTGGGAAATATCACCTAGATGATGATAATTATTATAAGATGCAACAAAATCAAATAGTTGTAGTAGTCTTCTGGGTGGCAAGTAATGTATGATTTATCTGGCAGAGTCGGAGAAGAAGAAGAAAAGAAAATCTCGTTGGACAAATGATGAGGCAGACAAAACCTTTATTCCTGGAATGCCCACAACACTTCCTGCAGACGCTACGGAAGACCAAAGAGAACAGTATTTACGTGAGTTGAATTGTCTCTTACTATGAATGCTCATCATCATACCTTCTGTTTTGTTGTAGGAAATGTTGAATATAAGCTGATTCTTGCATAATACTGTCTAATTATTTACTGTTTCATGTCATTTCATATTTATAAGACTAAATCAGTTGTGATTGTACGTTGTCATGGCATCACAAAAGTGTGTTATCCTTTTTCAAGTCAGGCTAATAGTCTCTCACTCAGCTGACTCTTTTAGGTTTTGTACAATGATTGATTTCGGTGACCATTAAAAAAAAGTGTCAGATTTCTTGTGAAAGTAAAAGCCATAATACACTTTTGTGTTGTCCTATCATAGAAACCAGAGTAAGATACGGTATCACTGCGGTTTATATTCCAAGTATAACTAGCTACACACCCATCAACTATCTCGCTCTCTTTACTATCTGATATACCATTCATTCCACTATAGACTGCAATGATACTTGTTCATCTCTGGTCTTCTCTCACATTTATATACAAACATGTGCATTTCGTCATGCATACTTGTCTATGATGATATGTTAACCTTGTTTTTCCTTTTTCCTTTAACCAAACATTTAGTTCAGCTACAGATTGAGGAGAGCACAAGAAGGCTTCGTTCTGGAGACCTTGGAATATCAGCTAATCCAGAAGAAAGGTTGGCCCTTGCTCATCACCTGATGTCTCCAATCAATGCTCGATCTCTTAGAAAGAGTTCAACTTTGTTCCTCTCATTTTTATTTCTTGTAAACCTGGCTAGAGTCGTTATTTACTTATACCTACACTCTCATCATCGTATACTTCACTAAATTGGTTTTATTACAGAATTTTATTATAATTATTCACATGTATTATATACTTTAGGTTATATATTGCGTATCATCTTATATACTTATGCGATAAAAAAACAATGTATTGCATGCCTGCCCTGTGCAGTTGACATACAACGAATTGTATCATGTCTAACAAGCCATTGGTTGTAGCTTTGGAATTGTTACACTGCGACATTTACACTAATAACTGCCATGTGTTCATTCGTAGATTGTCCTCTTCGTGTGATTGAAAAGGCCCATTAATCTTCTATTTTAAATGATTTGTTTTGTAGTGCTAATTAATCAGTTTATCCTAGGGGACAGCTGGTCAGCCAAACAACAATAATAATCCTTATTCTTACGCCAACACATTTTAGGTCCATTGCTGTCATTCACCTTATGCTCACCACTTGGTGTCTTTTTATGATAAAATATGGCGTGGCGTTAGACATGTTTTTCAATTAGTTTGATTAATGTTCAGAAAGTTTCATGTCGTAGAAAATTTGGTAAAAGTTGGTGTGATATTGTCAATGGTTGCGTTGTCAATGGTTGCGTAGTCAATGGTTGCGTTGTCGGATAATCAAAAAATTAAATTTTGGTACGAGTACTTTTTCACACAAAGCTTGCTATTGCTTGGTAAAGTTGGTATTGTAATGTCTTGTAGGTCTCCTTCTCCTGAACCCATATACAACAATGAAGGTAAACGTATGAACACTAGAGAATACAGGACCAGGAAGGCTCTAGAAGAAGGTCGACATGAAAAGATTCAAAAGTTGTTAGAGATAAACTCCAATTACAAACCTCCCAGCGACTATAAGTATGTTTAATGTAAACTGCCAACAATTATTTTAACTTTTGGAAAATTTTTTTTACTAAAAGTCTTCATCTCAGTACCAATTATTCCTCTCAAGGGTTGTAAAATTAGACTTCACACGCGTTAGAACTATGATTGTATAAAAATAATGAAACAAACGCACAGACAGGAAATTATCTTGCAATACGCTGTATTTTACCGTTGTTACTGTTTACAGACCGCCCATAATACGTGTGAATGATAAAGTGTACATACCACAAGATGATCATCCAGAGATAAACTTTGTGGGTTTGCTGATTGGCCCCAGAGGCAATACACTAAAAACCTTGGAGAAAGAGGTGAGAGTAATCGACATTACTTTGTAATAGTTTTTGTACTTTACAATACGGTGTATATGTGTATAGTACAGTGTATATGTGTTAGGGCTGTCAAAGATTAAGAATTTTTAATCTCAATCTTTTCCATTAATCTTAAATTAATCCTATTTTTTAATCTTATGTACTCATGTGATATAAATGCAATGATGGGGCAGTAAAGTCATCATCCATCTACCTTCATGCTTGTAGAATGAGATTAGCAATTTGGATTTGCCAGTCCAGGAACAAATAACAGATATAATATCACAATAGTGTAATATCACAATGATAAACAAATATGTATGTATTTATGTATGTATGTAACTGTGAACAAAACTTTTTTGAATGTAGAACTGGAAAGGAAGGAAACAAACTAAAACTAGTTGCTTTTTAAAATTTTGATATTTACAGTACATGTTCAGGTAGATACAAAGTGTAGGCACACATGATTGAAAGAAAATAAGATTGTCGGATACACAAGTTAACGGAAACTTGAATATCGAATGTGAACAAAGAATATACTTTTATCTTTGGCATATATTAATATAACATAGAAAAGTATTACTTTTTATTTTCTCACAAAACTGTTACTCTCCAAAACCTCTATGGGGAAGAAAGAGAAAACCCTTGGATATACCAGGATAAATAATAAAAACATCACAATTGAACTTGCTTTAGGTATTTTTGAGAACCTGATTAATTGATCGTGATATATTTTGACGGTGTAGCTCAATATTTTATAGATAAATGAATAGCTTTGATTGGGATAATAAATAACTAAAACCGCGAAATCTCGTAACAAATAATTGTTTATTGTTGTTATTCAATATTATTGTTAGATAGATATTACACTAAAAAAAATGATATGCCCAGTAAGTTTCAATTTTTAAATAATAATTATAATGTTATCAATTAATTGTATTGTTTGTGCTGAATAATAACAACAATAACAATAAAACAACAGTTTATTAAAAAAATATAATTGTTTATTATTAGAATGAATAAAGACAGTAATATGAAAATTGTTTTAAAGTATAAACCATATTACATCGTATTACATGTTATTACATGTATTATATAAGATATTTTGTTAACTATTATTATTGGTCACTTTTACATATCGATTATAGTTTTTTTTATTATTATTATTACCAACAATCATCATTTTATTAGGAAGCTTGAATTATTGTTTATTTATTACATTCCAAGTGTTTTATAAGCATTTCTGAGCAGAAAACTTTCTATTGGATGGAGGATAATGAGATTTATCGTAGCAAAATGTGTACCAAAGTAATGATGACAATCTGGATGCCTAAAATAAAACAGATCCCAAAACTAACCTAGTTTAGAATCGTAACAACATTTAAGGTCTCTCCATTGCACTCCAATCGACAGAAAAATAATAGCCTGAGAACTAGTGATAGTTAACTCGTTTTGCAACAACACTCACCGACAAACATCTTGATTCACATCAAGTTAAATTGACTTGTTCAAAGTGACAAGATGGACATTTTCATTATTTTTCTTCAGGATAGCATGATTGAAATTCAGTGACAAAGGTAAGGTTATGTGACGAAACACTCAGAAAGGCATCTCCCTTTTCATGTAGACGAACTGATAGATGTGTTCAGCATAATAAACAGTATTATAGTGACGTAACTGGGGTTTCTTTTTATCAGATTAACTGAGTCATAAAAGGTTAATCTTTTTGATCTTAAAAATCAATTAATCTGGTTAATCTTTAAAATAACTTGATTAATTGGCAGCCTCAATATGTGTACAATACTGTGTATATGTCTACAATACAGTATGTATGTGTACAATACAGTATGTATGTGTACAATACAGTGTATATGTGTACAATACAGTGTATATGTGTACAATACAGTGTATATTTGTACAATACTGTGTATATTTGTACAATACTGTGTATATTTGTACAATACAGTGTATATGTGTACAATACAGTGTGTATGTGTACAATACAGTGTATATGTCTACAATACAGTGTATATGTGTACAATACAGTGTATATTTGTACAATACAGTGTATATTTGTACAATACAGTGTATATCTGTATAATACAGTGTATATGTGTACAATACAGTGTATGTGTCTATTTATGTCTGAGTTTCTATTTAGACCGGTGCAAAGATAATAATTAGAGGAAAGGGTTCGGTGAAGGAAGGAAAGATCGGTAGAAAGGATGGTCAGCCATTGCCAGGTGAGGATGAACCTCTACATGCCTACATCACAGCTAATGATCCTGCTAATGTAAAGAAAGCAGTAACTCGAGTGAGTATGCCATACGTGCGTTAATTGTTACATGCATGTATATTGTGTGGTGTGATCATGTGCTGTGTGTTCCGATCATACGCTGTGTGATGTGATCATACGCTGTGTGTTGTGGTCATACACCGTGTGTTGTGTGCTCATACCCTGTGTGTTGTGCTCATACCCTGTGTGTTGTGTGCTCATACCCTGTGTGTTGTGTGCTCATACCCTGTGTGTTGTGAGCTCATACCCTGTGTGTTGTGATCATACACTGTGTGTTGTGATCATACACTGTGTGATGTGATCATACACTGTGCGATGTGATCATGCACTGTGCGATGTGATTATACGCTGTGCAATGTGATCATACGCTGTGTGATTTGATCATACGCTGTGTGATGTGATCATGTCTTGTAGATTCATGAGATCATAAAAGAAGGAATAGAAGTTCCTGAGGAAAAGAATGATTTAAGGAAGCAGCAGCTGAGGGAGTTGGCTCTGTTGAATGGAACTCTGAGAGACAACGACAGCGGCTTGCAGTGAGTCTTTGTTATATGTGTTATATAGCTCGTACATGTATTATATAGCTCGTACATGTATTATATAACTCGTACATGTATTATATAGCTCGTACATGTATTATATAACTCGTACATGTATTATATAGCTCGTACATGTATTATATAACTCGTACATGTATTATATAACTTGTACATGTATTATATAACTCGTACATGTATTATATATATATATAACTTGTACATGTTATATATGACTTGTACGTATTTTGCTAAACAGGAAGCTGAGACAGATAGCAGAAGCAGAGACGATTATCACCAACCAGATAATTTGTACCAAGTGTGGAGCTGCTGGGCACATAGCCAGAGATTGTGTACAGAAGACTCCGGCTGAGCTAGCCCATAATCAGATGGTTGCCAGCGGTGGCAAGGTGGATGCCCTGCCCGCTAATACTATAGTGGGGAGACAGGATAGGGCTAAGATGGACTCCGAATATATGTCATTGATGGCAGAGCTAGGACAGGTCAGCACCTATTTGTTTTGTTTGTATCTATAGACTAATTTATATGCCTAGCCTAATGGGTAGACAACTCCTGTGCTATGTATTCCTTAGTCATTACCATTACATCTCTTTCCGTGCTGCACTCAGCTGTATGATACCAACCAATAATTGTTATGCTCTTTTTTGAAGGTCGCTCCCGACTCACTCAAGTCTGAGTTTGCCAAAATGGCCCAGCCATTGCCTCCGGGTCAAGGTCAAGCCAACGGAAGTCCAGCGACTAGTGGCTTTAATAGAATGCACGGGCCTGACACTTCACAAGCGCAGAACTCTGCCCAGAATTCATCACCAGCTCTTACATTGAGCGCAGACTATGGCTATGGTGGCCGTAGGTCCAGGTTTGATGAGTTTGAAAACTCGAGGAACAGGGGCCAGTTTGATGGCTCAAATGGACACCCACCTAACAGGTTTCCTCATGGACCTGGTCCGGGGATGCACCCACCATTCCCTCATGGCCAGCACTCCAGGTTTGACCAAGGTCCTGCTCAGCAGTATAACCAAGGAGCTCCACAGCAGGGCTTTAACCAGGGCTTCAACCAGGGCCACCCGCAATCTAGGTTTGACCAAGGTCCTCAAATGCAGTCACACCCCAGGTTCGATCAAGGACACCCATCCAGATTTGACCAAAGGCCAGGACCTTCTGATGCGTAAGTGTTGGCTTGTGTTACTCGTAGATATTTGAAACTTGGTTTGTATGAGAGTGTTGTACTTGGTAGCATGAGTTGTAGCTGACTGCAAGCATACGGCTGTATACATTGAACACTTTTACTGTATTTGTTGTGAATTGCAGTTGGAGACCGGATGTTGGGCAAGCTGATGGCCACAATAACATGATGAATAGCAACAGGTGGGGCGCATCAACAGCTCCCCCACCACCTCCTGGTCAGTCTGCCCCACCTCCACCGTACCCTCCACCCATGCCACCACTCCCATCAGGCCCTGGTAACTGGACACAGAACTCATGTGAGTAATACTTCGAACCTGTCAAGTCTGTGTGATGTTTATTCATGCACTTTTCAATGACTAGCAATCCTTCGATTTTTGAATACCGTCTTATTAGTGAACCTTGTGGAGAAGGCAACTCCATGTATTCTCAACGAGATACTGTTGACTAGATGAATTGTGCCAAAGATGTTTGGTTCTCTTTTGATTGGCATTCTGGCAAGTTGTGCAGGTAAAAGATGAGTGTGCTTTTATTGTAGCGAATAACTCGCCTTGGCAGCAACAGTCCAATGCTCCTGCACCTCCGTGGCAGAACTCTAACTATGGCAACAATCCAGCTCCCCCACCACCTCCGTCCAGTGGATATGGTGGTGGTTATTCAGGAGGCAACATGCCCCCTCCACCTCCACCACAGTGATAACCACGCCTACAACCACAGCTACTACTACTACAGATGTTTAACTACCAATGATTACTTGTATGCATGTATATCCCAAGATATTGTGTATGTTTGTGTATATAACAGTCACTGCCTGTATAAAACTGATTTTTTGAGATAGAAATGAAGCAAGTATTGTTAGTATACAGTAAGTTATATTTGTTTCTTGTATATAAATATTTTACTCATTAAAATCCTATATCATTGATATTTGTTATATCAGGGTGTGGCACCGTTAAAACATTAGATAGATGCTTAGGCCGTGCATGGTGGCAAGACTTAAATTGGGCTGCAGCAAAGTTCTCAAATGAAAGGGTTTACTGAATGAGTGGTCGAGACCCGTGTCCCGTATTCTTCATATACACAGCTAACTAACTGTACAGGTGATGTACATGATTGACAACAGATAGAGTGCAATCTTATATACTGCCTTCTTTATGGTGCAGTCCTACAAACAATGTTAGCTCTACGTTATGACTAGATTAGAGACATTACCATGTGTTGCGCTTGGGTCTGCATAAACAACTTATAAATGCTTCATTACAAGTAAAAAAAAAAAGCTAAAGAGGCTGATCCATCGAGTGAGTCTATTTCTTATGTTGAGAACCATCGCGCCTTGGCGGCATTCGCTCATTGCTTTTGTCTAGACTTCTGGCTTCTTCAAAGCTGGCAATTTTATGGTGAGGTGACACTCCAGTTAAGGCTGAAAGAGAACAGAGCCAAAATTATTTGATTGAGAACTAATCACTGACGGATGTGTTGCTGCAACACCTCCCAATCAGTGCTATGCACAACAACTGGGATATGGCCTTCACCCATAACCACAGATGACTCACCATTTTCCATAGATTCCTTTCCTCCAGACAGAGCTCCAACAGGCAGCATTCCATTCGGTGTCAGACCTTTGAGTTGTAAAACAGTCTCGCTCTCTTCTCTGGTAATTCAGTAAACAAAATTAACTTTCCAAGCGAAAATGATAAAACTGCAAATAATTCGGTTAGAAAAATTTCAAGTCAAAGCGCAAACTGACTTATTTGACGAAACAGTTGAAATAGAAATGTAACATCGATGTCACAAAGTGACTCTTCGGCTTGCATCCAATTAAAATCAAATCCCAAATGACACTACAAGAGCCATACTCTGTTGCCTCCTACTCCATTAAATGCTGTTGTACAGTGTCCCACCCTAAAGTGTCCCACTCTACAGTGTCCTACTCTACAGCGTCCTACTATACAGTGTTCGACTCTACAGCGTCCTACTATACAGTTGTGTACCCTTCATTATACCTTCTAGGTTAATCAAACAGAATTAACAAGGTCCCATAAAAATCCTACATCCACCATAACTTGTGCAGAGAATCTGGAGCTGTTCTTTCCTACACGCTAAACAGATCCAGTTCGAATTAACATTTGAAAACTGCTAAAAAACATACACGGATGAGTGGAGAGAGACATAAACTGTGATAAAGGACATTTGCTGGAACTTGAACCAACACAGTTGAAGTGTAAGCAAATAGCATAAAACAAAATGTAATGAACAAGCAGCAGATAGCGTGATAGATAAAGGAAGGTATGTTTGCTTTCAGTGTAAATGTTTGGTGGTTGCCAAGAGAACACAACTTTCTATATATGACGATCTATGATCTGAAATTGGCAGGAGAAGACAACTAAGATTTTTATGCAACAAGCTTGCAGCCTCTCAAGTGAATCCGGAGATCAAAACTAATTATGAATTGCAGGTAGGTGATTAGCTTTCAGCCTCTAAAATCTATCACAGTTCAAGTTCACAGCTTGCGATATTTTTTCCAACTACTCGGGGTATGATGGTTTACTGACTGGAGGTAATTACAAAGCAACAAATGAATGAGTTATAAAGGCAGAGAGAAAGAGAAGCGGAACAAGAAAGAGAGCGATAAAGCGAGGAGAGAGAGAGGAGATACCTGAGCACCGTATACACTTTGAGTAACCTAGACACGGCCTGCACTTTATGCCTTAATTCCTCCCTTCTGGAAGGTTTGGCCTTAAGCAGAGCTGTAAAGAAGGAAAGAGGGAATGAAGAGATTAATGGAGTAAGACGCATGCACCCAACCGATCATATACCTTAGCACTGTGAACACACGCGCCATCTTTCCAATAGCTCTCACTTTATTCCTGATGACTTCCCGTCGTGCAGCCATGGCTGCGGCTGTAACAGAAATTAGAGGCTTTGACAGACAGGAAACTGCAATAGCCAGCCAATGAGCGCGCAGCATACTCAGCGGGTAGAAGGAAAGGACTGGTACAGTAGTATTGGGGCGCCCAGTAAGGGAAACGTTTAATAAGTGTCTGGGCAATAGTGTGCGGCCATGCAGTGTCTCTCTATTTGAAGCTCTCTACAAAGCAAACTGTTAGCAATAAAACTTGCCAGACCGATGCTATCATTATGTATGTATACATGTGTAGATGTCTAGGAGCTGGGCTGCACTGTAGTTGTACACACAAATATACATGTATACATAGAAATAGCGCTAAAAGAGAAAAGGCGATAAATAAACTGCAATGTTAGCACTTTCCACGCACTGCAAAGCATTTACTGGTGAGGCAGCAGGCAGCGGCACAAACCACTTACTACGAGTTATTGGCGGTCGTTTTGGCGCTACAACAACTGACGGGCTAGCGCCATCTGTTTGGGTTAGTGAGAGAGTAGCCCCAGACCCAGGCAGCTTGTCAGTGGTTACACCTACAAGCGTCCATTACTGGCTCACTTACACTACTATACACATCAACAGTAAAACAACTACACATGCTTGCACAGTTAGCACCAACATATCCAGAAAAGAGGTACAAACACGTGAATGTCGACAGGAAAAAGATCGATTTGAAAGATGAGAAACTATATTATATGGAGCAGGGTCAGTCGGGAAGGGAATGCATTAGTTGAATGCCGCACCAATGTACGTCTATAACTGCACGACCACAGCTGGCTTACAACTATGTTACCTTTTTTAGTCAAGTCAGTTTCAGTGTCTGCAGTATCACCTGTAGTGAAAGTTGCAAAATCTTACAGTGAACTTTCTCTATTTGCAACATTATGACTCTTTCAAGATGGTAAACTTATCAGCAGGCATTGGAAAGTTAATTGGAATTATCCCCTGAATGTTAGAGAGAGGGCAACTACTATATAATGTTGCAAATAGTTTAGACTGCATCAATTCAATTACGTGTAATTAAACAATGCAGAGCTATGAACAGTAATCTCGTAAATTTATTGATTGCCTCAATTAGTTTTTTAAAATTTATACTAAGAGAACAAAAACTCTGCTTTTGATTGTGGTGCTTTCTAGCACAAATTGAAAAGAATTACTACAATTTTAGATGGTATAAGCAAATCAGCGTTAGACAGATATTAGAGGGCTTTGTTAACGGACGATGAGCTGTTTCTGACTCGTCGTGACTTTTTAAGGAAAGCCGCAGTCTCAACTAGGAAAAAAACTGAGTCTACCAGCTCTGAGATAAGTTTGCCATCTTGAGAAAGATTTTGTTAGCAGACAGTAATATCTCCTAGTAGATGTATAACTCTATACAAGACTAGTAGACGTATAACTCTATACAACACTAGTAGATGTATAGCTCTATACAACACTAGTAGATGCATAACTCTATACAACACTAGTAGATGCATAACTCTATACAACACTAGTAGATGCATAACTCTATACAACACTAGTAGATGTATAACTCTATACAACACTAGTAGATGTATAACTCTATACAACACTAGTAGACGCATAACTCTATACAACACTAGTAGATGTATAACTCTATACAACACTAGTAGATGTATAACTCTATACAACACTAGTAGACGCATAACTCTATACAACACTAGTAGATGTATAACTCTATACAACACTAGTAGATGCATAACTCTATGCAACACTAGTAGATGTATAACCCTATACAACACTAGTAGATGTCTAGCTCTATACAACACTAGTAGATGCATAACTCTATGCAACACTAGTAGACGTATAACTCTATACAACACTAGTAGACGTATAACTCTATACAACACTAGTAGATGCATAACTCTATACAACACTAGTAGATGTATAACTCTATACAACACTAGTAGATGTATAACTCTATACAACACTAGTAGACGTATAACTCTATACAACACTAGTAGATGTATAACTCTATACAACACTAGTAGACATATAGCTCTATACAACACTAGTAGACGCATAACTCTATGCAACACTAGTAGACGTATAACTCTATACAACACTAGTAGATGTATAACTCTATACAACACTAGTAGACGTATAACTCTATACAACACTAGTAGACGTATAACTCTATACAACACCAGTAGACAGACAACTCCAAGTACACCTAGCGCACACGCACAAACGAGAGGAGCACATTGAGGACATGGACAGGATTCGAGAGCGTGTAAACAGGATAAAGGAATTAAGTAATTAGGATGGACAGGGAGGCTGCCGGTCATGATATGTAATTAATGCTGCTCTCATGAGGTCCCCTTCACTGTTTACTAATTGACCTGACAAAGAGCAACAAGCCAATAAAGCAATGTGTACAGAGACAATCCCAAGAGACGACCATACAGACACACACTCGTACACTACATACAATTGTATGAGAGAGATGTATTGTGTAGTATGTTCACTAGCATACATACCATCTATATCTCCATCTTCATCTCCATCTCCTAGCTCTTCATCTGTGCATATGTTCAGCACATTCACTAACATCTCCGTCACTGCAATGCACATTCACAATACTGACAACTATTAGTAAATATACTATTAACAATACTCACAACTACTGTATGTACTACTAACTACTGTACGTACTACTAACTACTGTATGTACTACTAACTACTGCATGTACTACTAACTACTGTACGTACTACTAACTACTGTACGTACTACTAACTACTGTACGTACTACTAACTACTGATGTACTACTAACTACTGTACGTACTACTAACTACTGTGTGTACTACTAACTACTGTATGTACTGCTAACTACTGTACGTACTGCTAACTATTGTATGTACTACTAACTACTGTATGTACTACTAACTACTGTACGTACTACTAACTACTGTACGTACTACTAACTACTGTATGTACTACTAACTACTGTACGTACTACTAACTACTGATGTACTACTAACTACTGTATGTACTACTAACTACTGTATGTACTACTAACTACTGAATGTACCACTAACTACTGTACGTACCACTAACTACTGTACGTACTACTAACTACTGTATGTACTACTAACTACTGTATGTACTACTAACTATATATGTACTACTAACTACTGAATGTACCACTAACTACTGTATGTACCACTAACTACTGTACGTACTACTAACTACTGTATGTACTACTAACTACTGTATGTACTACTAACTACTGTATGTACTACAGCCATTTGTTTTTGTACCAAGTACTAGTAGCAAATACCTTTTTCCCCAACGAATGGCAGCGACCAGGTAAAGACATCCATAAAGTTTGGCAGCCAATAAGGATGAGGTGAACAGTTAAATTGGCGGATATTCATCACGTTGTTCTCGTACTTGAGGATGGCAGCTGCAGAAAACAAGATGGAGATCTAGTGCTGAGACAATCAAATACGTATCAAACACTGGCCGAGTCAGATGGTTAGAGCAATGACATACCTTTGTTATTATATACATCCAGGTAATTGGGAGCGGAGAATATAGTTATAAGTGAAGGAAACCCTGTAGTTTGACTTTTCCTATACATTCTGTACCCTGCGTCCTGTGCTTCGTGCGCTCGAATTATGGACAGTAAACTGTTGTGTTGCAAGAAGTCGCAACACGCTGCATAGCTGCAAAAATGCGTAATACATAATTCAGCAACAGCGGCAAAGAAAAACTGTTGCTGTTAGGTTTGTGTCACTCAGAAGTAAAACATATAACTTTGTGAAGTATGAGGAGCATGCTTTTAGCTGTTTACAATGAGACACATCCTTATTTTATGAATCAGTTAGAAGGCCATCCTCTGCTTCGCCCCCTGCCCCATAACACTAAAGTAGCGATGACAAAGAACCTGCACTATGCCCACACACAGACACGTACATGCACATCATGTGCGTAAATAAAACATAGAGATAGAAATTAGAGGCTGAAAGAAGCAATCTATAAAACATGAGCACATGGGATACACATATGCAGCAGCAGACGACAGGGAATACATTTTACATTCCAAAGTCGACTCTAATAAATCATACATACAACTTTCCACTACCAGATCAATAATAACCAGATAATGGACAGTGTGAGAGCTACAGCTGGCTGACTGCCAGATAGAACAGCCCTCTAGTGAGTTAGTGAGTGAGTACTGGTGGGTGGGTACTGGTGAGTGACTACTGGTGGGTGACTACTAGTGAGTGAGTACTGGTGAGTGACTACTGGTGAGGGACTACTAGTGAGTGAGTACTAGTGAGTGAGTACTAGTGAGTGAGTACTAGTGGGTGACTACTAGTGAGTGAGTACTAGTGAGTGAGTACTGGTGAGTGAGTACTAGTGGGTGACTACTAGTGAGTGAGTACTAGTGGGTAACTACTAGTGGGTGAGTGACTACTAGTGAGTGAGTGACTACTAGTGAGTGACTACTAGTGAGTGAGTACTGGTGAGTGAATATCCACTTGCAAGAGGCACTAGACAAAAGTAAACAAAAAGTGAAACACTAACTGCGTGGAGAGCCAAAGGTTGAGAAGGCAGGTGCAGGATTGTATGTTTAAGGAAATTTTCTAATAAAAATATTTGCAAGATTACAAAAATGTACAACCATTATAATATGTATGAGACAAAACAATAATACAGCAGTAGAATCTACGCTTGTTCCACCGTTTCAACAGTAGAATCTACGAAGTTAAACGGTTGATTAAGTTATTTGGAGTGAGTGAGGTCTTATATTGCAACGGTAGATGTATATATATTTGTATTGCAACGCTCATTCTACCGTTGCAAAGTTCAACGGTAGAATCTACGTAGTTGGACGGTTGATTAAGTTATTTGCAGCACTAATTCTACCAGTGGTAGAGTCTACGAACTACGAGGTTGAGCAATATAGAAATGTACAATGCTGCGCCTAAGTGAAGGTTGAGCTCAGAAATGCACACAGTGAAGGATGTAATATGCAATGAATGAGAAGCCACAGTAAAGGTGTGGCTACACTGCGCCGATGTTTTGATACCGATGTGCCTATGCGATGGTTCGTGGCTATGTGCAGGTGGCTACACAGGCCGAAGTAGCGTGACAATGTGCTCGAGCACATCGGTGAGCTGCGACTGAACTAGCCAATCATACGGCACAAAGTGCGGGTTTTTGCCTGTTTCATTTCCGACAACGAATTATTTGTTTCCCTGATATAATAATCATCACAATAATAACAACAATAATTAAAGAACAATTTCACTGTGATGTATGGCTGTTTTTGTTCACCATGAAAATATTGTCTTCAATATTTTTTTCGGTTCTGTTTATTATTAAATCATCCAGATATTATTGTTATTATTCATTATTTATAACTAATTAATGATAAATAATGTAATAATAAATTTTATTGTTGTACTTGTTATTAAGTTTAATTATTATCATATTTACACTCAGTTATGTTGAAATTATCAATTACCACAGTTCTATGAGCTATGTAAAATTAATTCACTGTTTAAACTTTATTATAAAATAATAATTCCTTTGGAGTTTGCAGTGGATGCTCGTTGTTGACAAATTCTAACGGAAATGCGCTGTAAATGGTTAACTTGATGAGCTTGGGACAATATTTTGTTTCAACCAATCAGACAACGCCGATGTTTCTTCGGCATAGACCAGCATAGACGGGCATAGACCAGCATGTTGGTTATGCTCACGAACAGGCCCCACGATGTGCCGAAGTGGACACACCCATCGGGAACGCCCATCGCAAGGCCTTCCGATGCAAAACATCGGCCTGTGTAGCCACTCCTTAAGACCAATTCCTTCTCACTGCCACAATCAGTACATGCCTGCCAGGTGCACCTCCACTAGAGTACACACGCGCACAGATAATTAGGTCAGTCAGACATACAAACATCATTACAAACTTCGGTGCATTCCATTGGTTATTTGAACTCTGCCTGCTCACTATCGCGGGTAGAAATGGTACGCAGGTGTACAGTTGACCACATACAGTCAGCGATGCGTTTGAGACAGGAGCTATATAGTGCTTTCATGTAGCAATGCCACAACAACAGAGCACACTGTTTACTCTCAGACAATACAATAACTCTGTACACAGATCGATATACTTCATCACAGCCGAGTATATCACGCACTGACAATGCACAAGTGTACAGTACAATGCTATATAGACTTTTACATTCTCATTTATCTTTGTCACGGTCTGACATCGGCACAGAAAATCGGAGCAACCTTTTTCGCTCACCGACCAATCAAATGATTGGTACTAAGCGACCAACAAAACAATTTATTCCACACGTACAATCAATGGAGTTATCGTTCACCAGAGAAGAAGAGGAAATAAGGATGCTGTAGTTGCCAATAGCGCACAAAATGTAAATGTCTATGGTCTATGGCGATCAGACCATAGGCAAAGACAATATTGATTAACGATTATTATACAAGTGATTAATGGCCAGTCACTTACAGATATCCCCTATTTTCACAAAACTTTGACCCGGATTCAAGCAAAATAGCTGCAAACCCAGTTGACACGGGTAGAACTCCCTTGAGCATTAAAAGCACCAGTTCTACTCTACCAAGTATGCATAGAGGCCGATGCTATCAAGCTTTCTGTACGGATTGACAACGGAGGACAATAGGGAACAAAATCTCCGATACTAACTATTCCCAGACAAACCAACGCCACATATTTACAGAGTCGCAACAACTATTGGTATATGCGCCATTTTTTTCAATCGCCCATTGGTTTTTTGTTCAACTGGTGTTGTGAATTTCGTGTTATAATTTTAAATATGGCACAAAATCAGCCATATACTACGTTAGCAGCTCAAATAATCTATTTGACTGTATGCTGTAGTATCTAAGCAACAAAAATGGCACCTGTTTCAGAGTTGTCATCACTCTGTAAATATACGACATTGGGAGAGACGGAACTCCCCCAGGCAGGAAGGAGACAAATTCACTTACTATAGCAACACCTACAGATGCTCACCTGGGCAAAGCATACAATCACATCAAATAGAAAAAGATGAAAAACTCGCACAAGCAAATGTCATGATCAATGCATGGGCGCATCAAACCCACGACACTATTTCCAATTACCTGACTGCCTTTCCATTATGTAACGTGGCTAATACGCACCTGTAGAAATAGGAACAGCCTCTCACGCTGTTGTGACTAAAGTGTTCAGAATTTTTCTCATTGCCGAAATCCTCGAGCGGGTCCGACCACAACATATCACACATGGGGCCAAAGGCTGGGGGCTCCTTGAATCTATCCAACTACAGAATAGAGGGGGATATAGCCAACACCCACTTGTGTTGTGCAACAGCCAAATGTGAGAGAGAGAGAACCACACTTACCTTTCTGATGTCATCCAAGTTGTGTAGTTCTGGGGAGAGACCTCCGTGTACGCACAAGAACTGTTGGTTCATGAGGGCTGCCAGAGGTAGACAGTCGAATGAGTCCATGCACGCATCATACAACTGGGTAGAATATTTTATTTGACCTGAAAAACACCAAGTTAGTCCTTGAGGCACCAACAACCCACTAAGCCTTACCGCTGCAGTTGGCTTAGTCAGTCAATTCATGAAACTCACAAATAAAAACGGCTCACAGAAGTATAACTGCATATGCTATATAAAATAACACATACAACACACAAGTATAACAGGTACAACACACAAATATAACAGGTACAACACACAAGTATAACAGGTACAACACACAAGTATAACAGGTACAACACACAAGTATAACAGGTACAACACACAAATATAACAGGTACAACACACAAGTATAACAGGTACAACACACAAGTATAACAGGTACAACACACAAGTATAACAGGTACAACACACGAGTATAACAGGTAGAACACACAAGTATAACAGGTACAACAAACAAGTATAACAGGTACAACACACGAGTATAACAGGTACAACACACAAATATAACAGGTACAACACACGAGTATAACAGGTACAACACACAAGTATAACAGGTACAACACACGAGTATAACAGGTACAACACACAAGTATAACAGGTACAACACACAAGTATAACAGGTACAACACACGAGTATAACAGGTACAACACACAAGTATAACAGGTACAACACACAAGTATAACAGGTACAACACACAAGTATAACAGGTACAACACACGAGTATAACAGGTACAACACAGCTGCACTTACATTCCTGTTTGAAGGTAAAGTACTCTGTCAGATGTCTACATTCATGGTTGCCCCTCAGCAAGAAAAGTGTGTTTGGATGTAAAATCTTCAGAGTCCATAAATATAAAACACACTACAAGAGAAGATATACACATACTTGTGTATGACATCGTACACTACATACCACACAGACACAACACACAGACACAACACACAGACACAACACACAGACACAACACACAGACACACTGGTGAATATACACGACCACTTACCTCTATGCTAAAGTAACCTCTGTCCACATAGTCTCCTAAGAATAGATACCTAGTAGATGCTGGTGGACCACCCACCTCAAACAACTTCATCAAGTCATAGAACTGTCCGTGTATGTCACCACAGACTATAAAACCAAAGACAGCCGCAATGACACACTGCATGTATAATGTGTGCAGTAAATAGATATAGATCCAGTATATAGTACAGTGAAACCCGCATAATTCAATGTTGAAGGGACAAAAAAATATATTGAATTACGGACAATATTGAGTTGCATAAACATATTTTAGGAGACAATGAATATAATAAATATTAATGTCATTAATAATATTATGAATAATATGGATACTTCCAGACATTTTTTCACTTGATTTACATTGCAAATTAATTTTAATAATAATAACAACTTAAATTATCGTTAATTAATGATAATTATTTTGATGATAATCACAATAACTAACGATGAATAATCAGTTTCGATTTTTTGTAGTTTTTTAAAATTATTATTAATTGGTAAAATGTATTATCAATTACTGACAACAATTATTCAAAATAATAACAATAATCATTAATTTGCTGACATCGGCAAATCTTTTGTTACTTTGTAGAAATCACTAATATCTTTAGACTATATTGACAATGTAAGATTCTTGTTAATACAGCTAGTCGATAGCCTTGGATCTTTGTCACATTCCGAGATTGAACGGCTTTTCGTTATCAAAAACTTGCAGATGGAAGTTTCTCGCTCGGGCATCATCGGGACTAGGTTTAAAAAATGTAGCAAACATAACCTAGGATTTTCAAAATTATTTCTGCTACTCAATGCAATAGACAACCTTTGCGTGCAAACACTATGCTCTATCTAAGGCTTTTCATTGTCTGCGTAACAACTGATTTTAAAAATGAAAAACCTGCGAATTGTTTGGTCGAATTAGGGATGGTAATATTGAATATAAAGCTATTTTCAATGGCTGATGTTTGGGACTTTCACATTGAAGTAACCAGTATATTGATTTCTGCAGAGTCGAATTATATGAGAGTCACTGTATTAGATATGGTTGATAGTACATATAAGAAGCACACACCAGTCACTGGGGCTTCTATGTCTATCATAGTCTTCTCAGCCCTAAGTAGGGCTGTTCCTTCACTTATAATCCTCATGGCACACTCATCGCTTAGCCTGCCTTCCAACACAAAGTGCTGCTTGAGCACATCGGGCTTGGGTTTACCTTTTCCATCAAATACATCCGCCGCAGTCAGCCGTTTGGCTGGTGGAAGAGGAACGGCTGCAATATAAACAAGTAAAGTCAGGGAAAGGTTTTGGCAAGCTGATGCAACAGCTACGCCAACCATAATGTTACTTCTCTAATCTAATACCAGTAGCTAGTAGCTACGAGTGATGGTGCAGAATTGAAGACTAGTTATTGCAGTTTCAGAGAAAAAAAATTACACAAACTTCAAGCGGAGACACTGCATGCTGCAAAGCGGAGTACACGAAGCAAAAACCGAGTATGGCCGATTGCTTTGGATGGGGGAAAAAGTGACTAGTGCGGCAAGAAAAACCAACAAATATCTGAATAGCTAAGAGGCAATACAAATATGAGGTGCATTCCACCGGGTACCTTATCATCTGTTACGGACAAAGATCAATTATACGTCCCAGCAGTGTTCATTCTAAATCAATCAGTCATAAATATAGTTGTGGCTGACCAAACCAATTTTTGTGATGGAAGGAAGTGATGAGCAAGGGCAGGTGTTGTTGACATAGATATAAAAAAAGTTTTCATTCTATGAAGTACATCATACAGCCTATATCATAGATTAACTTTTTATGAATGACTGTTTATACGATTCTCTGTACCAATCGATTTCTGATAGTTAACAAGACAATGTTAGCTTTAGGGCCAAAACAAAGTAAGCCCAAGAGTATAGTATGTATAACTAGTATAACAAAATATCACTAACTATTACACCAACAGGCTATAAAAACTACATCGGCACTGAATCTATCAATTTCTGTAACGGCAAGGGATATGATGGTTTCAGAATCAAAGAACTAGCTACAATTCATCTCTGCTACTTCCAACACACACAACAAATGTTGTTGTGTGTCGATGTGTATGCTTGTACGCTGTAACCCTCAAGCTACATAAACCAACAGTACCAACATTCCACTATTTCTCACTAAACTTGTCAACTTGTAACCATTCTATGGCACTGAGCCAATAGCTCATAATGCGATCATTTCATGGTACAGAGAAATGGGTGTCACCTACAGTCACGCTATACAGAATATTGTACTAGCTTATCACAAAAAAAAGCAACCGTAGTGTTATACACAGAATCGGGCAGCAAACTAGACGACTATAGCGTGCTGCCACCTACATTATCAACACTGATGACAGAAATAGGTGACTAACTTTTAACTATCCTGTCTTTTGTGGGCAGTGCACTATCAGCCGCTGAAGGGGGGCTACCGGCCTCTGCCATACCACTCCAACCGGTGACTCTCAGTCTACATTGGATACAACAGAGTGTATGTAATATAGCGCACAGAGTGTATGTGATATAGCGCACAGAGTACATGTAATATAACATAGAGCACACGTAATATCACACAGAGCATATGTAATATAACACACAGAGTAGATGTGATATAACACACAGAGCACATGTAATATGACACACAGAGTAGATGTGATATAACACACTGAGTATAGCTAATGTACTTATACATGAACAGTATGTGTGGAGACAATAAAGCTGTTGACATTAATAGCTAGCATTCTGTCACTCTCAATACCTCATCATTAACCAAGTGTTGGCAATATTTATAACAAGACACCAAATTAATCATCTAGCGCATAATTTCTGGTTTGTTGGTTGGATTAAAATTTATATTGGACTTCGATGAAATGGATATAGTAGTGATGGAGTACCTATTGTACATACTAAGTGTAGTAGCTGTAGAAGCTATGGTATATAACACACAGGCATTCTCATAATTGCAATATAATTGAAGAATTATGTTAGAGATTGTCTGTATTAGTTAAGCCACATGCTCACTAGCAAACGTCATAATTACTAGTTTGGTATCAAGTAAGACAAAAGTTAGACACCACACTGAACTAACCACCTAACAACCTCCAGAGACCATGGCAGCAGTACTAGAAACCACTTTGGCAGCAGTACCAGAAGAGTAAAATGCAAAGCAAGTAATTGTATAATAAAAGGTGGCACGCGGTGCGCTAGATTGAAGGAAGCCATTAAATTATTGATGAGCTATCTTTTGCACTGCTGCCCGCTGATAAGTTATTTTACTTACGTTTATAGGCTAATCGGCAACTCGGACACTAAAATATAACGGAAACAAACATGAGATACAGTGAGGCAGCATTCAGACATCAGACTGTTGTGTTACCCCTGTCTAACGCAGTCTAATAATGCAGGAAGTAACAAAGCCACATTAACAGCAGACAATTCAACAATACATTGGAGATCTTATCGGTATCATCTCAGCTGTTGACTACACATGGACTCAATCATTGTGCACAGTAACACAAAAAAACGACCTATTTTTCACTAATCCATTTCTTTGTAAAATGCATATGCAATCCCAATTCCAATCCTAGTTCAACTTTTTTTTACAATTATTAGTTTTGTTTAACAATGCTAAATGAAAGTTGGTTCCACGGATACTTCAACTATATAAATTGGCGTGTATTTCCTTCAATAAAGCCTTCATTAATCTATTATTATTAACCATGATTAATGACATCAAAACAAAAACAACTATCACAAACAAGTGAAATGACTGCCATGCAGGGAAAAACATTCTTGTTAAACTATTTAGAATGAGTGCAATTTCAGATTTAAAACAAATGAAGACTAAAAATTTGATGCCACTGTCTATTTAAGCAGAGCAACCTTCTCAGGAGATTTGCTTCATGGTTCAACCAGCACTAACATCGTAAAAAATTTGATTACAAAGAAACTAGCTGTAACAAACTAAAGTGGACCAAGAAATTTAGTCTTTTAAAAACCACTGTAAAGAATTTAAGAAGAGAAGAAATTTATTGTATTGGGTCTTTGAAGTAAGGTTTGTTATTACAGACAATAGTTGATTTTAGCCATGTATAAGCAAGTCTCACTACGAATTTATTTTTTTGGTCAATATATCAATCCGTCTGAAAAAGTTCACGATAGTATGGATTCTAGTTTTATTATTTTAGTAGTGATATTAGCCCACTAGAGACGGTACATTTCACAAACACTCTATGTTTCAGTGGCTCTATATTTCAGTGGATTTATGTTTTGGCAGCTTTGGCTCTATGTTCCGGCGAGTTACTTTTCGACGAAAAAGTATTGTGCAGCGGTGATTTACATTTTAATAAAATGGGGTTAATATGATTGCATTAACTTCAACTTGTTAACGAACTGCTTTTGTATTTGGATAAAAAGATAAAGTTCATGATTATTCGAAGAGAAATGAACTAACTTGAACCATAATAACAGACCAAAATAAAAAAAACATCATTCTTCATAAAATAACTTGGCAAAATCAACTTAACTAATTCAGTGTTCATTTTTAATGAGGCTCCACAGTAACACTTTTCTATCGAAAACAAATTAGCGGAACATAGAGCAGAAAATGCTGGAATATAGAGCCACCAGAATATAGAACAATGGGAGGGGGACTGGACCAACAGATAGATCAATCACCTTCAGATAATAGCAAACAGAATATACATTTAAAATTTCGTCATTTAAGTGGAAAATATAATAAAAACTAATCACCTCAAATTGTTATGTAACAATACACGAACATTAGTGAAAGGAAATGAACAACGAATGACTAATAGTGAAGAACAAATAAAAAATTATATGATGGCAATAAACTGCACTCCCAACTATTATAATAAATTAGCCAGTGGTCAATATTAGACTAGTTTCTGCACCCATAATAGTACATAATACTAAACAATCATGCAATATATTGTTATATTTTTCATTATCGTGCACAATCTTGAAATTGCTGTGAGGTCGTCGATGATGACAAATAAAAATTAATCATAGTACTTGATTAATATTAATAATAATTATGTCAGCAGTAAACAGCAATGAATGTTAGCTAGCAATATTAATAAATAAATGATCAAAAAACTATTAATAAAAGAGAATTTTAAAAATCAATGATAATAATAACGACAACTATTATTAATTACAACTAACTAATAATAATTACAACTATTACTACCTTCCTCTACATGATGATAGATGAGGGTGATAATCTCAACTTTAACTTACAAGTTCGTTTTTACTGTTTGTAAGTTAATTATTTATTATTATTATTACTTACTACTACTACTCACTACTAATAATGAATCATCATGATTATTATAATTACTGTCTTTTACAACTACTTATTTATTATAATTATAACTAACTACTATCATCCTTATTTATTATTTATTTATTTATCCTCACCATCACATCATCATTATTATTAATTAAAATTTAATTATTACGATTATTTTTAAGTATAAATTTAAATAATAATAACTATTGTCTGTTATAATAATAATATTATTATTTATCATCAAACTAGTAGTACTATTATCATTGATTATTAAAGTTATTCACCAATAATAATTTATTGAGTTTTTTCCCTACATTGATTGATTACAAAAAAAACCAGCAGCATCACCACCACCATCAACAACAAAACTACTACTACTACATCTTTTATATTATTAACTATTATTATAACTACTTATTGCAATAATGATTAATTACTAATTATTATTATTACTGCAGCTGTAACCACCATTCATTCAGAGTCATTATTTATCATTATTTATGATCGATGATGATGATCATGATGATGACGATTCTTCAATCACCACTTCATCATTCATTCAAGTTCTTCTTTTTTTGAAGTAGTGTAGTTGAAACAGCGATGCTGTTGCAGGCATGCTATTAAAAACGTTTCAAACTATGTTGATACATATATTTATGTGCGACAACGGTAGACAGTAAACTGGGAGTACAGCTATTACGTGATAATAAATAAAAGGTCATCAAAATAATTATTGAATTATTATTAGAGAAATCGCCGAACTTAGTAGCTAGGCTAGATCTAAGATGGCGTAAACAATCAAAGACACGCCCAATATTTTTTAAATTTCTTTTAAATTTTCTTTTAAAAAAACCTTTTTCACACAGAGAAATGAAAAAATATCCTAGAAATTTTTTTCCCACTTTTAAAATTGGCTTTTACATAGAATGTAAACAGAAGATAACTCCCAACTGGCACAATTGCAGAAATGGCAAACCCTCAAGTGAAGTAATCAGAATGCAGGTAGCTCACACAGCGCGATTCCATTTGTCTTTGAGACACGCCTCCTGTATGCGGAGTAAATGGAGTGGGAAATAATTTAGTTCATCGAATCCGATAAAAAAGTTTTTAAAGAATTATTATCATTGTGGCCGAATGACTTATTGCATATACATAATAATATTTGAAGTATTTTATCACTAATACTGCTGCTTTTTATTTGTTGGTTGATACGGCCCACATGCAGAAAATTGGTAAATAATAATAAGTAATAAAATAATAAATTTATTTATTTACTTTAGCCTCCTTAGACCTTTTTTTTAGAAAATATATAATGATGTGTTGCTTGTAAATTTCCAAAAAGTGCCCCTAAAACTCACCACTTTTTTGGCAGTATGAGTATGCCTGTGCATATGGCATTTTTGTCCGGGGGCGGGATGTGATACGATGATCGATGACCTGATCATCATGATGATGTAATAATAATAATAATTATTATTGTTATTATTATATTATTATTATAATAATAATGTGAAAAAGTTAATAATTAATTAAGATATTAACTTGATTACTAACTAAAGAAGAAAAATGGTTACATTATGATTGTTATTATGATAATTATTTGATATCTATTTATTTATATAATAATTATATAATAATAGTAGTAGATAAAAGATGGATCAAATAAATATAATAATAATTATAACAATAACAATAAATAATATTGTAGTAGAAATGACTTGCTTGTGCCTACTACTGTGACATCTGAAACAATGGAAAATAACCATCAATGTTTTTTTAGTAACTCTATTATGCAGTCATATTATTAGTACAAGGGAAACTCATGTGATGTAGCTGCAATATAGGCAGCCTTTGTTTATATCTATGCCCTCTAATATGTTATGCAATCAAGTTACTCTTTTGCTGTCAGCCCCTAAGGCTGACAGAGTATGTCACAAAGGGGGTACGGACCATTCGAAACTGACGTTTCGAAAATGGACACTTCAAAACTCTTTGGGGACGGGGGTTAGGGATTTGGGGTTGGGGGGCTCAGGTTTAAGAGTTTCGAACAGTTCATTTTCGAAACGTCAGTTTCGAATCATGGCGGAATCGTCACAAAGAGCTGTTATGTAATCCATTTTATCTATAAGCTGGTGAAGTTTCCGGTAAATCAGAGCTGGAGAAGAGCTCAGCCAGGTGTTATCTAGAATAAAGAACTCAGAACCCTACCTTACTTAGCTTGGAAAGATACCTGCTGTGCAATTGCCCAGTTTGACTGAAGGAGTGCCGGCCTGTAAAAGCCCAATAATCTAGACAGTCTACTACCCAGCTAGCCTAACGACAGCTATAAGCTGTCTGACTATGCTGGGCAGGCATTGCTAAAATTGGTTTAGTAGTCGTGCACAAGTTGACAGCCTGAGGTCTGGTACAGGTGAATGCTTCTAGCAACTCGCTACCCCACTCAGAAATCCTGTACAATATAACTAATAAGTAATAATTATTGTTATTTATTATGATTAAATTAAATCCAATAAAAGTGAGTTTTTTTCACAAAGATTTTACCATGGTATTGTTAATTTAAGAATTATTTAAAAGTATTCAAATAATATTATTATTTATTATCTCTGCATTCACTGGACCTGGTGTTTACTTACCGACTAGTTTTTGTATATGACACGGAAATCATCTCCCCCAGCGCTCAGTCCTCACTCATTGATCATTATACGTCTTCAACAATGTATTGGGAAAAAATGAAAGACCTTGATGCAATGTGGAGTACCTTTACAAAATAACCTCAAAAAATAATTGACTGACATGTCCTTACCAAAATAGTAAGACGGAGGCATTTTTCTATTCCAGGGTGATTCAACAAAATGCCTATAAAACTCTGAGATACGATGAAAAAGTTCACAGTAAATCGAATGCCACTTTTGACAAGTTTGACTTTGCTATCTACAAACAGGCCTACCCATTCAGGAAGATGATTAGTCAGATGACTAGAGCCCCCCAAACTGGCTGCAAAAAAACGCCTCATTAGTGGAGAGAAGAGACAAAGAAGGCAGTCATCAGTGCCCAGAGTTGGCCAGCCATAAGACAATCAATGTCACACAGCTCAAAGCAAATTACCCCTCACCTCCTTCCTGAGCCAAATAGAACGTGTCTAGATACTGTACCTGCCAAGCAAAGTGGAGGGCCAAGTGCTGACCTACCTTGTACACACACATGCCACCTCAACTTGTTGAGGTCATAAAGGCGTTCACTAGGATAACAGCCCATAAAATTTAGCAGCATGCAGCACTCTATTTCAACTAGTGCTGCGACCACTGAGCATCAATTCCAGAACGTATGGGCATACTGGGCCGAAAAACATGCACTATATGTACAACGAGTAACAGAAGGAATACTTGGGAGAGTTGTTAAGGGATTACAAGAACAAGACTGTGTTCTTTAAACACAGCCTAGACTTTGGGTATGCTAATTTAGTGTAGCATTTTATAGTTTTGTTGACACAAAATCAAACTGGCTGTTTCCCCACTGACCGGGTCCAGTGAAGATGGAACCCAATGACAAGTAAAGTAACTACTAGATAAAGGCAGAGTTGAGCCTGTAGGTGGAGCCTGAAGCTCTCCATTGGTCCTGTTAAAAATATGAGTATATTCAGAAACACTGTGTCACACAATAGCTGTTGAATGATGTCAGCAGGTAGTGCACTCTTTAAATACCTAGGATAAATGCTGTGGCATGGTAAGGTAATGCCACTTGGGGTGGCCTGAGCCCTTACGATGTTTTAGCATCTGATGGTACCCATGCTACAAAGGCTGCACTGATAAATACATGTACTACTGCTCTACCTGGATGGTACAATGGTAATAGCCCCGACTCCAAGACACATTTTTAGAAACTAATATGAATGCTGTGCAGTTTATAAAAAATTACTGCAGCAAGGTTCTGGCACCTGAGTGGGAGGGCCTTGCCACTGACCCACAGAAAGTGAAAGCTTTCATGGAATGGGCAATTTTTTTGGGACAGCTGGTAGTATTTGCCAAACTCCTTATGATCTTGACTAGCAAAGCCGTGTCTGAGAAGTGAGGGACAGAGGAACAGCCCATTTTTGAGTAAGTACCATCACTAGTATTGGGACACTCCACCCTACTAAGTCTTTTATCCTAGACATGGATGTAAATGGCATTGACTTGAAGCAGTGTTATCCCAAGTACAATGTGGACAGGAAAAGATTATTGCGTACTATTGCTTGGTACTAAAAAAAACAGAAATATTGCCCGCCTCAACGGTAGCTGCTGGTTCTCGTGAAACCAGTTGAGCATTTCCACCCCTACCTGAATGAGGAGGAATTCAAGCTGTATGTCGGCCATACATCTGACGGTGATTTCTCTATGAGAAAGAGCCGTTCAATTATATAGCAACATGGCAGGAGGTCTTAGCCCAGTTTGTATACAAAATAGAGTACTTGGCTGGTAGCCAGAAGCAAAGACTGATGGTCCAGGTGGATAAAAACCATTTTTTGACCGTAGGCGGTGCACCACCATAATACAGCATAAAGAAGAGCTGGCGCACGCTAAGCTCACCAGGTTCCCTGGACCAGAACCGTGACCAATGCTGGATCCTATTTTGGGCAAAGATATGTTTGTAGAGAAAGAGCAGAGCTGTGTACCTCAGGATAGCTGCGAGCATAGTAGTGCCTAGGAGTTACATGGAGGCTGCATGGTTGCAGTGTAGAACTGCTTGCAAGCACTTCACAGCTTGTGGCTATGTGGTCAGGTGGTATACATACTTTGTGGAAGCTGACCGATTGCTAAAAAGGAACTGTCATAAAGCCATAGCGAGCTACAAAAACAATATGAGTGCAAATGGAGGGCGCTGTTGTCTTACAGATAGCCTCAAGGCTCGCAACTGGCAGTAAAACCTTTCTGCACAGCTCCTTGGCAGCAGCAGGTGAGAGACCAATATGGTGGCCTACGCGTGTGTAAATCAGACCAAGTGACGAACTGAGCTCGATTGGTCCTGGCTTGAGATATTTATGAAGTGCAACGTGATGAATTTCCAGGGCTGTTAAATTTGAGCAAAATATGCCACATGGTCAAGAAGGAAAGGATGTTGTCTGAATGGAAATGACAATGATTAAATACCATCAAGCCCTTCTAAAAGATTGCAATACTCTTGTAATTGGTGCTGTATCAAAGATATAGAGAAAAAATATGTATGTATTAGTATCAATTTACTTTATGAAGTGGTAGGGTACCATTGTCACTCTGGATCCCACTAACCTGACTGCTTCTACGGTGAACAAGGGTGCAACTGGTGCCATCAAAGAACTGTCTTTTCTAGGTCACAGATGCTAATACTACGCAGGATTCTTCGGTGACCTAGAAAAGACAGTTGACTTTCTTTATCATTTCGATTATGTCCCCACATCTATCTCTCTCTACATTTATCTCCCTCTACATTTATTTCTCTCTTCATCGTTCTCTATTTATCTCTATCTACATCTTTCTCTCTTCACATCATTCTCTCTCTATATCTAACTGCTTCTCTGTGTATAATGTAGGTGTACTACTAATTAGCCACAGCAGACATCACATGTCTTCACAAAGTCAGCCATTTGTTACTGTAAGTTGTATCTGCATCTGTCTATGTTTTTTGTGTATCTATAGACGCACAGTAGTATCTACAATGTTGTAGTATTATATCTATAGATACACAGTAGTATCCACAAAGTCGTAGTGATATATTTATATATACTACTGTGTTTCTATAGATATTTCACTAGAACTTTGTAGATTCTAAGTATCTACAAAATTGTAGTGATGTATCTATAGATACAGAGTACACAATGTTGTAGTGATAAATCTATAGATCCATAGTAGTATCTACAATTTTGTGATGATATATCTATGGATACATCTTAGTATCTACAATTGTAGTGATATATCTATAGATGCAATGTTGTTAGGTTACTGTGCTATTATTTGCCAAAGCTCGAGAGTTGGTCGGTACAAGTTCCGAGACAATTTCATTACCAGCGAGCTTGACCTACTTTGATCTCCTGAAGCAGCTGGTAAACAGCTTTCCCAGGTAGGAATAGCACCAATTGGCCTGTGATAGCCTGTGGATGTCCCTTTTGTGTGAGCTGTGATAGCCTGTGGATGTCTCTTTTGTGTGAGCTGTGATAGCCTGTGGATGTCCCTTTTGTATGAGCTGTGATAGCCTGTGGATGTCTCTTTCGTGTGAGTTGTGATAGCCTGTGGATGTCTCTTTTGTGTGAGCTGTGATAGCCTGTGGATGTCCCTTTTGTATGAGCTGTGATAGCCTGTGGATCTCCCTTTTCTGTAACTGCACCCTGTCTTGTATTTAGTCTAGAGGTGCTGAAGGGGTCGCTGGTACTCGCTATAAATGAGGAGTATGTTGATGAGCAACAAAACATCTCATTGAAGACAGAAGACATCATTGCGGTGATCCCTCCAATCAGTGGTGGCTAGTTGACCTTCCACCCTAACAGCATGTCACAAACGGCATCACCAGATATCATTGAGTTGACGGTAGAGAAGATAGATGTAAACAATTTGATAGAAGCAGTAACATTGCCTCATTGTGGGGCCATTTCTACATTCCTTGGTATGGTTAGCTCACTCCCAACTGCCCTTTGTCACTGTATTGTGATGTGGAGTTGTCTTACCATTGTTTTGTGATATAGTGTAAGTGGAACATAGTGGTACACATCTGCCTCATTTGCATTTCATCCTCAACAACCAGCTTGTGATTTCTGTAGTTGGCAAGTTTTTTACTAGTTTCTGTGCAAATTTTTAAACCAAATACAGACTGCACTGAAGTTTTCTTTTACACATGATCACAACTTTCTGTGTACATAGAGCCATTTTTGAAGAATGCGAAAAGAATTTAAATTTGTATTTTTTATTTTTAAGCTAATTAATGCAAACTTGTGTTGGCTTGTTCAGTCAAAAGTGTCATACTTTACAGGGACTACAAGAAACAATTTCAAAGACAAAGTAGTGATTTCTCTAGAATACGAGTGTTACAATGCAATGGCTCTGAAGCAGCTCCAACTAATATGTGACAGCATGAGACGTAAATGGTCTGATATAGGCAGAGTTGCTGTCGTGCATAGACTGGGGTGAGTGAGCCAGTCAGCAGGGCTATGCTCTTACATACAGGCATATATTATGTACTACCAGCTGTTTCACTGTACCTTGTAGGTTGGTGCCAGTTGGAGAAGCAAGCGTTCTGGTAGCTGTCTCCTCGCCCCACAGAGGTACAGCAATCAAAGCTACTGAGTATTGTATAGAGGAAGTGAAAGCCTCTGTTCCCATATGGAAGAAGGCGAGTATATTCAAGTAATTTAGCTTTGCCCCTACCGATCGGAAATGAAAGGATATTTCCTCCATTTTCCTTTCTACTTGCCGTTCTCAAGCATTTCTGGTTAAAATTGCTGTATCTGATATCATAGTTAGCCATAGTTGCAATAACAAAGACCGTTCGTGTAAATATTGGCGCCGGAGAAACAATTTTATTTGAAAAATTGTTTCCACGTGCAACACTTGTTTTAGGAGTTGTACGAAAGCAGTGAGAGTGAATGGAAAGCAAACAAAGAGTGTAAATGGGTCAAATAACAGCGTTGGATATCCAGGTGGTGTCAGCGACTCTCCCTTATTTCTCTCTTCCATCCATATTTCCTTCAAGGCTTCACAGCTTTCCAGCCATACAACTACCGCTGATATTACTTGAGATATTGTGATGCAGGGAGATGTCAGTCTTCCAGTTGTTTTGCAATATATTTAAGTTTTTGTCTTACAAGTGTATTGATCTGTCTTAGACTGGTAACGGCTTTAAAGTTTTACATTGTACATCCTCATAGACATCGCTGAGTGTTTTCATGTACTAACAAGTTGAATTTTCTCTATTACTTTTATTTTCAACACAGGATTTTTCATTTTCCTGTTTCATTTTATTAATAGAAAAATTTACATTTAAATGTTGATTTTATGAGTTATCGATATGATAATGATGTAGTAGATTTTACATTTGTTATCAGCTTTCTCGCAGCAGATTTCTACGATAATTTTACTATATTCTACAAGAAATTACCAGGTATATTTAGTAATCACAAAGCGCTAATAAAAAATCACTAGTTTTCAAGATACCATATGTGTGTCCATAAGAACGCCCCATAATGCCTGAAAAAATTTTTTATTTGTCAAGTTGTGTGTAAAAATATTGACTGTTATTCTATATTAGCTGTGATCATTTCAATTTTTTGTGATTAGATGCTGGAGAAGAGAAGACCCAATAAAAATTGGCAACATTTGCATGTATGATTGGTTTTACTTCGTTCTTGTTTGAAATGGGTTCTATTGAAAGCTACAAATATAAAAGTGAGAAAAAAAATTTTGTTTCTTTGCGTTTATCCGTGTATACCATAACACTGAGAGGTGAAAGCTGCTGTACTAACTGGCCGATAGACGTTTTGTTTTTAATTATGTATGGGGAGATAAATCCCAAAAATAGCACGATAACACCAGATCGTCTAAGTGTTAAATATGTTAATGGCACAGCAGTTTCCTCTAGTATGCCTAGATGGCAATGTTCTTTATCCCTCTTTTGCAAGTTAGTTGTTGATCAGTAGTGACTTACTTGTCTTCTATCAAATTGAGCTGGAGAAACGGAGAGGGTAGAGCGGGGCAGGGGTGAGTTTGAGGGTGAGAGTAAAGTGGGGTGGAAAATGACAGGGTGGGGAAACGAAGGCAGAGCTGGGAGGATATACTTGAATATGACAGGTAATACTGCTTATCTAATATATAAATGGTTTGCTTAATGATCTGTCTTTTGAGCTCGGAATTGCTTCCCCTTAGATCATTACGATGATGCATACATGAATGTCTAATTACGCTAGACAATCACACAATTAAAACAGCAGTTGGAGAAAGTCTTACAGGTGCTTGTATGTCAGCGTCAGCACAAAGCCTTGTTCTGCCAGAAGTGTGCCACTAATTAATGTTTCTTGCCAGGCGATGCAATGTATATTTACGTTTGCAATAGTATAACGCTATAACCTCTATTAGCAATCATTAATTAAACCATGGGTATAATGGTTTGTTTTTATAGCTGTTACAGGCTAATGAAAATGTCAGCTATCTAAATCTTACAAGTATAATTGTATTTTATGTGTAGAACAATGAGAAATTCATCCGTATTTATTGGCAATATTTACTTCATTGAAAAACGGAGTTGCTCTACAGCGCCATTAAAATGCTAGAAATGTGACGTCATTGATAAAATAAGCTTTCGCGAATCCAAGTAGGAAACGTTACTTTTATAGAAAAGGTGCCTGTATTAATCGGAAGATATTTCAGTTTTTATTGGGTTCTGTGACATCTCACCCAACCCAGTCAAATAAAACATATTGATAATTCATTTCAACACCTGCTAAGAAATTTACTCCCATGGATTTTGTCAAATTTATCATCAAAAAGTGTATAAAATATAAAACAATTCCATCGGACCTTTTGTTAGCAAGATTCTGATTGGCTGAAGTTGTTGTTGGCTTTAGCACCAGATATTCTAGTATTTCTAGTAGACCTACAATAAAACATTTTATATCATCGTGTAGAGCAGAATCTCCTCTATTTTCTGGTCTTTATTTGAGGTAAATCTGCCAGTCGAAACAGAAACCGCTTCATGAGAACCGCACCCCGTTCCTTGTCGGGCAAAAAATATTTTTTCTTGCTGAGATAGTTTGAAATAATATTTTTTGCAGAGAACCTCCACGGATGAAATTTGTTCTGATAAATGGTTAGATTATATTTATTTAGGCATGCTGGAGTTGTTTAGAAGTGGAAATGACAGGTAGTATGCTAGAAATTAATTATTTGGATGACGACGATATTGTTGACTAGTAATTTTTTATTATTTTTCATTTTTTTTTTCAAAGTGTTGATTATTATGGTTCTTTATATCAGAAGATAGCGCTTGAAATTCTCTATTCAGTGGTGTAAAAAGTCAGGTGCTAGCTTGAATAGAAAAAAAAAAATTAATATTATTCTTTGAAAAAATGTCCGGGATTATTTTTGCAAAAACAAGGCCAACTTTGATTGACGTGTTATGGCTAATGTGGTGGCCCATTAATTCTTCAAAATTACCTACATGCATCAGAATTGAATTTTCTTTCTATCTGTTGCCTCAGTTTTTTGTTTGGAGCTTTACTTTTGGTGTTTTTTCAAAGCAACAATGTCAATTTTCAGAAATTCTTTCGTCTGATTAATGAAACGCGCAACCTAATTGGCTAACAATTTTATACTATCCGATAACTTCAGTGTGTGAAAAAAGGTCTATAAATCTTGGACGGGCACAGTTTTTTTATTAATGACGTCACATATCTTGGAGTTGTCCCAGCAAGTGTGTTTTTGGGTGTCTCAAAATTTAGCTGAATTATTTTGTTTTTTTTAGCATGTTCATGGGATATTTATAATATATAAAGCTAATAAAGCTTAATTATAAGGTTACATCAGCCTATAACTGCTGTAAAAAGCAACCATTATACCCATGGTTTAACAAGCTCAACTTTCTAACACAAAGGATTTCTAGTGAGGCAGCACCTTGAGCAGCATTACACACGCAGGCATCGCTGTAGCGAGGGAGGATATGCCTCGCTCGTTCCTTCTTACTAACAAGCGATATAGCTCGGAGTCAGCTTTTTGGAAAGGTGAGTAAATATTGTATTGGTTATTGTAACAAGCTGCTCAAAGCAATGAGCTTGTTACAAAAACTTAAGCAAAAAAATTATTGTGGTGCGGCACCTAATAAAAGTACAGGCATGCTGTACATAAAAATGTTGTTCATTCCTTGCAATCTTTATACGTACTGATGCAAGGATATATGTGGTGAGGCAGACGATGTATGTATGGACAAATTCTTTCTTAGTCTGTGGACACATGTACTATGCTTTTCACTGAACACCATTTTTACTACAGTAAGGTTATTTCAGAGAGAAAGAAGGTTGATGACAGTATAGCTGAAGGCAAAGAATGTCATCTCAACAGAATAGAGAATAAGAAGCTAGAATCATGCAACACGCTAGTACTTCTGTCACAATGCTACTTAAACACAATCAATGATGTCTATCCACAATCGAAAGAAGCATTACATCGGATGAATTGGTTTACAACAGCAAAAGAGGGCACTCGACTTACAACTATCTCAGAGAGACAACAAAACACAGAACTACAACGACAGGACGGAAACGATATAAAAATATCACCGATAGCGGACAGTACTCATAGAAGTGTGCGCAGAGACAAAAGCATCTACGTACACGCGTGTACTTTATGCCCAAAAATCTACACCACATCCAGCAATCTTGCGAGACACTTGCAAACCCACCGTAGTGTTACTCACACAAAGGCTAAAACTTGTCCACAATGTGGAAAAATGTACGTATCAATGCCGGCATACAACATGCACCTACATACGCACTCCCAGTGCTGTATATGCCACCGATGTGGTAAATCTTTCTCCAGGCTGTGGTTATTACATGGACACATGAGAACTCACACGGGAGAGAAACCTTACAAGTGTGCTCACTGTACAAAGTCGTTCGCAGACAAATCTAATTTGAGGGCTCACCAGCAAACGCACTCCCCTGAAAAACCGTTCCTGTGCAGACAATGTGGTAAAACCTTCGCCTTGAAAAGCTACTTACACAAACATAGAGTAATATCATGCTCAAAGGCATGACATCGGCTAATGAACTCTTTTAGACATCAAAGAAGTCAAAGTTTTATATAAAAAATATATGTATTTATAGTGGTTTGTTTTAGAGATATAATAGATGTAGCGGAGACTAGTTGGAGTAGAATCTCGCAATCATTACTTCAATTTCCTAGATATTGTATGTACAAAATAACAGAAACAATTATAGAACATTAGAAAGCAATTTCCTTATCAGCTAATAAAATAATGTGCCATATGCATTAAATACGGTAATAATTGCGTATAAAATAGTTTTTTGTTGTAAAATTTGAGAGAATTAACATGCTGAGATGGATGAAAATGTGGAAGATAATAATAATATCTAGGGTAACACAAGATGGCTGTATACGGTGTATGTACAGGGTGGGTATAGCTAAAAGACTGACAATTCATTATAATACAGTAACTAGTATATTGGACAGATGGCAGAGCTAGTGCTTGCTTTTAGCGGGTTGAAAAGAAACGGCCAACTCCGCGAGGCGCTCAGGAGTGGGACCCCATTTCTCGAAGCCTGCGTCATTCTGTAGAAATACTATAAGAGTTCCGTGCGAAGAGTGAATATGCATTTCTTCCCTATCAAAGTAGACATGGATTGTAAGTGGTGTGTTAGCATTTCTGTAACTAATCTGCCAACTAGCGCGGTTGAGTTACACGTTTTTTGACAGAAAAAATTAAGTAAAATGACATTTGAATAAATAACTATGTTAAAATAAAATAAAAAAATTGCTAGTTTATGATTATTTTTGTTACTTGATTGTAACTATTTATCACTTTTTGACATGAAGGAAAAGACAACTCCTACTCCAAGACTTACTTAGAACAAATGTGCTGGAAGCCGTGCCTGTATTGGTGCTCTAATGCAGGTACAACAAACTGCTTGCGTTTAAACCTGCAATGGAGAATATATGGAGATTATGTATATAACATACATATGGAAAGCTGCCCCACTATCATCTTCAACAACTCTATCCCATCATCATTACCTCGCCCCTCCCTAGTAGCCTACGCTACCCCAATCCTCAATATCCCCGTTTTCCACCGACATTTTCTTTCCCAGTTCTATTCACTTCAATAAAATATCTAAATTAAATTGTAGATGAATTGCCCACCCTGTCACCAATTCACCTGACATCTTACCACAACTCTTACCTTTCAGTCTGTTTTCTACACGGATAACATTTTATAAATAACAATATACACCATGATGATGAGGCAACTTTTCAAGAATAAATTTAAATAAAACTGATTTAAAAGCGGTGCCACAAGAATGTCTTATTATTAATCAGTCACTAAACTGAATAAAGTCGATCAACATGGTAATATCTAAAAAGGGGGAGAAAACTCTGATAATAAAATATGGAGAGAACAAGTTTTAAATTTTTTTTGGGGGGCTAACTTCATGTCCACAAATCCAAAAACAACCAAATATTAATGTAGGGTAATAATTTTGAACGAGTCAGTTATTGTAACTAATTGACAATAAAAGGGATCTTGGCTGATTGATACAAAACGCTGACGCTGAGTTAACAAATTATGTATGATCAGGTTTCGGGGGTTTTTACTTCTGAGCACATTCTTCGAGGAGACACGGACACAGATGGATCGATACGCAGACGAGGTGTGTTTGTCATGTATATACATATGATATCCATGATATGTGTATATGATATATAATAACGCACATATATGTGTTGTTATATATCATATATGTGTTGTTATATATCATATATGTGTTGTTATATATCATATATGTGTTGTTATATATCATATATATGTGTTGTTATATATCATATATGTGTTGTTATATATCATATATGTGTTGTTATATATCATATATGTGTTGTTATATATCATATATGTGTTGTTATATATCATATATATGTGTTGTTATATATCATATATGTGTAGTTATATATCATATATGTGTTGCTATATATCATATATATGTGTTGTTATATATCATATATGTGTTGTTATATATCATATATGTGTTGTTATATATCATATATGTGTTGTTATATATCATATATGTGTTGTTATATATCATATATGTGTTGTTATATATCATATATGTGTTGCTATATATCATATATGTGTTGTTATATATCATATATGTGTTGCTATATATCATATATATGTGTTGTTATATATCATATATGTGTTGTTATATATCATATGTGTGTTGTTGTATATCATATATATGTGTAGTTATATATCATATATGTGTAGTTATATATCATATATGTGTAGTTATATATCATATATGTGTTGTTATATATCATATATGTGTTGCTATATATCATATATGTGTTGCTATATATCATATATGTGTTGTTATATATCATAGATATGTGTTGCTATATATCATATATGTGTTGCTACATATCATATATGTGTTGTTATATATCATATATGTGATGTTATATATCATATATGTGTTGCTACGTATCATATATGTGTTGTTATATATCATATATGTGATGTTATATATCATATATGCGTGGCTACGTATCATATATAACAATGTACAGTTCATACCTCGAAGACTCAAGTCTAATAAGAGCCTTTGTAGGTGGATCTCTCCACTCAGGCAAACAAACCACGAAAGAGAGAGGCTCATATGTATTCTCTAGAAGATTCTGAAAACAACCGCCAATATCCATAAAAACTTATGATAAAACTATATTGACGAACAATTTATGTATACATTCGGTGTAGAATATATTGTGTACCTCAAAGTGGTTAACCATGGCTTCCATCAATTCTTCACTAAAGGGAGGGTTGGCTTCAAAAGAGCCCGCAATTGGGTGAAAGTCCAATAAAGGGCTACAACACATTGTATCAAAGATATACAAAAGTATAACGTACTACAGTAGATAAACTCAAGGTAAGATAAACAAAAGTATAACGTACTACAGTAGACAAACTCAATGTAAGATATACAAAAGTATAACGTACTACAGTAGACAAACTCAAGGTAAGATAAACAAAAGTATAACATACAAGAGATTTTACAGTACAAAACTTGTATGAGCAGATATATTCATCTAATATAGACAAAAAAGAATAAAAATAAACTCACCCTCTCGATCCAAAGTATCCATCAGTGTCAGAGAAAGCTGAACAGTACTGCTTGAAGTAGCAGTTAAGGGGCGATGCAAAGCACTCAAATGTAACTCCAAACACTCTATTGAGGCACTCAAACACAGACACAGGCAAAGCTGCTTGTAGAGTTACCCCCTCATTCTTCTGTACTCCAAAGTATGTCTGCAGCATGCAAATGTGTGCATGTTGCGCGTTTCATTGATATACAATTAGCTGTACAACTGTTTGTTTGATGTAGACATGTAGATATACTTACTTTATACCTGCGGAGTAGACACCACACACGAGCTAAGAAATGCTCATTTCTGGGATCATCTTTACAGCTAAACCTGTACAGATTCTCCTAAAGTGTAAAGAGTTTGCATCAGCTAAGTATTAAGGCAGACATTAGAAAAAGAAGTCAAAGTGCGCAGACGCGACTGGTACTCACCAGTTTATAGAAATATTGTGAATGAATGGACAATGTCTCATCATTGTACTTGAGTGACATTGTCTCCGTAGAAGAAGAAATGCTTATGGCAGGGAGCCTAGGGGATGGTGTACCCAATATTCTGGGGTAACAGAATACCTTTCTCTCAGTGACCAAAGGTTGTGACACCACTTCTGCAAGAGTACACAACGATGCAAGACAATGTTCTGTTACAGGCAGCAGAGCACAGAAAATTGTAGCAAAAATGTGAACACGGCCCCATTAAAGCAAGAACACTCGTAAACTCAACCTTCTATCATGTTCTCCTTCCAAATCTTGGCAGATAATTCACTAAGCTTGCGCGTATCCTCTTTGGCTAGATTGTACAATTTCTTGCATATGGATTCGATACCAGAGCTAGCTGCTTCCTTGATGTGTGGTTGACACTGTCGTTTTAAATGAGACAATCTCTCCATATAGTCCTCATATGACGCATTCATCTGTCTCCGTACCCATGCAAAGGAATCCTCAACATTCCATTTGACTATCTTTCTACTCTCAGGCGTTACATTCCTGTAACAACGGGTACTTTCCAGTCCCAATTTGACTCCAGCAACTAACGGATTAATAAATCAGTTGAAAGGAAAAGGTCTCACCTGTTTTCAATTATCTTTTTAGCTCCTTCAGCGTACTTAGTAAGCTGTCTACGGGCATCGCTGACGTATTTGGGTTTTACCAACTTGACTGGAATATCATTTAGAAGCTCTCTACACATGGACGGAGACACCGGGTTTTCACAATCACTGGCAAGTATTGGGTCTGATGAGATGCCTTCAGCTCTGTCAGCTACTTTGCGCTCCAACAGCCATCTATTGAATGATTCTGCGGGAGCATGTATACTTTCACGGGTCATACACGACTCCTCATACTGCTGTCTAAGTTTAGCTACTTTTTGAGCCCGAGCTTGTTCAACCTCTGGATGGGGAGGGTACACATTGCTCATAGACCTCTCGTACATAAGGACATTAGTGGCAGTGTGTAAATCCCATGAAGTACTACAATTTGTTCCAAATATCAATTCGAGTGACACACACATTACGATTATGCATATTCAGCAATAACATGACAAGTGCTAACAACAGATACCTAGTGAAGAGGTTGGCTTTCTTGGCAGCCACTTGGTGGTTCGAATCTATACTGGAATGCCTGCGACGCGGGACAACTTCTTGGGGAGACATGACGGATGATGGTGAAGGTGTTGCGATGCCCAGTGGATCATGGCGGTATGAGATTGGACTCTGCACATTACACCAGACAGATTTAGACAATGAATTGTCAATTTCTTGCGACCAAACTTACAATCTATCATTATCATAATTCAAATGAGTCAATAATTTTTTAGCTCATAAAAGATGAGAATACATACTCCAATGGTTGGTTCTTCCCACAGAGACTGGTTAGTGAACTTGTTAAAATAATACGGCCTTTGTTCACGCTTACTAAAAAACTTTCTCCAGCCAGCCTCGAGCAACTGAGAGGGAAGATCCCTACCAGGTGAGTTAGTAGACCCATTAATGTGGATCTCAGCCATTGCGCAAAGTGGTATTATCCACCAGGGATAACTATCTTCATCCTTCAAATCAGCCCACACTCACATTCTCATTCACTGCAATAAAATAGTAAAAAAAGAATAAATATAAAACTAGAAAAGGACAGGGCTCAGCAATGACTTCTGGATTACACCTGACACATCAAATCTGAAATCTAGATGAAGATATTCAAGTTCATAATAACAATACCTATATTTATCATTTCTATATTTGTCTGATATGTCATTGATATGTTCTTATGAGGTGCTTCAAATACCGATCTCGTCAAAATTCCATTGATTTCTATATTTTCATAACACCATTAATGATAAGCATGTTATGAGTGTTGTCTCCCCATTCCAACATCTTAGAAATATTCTGGGAAAACCTATGATGCACGCAAGTGTTTTAGCAAACGCTAAACTTTTGTTTTATATTTTGATTGGACAATTTTTGGATCATGAAATCACTGAAGCATAACAAATAACACTACATCATTGGTACAACGACAGTCATTGTACCAATGATGCTAAAACACTTGCGTACGTCATAGGTTTTCCCAGAATATTTCTACGATGTTGGAATGGGGAGACAAAACTCATAACATGCTTATTATTAATGGTGTTATGAAAATATAGAAATCAATTGAATTTTGCCGAGGTTGGTAGTTGAAGCACTTCATAAGGGCATATCAATGACATAGCAGATAGATATAGAAATGACCAGAGGCATTCTTTAAAAAGTTTTGTGCCTATTAGTACACAGTCCAGTGAGAAAATTATTTATATCTTACCCTTTCCTATCCTATCCACTTCAAAAACTGAGCGGCATTACCATACAACAATGCAGTAGTAGTAAGGTAGATCACGAAAACAGTTCGTGGTCATGAAATAAATTAATGATTAAAAAATTAAATTAATATTAAATTAATAAATTAAAAACTAGCAGTATTACGCATCAAGTCTCAATATCGTTATGCCAGCTGGCTCTATTCTCATTCCCTTCTTCCTCCACGTCCCATCTTGCCCTTCGCCCACCCTACTTCTCAGCTTTCATCCTGCTCTATATTCGCCCTTTTCAACCCATTCCCCTCTCTACCCTCTCTTGCTCCGTGGAATTCAAAATATGACAAAGTTGTTGTATGTGGAGACATTGTGAATACTGATGAGCTAACAAACTTGCAAAAACGATATCACAAAAACAATGTTACAGTCAGTGCACACTGGGAAGTAATGTGAGTCATAAACCAGCATGGAATTGTGTGACTGACACTCAAACCCACTTCAACGTATATTAGTAAAATGTAGCTGTCTGTGTGTGATTGGTTTCCACCTACATTACGACAAAAAACATTAATATTGAATCTAAAAATATATATCCAGTTTTAGAACGAATGGCAAACTTTAACTCCTGTCATCAAAGTGTTCCAATAGAATGTTTGTACATCATTTTTCATCGCTTTCAGCATGTCTCCATCTAAATTATTACCATTGTAAAAATGACAAATGTAAAAACAAATTTCTCGAGTTTGCGAACAAATAGCAAATTTAAACCCCAGCTAAACATTAGATTAATACAATGTAATGATTTACAGCAGCTTTTATTTTTTTCAGAGCAGCGGCTTAGGCTTGCATCTGACAGGAAATACAGACAAGCACACACATATTTAAATAAAAAATATTAGACCGACGTTTTTTTCACGTTCATAATAAATATTATATAGATAATAACATTAAACAGACTACTACTACCTACTAGAGCTACTATTACTACTAATAATAATAGAAATAATAAACAAGCAACTATAACAACAACTATTAACATTTTCTAGCAGGGAAAATATTTCAAAATTTCATAGCAATTTAAACAAAGCTTTGGCATATAAGAAAACTTGGTGTTTGGCATTTACTAAACCAATTTCAGCATTCTATTTTCATAATTAAAAAAGGTGTCACCATTTGTTAATTTCGTTTGCGAAGCCAATATTACTAATACAGTGCAAGTGTACTTTCATAGTTGGGGCATGGCTCATTGATTTTGTAGGCTGACCTTGCAGCAGGAATGAAAACGTACTGAAATTTCTCTAGTTATGCCCTGTGGCATAACCTGTTGCTATAAAGTGTACCAAGAGCAGAACTCCAGCCGAGCCCCACACAATTTGCCAAATACCTCCTCATAGTAGCTTTATTTCTCGCAACTGACAAGACAACACCATTAAATTTGATGTTAAAAAACCTTTCTGATGATGAATTATTTATCGATGTGATTGTTTCACTTTAAGGGTAATTTGGGCCATAACCATGATAAAAGGAAGTTGGCGATTTTATTGCTATACTAAGCACTGCTGATGCTCTTATTCATTTATACCTTACCAGCAGTTTTTTCTCCAGCACATATTAAACTGCTTCTAATACTACTGCGAAAGAAACTGGTTGTTTTTCTTGTATAATCTCCTGGCCTGTTTCAAGTTAACTAGCAGGCTCAAATGAGATGAACAGCACAACAGCATTGAGAGGCATATTATTATTCATCAATACGACAAATCAGTTTCAGAAATTAGTCAATCAGGTTTCATCAACATTATTTTTATCATATTTTGGGGTAATGTCAGTCTTGAGGTAACATAAATCTTGGCTCATTTCACCCCAAAGGAGATGGCCCATATTTCCGCACTGTGTCCCAAATAGTTAAACAGGTAACTATTTGAATACCGATTACTGTAACTTGCAAACTCATATGGCACAATCATATTCTAGACATAGTCCACTAAAAATGGATCAAAATGCCATTTCAATTAAATTGAACGATCTAATTACACTTTCTTTACGAGATACTTAGTCTTGAAGGCAAAGATGAAAAATGAAAATCCACCTACAGATGTCAGTGAACTCACTCACAGGCCTACTGCAGAAAAATTGGTGGGTTTTGGACCACTTTTTTTCAGAAATTCATGTTGTGTTTAGTTGTTGGTAAGGTAAGTCATGATTTGACACTTGTCCTCACGTGTTGGCCTGCTGACTCAAAAAAATTTGGGCAGCACTCCGCCAAGAACTTACCAAAAAGCAAACTCTCAGGGCTGCCAATACTGACCTTTTTTTATTCCAAACAAATGACTACCTGAGAAGCAGCAACAGCATGTTTCAAAAATTTGTTCTTGCAAATGGCGCTTCACGCAAAATTTCTTGTGATCACCTGGGTCTCCTGACTAGCAAGTCCTAGTTTACAGGGGCGACAAAGTGTACTCATCTCAGCTTCAACATTGTGGGTAACTCGTAACAGCCCGCGGTAAATGTTGCGAAGATACACGAGAAGGGCTTCGACAGTTTGCCAAAAAAAGTAAAGACAATGCAACCTTTAGCTACTGATTGTACTGACCGAGCGCTCTGGTTGAACAGTTGGAAAGCTGCGAAACAATTAATTATTACCGGGCGCATCGTCTCTATTTTCTTCGGCAGTAATGCGTTGTGGATTCTCGAAACACTAACACGGGTTAATACGAGTGCCCAGTTTCAAAGCTGAAATGAGGACTCTTTGTCGCCCCCGTGGGTTAGGATTTTCTGCTTTAGGAGACTCAGGTGATCACAAAAAATTTTGCGTGATCCATTTGCAAGCATAAATTTTGGAAATATGCTGTTGCTGCGTCTAAAGCTACGTTCACACTATACGATTCTCGGCAATGGAATTATTGGGAGGAATCGGGAGTTGCTCCCCCGATTATTTACAAGAGTTTACATTTGCGATTTTTTGTGCCCGATATTGCATGGCCTTGACAATTGTCAAGACACTATATTTCATTGATAATTACAGAACATCAAGTTATTATTAATAATAATATAATATAGCTATATTACGAGAGATTGCAATAAATTATACCATTTCTTCACTCATAAATAATAAGAAATGAATTACAAATAATAATAAATAATTGAAAGTATGTTTTATTATTATAATTAATAATAAATAAATGATAACGACTTTTTCTAATACAATTATTCGTTACAATCACGGAGCTGGTAGTTGTTTTCTATTATGTTGATAAAAATTAGTACACCCACATTAATATTTTACTTGTAAACAAGGCTTGCAGTTGATCAGGGAAATATTAAAAAATATTCTCAAATTGGTTAAATAATAATTATTACGCAGCTGCAAGTTTCTTGAAAAGTATTAAATTGAAAAGCTGTGATGTGGATGCTGATTGGCTAGACAGGCCGATAATCGTACAGAGCTCCATCACTGCCTAATGGAAAAAAATCTCCTACCGATTGGAAAATTGTTAAGATTTCACTGTTCACACTTGCGAGCCAATTTTCGGCTCCGCCCACTCGGCCGAGAATCGCATAGTGGGAACGTAGCTTAAGGTAGTCATCTGAGTGGAATAAAAAAGGTCAGTATCGACAGCCCAGAAGGTTTACCTTTTGGTAATTTCTTGGTGGGGTGCTGCCCAAATAATTTTCGAGCCAGCAGGCCAACACGTGAAGACAGATGTGTGAAATCATGACTTCGCTTCCAAACACCAACAACAAAACACAACATAAACTTCTAAAAAGTGGTTCAAAACCCATCAAATTTTCTGCAGTAGGCCTGTGAACTCATCACATTTGACTGAATACATAGATTATATGTGGCTGGAAGATGATGTCCTATTTTTTGGTGTGACAAGTCTTCATTGGCTTAGAATGAACACAACAGTATATTGAGACGTTTCATATTGCCCACGTGCCCATGTTACCCCAGTTACCTCTAACAGTAGCTACTAAAATAATGAACATGAATAAAAATTTATCAATCATCACCATCACAATAATTAATATTTACGCTCAGTCACACCAGTTCTTTTAGCAGCTTAGTCAACTGTATTGATCAGTATCAAAGTATAATAATTATAATAGATGATCAATCATAATATTCCATACAACCGATATGAATCTTCGATCGATCATCACATAATTAATAATGATACTTATTTATAATAATAATAAGTAATAATAATATCATTATTATTAATTATATAACATATATACATATTATATATGATTATTCACACTTGTTGTAGTTATTGGAGTTAAATCATAATGTATTTTATATCCAATAAATTTTTGAGCAATAATAATATTATATATAATTATTGTTATTTAATTAAAGACAATAATAATTAATAAATTATTACTCTACAACTACAATTGACTACTTACATCAAATAATTTAATTAATATTATTCTATTGTTGTTGTTCGTTGTATAATAATAATAATAATAATAATATATATAATATTATAATAATAATAATCATTATTAATTATTATTATTATTTTATCAGTATTAAAAAAAGTATCACTACCATTTATTATTACTATCATTATTATAATAATCATATTACAATAATAATAATTAAAAACTTCTGTTTTTCGTCAACAACTAGTACTACTACAACGAACCATTATTATTATAATATTATTTATTAGTTAGTTAAAAAAATGGTATCAATGAATAAATAAATTATAATTATTATTATTATTAATTTATTAATAATAATAAATACTGCTACTGTTCTTAGCACTACTAGTGTTGATATTCATGATGATGATGCTGAACTTGTTTTTGTTTATTCTTATTATTAATTATAATAATTATTATTATTAATTATAATAATTATTAATTTATTAAGAAAAAAACAATAATAATAATAATTAAAAACAACTACTAACTAATCTAATAACAATTCTTAGAATACCATAAAATTATATTTCACACCAGCATCAAAAACGTGAAAATCAATTCATTTCAAGGCGACAACTTTTATAGGTAGGTATTAAATAATTGGTACATGAAATGTAATAGTTCTTTCTTATATTATTCATTATCGCAATTTACGAACTCGTCATCGATAAGCCATGGCGGCCATGTTAGAAAATATTAGGGTCGAGAACTACCAATCAAAACTTTTAGTTGTATAAAAGTTAGCTGTATAAACAAGCAATACCATCAATTTTCTTATGAAAACATTTAATCATTTTCTCTAATATAAATAATTTGTTTTAAATGAAAATAAGAAAACCATATAAATAAAAAAAGTGTTTCCCCGTTTAATTGTGTGACATTTCTATGGAAAATCGAAAATTGCTAGCTCTGCAAAAGAACAGTACTGTGTCAAGGTCATTTTCCAAATTTGAGTTTTCTTCCATTATTATTATTATTCCTCTTTGCTTTGATTATTTTTTGTATTATTATTATCGTCAACGACACTTACCGTCAGTGTTGTTGTTACCGTCAAATCAATGTCATTACTACTGTTTACCACGTTCTTTTGTTGCTTCTCATATAATACCCGCGCCTGTTTTTATCCCCAATAAATAATAAATTTAGTTGAAAAATTATTAATAATTATTATTATTATTATTATAATAATAAATTTAATACTACTACTTTCTTTTTTGCTAAGAAGAAGATGATTGTTTTTCACTTACTTATTATTTATTGTTATTATCCTTTCTTTTGGCCAGATACATGATGATGATTTATTATTAATAATAAGTAATAATGATGAACAAGTAATAATTAGTAAATATTTTATTATAATATAGTATAGCGTCACAGGCAACTGGGGGATTTCCGGTTTGAAAAATGAGCGGACAATTTCAGTTGACTGACAACTGGCTTTTATTATCGAAGTAATGATATATAAATATTTATATATATATCATTACTTTGATAATAAATGCCGGTTGTCAGTCAACTGAAATTGTCTGCTCATTTTTCAAACCGGAAATCCCCCAGTTGCCCGTGTAGTAATAAAATTAAATGATAATAATAATTATAATAATAATAAGTAATAAAATCCATATATATATTGATTTGATTAGTAATAATAATTAATAATAATCAATAAATAAAGAAATAATAATAATAACAAACAACAACAATTGATTATTATGAATAATAACTGTTGTATCACTCACCACTAGGTTACGGTATATATATATATAGCAGCTCCGACACAACCACCACCCAGTGTGGCCACTCCAAAAAGTGTTTCCCCAGCTTTCTAATCCCCTCGAGCTATCCACAATCCTTCGGCTACCCTTAATCTTCACTAATCCAATAGCTACATTATGCACGTATATAGCATGCCATTTTTTTCCAAGCTAGCATGATACACAAGAAACAAAATCAACAGTGAGGGCTTGCTTCAGAGGCGAAACATCACAAGCATACACTGAACCACGCACCTGAAGGTGTTCCACCTTCATTATCTAGCCTTGGGTCAGGACCACACAATTGGCCTTCACCTCCACCTGGCTTCGGATCTGAGTCACCTGATCGACTCTCACCTTCGCCTACCAGAATCTCACTTTAGTGAGCAGCACTGTCCACCTCACCGGAGCGAGTAACACATCCACCTTCATCATCTGGCTTTGGGTCAGGACCACACAATTGGCCTTTACCTCCGCCTGGCTTCGGATCTGAGTCACTTGATTGACTCTCACCTTCACCTACCAGAATCTCACTTAAGTGAGCAACACTAAAGCATAGAAAGCATTGAAAAAGAAGGCAGGGTTAGTTTAGACGGCATAAAAGCAGCCACTCAACTCATGTAAGTTATGGTTGTGAGAAAGTAATAGGAAAAATAAACTACGGAACCAAAACCATATTTCTCTCTCTACTCAACAAAAATTGCAGTCTAACATTCCACACGCTGACTGACTAATAAAGCACACTATAATCTGACTGGTGAGTCAGTCATAGAGTCTTACTGGGGCAGAGGTCAGAAAATTTGGTGGGTTTCGGGCCACTTTTAGGAAATTTATGTTGTGTTTTGTTGTTGGTATTTGGAAGGCAAAATGGAAACATGCTGTTGCTGCTTCTCTGATTGGAATGAAAAAGGTCAGTATTGACATCCCAGAGGGTTTATTTTTTGGTAATTTCTTCCGGGAGTACTGCTCAAATTCTTTCTGAGCCAGCAGGTCAGCACGTCAAGACAGATTTGTCAGACCATAACTTACCTTCCAAACACCAACAACAAAGCACAACATAAATTTCCTAAAAGTGGAACCAAACCCGCCAAATTTTTTGCAGTAAGCTTGTGGACTGGAGAGTCAGCTGTGGGGTCTGACGGGCAAGTCATCCATAGAATCAGTCTGACCTGTGAGTCAGTAGCCAGGTCTGACAGCTTGACTCGTTGACTGCCTCGCTGGCCTGAACATGTCAGTCAACTAGGCCAGACTGCCAAGAGTCTGACAGTTGTCAGAAGTAGACTTCTGTGGCCAACTTCCTGGTAGACAGAAAGGTGTGCAGGCGCCAAGCTACCACAAGAAAGTGAGCCAAGAAGCCCACAGCAAAATCCTTAAGGGTTGTCTTTTGTTCAGTTTGTGCGCTGTACTATTATTATATAGTTGACCCATTTTATCTCATGTGTTTTTGTTCTCTCACTTGAGTTGGTAGGTTCCCCGGACTTTCCATTGATTCATAACAAATTCCAGCAGCAAGCTTTCCTTCAGTTGACAATATTATTTATACTACTACACCATGCACTTGATTTTGCATTATGTTCTTCAGATCGGAAAACCCTGTGTGTTCAGGTTTCTTTTTAGGTAAGAGGCTACGTAGTCATTAATGCAGTCATGGAAGGAAACACAATTCACATTTTTGTTGGTACTAGATTGTGGCCGGGGATTTCTTTATTTAGCTAAGTGTTACAGCAAAGAGAAAAATAAAAACGGAAACTGGTGCAAATTATATTGACATAAGTTATCTCATATATTCTGGCAAAAGCTGATGAGCCAAATATATTACCTCCACTTATTTATGCAAAGTGAATAAATGGAAACCAATCATTAGAGAAAAACGTGCAACCTGTGCAAAAATTTTATTACTGAGGAAACCCAAAAGCTAATTATTGCGAGCTTATATGAAACAATGGACAAATTCTTGAAATCCCCGTAATTAATTGGGGTTTCCCCACTGTTTGAAAACTTTCTCGGGTTGCGCGTTTTGCTCTATTGTTAAGTCGAGCAGCATGAATTTTTTTGGCCGCAGTTCAGCTGCTAAGCTTGTTTACAAAATTTGGCAGCGGCTGTCTGCTAGTGAGTCAATCGTGCAATGATAATATTTGGGTCTAATGATACAGTGGTTTTTTATGATGAATACCAAAACATGGGGTTTGGGTCGTTATGTAGCTGACAGTGCCTACATTTAAGTACATTACGCTCCTACATAAAAATAGCAATAATAATAATATTTTCCACAACAATTGTGGTGGTTGAATATGGTTGTTCATCAATTCTGGTGAAGCCGCGAGTCCTTTGCAAATGGTTTGTGGAAAACAGACTCGCAACACCTGCCGGATGTCCAACAAAACAATGTTTGCTCTTTAAATCTAACTTTTATTAGCTAGCTAGCTTAGAAGTGGAGAAGAGAAAATTCCAATAACTTTGGTGGAAGAATTTTTTTCGTCATTTTTGCAAAATATCAGTATTACAAGTGAGGGTGGTTCTGAAAAACTTCATTTTAACCATTTAAAAACTGGTGTCTTTGCTGAAGTTGTTTCTTTTAAAAACACTTTGTCTATCTGAGGTTTTGTTGTGAGATTGGAATATAGAGCTCTACTAATTAATTTTGATTGAATGGTTGAAAACAGTTACAGATAATAGACTGGACTGAATCTATTTGCTACATACAGCTTACTGCATTTTTTGGTTGTTGATATTATTTATTGACATGTTGAATGAAATGGAAATGCTGTTGAAAATACGAGTTTGTTACTATCTAGTTATGTATTTTAATAGGTAAATCTACTTACCATTTTTGTTTTTAGTCTACCTGGACATGACGAACGCGGCTTGGGATACTTTCGAGATGTCCTTGCAGGTATATTCCGCTGCAGATATTTTCACTTCATCCGACTACTTTGCTACAAAAATGGAATGTTTTGTTATTTTTTATTGCTGACTCATGTGCGGTTAGAGTAGGTCGGCAGCATGATCAAAACACGTTGACATACATTTTACTTTATTCTAACGTATCAAATAAAAACGCCTAAGTTCGAAGTGTCTATCTCGCATTGGTGTTGTTTTAGCCTGAGCGCAGTGTACCAGAATCTCACCTGCGGCAAGTGCTGACAGTGTTACTCAAAGACGGAGTTGGTGCAGCCGTAGAACTAAAGCTAATTGCTTTAATAGAATCATCCGTTCAATCTGATCTCATACCATTATTGCAAACAGGTTCTAAATGTAGTTTTCCTGTCTTTGTGCGAAGCGTTTACAATCACGTTAAACATTTTAATGGAGGTACCTTTGGCTCTGTATTAGACCTATTTGAGCAACTAAAAGACTCCCGCGAGACTTCATCTTGCTTAAAAAGGATATATCTCACCAAACTCCTCTATCCACAACACAATAAGATCTCTCAGCTGGCTAAAGATTTTTACCTGCAGGCCTATCTAGCGTGTGAAACATGCAGGCTAAGTGATGTAGACGAAGAGCAAGGTGTGTGCTCGCAGACTTACACACAGTGATTGAATTGTTCTTGTTGATAATGAATGGCAAGCTCCATCTGGTGGTTCTTTTTGTAGAAGATGAAGTCACGTGCAGAGGTTGTCATCGAGAGGAGTGTCGGTGCGAAGAGATTGTCCTAGAAATGAAAGGTGTCAGACTCCAAGTGTAGGTGTTTCTCTCACAAATATGAGTGTTTCGGCTTTTTATACTTCTGTACAACATAGCCTAAAATTTCTTCTGGGTTTTAGACAGGAATTAGGGCTATTTAATAGCCTAATTGAAGAGACACTGTTAGTGATAGTGCGGGCAAAGATCAAGGAAGAAGTGGGCAGTAAATGTAGTGGAGTTTTTGATAGAAATTTGATAGAAGACCTGGTAAAGTGGTTGAATGAACACGTGGTTGGTTGGCTGAAGAAAGCTATTGAGCATTACGACAGAAGTGAGATGCTCGCTTCTGAACATCTTCTCTATCACCTTTATCATAGCTTTGTTAGACTTAGGTGAGTCATTCTACGTCTGCTGGTGACGTTTACTTCCAAACAGTTAATTCAGATTTGGATGTAAAAGAGGAGACAACTCCATGAAAATTGACTAATAACAGTAATATAGTTTCTTTTTATTATTGAACCAAATAAATCTGCTTTCATGTTGTCATAATGATCAGTCTATTTATAACATGATCAGGATATTTATTATTATTATTATTATCACAATAAATCGTTATTTTGCTTTTTTATGTCATGTCAGCAAATTTTCACACCACACAGATGTCATGTTTTCTATAACAACACATATCTGTATATTATGAGTAGCAAAATGAAATTTAAGCTATAATACCGCTGCAATTGCTTTTGTAACTGCCTGATACTAAAGATAGTTAATGTTACTATAAATAAATGGTAATAAATTTATATAGAGTTGTCTCCCCTTTTTTTATCCAAAAATCTAAATAAACTGCTTGGAGATAAACGTCACCACTTTGCTTAGCTTCACTAGCCTGTGATTCTATTGACCTTTCTTCTACCTTTTATTCAACTGTTGGCAGGCTTGGTGAGATGCTCCCAATGATCATTGACTATCCAGAATCTAAGGCTGGCTTTGAAGACCTACACTTTGCCCTCCCTAACACTAACCTTAGAAGTGAACTGATCAAAAGTCTAAAGCAAGTTTATGAGACTAGAATCTTACATCCAGGTACTCAACTAAAAAGTTCATGTCGCATTCCGAACTGTTTTCTTAAGTTTTAAACTTATATCTGGATAATTTAATGTTTCAAATTCACGCAAGATTTCTCAACTCTGATGAAAATTTGCACCATTCCAAGTTCTCTGACTGCTAAAATATATATATTCGGAGTTGTCTACTTTATTTGCTGTTAGATGACTCCCAATTGCTATTTTATGTTCATCTAAAAACGAAAAGAAGAATATCACATATATGTATAGAGCTGCAGTGTAGATGCTTTATGGAGTTGTCTTACACCTAGAGCTTTAGTGTGCATGTTTCATGGAGTTGTCTACACATAACTCCTTTTACCTCATCAGTACAAACATTATGATGGTTACAGGAGTGACGACTACTGACATTCTCACTGCTTATATACAGTCAATACAAGCTCTCAGAGTTCTAGATTCTTCCTGCGTGCTTCTAGAGATTGTGACTGAAAGAGTCAAACAATACCTCAGGTACAACGCTTACCTCCCTCTTATTGTGGACTTACTTCCCTCCTATTGTGGACTTACCTCCCTCCTATTGTGGACTTACCTCCCTCCTATTGTGGACTTATCTCCCTCCTATTGTGGACTTACCTCCCTCCTATTGTGGACTTATCTCCCTCCTATTGTGGACTTACCTCCCTCTTATTGTGGACTTATCTCCCTCTTATTGTGGACTTACCTCCCTCCTATTGTGGACTTACCTCCCTCTTATTGTGGACTTATCTCCCTCTTATTGTGGGCTTACCTCCCTCCTATTGTGGGCTGCTGTAATTTTAGTCAAATGTGCAAATAATAATTGTCAAGTATTTTAAACAAACGAGGGCTTTTTTTCACCCGCTACAATTGGAGTTTTGTTCACAGAACAATTTTTACTGTTGCAGGTCTAGGGATGACACGGTTCGTTGTATTGTCTCCAATCTCATAGACGACTCGTGTGAAGTTCTTGCAGACGAACTGACCAAACCTGTATCTGAACAGGACATCGTGGATGAGGACAACATCGGGGATGACTGGGAGAACTGGCAGCCTGACCCAGTTGATGCCAACCCAGGTAGGTTTTGGGAGTAAATACCAATGATTGCTGCACCTCTACCTTGTGTCTTACACTATACATAATACTTTATCATTCGGGTAGAGATCTCCTCAAAGACACGGAGGTCCACAGACATAATAAACATGTTAGTAAACATATACCACAGCAAGGAGTTGTTCATCAAAGAGTATTGGAATCTACTGGCTGACAGGCTTCTCTCCAACCTCTCTTACACCACCCTCTGGGAGATCAGATACTTTGAATTGCTTAAAATTAGGTGAGTTTCTTGTCATATGTACTCTACTGTATACTATACAAGGTACTGTGTACTATACAATGTACTGTATACTATACAAGGAAGGTACGGTGTACTATACAAGGTACTGTATACTATACAAGGTATTGTATACTATACAAGGTACTTTATACTATACAAAGTACTGTATACTATACAAGGTACTGTGTACTATACAAGGTACTGTGTACTATACAAGGTACTGTATACTATAAAAGGTACTGTGTACTATACAAGGTACTGTGTACTATACAAGGTACTGTGTATTATACAAGGTACTGTATACTATACAAGGTACTGTGTACTATACAAGGTACTGTGTACTATACAAGGTACTGTGTACTATACAAGGTACTGTGTATTATACAAGGTACTGTATACTATACAAGGTACTGTGTACTATACAAGGTACTGTGTACTATACAAGGTACTGTGTACTATACAAGGTACTGTATACTATACAAGGTACTGTGTACTATACAAGGTACTGTATACTATACAAGGTACTGTGTACTATACAAGGTACTGTATACTATACAAGGTACTGTGTACTATACAAGGTACTGTATACTATACAAGGTACTGTGTACTATACAAGGTACTGTATACTATACAAGGTACTGTGTACTATACAAGGTACTGTATACTATACAAGGTACTGTGTACTATACAAGGTACTGTATACTATAAAAGGTACTGTGTACTATACAAGGTACTGTATACTATAAAAGGTACTGTGTACTATACAAGGTACTGTATACTATACAAGGTACTGTGTACTATACAAGGTACTGTATACTATACAAGGTACTGTGTACTATACGAGGTACTGTGTACTATACAAGGTACTGTATACTATACAAGGTACTGTATACTATACAAGGTACTGTATACTATACAAGGTACTGTATACTATACAAGGTACTGTGTACTATACAAGGTACTGTGTACTATACAAGGTACTGTATACTATACAAGGTACTGTGTACTATACAAGGTACTGTGTACTATACGAGGTACTGTGTACTATACAAGGTACTGTGTACTATACAAGGTACTGTATACTATACAAGGTACTGTGTACTATACAAGGTACTGTATACTATACAAGGTACTGTGTACTATACAAGGTACTGTATACTATACAAGGTACTGTGTACTATACAAGGTACTGTATACTATACAAGGTACTGTGTACTATACGAGGTACTGTGTACTATACAAGGTACTGTATACTATACAAGGTACTGTATACTATACAAGGTACTGTATACTATACAAGGTACTGTGTACTATACAAGGTACTGTGTACTATACAAGGTACTGTATACTATACAAGGTACTGTGTACTATACAAGGTACTGTGTACTATACGAGGTACTGTGTACTATACAAGGTACTGTGTACTATACAAGGTACTGTATACTATACAAGGTACTGTGTACTATACAAGGTACTGTGTACTATACGAGGTACTGTGTACTATACAAGGTACTGTATACTATACGAGGTACTGTACTATGTACTGCAGGTTTGGAGAGTCAGATCTACACAAGTGTGAGGTGATGCTCAAAGACATGACTGATTCAAAGAGACTCAACAATTGGATAAATGATGAGCTACTCAAAGCCCCTGCTGAACAACAAATCCCCGTATGTGTTTTGGTAACTAAACGGGAGTTGCCTACTCAGGAGCAAAAAGACATAACTCCATAATATTTTACTAAATGTGAAGGCCAACGACCTACTTGAGCCTTAGTGAAATCTACCCCATGGCCATGAGCCATGTTAGAACTGAGCCAAGTTTATTATCTATGCATTTGCTTATGGTCTGAACTAATGTAATGTCTGCTATAGTTTCAGATGAACGCACTCATGTTATCTGGACAGTATTGGCCGACATTCAGAGAGGAGAAGCTGCACCTACCCACAGACATGCAGTCGGCTCTAGATAAGTACACAAAAGCGTATGAAACTACTAAAGTAAACAGGACACTTAAGTGGCAGGCCCACATTGGTAGGTACAAACTGTCCAACTATTTGGCTCTCACTGCAGGTGCAATGAATTCTCACACGTTTGTATTTTCCTTACAGGACAAGTTGAAATCGATATAGAGATGGATTCGGGACAAACTCTTTCCTTTAAAACCACTCCTGTTAATGTGGCAATTATCATAGCCTTTCAAGAGAAAGGTAAGTACTACAGAGATGGGTGCATGTGTGCTATCTGTAGCGTATACACTCCATCTATAGCTTACTAGCAGTATTATCCGTTATAATCAAATGTTGTTATGCCAGAATGCTATATTCTTGGCCCCGCTTCCCCCCTCGCCCTTCACCCACCCCACTCTACTTCTCACCGTCTACCTTGCTCTATCTCTGCTTTATTCTATTCTATGGTTGCCTTATTCTATGGTCGCCCTATTCTATGGTCGCCCTATTCTATGGTCGCCCTATTCTATGGTTGCCCTATTCTATGGTTGCCCTATTCTATGGTCGCCCTATTCTATGGTTGCCCCGTTTTCCTCCCTCTCTCCCTCACTCCCTCTCCTCGCTCAATTCAAAACATGCCACAGGTGTTCTGTGTGCTGACACACTGCAATAACAACTGAGATAAGTAACTTGCAACGAATATTTTACGAAAGATTGTTGCAATCTGTGCATGCTGAAGGAACTACTCTGAGTCATAAATCGTAGCAGAATTGTTTGATTGACACTCCAGCCACTGCCTATTAGCAAAATATAACTGTTTGTGATTTGTCTCCACCTGCATTATTGAAAATATTAAATCTATTTATATCTCCAGTTTGAGCTCAAATGGCAAGTTTAAACTCCACCATACATCAATTTTCAGCAGTTCTTATTTCTCTCTGTCTAGTACTTTAGGTGTATCTACCAGTTGGTACTTAAATTATAAATATTATTGTCTCCACCTACTTCATTATTATCGAAAACAATATTTGAGAAAAAAAGGTAAATTTGAACCCCTACCATACATTAGATTAACCTAATGTAGTTTTTTTACAGTAATTTTTATTTCTCTCAGTGTAGTGCTTTAGGCGTCTATTCCCGTGGAATGACAAATAAATATACATATGTATAGGGAGACGTTAACTTGTGTGCATGGTACACCAATTATTTTTTCATAGAAACACAACTTAGAGTTGTGTCCCTTGGATCTGATATCAGTTGTCATAAAAACACAACTTAGAGTTGTGTCCCTTGGTTCTGATATCATTTGTCATAAAAACACAACTGAGAGTTGTGTCTCTTGATTCTGATATCAGTTGTCATAGAAACACAACTGAGAGTTGTGTCTCTTGATTCTGATATCAGTTGTCATAAAAACACAACTGAGAGTTGTGTCCCTTGGTTCTGATATCAGTTGTCATAGAAACACAACTGAGAGTTGTGTCCCTTGATTCTAATAACAGTTGTCATAGAGACACAACTGAGAGTTGTGTCCCTTGGTTCTGATATCAGTTGTCATAAAAACACAACTTAGAGTTGTGTCCTTTGGTTCTGATATCATTTGTCATAAAAACACAACTGAGAGTTGTGTCTCTTGATTCTGATATCAGTTGTCATAGAAACACAACTGAGAGTTGTGTCTCTTGATTCTGATATCAGTTGTCATAAAAACACAACTTAGAGTTGTGTCCCTTGGTTCTGATATCATTTGTCATAGAAACACAACTGAGAGTTGTGTCCCTTGATTCTGATATCAGTTGTCATAAAAACTTAACTGAGAGTTGTGTCCCTTGGTTCTAATATCATTTGTCATAAAAACACAACTTAGAGTTGTGTCCCTTGATTCTGATGTCAGTTGTCATAGCACAACTTAGAGTTGTGTCCCTTGGTTCTGATATCATTTGTCATAGAGACACAACTGAGAGTTGTGTCCCTTGGTTCTGATATCAGTTGTCATAGAAACACAGCTGAGAGTTGTGTCCCTTGGCTTTGATATCAGTTGAAAACAATAATGGGAGCAAACAGCTTCATTTGTCTCAAAAAATCACTTCACTTATGGGCGCTCTTTACAAATGAAACTTTTCTATTGTCACTCTTATTTAGAAATGTACTCGGTGGAAGAGCTGTGTGAAAAGTTGCAGACGAGTGCTAGTATCATAAGAAAGAGAGTCTCCTATTGGCTGACACACGGAGTATTGAGGGAGCACTCACACGATGTCTATGCATTAAATCAAGATCACACAACTGCTCCCATTGCTGACTTTATCATGGAGGAAGATACTGAGTCAGCGATGGCTTCTGCCGAGGATCAGCGTGAGGAAGAATTCCAGGTTTGTTTTCATTTTATTTGATGATTTTCTTCTATGTTTTAGCAAAGTTTGTAATGGCATAATGATACGAGGTTGTACTGTTTCAGGTGCTATGGACCTACGTCAATGGAATGCTCACCAACATGGAGTCACAATCCTTAGAAAGAATACACGCCATGTTGAAGATGTTTGCTAATACTGAGTGCTCGATTGGCGAACTGGAGAACTTTTTGAGTAGGAAAATACGTGAAGGAAAACTTGTATGTGCTGCCGGAGTGTACAAACTGGCCAAGTGATGATGACTGAAATTCTGTAGAAGTATATGAGTTGTCTCGACATGTTCTCTGGTCAATCACCACTCTGACGATACTATCGTTGTATATTTTTGTATATATGTATGTATAAATCATTTTGTTTACAATAAAGAGTTAGCTAACCTTGTTCAGTAATGAAAAAAGTTGATTTGCTGTTACTCACTGGTCCGCTGTCGTATAGTGTCCCACTGCTTGAGATGGTCCAAAATAAGTAGTTGTGATGAATAACCCGGCTACTCCGCCTGACGGAGCGGGGTAGCGTTTATCTGACAGCCCTAGAACGGCAAAAAGCTTGTAATTCAGATTTGAAAATTATTGTTGTTGATTTAAAACGACAATACCGGAAATGCAAGGATGATACTTTCTTTGTCACAAATAAATTGTGAGTTACGATAATTTAAATCTTTTCATTTCGTTTGATTGAAAAAACAATAATTTAAATCTTTTCATTTCAGTTGAAAAATAATTTTTTCAACTCCGATATTGCTTTAGTTGGGGCTCCCTGCACATGAGGCTGTCTTCAGAGTCTTCGGGCTTAACAACGCAATCTTCAGATCTTCAATCTTAAGCAATGGAAAAATTTTTAGTCTTTTTGTTGAAAAAACTTATGCTAAGGACTGGTATATTTTGGTGTTATAAGACAGCTAAAAACCAGAGTTGAAAAAATAACTGAGAAGTAATGGCAAAAGTTGGGCAATGTTGAAGCGAAGGCTAGTGTTATTGTTATTTTCTAATTATTGTTATATTGATCTGCCAAGTTGGTTTGCAAGGAAATGTGGAAGAAGTTAGTTTAAGAGCTTTTCACTGTGGTGTGCTCAGATTTTGCGACATTAAATGATCCAATACACATAATGTAATGCCACTAAACCTGAGCACACCGCAGTGAAGAGTTCTTGAAGTAGAAGGGGAGGGTAAAAAGGGAACAGATCAGGTGTTACAAAATCCCTTTTGAGTTTAAAAATACTTTTTTAGTATGTTTTAGAGTGTTTTAGGTTCAAACTTGAGAATGATTCCAACTGTGGACCAGACCTGTCATCCGTCTTGATTTTTTAGGGATCCACAAAATTTTCGAATACTAATTTTCTCTGCTCCTGAAAACTGCTGAACTACCTGAAAACTCCTGAAATTTGAATCTCCTCCTTGAAACCTCCCGCAAACTTTACTATTATTTTTCTATTGAGCAAAGAGAGTAGACTTTCAGATGGCTCAGGGTGGACATTGCTTTCACATTATTCTTCTACACATAGCTTTAGGTTGTTCGACATAGTAGCTTTTGTCATGCATAGCAAATTCACCTCAGCAGTAACTCTTGGCTTTTTAAACTTATAAACCAACCAAATAATTGAATTTTGGTTTTTACAATCACCCTATCTTCTTTCTATACCCTCAGACCCAGTGCTTATGATCCAAAGCAATAATTCCAATAATATTAAATAACCTTTTTTTCTCAACAAGTATGTTGTGGACTTGTAGAAGCTAGAACTACATGACATACAATGCAGAACCAATCACCAACACTTCAGGAGAATAGATAGTTACCATTTATTTCAATTTGTGATTATTCTTATTAATTATTATCAATTATAGTAAGTGTTGTTGATGTTGATGGTTGATAAATAAAACAAAAACAAGAATGCACAAATTATTACATGCAGCATTTTCCAATATTATATATATATATATATATATACATATAACTTATTGCTTGCTGTCATTCATAAGCCACATTTTCGTAAAAAAAATACATAACACTCAAAATGGTATATACAGCAATTACTAAAAAAATAATAACAATTAATTCATTTAATTATTAATAATAATAATCATTATTATTATAACAAAAAATAGTAATAATAATAATAATAGTTACACAGTGAGTGACAGTAGTTATTATTATTATTATTTATTATTTATCAACTTTGATAATTGGAAGGGTACTGATGAAAAACTTTCAGTTGGTGAACTACAACAAGGAGATAAAAAATTCATATCTCTGTCCCAAACAACAATTTTGATTTGTATTGTATAGCTGATTAATACATAATATCAATATTACACGACGGTGATAATAAAATTCACCATAGCATTATCTTTTATAGAGTCACTATTGCCTGCACCCACTATGGCCTTGACCCCCGAAATAACCTAAGTTTTATCAAATGGTTCGAACATTAGCAGTTATCAGCTAATCAGACTTGTTTATTTCATTAGCCAGCCAATGATGTCAATCAAACCACTGTACACACTTTCTTGCTATTGGGTAATCATGCTATAGGCCATTGCATTTGTAGTGAAAGTTATGTGTAAACAGGCTAATGGGCTGATAATCTAACACCTGCCTTCAACTCACCAACCCTTAATTATGGTCAATTATGCATACACTACTCAATGCAATTATAAAATAAATCTTCATCGTCAACAATAAACGCTAATCTTCTTGTCTTCAGTCTTAACAATTTGATCCCTTTTAGGGTGAATCGTCACGTCACACTTGAGAAACTGCAATCGTCAGTCTTCAGAAAAATACGCGGGGAGCCCCTTAGTTTATGAGATAGTTAAAGCTTTAAATGCACTTTTAGTAGGGGGTTTCCTCTGGCCCGCAAAAGTTTTAATTTAATCGGAATTGAAAATAATTGTAATTAGTAAATTTATATGGAGTTGTCTCCTCTTTTTCATCCAAAGTATAAATGAACTGTTGGGGAAAATAACGTCATCCAGATAAACACCACCGAAGGATGGAGTCCATTGTATGGTGGCTCAGAACGTTTTGCCTTTTGTGTTTTAAAACGTCTGAACGCTTTCCAAACCGTTTGAACGAATTTGAAATAGTCTGAACTTTTGGAAAAACTTCTGAACGCTGTGTGAAATCGTTCATGAGCTTTGAAAATCCGAGCCGATTTGGTGGTTCGCTCTATTGATCATAGATCTACTGTCCATTTATGATGGATAATGTTTCTCCTAAACACTGAACAGTTGAATTTTCTTTATATAAATAAATAATGTTTTTTATTTATTAAATATTATTTGCTTTAAATTATTTTAAATAATAAATACAACCTAACTGTAAATGTAAAAATTCATTTTAGAGGTTATATTCAACAACATTTTTATACAGTTAATTAACTTGCTCTGTGTCTTTGGATCGACGTCTACGTTGATAAAGTTATATAGAGGCTATAAATAAAATGATGACGATCGCTTTTGGTTCGAAAGCCATGTGCTGCAAACTTTTGCAACCATTTCAAAATAGTTTAGTTTAGACTATTTTAAAACAGTTCAGACTATTTCTAAATAATTCATACGGTTTGTAAATAGTTCATACTCTTTCTAAAGCGTCCATACGGTTTGTAATTTTCTAAATCATCTGGATCATTTCTAAACCGTCTGAATTATTTGCAATACAACTATACGGTTTGCAGATTTTACAATTGTTGGACAGGAAATACAGTTTTATAGCATTAATCCCGCAACTGCTGAGGCCGACAATTAATTTATTATAACCAACAAGCCCGTTTTTAAACATAGTTTCTTGGGCTATTTTACTACAATTACCCAATTATTTTCAATGTAAAAGACGCTTTGCAAACCGTCTGGACTATTTCAAATTCGTTCATACGCTTTGAAAACGAAACCGTCTAACGTTATGAGCCACCATACCATTGAAATATAAATGGGTTTATATTTCAATGATGGAGTCATTCTTTTACGTCATCGAAGTATAAGCGTGGTTCATTTATACAGTTATCGGAAATCTGCGGCTGCTTGATGGTTTCGGCCCGCTCTTGTTGCCTTTTTCAAGGAGCAAATCAATTGAAATTTATATTTCAATGAGCAAATCATCATTGATAACTTAGATACAGTTATTTTAGCTCATGTACAGCTAGCTATTCGGATGTGTAATCTTTATTTTAATTAACTAATAACAAATGACCATCGTCGTTTATCAGCCTGTAACTATTACTATATCTTCTTTATTGTTGTTGAATAAAGGATAAAACAGCTACTCGATGTTTGTTTGTTTTATAAAAAAATTGGGAATAATTATTATTATTATAATAATTATAATAAATACTAATTATAATTGATAATAATAATTATTAATAATAAAATAATAATTATTATTCTTCTTTTGGTAATGAATTTTTCTTCTTGTGTAAAAAGTAGGAGTTTTTTTATTGTTGTAGTGCCTGCAGTAGTGCAGTAGTAAAAATAAAAATAATAATCAGTAATAAATATTTATAATAATAATAATAATAATAAAATAAATATTACTAATAATAATAATACATAATAATAATACTTACTAGCTATTATTATATATTAGTAAGTGGGTAAAGGTTGGTAGTAATTGATAATACTTTACTACTTTTATTACTACTAGTACTACTACTAACTAATACTTATTATAATACTAGGAAAAATGCTCATGGCATGCCTCTCTTCAAGAAAGGAAACAAGTCACAAGTGCCTTGCCAGTAAATACGGGGCCTATCAGTCTCACATGTGTCACATGTAAAAAATACTTGAACACATCATAACCAGTCAATTGACCAGACATCTAGAGACAACCGGCAAACTAAACAGCGGTCAGTAGTATGGGTTATATGGGTATGGACATCTCTGAGAAGGTTGATGAAGGGAAGAAAGTTGATGCTATCTTCCTTGATCTCAGCAAAGCCTTTGACAAAATAGACCACCTCAAACTCTTTGGTAAACTAAGTAAGATTGGAGCAAATCAGCGAAAAATCAACTATGAAAGCCATACTTTCAGACAGATCCCAAAGTAGTAGCTGTCGATGGCTGTCCGTCATCGCCCTCCAGAGCAACATTTGGGTACCACAAGGGTCTATCATAATCCTATACTATTTTCGCTCTGGAATAAATAAATGACCTCCCAGACTCTGTTATATTCTCCAATCGCCTGTTTGCTGATGACACTGTCATATACAACACCAGTGAGAGCAGAGGACAACCAGGGGCGTTTTGAGTTAAAAATCCAACCCCCTAACAAATTAGATAAAACCGCGCGAAGCGCGGAAAATTTTTTGTTAGGGGGTTGGAGGAATTTGTTAGGGGGTTGCCTGTTAGGGGGTTCACCATGAATGTTAGGGGGTCGAGTTTTATTAATGTCATACTATATTATTATTACTTATTAGCTAATCATTATTCTTTTTCTCTAATTTTTTTAGTTTATTAATGATGATAATAATAATAATAATTACTAACTATTATTTTATTATTTATGTGTTTTATTATTTTGATTATTTATTGTTATTATTATTAATTAATATGTTTTATGTATCATTTTTTTTAATTTTATAATAATAATAAATAATAATATAATTTGACTGCTTCAAATTATTATTAACTGTTATTTATAACAATTATTATAAATAATAATTAATAATAATTAATTAATTTAATAACAACTACTACTACTAACTATCTAATAATGATCATAAATAATAGTAGTGGTGAAGTGGGGGAAAATCCAATCATTATTAATTATAATAATAGTTACAGTAGTAGTAATAATAACTTTAACCACCAAGCCACATACAGACAGTTGTTAGTTGTTGCATAGCAGCTTTATTTGCATGTAATGTAAAGAAATATTGTCCAGAAGCACGAATATCCATTTATTTGATTGGTCAACCATATGTTCATGAGCCAATGATGTGACTTGTTAGTTTTTTGATAACTTTATTGTTTTATCACAAGGGTGGGTCAATGTCAATCCACAAAAAAGTAAAAGCATGTAGTTGGGCTAGGTCTATGTTTCATGTTGTAATGCTAAGATAACTCCAAACAACCATCAGAAGAAAAATCAATCCCCGCAAACCAAAACAATACCCGACAAATTTGACCCCCTAACGTTAGGGGGTTGGGAGTTGTACCCCCGACTGTTCGGGGGGTCGGGGGTACTCAATACGCCCCTGAGGACAACTACAAAATGACCTGAAGGCCTCGGAAAAACGGGAAGCCACTTTGAAGACGGAGCTCAATCTCTCAAGTGTAAATTTATAGAAAAACTTAAAACTGACTGCTACCGCTACATCCTTCACAATATCAAGGTTCCAAAGTCAAAAGGAGCAAACTGTCTGGGAGTAAAACTGGAGGGCTGCTTAGGATGGAACAATAATACCACATATATTGTCAACAGAGCTTCAGGTCAACTGGGTTACACACGACAAACCATTCAATCCAGCCCACAACATCTATGAAGCAAGGCCTACACGTCCCCAGTCTGACCAGAGTACACCACAGTGTGAATAGGTAGCCTCACTCCCACCCAATGCACCTCAAGTCGTTCACAACATCCCAGGAACCGACCATACCACCAGGACAAAATGTCTTATTGACCAACTAGAATGGCGGACAGACATGAGTAGACAACGCCGCGTCCTGGGCCTCTTCCATGCCATATACTTTGGCTAGGTTGCAGCTAATATCAGGAACAACATGGAACAACACCCTCATCCAGGAGGCACAAGAAGGCGTGACCGGCATTTTTAAAACTGAACCGTACAAAAATTTTTTTTTATTGCTACTGCTAAACTGTGGAATAAAACTTTCCATCTTCTAGTTCACTTCTTGTTGGTTCACCAGTGGCAAGCTAGACGGCTCCAGCAAGACGTTTTGTGATAAACAGTAGCAGACCAGGAACATTACATGGTCTATCCAACTTGCCACATATTTAGAACCTCTGAAAAGTGGCGATCACTCTTCAAGTATCAAGTAGTACTGCTATTATTACTACTGCTACATACATGAAGTGAATTAATAGTTTGATTATTAATCCAGAAGCCAATTAGTGAGAGGAATGTGTGCAAAGATAGGGTGGAAACAATGTCCACCCTGAGCCATCTCAAAGTCTAGTTTTTGCTCAGTTGAAAAATGGCAGTTGAGTTTGCAAGAGGTTTTCGGGAGAATATTCAAATTTAAGTTTTTGTGGAGTTCAGCGGTTTTCTAGAGGAGAGAAAGTTTGTACTAAAAAATCAGGAGATCGCAGGTATGGATTTAATATCAAACTTCTACCCGCTGTGAACATTTAAACTGTGCTTGTTTTAAAAATTATTCAGATTGTTTGGAAAAGTACAAACAGTATGAATGCATTTAAAAAGGTTTTAATGGTTTGAGTAGAGTATCTTTTTCAAATCATAAGCTGTTTACTCTCGTTCAAGCGGACCAAAGATATATAAATTCTTACGCCAAATACTTTTGGGATTTTAAAGTGGATGGACTACTTGACAATGCAGCCAGTTTAGATACCTTTTGAAGCATTTAACGTCTAGAAAGGTTCAGACACTTTAAAGCGTAAAATGAATGTGCTGAGGCCCCATACATTTCTACTTGAAATGACCAGTTGTAACGAAACACAAACTTCAACCCCCTGTGTCTGTGGAAGGTTTGTGTTACCATGTTTGGCTCGTAAAGTTTTATAATAATAATTTGTTACTGATTTTTATCTGCTTGCCATCAACAGTGCATGCACACTTGGAGTTGAATCAGGAATTAATGCCAAACTCTTCCAAGGTTCACTTTGGGCGTTCAAGTGTAAAAAGTGTGACGTATTTTTATGGTCTTCATCATATATAAATGATGGCCAATAGGTGTATTTGCCGGTTGGATTGATAAACAGCTGCTATTATTTATATGTGAGGACTACATTGATAGGTGGCGAATGTATCGATCCATGCGTTTACATTTTGTTGTATAATAATAAGAAATTATATCCTTCGATGTGGATCAGTTTTTCAAGACATAAAATTCCCGTGTGCATTGTAGCGAGCATAATTATTTTCACTTGTATAAAAATTTCATCAATGGTGCTTATCATGTCGTTGATTCCTTACTGGTACGGATAGTATGATGCTATGGGAAGTAGCAGATAGTGAGTCAAAGAATAAACAACTTAGCACTTGCCTGGTTGGGAACGTTTATTTCCAAGTAATTCATTCTTGATTAACTATAACAATTATCTTTATTGTTTGAACAAAATGGCTCTACTTTTTATTACGATGATCAATTTATATATAATATAGTATTATTGTGTATGATAATCATAATAATTAATAGGAATAGTAATAATAAACAATATATATAAGTTATATTATTAACAAGTAGCTAATGATAAACTAATAAATGAACCACCCACACTGCTATGTGTGAATTGTATGTTATGAATTGGTAGTGTTCGCGACCTATGAGAATGCCTTGCAAATCAATTATTTTAATCCCCCTGGGATGGTACTTCGTGATCTGTCGATTTTGCTACCGACCCATTCACATAAAATAAATTGAGAGAAATATTATTCATTTAATTTATTGTATAGATCAATCCTACTGACAAATACACCTATCAATGGAAGTTTTATTACATCAAAAAAATAACTGATGGTAATGTTTGCAAATCATAAAAGTGTTTGCCGGTTTTTTTCATTAAATCATAAATAAAACTATTAAAGTGTGGTGAAATTAAATTGGCTGCGGTTCCATAACGCTTTTGTTCTAAATGAGGTCTGGGTTGACTAGCCCTTCCTCCCCTATATGGAATAATTGATGAATTCAGACTATACATAATACTGTTGTGGTATTATTGTGACCAAAGAATATATATATGTAACAGTTATTGTGATTACCCACCTATACTAGCCAACCAGAAGTAACAATGTTGGTAAGATAGATTTAAGTAGCTGGTTTGATGGTAGTCAAATAAAAAGTTAAACAAAAATAAAGGAAGAAAAAATGGGAAAAAAACATCAGTAATTTCTGTTATCTATACTATGTAACAAAAGTGGTTTGACTTTAATGTCAGCTGAATTAAATGAAAACACCTCCTAGAAATAACGTCGACTAATCTTGAAACGGATGTCTATTACAGAGTAAAGATAATATTTCATCATTTATTTTAAAAAGTATTAACATCCGTTTCTATTCATTAAATAGACTATACCCAGAATAAATGAGGAATTGATCCAATAATGAGCGTCGACACATTCTAAAACAATTGTTAAAATTCAATTTTTTCCATCATATTATAAGCTCTTCTTTTGAAAGTATCTTGATTGATTAAAGTTTGTATGCATTGATTCCTGTCGATGTTTGTTCCATCACCCCAGCAGCACCCGTGTAACATCCTCTTGTTATTAAGAGGTGTCTTTGCATTGGTGTAAATTTCTCCTATAAGTACGTGTTTGATAAAAACTGATGTCAAGTTCTCTGTTAGCAGGGGGCAGAACAAGGTTGAAGCAGTTTGTGTGAAAGATTTCCTGTAAGATCTTTTGGGACCAAACTCCATTTTATGTTACTCCATTGTTCTTGCGTTACAATAGACCCTCTCTACAGCTACTAGCACTCAAAGTCTAACAATAATAGATGGGTGAGTCAAATGGAATATTTCAATTTACTACAAAACTTTTGGTAAGATTTAATTTTTGCTGTATTATTGCATTCAACCAGCACTGTTCGCACTAGATAGATGAAGGTTTATTCGTTGTGGGGTATATTATAATGCATTCACTTCTACCTCTATCATCTCATGTTAAATATGGTCCCCACTCGTTTTTCACAAACTGATAACCAACATATCAACATCCATTATACACTGTTGGTCTTGTCCAGGTAATCTCAAACCCTTGCGCTAGTGCGTACTAGTACGTATATCTAGGATATAGAGTATCAAAATGGTTTTTTTTAAAACCATCCATCATCATATTTTCTGACGACCAACGTTTGCCTGAAGATAAATGAGTAGATTCACATGTTTTGTACACATTCACTGAGTGGTATTATTGCCATAAGATTCTACATGCCTTTCAGTAACAACTAGCGCCATAGCTTGTGTCCATTATATTAGTGAAAAACCTTACATTCAAATGTCTATATATACCACCTATCTATCTCATCAGCCAACCTTCATCATTCACCTTACATGGAATTACTGTAGTCAATTTTTTCTTCTTGTCGCAATAATGAGTCAGCAACGCCTGTTTGCTGACTTTGCTCTTGCATCAGACTGTGTTGGCTATTACTGGCTTGTTAATATATGTTTTGGTTGTTTTAGTCGTTTGTATTGGCGATAATACAAACAGGATGTCAAGTGTACTTGAAAGCATTTCCTATTCTGTAGGATGTTTGTCTGAACTTATTATGTGAATCAATCGAAGATTTTTTACAATTTTTAGTTACACAGGTAAGTGTTCCTTTTTACTTCTTATCTTTCTACATGTTGGCTTGTCATACACTGTTCCTCTTCCTTAGCATTATCTGACCAGTTAGTACAATCAAATATGTTAAAGAGCTGTGACAGAGGTGATCAAACCTTTTTGCCTTGTGTTCAGAGGATCTCTGGATAGATATAAATGTTGTATTTATGTGGCACGACTAGATATACTACCTTTATTGTTTCTGTAATACATTTAGTTATGAATGGGCATCGGACTAAAAACAATTACTGTACGGCAAATAGGCCATAGTTTGGGTGGTCCTGCGTTGCTAGTTACTAACAACCATCCGTTGTAACTTCATTCTGCTTCAAGGTCATCTATTGATTGATATGCTTGTAGTTTGTAGCAGTGATGAGAGACATCAACTACAAAGCTTTATACTATGGATCCATCAGCCTTTTCTCAACGATGCTTCACAACGTCTTCCTTCTCTATCACATAGAAATGTTTCTCTCTGTGTACAAAATTGATAAGACGTCGTTTTGGTTTGGTGAGATTGTCTTTCTAGTTTGGAATTCTATCAATGATCCCATGTTCGGTTGGTTTGCCGACGGTAACCGAGTGGAACAGTCATCTAGCTCAAACAGTGGGGACTCAAGCTATCATTCTCTGCAAAGTCATTCCTCCGCCAAATCCAGCCAATCAGGAGCATCCACATATATTATCGTTAAAAGGACTCGTGCAATTGGTTGGTGTGGGCCATTGATGGCTTTAAGTTTTATGACGTTTTGGTTCAACTGGCACAATCCGTGCCTGCAGTTTGTGACGTGCCTCTGTCTCTACGACTCTTTTCTCACCGTCGTCGATCTCCAGCAATCAGCGCTGCTAGCCGATCTCTCAATTACCACGGAAGAAAGAGCTGATATGAACACTTATGAAGCTATATTCAGCGCCATTGGCTCTCTCTCCGTTTTTATATCATATAGACTTTGGGACAAAACCAATCTAACTCATTTCCAAATACTCTGCGTAGTTCTAGCGCTGATCTCCGCTCTTGGCTTTTACACTATGTCGTCATTGCTAAGAGCTGCTCACGTGCGCCAATCCTCTAATGTTTCTCAGAAAGAGACAAGTTTAAGTAGCACAAGAAGCGGGACTTCACACTCTGGCGTTCCACTTAAGGTCTACATCTCACAGCTGGCTTCTCACAAAAACTTTCTTGTCTTTATCTTAATCAACCTCATTCAGGTAATGATGCCCAATCTTTTATTATCACCTAGAGATGACCTTGATGGGAATTCTTTGGTTTTTATTCTGCGGTAGTTTTACTCGTGTAAAGAAAAATTATCTGATTGTCACGTTTAGAAATATTATTCGTAACCCGCACTTCTTGCATTTACAAATATTGGAATTTCAAAATAAAGTTTTTGAAATCTGAATTGTTTGGGCTTGGCACTTTGCCAGGCTGCATTGCATCACCTGCTTGCTTTTCTCTTTCAGGTATTTCACTGCCACTTCAACAGCAACTTTCTTGCCCTCTTTATGGAGGCGTTGGTTGCTGATCACAAACAATATGGCTCCTTCCTAATAGGCAAGTTTTCCATAAATCCAGCAACAATGATTCTTATTGCTCAACTAACAATAGATGTTATAACAAGTACTTTGAATTTTGCAGGCTTTTCATTTGTTATACCCCACCTCAATAACATCTTCTTCCTACGAATGTGCAAACGTTACGGAGTCTATGCCGTAGTGCAGATGTTGTTTGCTGCAAAAGTACTGCTGGCTCTGTTTATGATGTGGACAGGTATCTCCTTCGCCTGGTTGATGTGCATCTTTATTGCAAGGTATGTGGAGTTGCCTTCCCTTGCAGCATTTACTTTTTGCAGACAAGCTGTGGAGGTTGATAGTCCTTTCATAGACATGGATGTGCTTGTAGTAACCGGGTGTGCACTGAAGGCACGTGTAAGTTGTTGAATCTAGTCATAGCCGACCTCGTAGATGAGGACTACGTCAGGAACAGCAGAAATGAGCCGATATCCATGCTGCTGTTTGGTACAATCAACTTCCTAGCTAAGCCTGGACAAACCCTCGCTCCTATTATAGGAACCTCTCTCATCTCTTCCCTCACAGGCAAGTCATCTCCCTTCTCTCCGACTTCTATCTTTCCAGATGAAAGATTATTTCCATGTATCATAGCTCAGGTGCCAGTCTAAGCCTAAAATTGGCTTTGCAACTTAATATTCTTGATAGTTGCAATTTGTTCATAGGTGTGGAGTTGTTCTCTACTGGCAGCCAACACTCTATCAAACCAACTCTTCAGACAGAGTTGTACAAAGAGTCCTGCTACCGAATACTTGTATATGTACCCCTGGTGTGTGGTGCTATACAGCTCTTTGCCTGGTCATTCTTCAGGCTACGAGGTGGGCAACTGCATCGGATAAGATCGGCTCGATCAAACCTACATTACCTGTTGGAGGTGTGAACTCAAAATCACCACAAATAGACAAACATGAGCTTAATGAGCTTACTTACATGTGACTCAATTGGACAGAAAAATTTGAATTCGGTCACACAACAGGAAATAGACTGTCATGTGACCAGCTAGTTGAACAAGCGTCCTGACAAACATAGAATTGATAGCTGAGCTACTTACAAAGTTACTTCTCCCACTTCTGCTATTGCAGCCAACTGCCATTTGGTGCTTCTGTGATCTGAAGGCATTCTGATTTATTTTTTTAAATTTTTATAGAAAATTTTATTGTGTAAGGATTGTATAATATAAAAGATCAGAAATGAGTAACCTTTGATATATGTATACTATTTCTAGTTTTGTTGTGAAATAGTCCGTTTGATCCTGTCGAACATTGCTGGAATAAGAGCCAAGTGTGAGTCCACGCAAGTGACTACACATTTCTCCATCGAAGTAGACGCCAGTTGTTTATCTCTTTCAGTTGGCGCTGCGCCAAGTTTATCATTCGCTTTGTCTCTGCAATCCATTGCACACCTTTGCAGTCGGTTCTACAATATCAATAGCGTGTAATGTAGATACACATTAGCTTGCACATACAACCAGTACATACAACTAGAACATATAACTAATACATACAACTAATACATACAACTAGTACATATAACTAGTATATATAACTGGTACATACAACTAGTACATACAACTAGTACATACAACTAATACATACAACTAATACATACAACTAGTACATACAACTAGTACATATAATTAGTACATACAACTGGTACATACAACTGGTACATACAACTGGTACATACAACTGGTACATACAACTGGTACATACAACTGGTACATACAACTAGTACATACAACTAGTACATACAACTAGTATATATAACTAGTACATACAACTAGTACATATAACTAGTACATACAACTAGTACATACAACTAGTACATATAACTAGTACATACAACCAGTACATATAACCGGTACATATATCCAGTACATACAACTACTACATACAACTAGTACATACAACTAGTACATACTCACTAGTACATACAACTAGTACATACAACTAGTACATATAACTAGTACATACAAATAGTACATACAACTAGTACATACAACTAGTACATACAACTAGTACATACAACTAGTACATACAACTAGTACATACAACTAGTACATACAACTAGTACATACAACTAATACATACAACTAGTACATACAACTAGTACATACAACTAGTACATTCAACTAGTACATACAACTAGTACATACAACTAGTACATACAACTAGTACATACAACTAGTACATACATACAACTAGTACATACAACTAGTACATACAACTAGTACATATAACTAGTACATATAACTAGTACATACAACTAGTACAACTAGTACATATAACTAGTACATACAACTAGTACATATAGCTAGTACATACAACTAGTACATACATACAACTAGTACATACAACTAGTACATATAACTAGTACATACAACTAGTACATACAACTAGTACATACAACTAGTACATACAACTAGTACATATAACTAGTACATATAACTAGTGCATACAACTAGTACATACAACTAGTACATATACACTAGTACATATAACTAGTACATATAACTAGTACATACAACTAGTACATATAACTAGTACATACAACTAGTACATATAACTAGTACATATAACTAGTACATACAACTAGTACATATAACTAGTACATATAACTAGTATATATAACTGGTACATACAACTAGTACATATAACTAGTACATACAACTGGTACATATAACTGGTACATATAACTAGTACATACAACTAGTACATACAACTAGTACATATAACTAGTATATATAACTGGTACATACAACATCTAAATCAGTGTACAACCAGTTCATCAATAGTGACACTCTATGTAGGTGTTCAGTGACTATTCATTACCTGAAAGCCCTGCATTTCAGACTGCAGGTATGCATCGGCCCTCTCAGAGGGACCGTTACATCGACTTATACACTCCTGCACCTGCTGTATAGACATGTCATAGTTCTCACTGCACCTCGCACTACATTTGAACATCTCCACCTACAAAGAAGTTACCTCTTTATCATCTCTGGCAGTGACAGACAACTCCAAAGCATCAAGACAAATCAGGGTAAAACTATATGTATATATGTGGATACAATGTGCAATAATGAGATTGGAACGAGTATCGATAAAACAAATGTGGTCAAACATGGACACGCTAAAGCTAGTGTCAATGGACTTGGGCGTTTTTGAAGGCGTATGAAGTACCATTTAGCCATTTGTTTCAAACTTGTCAAAATTTCAGATTTTAATCAAAGTGGACAACTCCAGAATAAAAGGCAGTGATATTTTGTAGGATGCCAGGAATTAATGTCTACACTTCATGAATGAACTACAAACTGGTTTTGATTTTTGCATAGTCTAGGTTCATTTCAGGTCTCTCCACCACTGAGATAACTGACAGCAGTCATAACATTTGATATATCAAAATTAACAACTAATTATAATTATTTAGCTAGGACAATTCAGCTGAAAAAATATCACGTGATACGATGCAAACCATAATGTAAAATTTGTTTCACACCCAGCTTATTAAAAAGTAATTTCAGAAAAGTTTGAATATATTTGGAACACAGTCTTTTATCAATGTGAGTCGAGCGTCAGCAGGTGGCCAATAGAAAACAGCACAAACATCACCAGAATTCTTCGCAAACCTCCAAACTCCAGTCGTAAAACTTTAATTGATGGAGTTTATCGATAAAAGAGAGCACTTTTATAAACAGGAGCCAAATTATTTGTTTCACACAGATGGATGACATTATAGATCCGAAATGGTTTTTTGATGATTTGGCGACCATTCAGGACTAAATTACTAAAATGATAATGATTAATCAAAATATTTTTTGCTATAGAGGTGCACATGGCAAGCAATAGTGATCTGTTAGTAAAATACTGATTGTTGTCTATTAATGCGTAGCCTTTGCATCGCGAGGTGACTGACTGCTTACACGGGCCTTCACCTTAACTAGCCTTGATATTGTGTGCTTTAGCCATCATCCTTAGCTAATATTATTGTTACTTTCTTTCGCTGTTATAATGCTGATGAAAAGAAATTACAATACGATACAGATCACTATGTGCTGGTAGCCGAAAGGCCTAGCCGCACAAGCCGATTACAGAATTACCTGCCTCCCCTTTACAGAATTGCCTGCCTGCCTCCTCATCATCATGGTCCGCTGCGAACTTTGCACATTCTAGTCAATCAATAGCCTATTATCAACCACGCCACTAGTGATGAGTGTGGGGTTGTTGAAATAATAGGTCATTGACTGACAAGAAAGTGCAAAAATTCCCAGGGCTCATGCTCCTCCTAGGTAACTAACTCACTTTTTCATATTAATAATAATAATAAATTAATAATAACACTTTACCTCTACGTACTCCTTACCTACTACCACCTTTCACTAACTATTATTACTACTAATAAATAAATAATAAACAAATTACTATTATTCTAACAATAATAATAATTATTATTTATTATTAATTTATAAATTATTAATTATATATATATATATTGTTCTAATTATTAATTGATTGATTATTGTGGTTGTTACAATTATTATTACATGATAATTAATAATAATGATGGGATGATCAATTATTATTATTATCAATTTGATATGATAATAATAATAATAATAATTATATTATTATTATTATTGTTGTTGTAATAATAATAATAATTAGCAAAAATAATGATGAAACAACAAAGCATTCAATCTATAATAATATACTCATCTTTATCAACTAAAAATTAATTTGCTCACCTGCATTTTGCGTAATACATTTTTGTCTACATCATTTACTAGTTTATTTATAGCATTTTGAACACGAGTGTTAGCATCGTCCATTGTGGGCCTTAAAAAGTGTAACGGGTATCCCTCAACATGCAAGTAGAAAGCTTATGAAAGTGTATTTACGAAAAGGGGGATAACTACATGTTGCAAAGAAGCTGCGAATAGTTTTGTCACTCATGAAAAAAAATTCCAGAAGCCGGTTTGCTGTAACCTTGGAATCACAAAAGAGCATTGCTAGGGGCGACATCTAACCGCTCCGTTTAAAAATCTATAACTTTATGGGTTTTCCCATTGAAATATAACGCGAACGCTCTATGTTCCGGTGGCTCTATATTCCGGTGGGCCTATGTTCCGGCGATTTTGGCTCTATGTTCAGGTGAATTATTTTTCATAAAAGAACACTAGTGTGGAGCGTCTTTTACATTTAAATGCAATGAAGTTCAATGAGATTGTATTATTTGATTTAGTACTTGGTTTGAAAAAACTTTAATGCTAATAATTTATGATTATGCAACAAGTTGTAAACTACTTTTATTAGCAATAAAAACAATAAAAAAAAAAAACTTCATCATGAAATAATTTAGTAATAGTTTCTTGCAAAAGGTAACGTCCATTTTTAATAGTACTCAACAGTAGCACTTTTCTATGAAAAATAATTCACCGAAACATAGAGCCAAAATCACCGAAACATAGACCCACCGGAATATAGAACCACCGGAACATAGAGCTAGACCCAAATATAAACCCACTGGAATGGCCATCCGCTGTATTAACCAATGAACTTCCGTGTGACCATTTGAGCGCCATATTTGTAGGTGTTAATTGCCGATTTATGTTGCATGAATGCTGATGGCTGAATTAAGCTTTTTCAGAAAGAAACTACTTTATCTGCTTGCAAACAAAGTTTTATTATTCGATGTTTTAATCATGTTAACTATTGAAGCACGTAGATTTCAACAAACATTGTTCAACAGGTCAGCGCACCATAATTTGAGTGATATTGTTGTTGATTTCATCAGTCAGTGTCTGTTGTTGTTGATAGTAGTAGTAATAATAAATAAATTATTTAATAAATAATAGTTTAGTTTGATTCAAATTATTATTTATTTATTGATTAATAATGAATTTATCGTTAACAACAACAACATTGATTATAGTTGAAATTGTTTACAATGAGTATAATTCATGGTGGTTATGTTTGGACATGTCATCATCATCATCATCATTGCTGAATATTATATATTATTATTTATTATTATTATTATAATAAATATTTAATAATAATAATTACTATTATTATTAATTAATTAAATTTATTATTAATAATTTATTAAAATAACAATAAAATTTATATATTATTATATACACACACTATTACTATTCTAATTATTTAATAATTAAATTATAAATAATTAGTATTTATCTTAATTATGCGGTTACTTATAATATAATTGATATAAATCTATCTTGGTGGTTATTGTCTAGTTAGATCATTGCTGAATAAATAATGATTATATATAATAATAATATAAAATAGTAATAATAAAACCATAATTAATAATTAATTATTATTAATTTACATTATTGGTATTGTACAGGATTTTGGTTGTTGCAGTATTGCGCACACCTGCACAACTCCCCACAATCACAAATATAACTGGAAGTGGCTGTTCGGCCCTTTTTGTAGTCAGTCAGTGCAGCAAGGGTCGACTTGTCTGTGCCGAACTATCGGGTGGAGGGGAATGCTTGGCACCGTACACCGACAAGCGGGAATACGCAGCAAGGATCGAGTTGATCGGTTGCTTTCTACCAAGTTCCTTACTACACTGATAGTCGGTAGTGCAAGCGGTAGTCTGTATTCTGTACTCCTGTTTGTGCTACTAGATTATAGTCTGAGTAGTAGTAAACAAACATCTGAGGCTCACAGTTGCTCTGACTTTATTATCGATGACAGCCATATTTATGTACATGGTTATGTAATAAAAAGTAGCATACAATAGAGGCCACACCTCACACAAGCAATTGGCCAGAGTGTGCCAATAAAAATAAGTAGGTGGTACATGAATGCTCGCTCGAGTGATTGCACATGGTGTACATATTGATTTACATGCTTAAGAAAAATAATGATAATTGCATAGAACTACGTTGTGCTAAAGTGCAAGCATAGAACTAGTAAATAAGTCGTGAGTAGAATAAGGCTTACAAATGTACGTAACGATTGTTCGTTATGGCGTCCTCTACAGTATTAATAATTTTAATTGTTATCATTATTAATTAATTATTATTTATTACTCAATAACTTTTTGTGTGTGCAGCAGTTATTTATGATAAACTTGAGTATTGATGTGTACTTGTGGTCAGACCATTGCTAAGGTAATGATAACCTTATGATAGCCTTCCAAGAGAACATTAGTACCATAGAAAGGTGATCACAACGATGATGGAAAATGCCTACGAAGTGGCATGCCATGTGCTTTGAACCAAATCCTAAGCCTCGGTTACATTACAAGCTTGGCTCCTTGCAAGTTTCATGGGTGGAGAGCACCAATTATCTTAGGCGTCATCCTTCAACACAATTTACATTTTGAGTAACACATAGCCTTAAAAACTGAGAAAGCTAGTAAAATCAAATCAAATGTTCCATCAGTACTGAGCCCAAAAACAGCCGACTGCTTGCATACACCAGTGTATGTGGACCCATTTTAGAATAAGCTGATACACTGTGGGGCCCTACCAACCAAGCTATTATAAACTCAACCGAAGGTGGTCAGAACTTTTAGGTTTGTGAGTGGTCTAAAAGATCATGACAGTGCCAGTGAAGCCAGAGAACAGTTAGGTCTCCTTACGTTAACCAGGCGCAGGCAAAACCGTAGGATAGTGTTGCTTACAAAAATCCTGCAAGACGAGGAATGACGCAGTATATTCTCATCCAGTTATGATGAAATAATCAATAGCAGATCTAAAACAACGATAGTCACACGCGCTGCTAGCCGTGGAGAGCTCACTTCCATATATGCAACCTCCAGTATGCTTCACAACAGCTTTTTACCTAGAACTATATATGACATAATAGTACTGCAGAAACCGTATAACCGTTGTGCAGCTACATGCTGGAACCATGTATAACACTGTTGCACACTGTTTTCCTCCTAAGGCACTCCACTTGCACCTAGTGATTTAGAGTGTACTATTGTCACAGAGGTAATACAGAGGTAATAAATATCAGTATGACAATTGAAAAAAATTTCCATGATGATTCTATATTTTATAATAACAATGACAGCCAATCCATTGATTCATGTGAATTTATTATTATCATTTTTACTAAATAAATAATAATAATTGATCATGTATCTTATAATATTATATACTGTAATTTTTATTATAAGAAAAATATTTTGGTTTGATTGCAGTTTATTGAGATCATTGTTGTAGTTATTATCCACTGTGAATGTAATTATTCTTGTTCTCAGTATTACCTCAGTTGAGATAGAATTTTCTAACAGTTTGAAAGGACCATAAATTTGGCAGCCCCCGTTTCTATAATGTCTAGAGTATGAGGTTATCATTGGTATAGACATATGTAAACCCAAGTTGTTTTAACATTTGTTCCACTTGTTGATCCTAGTTTTATTGCACAGTCACCTAATAGTTGCTGCACCCTTGTTTTATTTTTTGTTCAATTTTCTGCGTATCTTAACAATTGCATTGATGGCAAAGATTAATAGTCAATTATAAACTGTAGTAGCTGTTCTATGGTACATTAGCTGAATAACTAAATATAGAAAAAAGAGCTAAAAAGTTCTGGAACGCTACTAAAAATCATTGGATGAAATAACTCCATCAATATATATTTGAACAAAGTGAAATCATATTTGAATATTTTAGATATTCAAGTTTCACAATTATCTTTTTCGTTAGATTAGAGAATAATGGTCCCATCTAATACTGTTTTTATGGTTCATAGGTGAGCAACCAAACTTGACACTGTACCTCTATTCAACAGGACCTACGAGTATCTAAGACTACATTTCACTCTTCCTCTTCTCAGGTTACTTATATGGTAAGTCGTTGATCATAGTCACACTTTTAACCAAATGTCTTGGTTTCAGTCCAAACTAACAGATACCTACATTCCAGTTGGGACAAAAATATTTATTCCTGATTACACATTTCATTCGTTTAATAAAACTGCTGATATAATGATTTAGACATTAACGATTTCTAACTACAACATAATTTATGCTGGAGTCAAGTGTTTTTCACCAAATGCAAACAGTTTTTTATTTCACATTTATTGTCATTGTTTCAGGAACAGGAACAGGTTCTGGCGATTACTGATCAAGTGTGTTGCTTCAATCGGAAGTACTGGAAATGCAAGGTGCCTTTGAATGCAGCTCTGTTGCTATATATCTCCCACTTATGGTTGTTCGAACTCCAAATGAGCCTGAAGATCCGTTTGAAACTGAGCACTAAGAGCCTAATGAGCTGCGGAATAGTGCCTCCACATGTTCTTGGCTATGTCACTGTTTACATTTCTGGTTTATTAATTAAATTTAGAAGTTGTATGTGTGAAGTTGTATTGAACTGTTAGTTACAATTTTCATTTTCATGCATTTAGTTACAATTTGTAACTTACAAATATATTGCTTTTTTACTTAACAGTTTCGTAATTTTCAATGAAGTGATTTGTGAACATCATATAACTCTTGTTGTAACTTCCTGTAAAAACAACTTGTATTTAATTCAATCATCTCGAAAAATTATAGTTTGCAATCTTTTTAACATACATTGCATTATATTGCTAATTAATTACCTTGTTCTTTTCTGTGTTTTTGTATGCATACACTCTGTGTGTAATTGATGGTTTTGGTTAAAAAATTATAATTAATTATGATAGATATATAATTATAGTTGATAAAAAAAATTAGTATGATGGTTTATAACTGTTAATTTATGTCCCCTCTAGAAATTACACAATCAAGGAGAAGGTACCATGAATCTGCAGAGCTTCAGCTCCATTTTGATATATTGTTATGTGACAATGTACTTGGCCAAAGGCGAAAGATCTACATACAAAACATTGTTATTGCTAGGTAGTTGCTAAGTACACGTAACACCAACCAAGATGGCGCTCAAATTGACACACGATAATATGACCTTGGCCATTCCAGTGGGTTTATATTTCAATGGGTTTTCCATGATATAAAAGTAAAAACTTGGGCGGCGGGTTTGGCAATTTGTCAAATCCATGGATGAAATTTCATCCATGGTCAAATCACAGGGCATTAACTGCACTTGCCATTTGAACAATGGTAGATCAAGTAATTTGATTAGAACTTATCAAACTACTTAGGTTGGATAGATTAATCGAAGATTAACTGAATAATTGAAGACAGACAGATAGGCACTATGGATAAAATACATCTTAGTTTTCTTGCCTGTATAGGCATGCACTCAAAAACTGAAATTTGCATGCATTAACTGCACTTGCCATTTGAACAATGGTAGATCAAATAATTTGATTAGAACTTATCAAACTACTTGGGTTGGATAGATTAATCGAAGATTAACTGAATACTTGAAGACAGACAGACAGATAGGCACTATGGATAAAATACATCATAGTTTTCTTGCCTGTATAGGCATGCACTCAAAAACTGAAAATTGCATGCATTAATTAACCCGAATTAAATTCTCACCGATGTGAATGGAAGTGTGGAGAATTATTTATCTCACCTTGTATGCTTATTGTGAGTGGTATTCCCTCAAAACTACGTCTACGATTCGTTGTATAGAATGAGGTTCGGGTCTAGCTGTGGAGAAATGTTAGTCTGTGGTTAAGCGTGTATGTAGTAAGTATATCAGCTGCAGGTAGGTAAAAACTACGATACCAAAGGTACGTTATTGTAGGTTATTAGTATGTCGGTCTGTAGACACCATTGTGTCTATCTCCCACTCTGAGATGTACACCGACTCGTTGATAGCTGTAAGATCAGGTGATTATGTTGTATATCTGTATGAATTATATGCTAGCAGCTTCAATAGTACTAGAATCTATATAAGTGTGTGTTTTGAGTATGATGTTGTCTGTTCAATAGCTATGGGTAGACTGACTGCATATTTGAAGTAGAAAGTATTGTTGGAGTTATGTTCTCAAAATAAATGTTTTGCATTAAGGAGACAACTCCAATATGATAATTTGATGTTATAACCTTATGCGTAAATCGATTGCATCACAATAGAAGAATCATCAAGATAAGTATTATTAACTCACTAAACTTAGGTGCAGAACTTGCTTCAACTTTGATTAAGCGTTGGTCCTTTCTCTGCACACTGCAATTTATAGATAATATGATAAACATTCTTGTAAGGTGCCAACTGAAGCACACAACTGGAAACGGCTGAACAAAAAACATCTGCATACGATAACTAGTACAAATATACTTGATTCAGCTGATTGTAGCTTTGACCTGAATTGTATGTAAAATTAATTTTCAACATACGACTATATCAGACAGTTCCTAGAACAATGTACATACTTTACTTGTTGAAAGTGATAATTGTAAACCAGTTTTTGCTATTCTTAGACCCTTGCTAAGCTACAACAGTTTACTACTTGGAAAAATAACTTCAGATAAACGGTCAAAGAGATGTAGTTTTCTACTGAACAAATCAGCTGATTTAGAAAATTATTTCATAAACGTAAAACCTGGCTATTGAACAATAAACAGTTCTTGTAGTCTTCACACTAATTTCTGAACAGACAACTGGTGAGACCCATGCAATTGATGTAAACAGTTATTTGGATGGGACAAATTGCTAACTCAATGAGGAAAAATAACTTATTTTAGGAGTTACCCTCTCAACAAAAACTTTGAAGTCAAGCACAAAAACATGATATGTCTACTTCTCTATCCCACTGATCAACTGACTGTAAGTGTAATTGACTGATCTTTGAGGTTGGTGATGAAAAACGTAAACATACACCTACAAACAAAAAAGTGCGTGTAGGTTTTTTTAAACTTTTTCTACCAAAGATCTGTTATTTGACCAAAGAGAATCAATAAACATTTCAAACTTTCACCCAAAGTGTCCAAGATGTCGGTTGCATTGCCAATACATACTTTACAATGCATTATAAAAAAGTTGACGATTATTTTTGGAATCAGCTTTTCAGCATAAAAAAGCTTTTGGTTTTACTACAACAGAGTTGGTGCACTTAGAAGTAAAGTAAATGATTTTATGGATACATCATGATTTTATGCTGAGACAAACTGCGCAACTTGATGAGTCGAGACATATTTTTTAGTAGTTGTCTTCTCTACAGTGTATTTAAATTCTAAAAACTAAGTTCACAACGATGCTTCTACATTACTACCCGCATACCAATTTTTGTGAAAGGTTAAAAAACTTTATTGACTTGAAAAAGTTTTCAAATGCAATGAAAGAAAACTCAAAAAAATTGGGAATGTTTTGCATTTTTAATAAATAAAATAATCAAGTTTTTAAAATACCTACATGCAGCATTTTGTGAAAAATTGTATCAATGGAAAGTTTTCGTTTTTGGAACTTCGTCTCAAAATGGTAAAAAACTGGAAATAAATTTATAACAAAAATATGAAAACAAGGGAAAAACATTTTTAGGAGTTGTTTTTCCTATGTAGCATCTACAAAAGTTACCAAATCGTTTAGCAGCAGTGCTGCGTGAGTCAAGGTCTAACTAGTTTGACGTCAATCATGACATGCTGGAGCTTCAGTTTTTGATCAGACTGCAGTTCAATCAACAAAGTCGTGTCTTTAGGCTTAAAACTGGATAAACAGCAGCTAAGGGCCAATTTTCTTTTTATTTCACAATTTTCCCAGAGCTCCAAATGCTTAAAAGTCACAAAAAAATTACCAAAATTTGAAAAAGTTTCAATTTTTTCATTAAAAAGTTTTGATGCTTGTGTACATCTATTAATGACACACACTTTCACATAAAGTCATACGAATTTGATGATCAGTGGCTGTACAGCTAATGACAGCGCTGCATCATTTTCAGCACTGCTAAACCTTGAATAAATGAACTTGGAGGCTCTCCTACTTAAACCCCAGCAGAAATGAAGGGTGGGCAGGACGATGCCCAACTTCATGTCAGGATTCAGTCATGAGCGCTATCATCAGGTGTTTGGTATAGAGAGGATCGCCTGCAGACGTGACTTGAGGCTATGCAATTATTGCTAGTGTTTTACAAACAGTGATGTCTATTGTCAATGTTGACTAGGCTACTAAACTTTAATGGAGAGACTTTGAATTAATGCACATCCACATCTCTTGTCTCAATTTTGTTGAGCTGGTTTTGTAATTGCTTGTCAGTCTGTGTGTAGCTCTAATGCTTCTAGCACAAGCAATTAATTGCTAAATTGTGTTACAACATAAGCCCAACCAAGTTCTTGTGATGGCAGGAGGGGCGTATAAGTGTACACCCCTAATTGACAGCTGATAGGTGTTTTGGCTATAATGCAGTTTAGACAACTGGTAGACCATATTATTGTTGTCAGAGCTAGAGTAGGTCAACCACAGTAGTTGTTATTCAACATATCAGGGTAGCCCATGGTACTCAAATGTACAGATATCTATGGTGGCTCAGAGCGTTATGTGCTGCACGTTTTAAAACATCTAAGCGCTTCCCAAACCGTTTCAATGCTTTTGAAATAGTCTGAAGTTTTGCAAATCTTCTAAACGCTTTGTGAAATCATTTGTACACTTTGAAAATCTGAGGCGATTTGCTAGTTCGCTCTATTGATCATAGATTTACAGTCCATTTATGATTGATAACGTTTTTACTAAACACCAAACAGTTAAATTTAATTTGAATAAATAAAAAATTGTTTTTATTTATTAAATACCATTTGTTTTATATTTTTTTAAATAAAACATGCAACCGAATTAAGTTTGTGAAAAATTAATTTTAGAAATTCTATTCAACAATTGTTTATAGTTCTATGGTTTATATTTGCTCCATGTCTATTGATCTACGTCTATCTTGGTAAAGTTACAGAGAGGTTATAAAAAAAATGATGGCGATCCCTATTGGTTGGAAATCCATGTGCTCTACAAACCTTTTAAACTATTTCAAAACAAAGTTTAAATTATTTTAAAACAGTTCAGACCATTTCAACATAGTTCATACTCTTTCTAAAGCGTTCACCTGGCTTTTAATTTTGTAAACCATCCGAATCATTTCTAAACCGTCTGAATTATTTGCAAAACAACTATACGCTTTGCAAAATTTACAATTGTTAAACAGGAACTCAGTTTTATGCATGAAATTCTGCAACTTCCAAGGCCAACCATTTAGTTATTATAATCAACAAGCCCGTTTTCAAATACAGTTTCTTAGGCTATTTTACTACAATTCCCGAATTATTTTTGATGTGGAAGACGAACTTTGCAAACCCTCTAGACTATTTCAAATTCGTTCATACGTTTTGAAAACGAAAGCATCTAACGTTATGAGCCACCAAGATATCATTGCTGATGGTTAAATACGCTGATAATCGCCTTGTTCAGCAGTTTTTGTGATTTTTATAATTTGCAGTTTGTTTGCATGTCATTCTCAGCCTGGCATTTCCACTATTTTGGTTACAGTTGCAGGTTTCACAGGTGCACCTACCTAGTTGTTTGGATTGAGCACCATGTTTGTTGACGACTGAAGGAAAAAAGGGAATTGTGGGTAATTATGCCGGACTACATCAAAGCTTACCATACAGGCGTAATTCACATACTCAATTAGACTTAGTGGTGGAGACTGCCCTATTCTTAATGTAGACTGGGGTCCATAGTATGGTATGTTACTCCTATTACACATGTATTCTTTCCTTCGTAAACCGTAGTTCTTAGCTGATGAAGGATTGTCTATTGTAACTCCCAGCAGAGGTAAACAGTAATGAGTTTGGTCCTTTCAGTTGTCGAACGCCCAGTAATTCTGATTTATCACACACTTGTATATAATTTGTATTCGGTTGTGGCATTTCAATGCTCTTAACTTGCTACTACAAAATGTTAATTTTTGTTCATTTCAATACATTATAATATTTCTGTGATTATTAAATAAGAAATATTAAATTATTATCTGCACATTGTAGCAGGATATGGCTATTGTATATCTAACAACACATACAATAAGATATCGATGGCTAGAGTGCAGAGAGATGTACAAGTTTATATACAACTAAACAACAGTTACAACACTAGAGAGTCACTATATATACTTCACCTCCTCAATACTGATATCTCATGTATATTATGAGTGGCTGGCTGACATACAAAGTGTGTACAAGTTTTGTACCTGCTTTTCATTTAATACAATATATTTCACACATGAGCCCAATAGAATGTCAATATTCATTGTTTGACTAATATGCCATTAGGCAAGCATATGCTGTGGCAATTGTTTGTGACAAGAGAAAACAACTCCCAGATTTAAATGAAAAAGTTTAGTTCATAGGTTTGCGACTTCATTACTGCTAAAATAATGCTACAATTTTTAATGTTGTATTTCTAATGAGCACGATCCAAGGCTACAATGCACACATTGTGCTGTAACTGATATATCATCACATGAAAAAACCATACATGGGCATTTTTTCATCGTTTCATTTGTTGACGTTTAGAAGTGCAATCAGAGTTGGGATGTGGTTGGAACATGTTACATCTCATATTGACGCCATCTATGTTCACCTTCACCAAGAGAGCGATTGGTAAGAGGCTGTCGCTAGACTTGGTAGTGGCAGCATTAATTATATCTTCATCTTCGCAAAAGAAATAAATGACATTTTTTTAATGTTTTTTATTAATAAGTGAGATTCAAACGATAATTTACACATATTGTTATTTATGATGATGATTAATATGCAAACTATTAAAAGTAATAACCAACAGTCTCACAGTAATATGTTACTGAATAGCTCCAGAGGTTTAAAACAGAAGGGTGGATAACTCCAAGGGCTCAGGTAACTAGTAAGGTGCAGACGACAACCTGCGTACTGTAGATGGTGAGCATTAAGAGCAAGTTTAGCGGAGATTAATATTTGTAAGAGCCTCTGAGAAATGGTTTATGGATATTAGCGATGTACTTGAATTGAATTATGGGTCTGATGATTATTCTAGTGGGTTGATGTTGTGGTATACAGCCGCCCTGGGGTAGCAATCATGGCTTGCAGATCCTCTTTGGATATTGAATAAGTACGTCCAACTAGGAGTTATCTTCAACTGCCAAGTATATGTCTTTGTCACCCGGATTTCATTGTGGAACAACGTCCTTCACCTACAACCATACGCATCAAGTAAAACGTGGATATACATAAATGAATAACCAAAAATATGACTGTAATTCCAGCAATCTAAAATCATAGGTTGAGAGCTCAAACCGGGCTAAAAATACTGATTGGTGAGAAATATTGGTTGTTAGAACACACTGCACCGTAATTAGAATGTTGGAATGTGAAATTATGATACTACAGGTTTGTGATTTTCCTGTATATTATGAATCTTATTGTTATTGAGCAAAAATATTTAATTTTGGCTTACATATACAATTTATATATCACAAAGCAGGCCATCCACCATATTACGTATGTTGTCTCATAGGAAACTTTGATCAATATATGTACAGTCAGCTCTGTCAGCAGTTACAAAGCTCTATGCATAGGGTTTGTGTCCCAATCTGCTGCCATAATGAGGTTAAAACAAGCAAACAGAAACGCAATAGTCAAATGACAAGCATTGCGTTGATTCAAACCATAAACAGCTAGTAGCATATCTCTAGAGCTACGCGGACAGGATTTGCATAAAATGCCACTTAGCAATAGCTTAGTAGGTGGCTATTTATTCCATAAAACTGAAGATTGAATGATATAGAGGTAAGTATGATAAATGAATGACAAGTCATGTCCAAAGAACAACAGATGATTAGTTCTAAGCATTTGGCCACAGTCAGTGGGCTAATATAGCTCGATGCAAACATTCACAAGCTCTGCAATGCTTTTTCAGTTCATGAAACGATAACTCTCGCTCTACAAAATTTGACTCACCATTCTAATATCTGAATTGTCCTTCCCCAGAGCATCGGCTATTGATGACACCCATGGTAATGTGTCCGTCCAGTTTCATGGTTGCAAAAAAGATAGCGATAACTTTCAAGTATATTCAGTGACAACAATGCATAGAGCTAATTTACAATATTTTCATCCATACAAACATTATTATCTAACACTTGCGCGCTGTCAATAATGATTTCAATTTGGCAGCATTAAAAAATATATAGAGCTTTGTCTATAGAATATGAAAGGCTTGAAATGGACAAGGATGGAGTGCTTGCTAGTGGGACCTAATTGCCTCATTTATCTTAGATCGGCTGTGTAACACAGATCTCTCGAAAACTGCGGAGATGACCAAACAACAAGCTGTGATTAGCTATAATAAATATACATTGAGACAGATCTAGATACCTCGCAGGTCAAGGTCAGTATTTGCTATATATATTTGGTAGATCTTTATATGTAGCAATGAGATGACCAAAAAGAAGTGGTATATTGAGAGCAGATCACTCATAGATAAGACCTGTCAATTTTTTTTTGATGTGCAGCAGATCTGTTGTTGATGACCAAACCTGCCAGCAAAAATTTATTTCAGACTGTTTAAATGTATTAATCTAGCATTTATAAATTTACTGCACTCTCACGGTAAACGGACAAAATAAGAACTTGATTGCAAGCTTTTGTTGGAGTACTGAATAGCTGTAGTTTCAAGTAGTGATGTACACGTCATGTTCACTACTTTGATTTATTACATTTCTTACAAGTATTATTATCTAATAGTCCTTTGCATGGCATGTTCCCTCTTGGCTCAGTTCCATCGCTGTTGCCTTCCATCTTTGTCTTCTTGTATTAATATTCATATCCTATCTGCATTATGTATCAAGCTTCTCCCCAATTAATGAATATAACATCCTGCAGATACCAGCCATGTGGTCTGGAAAGACAGGATACATGGACTTCCTATACAATATAATAGACATCTATATAGGCTGCTCATCATTAGTAGCAAGCAGTCGTATGCTTGGGTTTTGGGCTTTACTGTTAGTATACATATTATCATTTTTAGATTTGCGTTTTATACTTAATATTTTGAGTTGGCAAACAAACATTTTGCAATTGGTATTAATAAAGTTTGATTTGTAAATGCAAACACTGATAACCCAGTCTATTCATAACTAGAACAAGATTAGAGTGAGTCATCACAGTAGACCTATCACCTGTGAAGATCTATGACGCTGTAACCCACAGCTACCAGACCAACTACAGATCTACCCAGCAACGGTATCTAGGGTATCTATTCTACCTTTGAGACACTATGTAGAAATTGTCTGCTCATGTACTAATTTACTCGCAGCTAGATAGTGAATAAATTGAAACTAAGTTGTGAGCTGATAGTTCGAACTGTTTTTATAATTCAAAGAACCTGCGGCAGCACAGAAGAGAAAACTGGGTTCACTAAAAACTGGTAAGATACTCCACGGAGTAAGTTGTTGAGTATTGAAAACCAAATATAAGCAATAGTAAGTCAAACGCTAAATACCAACTGCCAGCGTTTCTCATCTTAATATATTACATAACAGGCCAAGAATGCGGAGATAGTGCACACTTCAACTTAACTTAGACAAACTAAACACTCGCCAAGATTACAATATAAAAATTAGAAGATGAAAATATAGTCATGTAACCCTACTTTGGCGTAAGTAACTCAGGCGCAGTTTCTGCTTTCAATGCAAAATATCTGATATTATATTTTGATGAAGTTAAGCGGATAATCAACAGTTTTTGATTTCAACCGCGCAATGAATATCTCACAAGCAGTTTATAATTTTATAAGGGCAATCAATATCTGTAATCCTATTATTGCAAAGGTAACCCAGGATCAGCTTGTGCTTTCCAGCATGTTACGGCTTTTATGCTCAAGTGGTATTTCTGGTAATTACAGTAACACCTATTACATGTAGTGAGACTACATAAGGAATGTTTATGAACAGCCAAGCCAACAGCCAAGTAGCAATTAGTCATCACCATAATTATATTTGATGAGTATGTACTAGCCTACCATTGCGCTGATGAGAATGTATTTTGAATCTACTCATTTGCACTGAAGCTCTTCAACTTTCTTTACCCCAATTTTTCAGCAAATCTCATATAAAAATAAAATAGAAGTAACCTTGTCGCTTGATCATTTGATGATAATCATAGCTGGAGAAAACAGCCGGCAAAATCAAAGGAACCTGCAAACAAAAAGGAAAGAACTTACAGATTATCCAAGATAGTTGGCATAAGGTTGCCCTATATTCTGTTAAATAGTTCTAGTAAGTTTTATATACATTTGATTTAATGATTCAGGCTCCCTTTTATATATTCCTCCAATCTGAGGACATATTTATTTGTCGTCACACCAGGCGAGCAGTAGATCTACTTTGCTGTATGAATTGACAGAACCTTTACCGACACCTGCTGGGAGTAGCCCGTGTGCTGTAATACAGCATACGGTGGTTGATGTAATACAGCATACGGTGGTTGATGTAATACAGCATACGATGGTTGATGTAATACAGCATACGGTGGTTGATGTAATACAGCATACGATAGTTGATGTAATACAGCATACGGTGGTTGATGTAATACAGCATACGATGGTTGATGTAATACAGCATACGGTGGTTGATGTAATACAGCATACGATGGTTGATGTAATACAGCATACGATGGTTGATGTAATACAGCATACGGTGGTTGATGTAATACAGCATACGATGGTTGATGTAATACAGCATACGGTGGTTGATGTAATACAGCATACGATGGTTGATGTAATACAGCATACGATGGTTGATGTAATACAGCATACGGTGGTTGATGTAATACAGCATACGGTGGTTGATGTAATACAGCATACGGTGGTTGATGTAAAACAGCATACGGTGGTTGATGTAATACAGCATACGATGGTTGATGTAATACAGCATACGATGGTTGATGTAATACAGCATACGGTGGTTGATGTAATACAGCATACGGTGGTTGATGTAATACAGCATACGATGGTTGATGTAATACAGCATACGATGGTTGATGTAATACAGCATACGATGGTTGATGTAATACAGCATACGGTGGTTGATGTAATACAGCATACGGTGGTTGATGTAATACAGCATACGGTGTTTGATGTAATACAGCATACGATGGTTGATGTAATACAGCATACGATGGTTGATGTAATACAGCATACGATGGTTGATGTAATACAGCATACGATGGTTGATGTAATACAGCATACGATGGTTGATGTAATACAGCATACGGTGGTTGATGTAATACAGCATACGGTGGTTGATGTAATACAGCATACGATGGTTGATGTAATACAGCATACGATGGTTGATGTAATACAGCATACGATGGTTGATGTAATACAGCATACGGTGGTTGATGTAATACAGCATACGGTGGTTGATGTAATACAGCATACGGTGGTTGATGTAATACAGCATACGGTGGTTGATGTAATACAGCATACGATGGTTGATGTAAAACAGCATACGGTGGTTGATGTAATACAGCATACGATGGTTGATGTAATACAGCATATGATGGTTGATGTAATACAGCATACGATGGTTGATGTAATACAGCATACGATGGTTGATGTAATACAGCATACGGTGGTTGATGTAATACAGCATACGGTGGTTGATGTAATACAGCATACGGTGGTTGATGTAATACAGCATACGATGGTTGATGTAATACAGCATACGATGGTTGATGTAATACAGCATACGATGGTTGATGTAATACAGCATACGATGGTTGATGTAATACAGCATACGGTGGTTGATGTAATACAGCATACGATGGTTGATGTAATACAGCATACGGTGGTTGATGTAATACAGCATACGGTGGTTGATGTAATACAGCATACGGTGGTTGATGTAATACAGCATACGGTGGTTGATGTAATACAGCATACGATGGTTGATGTAATACAGCATACGGTGGTTGATGTAATACAGCATACGGTGGTTGATGTAATACAGCATACGATGGTTGATGTAATACAGCATACGATGGTTGATGTAATACAGCATACGGTGGTTGATGTAATACAGCATACGGTGGTTGATGTAATACAGCATACGGTGGTTGATGTAATACAGCATACGATGGTTGATGTAATACAGCATACGGTGGTTGATGTAATACAGCATACGATGGTTGATGTAATACAGCATACGGTGGTTGATGTAATACAGCATACGGTGGTTGATGTAATACAGCATACGGTGGTTGATGTAATACAGCATACGGTGGTTGATGTAATACAGCATACGATGGTTGATGTAATACAGCATACGGTGGTTGATGTAATACAGCATACGGTGGTTGATGTAAAACAGCATACGATGGTTGATGTAATACAGCATACGATGGTTGATGTAAAACAGCATACGATGGTTGATGTAATACAGCATACGATGGTTGATGAGAGCAAAACAAGTGGTAGCGTGAGCTTCTCATTGTAAGGCAGTTGTTTACCGTTATCTCAGGCTACCGGTATGGGGGTAGCAATCTCCAATGTAAACGATAACAATATAGACTATAGCAGTAGCAATACGGTAATGTCAGTTCTTTGCTACGGGAGATCTGTATTTATGCAGACAGATCAGGTTTATTCTAGGTACGCAAACTAGTTTCCAAGAACGTGTTATAGACAAATTAGTGCTGTAGACAAAGAAATCACATCAAACAGAAGAGTTTCAGGTTTAATAACAGTATATATTATCGATGATATACAAAACCTTGAAACGAGAGAAAGTCCACGAAGTGTATAATAAACTTGACGATAATTAGAAATCCCACTAACTCAGTCCAAGTAAGTCCCAGAACACACTACGTTATCCCAAACGCACAAGGTGTATTCAATACCAATACTCAACTAACTCTAACTCACTTTATAAGAAAGCATAGCAGTTGAAATGGCTACAACGTGATTAACAATGATTGGATAAACATAAGCAATCTCATTAGCAGTCAAATTCCTCCAGCGCCAGACATAAAATGTATATAAAGGTAATGACATAAGCTGGCGACCCTAGGACATTGCTATATAATAAGGTTAAATAAGAATAACATATATATGTCAAAGATGGCTGTTTTGAACTACCATAGCCTGGTTCTTCTTCGTTACGATCTTGTGTATGGCTGGCGTCTTCACATCAAGTAGGAACTTGATCTTGACTGGTTGCTAGGTATCCATAAGGTCACAGTCATCTTCTTCATAATGATAATAGTAACGGTCCATTGTCAACGCACGGCTGTTTTGTACAAATCTATCACAGTATTCATGCACCATCTGTCGCCACCGACCTTTGACATATAACTACCTAAAATAAAAAAATAATTAACAAAAAAACCCATCTCGCAGATCAAGAAGTACACAACAATCTATAGACACCAACAACGATTGCACTACTTCGCTATCTACACAAAGGAAGTAACGATATAGAATTACAACGATTCTGTTCTATTTTCTAAACATTGGTAAACTAAGGAATGTGGTCTACCCAGATGCCAACAGTACAAACAAGCCGCAATTATTGCAAATATTGAAGCTGACTTGGAAATGAAAAGTATAGAACAACCTGACAATGAAAAACTGGAAGAGGATCATCCATTAAGGCCTACTACATCCACCCATCCAAATCCTCCACCTTATCGTCCTATCCATCCAGCCTTGGAGACCGTCTCTAAAGAAGAACAAAAATGTTTAGCAGCCGGGAATAAATTCTTCTCGGCTCGAAAATGACTAGGTAAATAAGAATCCACACAACACAACAAAAATTGACGGCAAAAATTTGTGCAGAAGAGCAATAATTGACGTAGAATTAAACAACCATATTTGTATGACACTAGTTGACACTGGAGAAACAATTAGCATAATACGGCGCAGATTTAGCCTCAGACTAAAATATTGACATAAAAAAAAACACCTAACGGCCACATGAGTGACCAAGGATACCTGAGATATTATTGGATAAGTTCTACACAGCTAGAAATAAATCGTATGAAGTAATAGTTGACACTGACCTCTTGACCAGACTAGGTATAGTCACGTATAACTTCAAGAAATGTAGCCTACATATCAATAGCAGCCATGGCATTCCCATGGGAGAGGATTCCCTAATTGGTTCAGCCAGTCTGTAACAGCATCAAAGTATCACCTCCAGCACAGATGATTGTGACCGCTAGTGTACCTACAATTTGAAGGAAATGGGGGATCAATCAAAAGACTTAGTGATAGGTAAATCTAAAAGTAAGATTAATGACGGAAAGATTTGATTACCTGTATTAAACCCTACCACCAGGCCATACTCTGTGTGCAAGAATGAAGTGATAGGGAGTGTAGAAACATTCGAGAGGATGACTTGAACTGCTCAAGTGTACCAAACAAACATAAGGAGGCCAAAAATGATGAATCGCCACCAGGAGACTTGAAGCTGTCTGAAATATATCTGACTGAAATGCAACGTTTGCATATAAACAACAACTTTGCGTACCAGATTAATAGTCCAAACTCTATTTGCAGGTAAACGGGTTGAAGAAACAGCGCTAAGGACGCAGGAAAGAGTCACACAGCAGTAGCAAAGGAGTTGAACTATTCTACTTATATCAGTAGAATATGATCAAAAATTTGTTTTTCTAGTAAATGAATTTGCAGATATCACCGGAGAGGGTATCACTGAACTTGGGCGTAATTCCGTAGCGCAATATGTAGTGGAAACATTACCTGGAACAGCCCAATTCGTAGCAGACCATATAACAATCCAGTTGGAATCAGATGAGGAATAAAACACAGATAGACCGAATGTGAGACAGAGATTTGATCTCGCCCAGCATAGGTAACTGGACCTCACCAGTTGTTTTAGTCAGAAAGATGGCAATTGGCTGTTTTGCATTGATTACCACAGACTTAAGGCAATCACAGTCAAACAATCCATGGCTACTTCCTCTACAGAAAGTGAAATAGAGATTATGCACGGTACGAAATTACTTTAGCTCAATCAATCTATGTTCAGGTTTTTTCCAAGTTGTACTACACCCAGATTCAAGAAAAAAGTCTGGATTCATAACACCATTCATTTGCTGTGAATTCAAAACCATGCCACAAGGAATGTTGGTTCACCCGCGACGTTCACAAGACTACCGTTGGCAATAATGGCCAACCTAATTAGTGTAGGAATCAGTTATGTATACCTGGAAGATTGGTTGATGCCATCAAAAACATTCCCAAGTCAGATCCAACTACTGAAGACAGTGTTCACATGACTCAGGTTTGCGAGACTGAAATATTGGCCATGAAATAACCAACTCTGCTAGAAAGAGATGCTTTATTTAGGGCATTTGATAACGGGAGAAAGCGTTACAGTGGCACCACACAATATCGAGAAAACCAATAAATTTCCTTCCCCTATAAATAAAACAGATGTGAAGTGGCTACTGGTAGTAATATATGAGCAAATCTCCCTACCAAGTGATTTTTTGTGGATTTAATCGCCAGCGTTATGCAATGTTTTACCCCGTTGATTTACGCCGCTGTTTAATACTTTATGGCATCTAAACTTTGTTGGTGCTTTATTTTATTTTTTTCTCTCTCTACATTGTATAAAAATGAATCGTTGTATGATTGTATTGTTATTGAAAGCTAAGATGTCGATAGAGGAAGATGTTGAGATGAGACCAATGAATGAAACTGATACCGTTGATGGTGCTACGAGTGATATGCTAGATGTTTTACCGAGTAGGAAGCGTAAAGCTTTGATAGTTATGATGATTTTGGTATTTGTCGTAGGAGTTTCTACTTTTGGAGGTGCTACTGAGTTTAGTATGTATGAAAATGCTATGGAGGAAATAGAAAAAAGAGAAAAACTCTCTTGTTGGAATCATAAATGAAACTACTGTTGGATGACAAACATCTTTTTATGATGAACGGGAAACCTGAAGATTATGACCAGAGGATGCGTTCTCCTTTTACGGCGATGATTGCACGACCAACTGGATCTGGGAAGGCGCAAGCGATTTTACGAATTATTGAAGCTAGTCAGACTATAGCTCATCCTCCACCGATAGAAATTCACTATTGTTACGGAGCTTATCAAAAAGCCTTTGATGATGTACCAGGAGTGATTTTCCATGAAGGAATGATAGATATAACAGTGAGTTTCCCCAGATATGGTCAAAACCGATGGTTGATAATTGATATCTTATGGATGAAGTTTCTGGTAAAGCTGATGCCAATGCTCTGTATACAAAACATAGCCATCATTTGAACATAAAGTGTCTTTTTTATTGTTCAGAATCTGATTTTAAAAAGAAATTGTAAAATTTCCTTAGTCATTATTTTTTTTTTTTAAAAACCCTAAAAATGCTTCTTCGGTTACCTATTTGGCTCGTCAATGATTTTCCTCAAGAGTAAAATATGTACAAGATGCTTTTGAAGACGCGACAAAGAAACCATACTCTTATCTACAAATAGACACGACTCAGCAAACAAATGATCAACACAGACTATTGGGAAACTTTACATCGGATCTCCCTATGATATTATATGTACCTAAGTAAAAGCATATAAATACTATTACTATTCATTTCACCTCACACATATTTTGTTATTCAACGACGCAACACGATAGCGTTATAATGACTAAAGCTTTAGAGAAAAAATTAAAAAGAAATGCTGCAGTGTTGTTATCGCTCAGCAATGCATCCTTTGCTATTCAAAAGTCTGTTATAGCCAAAGCCAAAAAAGAGCTTATTATGACTCTAATGGAATGCGCTAAAGCTATTATAAATGGAACAATACCATTGATAACTTCTCAGTATAATCAGTTGCAGTGAAACACGAAGAATATTAGCGCCTCAGTCAGGAAATCAACTTTAGATGATAAGAAAACTGTATTGCAAAAAGGAGGATTTCCAGCTTCTCTACTAGGACCTATTACAGTGTTACCTTGGTATTTCAAAGTTGAGGAGACTGAGGAGATAACTTCGAATTTGCAAAATTTCGAATTTTTAAATTAGGAGTAATTTATTTATTGTGCAGACAACTGCTACCAAAGATAGAAGTTATCTGTTCTATGTTGTTAAAACATTCCTTATTTCTCAAAATGTAACAAACATAGAAACTTGAACATTAAAAAAATTATACAGAAAAGCAAAAGCATTGATTATATAAGGTGTTGAGTGATCAGTGCCTCACAACAGCAGACACTGTTAGCAGTGGTAGATGAGCAGTGAGGTGGCTAACCCAACAACTAACCATCATCATTATCAATCATAAGCCAGAATCTTCTCCTTGTTTTTCAGCCAAGTGCTAAGAGTATTAGATGGAACTCCAAACTGCTCTGCTACATCTTTTTTATTTTTGCCTTCAGCAACAAGCGGAAGGACCTGCTTTTTCTTATCTAAGCTCACAAAAGATACGGCTCGTTTCGCCTTTGCACTTGCCATGCTGATTAAAACAATGTCATCTGCAAAACCGCCAACCACAAGTTTTGACATAGCTGTCTTTGTGTAAGCATTGTTTGGATGCGTGCTCCATACAACGACCCGCATCTAAAGGATGATGCTTTAACTAAACTATTCATTATGTGCCAATAACTGTAACCAATCAAAGCCATATGTGTGGCTTTACAACCAATCAACTTGGGGTGTTTATGTAGCGCATTCTAAGACGCCTATGCTGCAATACGGGTGTGTTTGTTCTATGAAAGTGTTGGAGTGGATAAGAAGTCCATCGTAACGAAATTATCTATTTGATTGAAACCAGCTAAATGTGGTATTTTTGCACCACATTGCTAAATTTGTTAGCTGTCGCGATAAAATAATAATTAGTAAAAGATGACTGTTCAATGCATTTTGAGCCACTGAAACAGACTTTTGTATTTATTAATGTCATATAAAAAGGTCAAATTTACAAATAATACTTCGAAATTAGCTATATGAAAGAACAATGGTGAGAAACTGGGACTTTCTGTTTACTTCTAAATACCAAGGAATTCGAATTTGTAGAGGTCAATTTATAAGGTTACACTGTATCACTACTGTAGTTCCTGGGATACTGAAAAGTGTAATAGGAAGAATAGGAGGAATAGGAGGACAAAGATGAAACTCTCAACACGAATGATGCGGAATAAAATGGCACTTTTAGCTCGGGGTGATCTGAGTAAGAGAGGAAAGGTTGCTATAGTCGAAAAGGCCAACTCCGATCTATTTCAATCATTGATAGAAAGTGTTTAAAATATTATATTACGTAATGTTCCTCTTGATTCTGAGCAGTTTATTGAGTTCAGCGTTACAAGAAGGAACTACATAAACTAAACGCTAGAGGAACAGTTAATGATAAGCGTAAAATTATGACTAAGACTGGTAGCTGTCATCTTCTGGACGCTATTATAACTCCTATTGTATCTGTTTTATCATCAATAAAGTGATGAATCATCAACCTTTAACTCTTTGAACTGCACCCGCCTCGACCAATAAATTACCTTAGGAATCACCCGCTTTTTGCAAAAATTTTCAGTTTTCAAAATTTTATTAAAATTCACCTATGGATGATTTGAAAACAACTTTATGCTCATATGAATCAGCACTCTCTTTTCTCTTAGGAGAATTAATATCATATTGATCCCACCAGTCTAAACTATTTTTATTATTTTTTTAGTTCGGAGACCAACTTTTAGTAATGACCTCAACAGATCAACCAGTTACAAAAAAAATAGCACACTAAACAAGAAACTGATAGCACAGCTGAGAAGAGGACAAAATTTTGATTAGACTAGCCAAATTTGAAGCAAAAATATGCAAGAAAAGTGTTAGAACACTGCAACAACAATTGGACACTTGTTGCACAAATGACCGAAAATTTCGGAAATTTTTTTTTCTGAAAATAATTATTATTTTTATTACAGGCAAAAATAAAGCCCTCTTTAGTGCACGAATGAACTAGAAACATTTAGAGCTACATTTTGATGTAAAGAACAACATCAGTCAACAACTTTACAAACATAATAAAAAAATATTAAAATTAATTATTTATTATCAATGCCGTATCTAAATAATTAATTACTAGCTTACTAACCTTCAATTCCATTAGCAGAGAGCTCAAACAATCTAACCTAATAATAAACTAACTAGATCAAAAGAAGAAAACAATGTGCTTGCTCCTTTCCAAAAAATATTTGCCCATTATTATCAAAAAAAATCCGAAATTTAAAACAGGAAGTGATGGGTTAAGGATATTTGGAACTGTTTCCGCTTAGAACGTCGTACAGTCTTCAAACAAAAACCAGAAAATAGGCAATTGTCTGCTCTACACGATGGTATAAAAATAATTCCTGTAAGTCTACACAAACGTTTTCAAAACGTTCCGAAAACCGGACAAATTTGATCACGAGCATTGCTCGTGAAGGATGAAGTGGACAGATAACTCCGCAACGAGCATTGCTTGTGATAGATTGACTAAGAGTTAACATTCTCCAGACGCTTTTTTATACTCTCTGAAAAAGAATATAGTAGGTTAATGGAAAAGGTTGAGAATAAAAGAGTGATAATGGAAAAGAAGGATGCACCCCCGCTGTATTATAATCCTATGGAAGATATAACGGTGAGAGATACGAAGAGAAAGTGAAATGATTTACTAGAAACAGCTCATGATTCTGATTTATCCTCACATAAAAAGTTAGTTGAAAATGTTCAAAACCTACGTAGGTATTTGATCAATGTCAAAAAATTGAAAACAATCAGACACGAGTGGTTGGCTTGAGTCCTATTAAGAAACCGAAGATATTTGAGTGCAATTGGTAGGTTCGACTCTGATAAGAATAAGTTGAAGATCGTAGATAGATAGTGAATTCTAACACTTCCAAAACTTTACTACGAGATGTTCTAACCGAAGGAGGTAGAGTACAATCGGGAAATACCAATTACAGTAAATTTAAAAGCTTGCTAGCTGATCAAGGAATCATAACTGTCAGAAAATCCCCTCGACAAACACATCAGATGAAAAACTTTGCCATCCCCCGTACTAATTCATGGACAACAACACGCTAAGCGAACTGTATCCTGCATTACACACATCTCTACGAGGAGCTAGATCTTTACTAAAAGCTCGTAGAAAACGAGAGGGGGAAAAAGAATTTGTGAATGGTTGAGTGGAGAGGACACGTACACGTTACATAAAAGAGCCATAACCAAGTTTAAGCGTCGTCCTAAAATTGTAGCTGGAATAGGAGAGCAGATTCAGGTAGATTTGATGGATGTTCGGTCTCGAAAAGAAGAAAACGATAACACTGCATTTTTACTGGCAGCTGTTGATTCTCTATCTAGAAAATGATGGGCTGTACCACTCATCTCCAAATCCGGTCAGGTTGTAGCCAGAGGATTGAGAAGAATACCAGAAGGGGAAAACTACAAAACTTTACAACCTGATAAAGCTAAAGAGTTTGACAATGTCAATGTCAAGAGTCTCCTGGCGGAAAAGAAAATCAAACGTTTTACAACCGAAAATGAGACGATAAAGGCGTCGATGGTGGAGCGTTTTAACAGAACGTTAAAAGAGAAGATATACAGACATCTGACGTATAAAGATGATGACAGATACATTGATGCTTGACCAGAAATGGTTAACGCATACAACAACACTGTTCACAGTGTTATAGGTATGAGACCGAATGATGTGAATTTTCAGAATCAGGAACTTGTGTGGAATCGTGTGTATGAAGGAGGTGAACACAGTTTAACTCAAGAAGCAAGAGAATTAGTAAGGCAAGAGGAGCGTTTGAAAGAGGATACACCCCGAATTGGACGATTGAGATTTTTATAATCACCGATTTGCTTACCGATGAAAAACCTGTTGTATATAGGGTAAAAGATTTGGCTGAGGAGATGATCGATGGCACCTTTTACGAAAAAGAGTTGCAAAAAGTAAAAAAACCTACGAGTTTCAGAATTGAAAAGATATTGGGAAGAAGAACGAGAAGAGGTAAAAGACAGATTCTGGTTAAGTGGTTAGGGTACGGAGAAAAGTTCAACGAGTGGGTAGATGAATAGTTTATAAGGAAAGAACGTTTGATATAATCATCATACGTTGGTAAAATGTCAATACTGATAACTTTGCCCTCGAACTCTAGCGCTGAAGAGTTTCCTGATAACACCAATTCCGATTTTACAGTGAGACTGTATAAATATTTGGATATCATCGGTGGTAAATGGGAGATATATGTTATTCTAATAATTGGAAGAACGTTACCGAAGGGAAATATATCTAGAAAAGACTAATGTCTCGGGTAGAAGCGAAAAGTTCTTCATCTTAATCGGTAATGGAAGATATGATACTTTGGAGGAGGTTATACGAAAGAGAATGAGTGAAATGGATTTAGACAAAAAATTTGCCATCTCCTATGACAAAGTAACCAACACCAGTTTACTAACTAACAGCGAACCTGATACGACAATGAGCTTTTCCAAAGATTTGGCATATATTTTTGGATTCGAACCGAGTGGGAAAACTACGTATCCTCGTGGTAGATACAATAATGTTACACCTCCTGATATAAATTTCGGACTAACCTCTCTGTATGTCTATTCCAACATTGTTGATAACAGAATGGTAGGAGATACGAATGTACCTTTACTAAGAGTGGTTCCAGTTCAAGGAAAGAAGAATAGTGTTGTGTATCAAGAATTTAAAAATCCTCACTATGTCAACGCTTCATCGCTGAATAGCGATCTGGTCAAGTGCTTATAACGAGTGACGATGGTGAACGAATACCATTTGACGGTGGAAAGGTCGTGTTGACGGTTCACTTTAGAGAAAGAAAATCACAATGAGTTTGGTACGATACAATCCCGAAGAATCGAAAGATTTTTTTTGTTGAGTACTACAAGATGCAAGCTGGAAATGGAATTGGAGTGTATAGCGGGCGGCGGGTGATGCCTAATATGAGAGGAAATGGTCTCAGTTGTATTTTTTCAAGTATACTCAAATCCGCAACACCACTGCTGAAAAGAGGAGCAATTAGTCTGGGTAAGAGAGCACTCTCTGTAGGTAGTAACGTAGCGCGAGATGTCATTGATGGGCATAGCTTTGCAGCATCGGCAAAGAAGAGAGGGTTGGAAGAGTTGAATGATCTCGGGGGAGATGTACTCAGTGCAGTTCGCTCAGATCGTGTGAAAAGGAGAAAAACAGCTGGTGGAAAAAAAGAGGAGGTGGTAGACATTCCATACTTTAATACTGTCAGAATCAGGTATAAAGACATCGGATTGTGATATTTATGTTCATTAAGTGATAACGCTTCGAGCAAATATCACTCGCAAAATATGGCTAGTCTAAATGGAACAACGGGTAATAAGTTGGAAGGTTCTTTCTACAACATAAACCCTTCGTTGAATGTGTTTGCTACGGAGCCAACAAACATATCGGTAGAGAGATCGGAATATGTGGTCATCAGACCTGATAGGTTAGATCCTTATGGTAGTATTGAGTTAAGCTTGTCAGGGAGCACTGAGCATTACACGGATTTCTACAACTCATTTCTGGAAGTCGAAGCCACAGTTATTCAAGATGATGGAACCGATATTGCTAGCAATGATGATAACGCGGTTGTGTGGATGGGGGATTCAATTCATGCAACATTCAGCGAGTTGAAAATGTTGATAGAAGGAACTACTGTTGAATATGCTAACAATTACGGTTTACGCTCCACTTTTTACAACTACTCGAAAACAGTGCAGACAAAAAGGCAAGGCAAGATGGAAGGATGGTTGTATGATGATTCAACTAGCAAAGACGCTGGTAATCACAAAACTGCAGATAAGAAAAAGAGGAGAGCTGTAATCAGAGCTGGGAAAGTAATAAAATTAACCGGGAAACCTCATCTCGTGTTACTTCAACAAAAAAAGCTAATAATCCCTGGTCCTAGTATGCAGCTGGAGTTTGAACGCGCTTCCAGCAAACTAGCCTTGTTTGCTGCCGATGAGTCACCAGCAGGAGGAGCAAAGATTAGAATTGATAAATTTGAACTTCATCTTCGCAAAGTTAAGGTAAATCCTACAATACAAAACTCTCAACTCAGTTTGGCATTGGAAGGTCACAACTACATTTATCCAGTTGATTGAAAACGGATCAAGCTATATGGAATCCGCGCTGGTGTTGCACAGATCGACATCACTTTGGAAGAAAACAAACAGAAACCCAAACAAATTTATTTAGGATTGGTTGATCACAACGCTTTGAGTGGGCGTTCCACCATGAATTCATATAAGATGCAACACGCCGATGTTGATAGTATTGTATTGAGAGTTGGTGATTGTCCAATTGGAAGGAGATTTGAGCCGGATTATGCTAGAGGAGTTTTCGGAAGAGAATATCATCAGTTCCTACACGCTACCGGAACTTTGCTCGATGGTGATAGTCTTGGTATTACGAAAGAACAATACCTCGATGGCACTACGCTTTACGGATTTGATTTGACCGGTGATTTTCTTAAAGGATTTCACTCTATGAAAAATGTCACAAGTGTGGAAATTCGCTTTAATGCCAACACAGCTGAAGTTTTATCCCTGGTAGCTTACTTTGTAAAAGATGGTGTATTGGAGATGGATAGCATTCTTCAATTAGCTATTGCGGGAGACGTAGTGCTCTAAACGGAGAGCTAGAGATGAATACCATACAGATTCGTTCGATCTTATCTTCAAACGATTTATGTCGAAGTGTAGGGATTCACGTTGGAGCTAGAGATCAGTTTTGGAAGCAAATTCGCAATTTTCCAACAAGGTGTTTCGTATTCAACACTCACTGTTCTCACCAACCAGGAGAGCATTGGTTGGCTGTGTACGCTAATGATTCAGAAGTGGATTTTTTTGACTCATTCGGACGTTCTGTTTTCTTCTACCCAGATGTTAGCGAAATACCAAGTATTCACAGAGGATATGAAAAAATACAAAGTAATGAAATTCAACTACAAAGTTTGTCAACTGTATGTGGTGATTATTGCTGTACTACTGCTTACTGAGAAGTAGAGGGTGGAGTATGGATGAGATTGTTAGAAGTAAACGCCTCAAACATTATTATTAATTAATTTTAAAAACTTAGTGTGTGCTATGGGATGGAATCCCAACTCTTTTTTTTACATACATCCTCTGATAATCTGACTCTTGTCTACAATAGAGCGTTATTCTTATTATTTTTGCTGATTCATGAAATGTATATAGGAAACGAACAAAAAAAATTACTCTACTAATATTATTAAGTTGTAAAAACTCACTGATTATCCGTATAATTTGTCACAAAAAGCCTAACAACGACATTTCTCCTTTGTTCAAAAAGACAAAAGTTTTACCCATCTCTCTGTTATACAAACACCGGCTAGGTTTACTTGCTTATAAACACTATAGCTTAATATCATCGCCAGCCCACTCTTATAATACCCGACACTCCCAATATTCTTTGCCGTACCCAGTCTCCTCTTCTGCCTGTGGCCAAAGGCAGGTCACCTACCAATCTGCTGATGTATGGAACTCGCTGCCTGTGGGGCTGCGGGTGATGGCTTCAGCATCAAGATTCAAAGCGGCCTTAAGGCAACACCTGCTTGATTCCATGTAATGGCTTCTTGCTTCTGTATATTGTTTTCTAGCTGTTAACTGGGTCCAGCGCCTCGATTAGATATGCTACTGCGCACACGGACCCTCATCACTGCTCAATTTTTGTTCTCACTGTTTTTTTGCAACAATTCATGATGAAAATAACACAAACAAACAAAGAGTTATAGTATTTTCAGTAAATGACGAAACTTGAAAAGACAAAGGTTTTCTTGATAATCATTTGCAAGTTCAATCTCCATTTCATCTTTGTATTCAGTGTTGTATTCATTATTTGTATATTTAACACCAGCGTTTGAAAATCTCATATCGTTTTGAATTTTCATGAACCTTTCCCATTGCTCATGTATTCTCACATCACTATCCTCCTCTTCCATTTCCATACTTCCTGCTAAAATAACATCATTATTTTTAGTAGAAGTAACAATAACAGATAGAGGTGAGTTGAATGACTCAGCTAGTAAAAATAATTATTTTTTATTTTTTACCTCATGCATAAAGCTCCTAGTAGTTGGTATATTATATAATAGATGTTGAGTCTTCAGTTACTGTTGTTGGAATGGATGGATTTTGTGTGAAAGCGTTACTTGCTAAATAGCTAAAGCCGAACTGATTACCATGTCTTGAGCTCAATGAAAACTCATATATTCATACAGAGAAAGCTCCTAATAGTTAGTGAATGTTGTAGTAGATGTTTATCTTTCGATCGCTGTTGTTGAAATGGATGCTTTCTGCGTAAAAGCATTGCTTCTTAAATACCCTAAGATGCTCTGAGCGTGTGACAAAGTGTGTGGAAAAATTTGGCTTTATTCGCATGAAAAAAGAGACATTCACCATTATTCGAGCGAAAAATTGGTTCATTTTTTATCCTTTATTCGCATGAAAAAATGGTAGTTTATTGGTTTTCTTCACGCAAAAAGATGTTTTATTCGTGTAAAAAACAACTGTTTTATTCGCGTGAAAAAAGAGACCATTCACCGTTATTCGCATGATATTTTGGTTCATCTGTCATGTTTTATTTGCGTGGAAACAATTATTTTATAACCACTTGAAAAATGTTTTATTCGCAAGAAAATATTGTTGATTCCACGCGGGAAAGTTTTTTTATTCGCGTGAAAAAAAGACTTATTCACGCGATAATTGGGTTTATTTTTAAGGTTTTATTCGCGTGAGAATAGTTAGTTTATTCCTCCGCAAAAAATATGTTTTCTTCGCGTGAAAATATTGTTGATTCTACGCAGAATTTTTTTAGTTTTTCTCCGCGTGAGAAAAGAGACTTCTATTCGCAGGATAATTTGGTTTAGTTTCATGTTTTATTCGTGTGAAAATATTGTTGATTCCACGCGGAATTTTTGTTTATTTATTTGCGTGAAAAAGAGACTTTTATTCGCGAGATAATTTGGTTCATTTTTCACGTTTTATTCGCGTGAAAGTTATTATTGTATTCCCGCGTAAAAAATATTTTTATTCGCATGAAAATATTAGCGATTCCATGCGGAAGTTTTTGTTTTTATTCGCGTGAAAAACAGACTCACTGGCAGGATAAGTTGGTTTATTTTCAGGTTTTATTCGCGTGAAAATAATTATTTTATTCCAGCGTAAAAAATATGTTTTATTTGCGTGAAAATACTGTTGATTCTACGACGAAGTTTTTGTTTTTATTCGCGTGAAAAAAAAACTTGATTGCGGGATAATTTGGTTTATTTTACATGTTTTATTCGCGTGAAAATAATTATTTTATTCCCGCGTAAAAATGTGTTTTATTCACGTGAAAATATTGTTGATTCCACGTGGAATTTCTTTTTTTATTCGCGTGAAAAAAGACTTATTCGCGAGATAATTTGGTTCATTTTTCATGTTTTTTTCGCGTGAAAATAAATATTTTATTCCCGCGAAAGCATTAGTTTTCTCCGCGTGAAAACATGTTGTTTTCTCCGCGTGAAAATTCACGCGAATGATACAGCAAATAACACAATAGATCAGTTTCTGACTGAAATAACACAGTTCCACCAGTACAACTTTTACTATTTAAGAACCAATGTTTTCAGACAGTGATCATCCACTTCAACACTGGCAATCAAAGAAGCAACATTACTACATCATCCACTGCAACTACTAGGACTTCTCTCTTTATAAAGGTAAAAATTAATAAATTATCATTTCCTACCAAAGATTGAAAATAGTCTGGATACGATGTAAAGTATCTAATAGCTAATCTTTTAGTTTCACTTATAAAGCTGAATTTTTTTATGAAATAATTTGAAACCATATGTTACATATATATTATTTCAAACATTATTCTTTCTTTTTTAGATTACTATGGACGGATTTTCTGATTTTCGCATGTACATAAATTCAAAACCAACGGAAAACAAACACAAAACACCCAAAACAACTCCTAAAAGAAAAATTATTCTTGCGAAAGAATCAACAACAAAGAAGCGAACTCTCTCTAAACCGGCTTTACCTACACCGCCAAACACTATGGAAAAAAGGACCCACTCACCGACGCTGTCAGAGCTCTCAAGATAGCCAACTCTCTCAAAGGACGGAAAGCGAGTGATTTGCAAAAGAGTGGAGGATGACATACGCTATCAACACTCCCTGTTTCAACAGTTATGCAAATTGCTTCTACTGAACAGAATTCGGGCGTCTACGGTGATTACTACATAATCAGCTACCTCGGTAATTCGAATGTAAAAGACTTTCAGAAAGTTGTTTGCCCAAGTAAAGTAGTTGAAAACTTCAATATTCATAAATATCCACTACCTTTTAATGCTCTGTACTTGGGTGAGGTAAAAACTCAAAGAATCCAGACACTACTTACTACAACATCAAGCGCATTAGCACAAAGAGCTTAACCTCGATGGAAGCTACTGCTGAAGCTAGCTAATTGAGAAAAATGATGAAAGAGGAACTCAAGCTCGCTTACGACATCGAATATCTCAGTAATTTCAAAGAGTGCAATTTTCCCTTACATCTGTTATAGTGGGAAATACCCTTTGTAACTTTAGCCTGGAATCTCAAGTCTATGGACGTCTTATGCCAATAGAGTAAATATGTTCAGTTATGAATATGGTAATACAATGAGAGAGAGAGAGATTTGAGTTAGAGTGGTGTGTATTGCTATGATGTCAAAAGATGGTATAATAGATGTTATTAATTACACAGATATTATAACAGATATAAGTAAAATATGCTATAAAGTCTTAAGACACCTGACCTAGACTGCAATCGCTCAGTCCCATCTTCATACGTCTATGATGATGTTAGGTTGCGGAAAGAGGATGACTGTATGTCAAGCCTCTGTATTTATACTAGAGTTAATGCGAGTAAGTGCTGACGCAAGTGTTCTAATTTGGGAACAGCCTGAGGTCCTTTATTACATTGTTTCCTTCACTACATTTGTGTATTTATAATACTTTCTTTTAGGATCCCTGGAGTACATCTTAAGACGTTGAACTTGTGGTGGAATGTCGTTTATGCAAGGCTGTGGAAGGTCCTGTTTGTCATTTTAATGTCTTGAGCTCTGCGGTGGGATGTTGTTACGCAAGCTTGCCAAGATCCTGTTTGCCAGCTTAACGTCTTGAGCTTAGCGGGAGCACGGCACGGTTAATGTCTTTTGGGTGACTTTGATCCTCTCGTGTTATGGCATTACTTGGTAGATATGATTTATGGAGTCTGGAGCTTCTTGCCGATGTACCTTGTGATAAATATAAAGTTAGCTGCTGACTTACTTGTGCTTATAACAATCGCCGGATGGAAAGTTAATTTGTCCTCGAATTCGTCTGTAGGGCGCTGGTGTACGTAGGCGTAAGGTTGGGGTCAGGTGTCAGAGTATTTAAAAAAAAATCAAAATTATACTTTCCTAATGAGGCAAAAACAGTTTGTCGGTGATGCGTATTGGGCTTTGTCTTCCTGGTTGGTAGGTTACTTTTATTCTGGTAGAGACTTCTGGGTTGATGGGTAACTTCTATTCTGGTAGGTAAGGGGGTTTTTATCTTGACTTTTGGTGTGAAATGGTAGTATAGGGGAGATCTGCTTGTGGTTACTTCTATGTTGGTAGGTAGGTTGTTTATCTTGTCTTCTTGTTGGTTTGACATGATGGTGTGGGGGATGTGGTGGTTGGTGGGTGTTCGTGTTGTTGTTATAAATAACACTTGTTCATTGCTTCAAAGATCTCCTGGGGAAAAGATCATAGCGTCCACGCCATGATTGCTTGGAATGTGGTATTCTGACGGGTTGTCATCTTAGTATATATGCTGTAGAACATCTCGACTGTACACGATCACTAACGCACTGCTCGGCCTCATTTCACAATTGTTCTGAACTCAGAAAATTCATAATATGTGGAGTAAATAAAGTAACCATCACCCGTATTCATAGCTACATAAATGAGTAAAATGAAAGTAAAATAAAATTTATATAGCCGAATCTTGAATAAAGCTTAACTGCCTACTACATTGGGAAGTTCAAAATATCAGTACCTACAAAACAACGCTCCTAAGCGGGCGTGTGGAATCTGTTTAGTATCGTTAGGTAATTAATCTTTGAGTGGTCTCATCAATCACATGACATTTGTCTAGCCTAATGCGTATGCTTAAGTAAGTATAATAATGTTATAAGAATTTTCCATTTGGTTTTCTCTTTAATATCTGCTCAAAGTAATGTCTACTTTCTTCGAGAGTTATTTACAAAACAAGTTAACCAGAAATAATGTTTATGGTTTACACAATCCAAACTCTCGTATAGACCAGCAGAAAACATAAAATAAATTGATGGACCGCACAATTGATTGAAGTAGGGTAAGCGCTGCAAGGGAACTTGAACAAGTTAGGTAATAACAAGGCACATAGTGCGAAGAATGGATCTTAGTGCAAACTTCTGGTGAAAGCTGCGGTCAAGTCATCATTCTCAAGTTTTACTTACGTAGGTCCTATTTAGTATATAAGTGTGGGCCTCCTTCAGTGTAGTCGTATTCAGCAATGGCATCTAGCAGTACTTGTGAGTTTTGTGGGATCTTGAGACAGGAGGGACTCTCTGTGGGGGAGTATTTGAAAAAATGGTGCAGGCTGTGCGCGACAGCTGCCAAGGGAGATACAGGTAATTGTCTATGCGTTCCTCAGTGTTGTGACCTTCAACTAGACTTTAATAAGAACAACATGCAATTGGTTAGATTTATGCTTCCTTTTCCTTGCCTTAATCCTTTATCTATGGTTGTAGTAATGAAGAGCTCGAGAGCGCTATTGCTGCGGCCAGGCAGCTGGCTGACGGGTCCAGCAGCACTAGTGGATTGAGCGTAGAGGAAGTGTTCGAGGGGCAAGGGCTGGCTGCTGCAGAGGCTGAAGTCTCCAGCACCCAGGAAATCTTGACCAACAGCCTCATGCCAGCGGGCATGGAAGGTGAGGAGTGGCACGATGTCTTCGAGGACTGCGACGCAGCCTGCCGCGAGGAGATCCTGATCCTCGGAAGGTCTCGATGCGTGCATGGCTGCAGGCTGTGTCGCAACTGTAACGGCCTTACTGAGGCAGATGTACTCTGCGAATGCGGCCAGCTGGGCTTTTTTAACAAGCCTACCTCCGGGTAGTCACTCTTTCTCTTTTCCTTTTTTTTTTCTTTTGAGCCACACAACATTCCATCATTTATGTTATAAATTTTCTGTTCAAAATAATAATATTACTCACAACCTCCTGATGTCTTGGCTTCTTTGGTTGTTATCCACTTGTTTGTGTACTGTTGTACAATCGTGGTGAATCCACTAGATGCGGTTAGATATGTGCTGGTTAAATAGAATCTTGTTGTTTCATGCTTAAAATTAAGTGATCCGTGCATATGGATGAGGGAAGCGGATAATAAATCCAGTGGTGTCAAGGTTGACGAAGATTAATTGACAGTGTGTGTTAGCCAACTGACTCCTGTCTAGTCGCTTGTAAAGAGGGTTGCAACAATGTTGTGATGGGATGCATCTCAACTGGTGTTACAAAAGGGCGGTGAAATTGAGGTACGATGGTACAGCCAGAAAATTGGCGTTAATCGATGGTTTCTCTTAGTGATCGATCGTTATAATATTGGGAGCGTGAGAGTGTGGTAGCAACAATGAATAAATTCAGTGGTGGCAATGACGACAATAATAATAATAAAAGATAACCAATCATCATTCAACAGTTACAGTAAATTTAATCTAACAAGTAACAATAATCATTCTATATCTTAAGATAGTACTGGTATAATCATATTAGTGGGTGGTAGTGAGATTTTTCACTTATTTATGCAGTCAACAACATGATGCTTAAGAAAGCATAGGTGACTGTGTGTATGTGTTAATTGTCGCTAATAAATTTGGTTTTGTTCATGAATGTCAGACGAGGCTGTATATCCAGATTAACTCACTGATAAGGCTGCACGGTGTTTCGATCTAATTCGATCCGGTGACACTTGAGATGACTCGGTGTCTAGTATGATTATATGTAACACCAATTATCAGAGACCGACAATTGGTACACCGTCCGTTTCGGTGCCAGGTCCGGCAGATCGATCTTGCGGTCCGCTCCCTGTCAGGACGTTGCTTGCGCGCCTTCTCGTTTCCTTTTTTTCATGTTGCCAGTCCATGCGTGAGAAGTTTTTACCAAGGAGCTTTTATTTCACAAAAAGACAACGTAAGTCGGTTATATTACTCATAGGGTTCGTTCTACATGCTTATCAAGTAATACTTCTTCATAGGTTAAAAAATTTATCTTGGCTCTGGTCTTGATTGATGATCGCTCGGACGATGATGACTACTATTGTTGTGGTTGTTGTTGTAGTATTAATTAATTAATTAATAATAATTTATTATTAATTTATAATAATAAGAATGTTATTAATAATAGTTACAGTAGTAATTTTTGTTACTTTTTTATTTATAATTATTATTTATATGTAAGAACTGATTAAATAAATATTAGTAAGTTGGTAAGTACAGTGATATGATGATGATAGGTTCATGATGTATATGTATGTATTGATAAATAAATTATTATTATAATAATTTTTATTAATTATAATGATAATAAATATTCCATTATTATTTATTATTATATAATAATGTTATTAATAAACGATGCTGCATCAAATATTTTCAAAAACTTTTTTTTGTATTTATGTTTTGATAAACTAAAGCATTATAATTATTAATTAATGTTATTTTTTGTAATGTTATTATCATAGGTAGAGAAGTTCAATTTTTCAACAACTTGAGGTTCAACTTGTACAGCTGCCAGCTGGAGGTGTTTATTTATTACAACAACAATGGTAAAAAAATTATTAGTAAAAAAGTAATTTACCACAAACAAATGATAGCCTACGGAAAATCGCAGTTTTATTTGGCCGAAACATTAGTATGTGATGACACCCGCAATTACTGAATAAGTTTTTGAGCTACATTGTCGCGTATTTATAAACCGCTCACAAATTATTAGTAAGCTTGGAAATAAATTTTATTTAATTAAAAATACTAAAGTGAATCAGCAAAACAATATGTCAATGAGTAGATAAGACATTGGTGTTTCATTTGCAATTGTCAAAAATAATTAAAATGTTCGGGGGAATTTGCACAGGTGCGCCAAAGTTGTGTAACTTTTATGACTAGTTATTAGTGAGGAGAGCACATTTCAGAAGTCTATCGACAGACAATCAGAGACAAATTTGTATTGGCTGCTTGGAGAGAAAAAAAATTTCTGAGTGGTGGATTAGTTGTGAAGTTGTTACCAAAACTGTAATTGGACACTTGGAAAAATCTGCGTGGGGACAAATTCATTATATGGATACTTTACCGCATCACATGATAACTATCGGATGAGCTGTGGTAGCTAAATGATATCACGAGGCGTACACATTGTTGCATTGTGTAGCAAGAAATGAGTAATGTATATGTACAGGACTGATCAACTAGACATTCTCGTAGGATATTATTAATATATATCTTGCTATTATTCTATTTAACATATATTTATTCATGGCCCATGAGTTCAAATTGCAACATAACTAATATTAAACCATGTCTGACCCTGCTGTGTTTGTACAGCATCACAGGCACGTACACCTGGGTTGATGATGGAGCTAAGTGACCAGCAGGTAGTGACCGTTGTCGACTCTGACAGTGACAAGGAGGAAGGAAGGGATGGTAGTGCAAAAATACCTCCCAGTCATAACAGCGAGGTAATAAACACACGCAGGGAGCTAAATTTAGGCTTCAGTAATTAGTAATCGAGCATTTATGCTTTTATGCATCTTGAAATTGTTTCCGCCGAATGTTCACACTTCGTTTTAGAATTGATCCCTGCGTGTCCATTGCTCATGTAACGTAAGATAAAACAGTCAATCGTCCAATAGTCATTTGTATTTATGTGGGTGTGTCACTCATTTCCCAATTCTAGTGTGATACTACATGTTGTCTGTTCATCTTAATCTATTAACCTACATAATTGATTTACAGAAACGGGATGATGCAGATGAGCCCCCATCCTGTATTGCTGTGGACACCTCTAAACGAAGATCTGCAGTTTGGGCTTATTTTTCCATAAAGAACTCGCTAAGAAAAGACTAGGTTACATGTGAAATGTGCAATGCTGAAGTCAAGACCTCACAAAGCAGTACGAGTAACCTATTTGGACACCTTGAATCGCACCACCCGTTTCAACATGCTGCTATAACAACATCAGCGACCAAGAAAAAGAAGCAGTCATTACCTAAGGCCAGTAACAGCAGCCAGAGAACATTGTTCCAGATGGTTCCTTATGGACGAGTAAGTGAGCAGCATATCACCCGAGTAGATGCTGTAACACGTTATCTTACAACTGGATGTGTGCCAATTTACACAGTAGACCAGCCAGCGTTTCGTCAGCTTCTCTCCACCTTAGACCCAAGATTCCAATGTCCGGGGCGTAATTACTTTTCCCAAACAGCCATACCAACTGCTTACCAAACTCTGAAAACCGAACTCATGGCAGAATTGAAGGACATTAACCACATAGCGATAACAACTGATGGATGGACGTCGCTTGCCAGAGACCAGTACATCAGTCTGACCACGCACTACATCAGTAGAAATTGGAAACTCAAGACTCGCTGTTTAGAAACAATGTATGCTCCTGATTCGCATACTGCCGAGAACATCGCTTCCTTTGTAAGGAATGGACTGAGAGAGTTTGGTTTGACAGTTTCAAATGTTACCTCTATTACGACTGACTCTGCTGCCAATATGGTGGCAATGGCCCGAACACTAGCTGTCGAGCGATTCCCATGCTTTGGCCATGTGTTACATAATGCAATTAATAACTCTCTTTCCGCCCACAATGAAATTGACAAGCTCACTAAAGCTTGTCGTCAGATTGTGTCAGTCTTCAGTTTCAGTCAGAAATATCGCACAGGACTACAGAAAGCCCAAAAAGATCTCGGTTTGCCACATATGCAACTGGTTAATGATGTGAGCACTAGATGGGGATCAAAACTGAAGATGTTTGAGCGAGTTAAACAGCAGCAAGATGCAATCTACCAACTCTTCAAAGATGGTAAGTAAATCACAACTAACCACAATGTGTCATTCAAAATGTGTCCGCTTTTAAAATCCAATGCTTCCAACCAGTCTGTTTCACTTTTTTTTCCATTGTTAACGTACCGAGCTGTTTTTATTTCTTTTAGGCTAGATGACAGTCGATGGCTGTTGTTCTACAGATTTCACATCCATCTTCATGTCAAATGCATACCAGCCACCAGTGATTTCACTATTTTTAGACAAGAAGTACAGAAAATACATTCTCAGTGTTGCCCATCAAGATCTGTTGAAAATGGTCGTTGACGCACTGACCCCGTACAAAGAGTTAACAGATCTTCTTTCTGGTGAGGATATGGTGACCGTGAGTGGTTTGTGCGAGATGCTCTGTGCGATACGAGATCAGGCGCGAGATGTTGAGGCGGAGCCAGCAGAGGGTGATGTTGACAACGATTATCCTTTGGATGGAAATATTCTGACAAGCTCTGTTATCAGGAAGACAATTTGGACCTATGTCAGTGAGAGGTCAGTGTATATGTATCTCAAAGCCTTATTTGTTCAAAAGACAACCAACCTTAGTATGTATCCACTTGGCAATTACATGGTCTTCGAGGTACTGTAATAATACATACACGAAGTACATGTATTAGATTAGATGTTGGTAGATTTTTGGGACATATTTGTCTTGAATTTGTAGATATTCAGATGAGAAGCTGATGGCGAGTCTGGCTCTCGCATGCATGTTGGATCGCAGATATCGATATGAACAACCCAACCTTTGCTGGCCTAGCTATGGTGAGTCAAAGAAGATCATGATTCAGGAGACAGAAGCTATAATCACAGAGAAAAGAAAGAGCACTTGTTCCACCTCTGCATCAGCAACCGACCAACATGTCCCCACAGGTCTGAATGGCAAATGTGCCTCACCCCCAAGTATCACTGTTGTATGCGGCTTGGGTTTAGAGTCTGGGGCCTTGGAACTGTTTTTTTAAAATATGGGATAGTTTTTAGTCATTGCAGTATGTATTGTCCAATGGTATATTTTAATTTCTGAGAAAAAAAAACCATTTTCATTTAGTGATGAAGAGTAATTCCGTGGCTTCGCTCTTGGCTAAGAAGAGGCGGGTGAATGCTGTCACGGAAACGGAAAGTACAGCCTCCAATCCAGAAGCTATGCTCTCTGCATATGAACTTGCAACCCGAGAGGTTTGTCCACCTATCATATGAATATCAAATGTGCACCAATATCACGCTTGCATTGTTATGGTATTTGATGTGGTTGGGTTTTGGGAAATCAGGTTAGCTTCGTGTGCTGTTATCTTTTGTGAAAGGAGTGTCAATCTGATACTTGTCACCTATTTCAGCTTCATATTTATTGTGAGTCAATCATTGCTTGTACAAGATAATACCACATTCACTTGTTTATCATTTCACCATATTGTGAGCATATAAGCGAGTAGTTCTGATCGCTGTTCTTCCCTTTGATGTAGGTGGAGTTTTTCCTGAGTCTGCCTGCTGTCTCCATTGAGGAAATTGATATTTTGCCATGGTGGGCGTCACATGAAATGCAGTTTCCTCATCTTAAAGAGCTCGCCAGAAAGAAGCTAGCCACTTGTGCCACTAGTGTTGCGTCAGAGCGGCTGTTCAGCTTGTCAGGCAACGTTGTGTCCAAAAAACGTAATGCATTAAAACCACAGTCAGTTAATATGCTGGTGTTCTTGGCATTCAATCAGAAAAAGGCTTAAAGTTAAATATGGTTCATTTCAGCATTGTATATTTTCGGTAACCCAGTGTTTTCATTTTTGGTAATAAAACAATACAACAGCTCTCCATCTTCTTTGTCTGACCCAAATATATATCGCAGTGAATTGATGAGGTGTCGCATTTTGAGTTCAGACTGAGATTTCTCATCAACTCACTGCAATTAATATTTCGGGCCCAACCAAACATGTGAACGTTGGCAAGATTTCTTTCAAGGATTATCTGTCTGCTTGGATTTCATTCAAAATGCATAGCTAAATTATTGATTGGATCTCAACTGTTCTCATGCTAGGAGGCAGGTTTGTGGATTTGCGTGCTGTTAAAGTAGTGTAATGCAGTTCTTATAATTAGCTATCAGTGAATGGAAGTTGTCCTACCTTTCCAGGCTGGGGAAACCGGTGTGGTTGTTTCACTCTGCGGTGTAAACCGAAAGTGAAACCAGCCTCGGTCTGGTTACATATTAGCTCACGGTAAAGACCGGATTGGTAGCTAATGGTGGATTCGGTCTCATTCGATCTTCAATTACATTTGGGTGGATATAATCAGTTGCTAGTGGAGCCACACACCGTGCAGCCCTACTCACTGAGATATGTGACCTGGGATGACAACTCTTGTGAAAACATATGGAGTTTTCTACGCGGTATTTGCGTAATGAGTTGGTGATAGGCTAAGTTGTCGTTCACGTGGGGTCACGTGTCGTTAATTTCCTGGTAGGCGCAATTTTAATCATTTGCTGTAAAACATTGCTTGCCAGTGCACCTATCGTTACTATTGTCATCATCCAAAAATCTTGTTCATGATGTCGGCAGCCGTTGTTCTGGTCACAATTGTGTGTGGATTATTCCTGGTTAATGCGGTAAGGATTTTAATTAATTGTGCTGATAGCATTCATAGACAGATTCAATTGCTGTTGTCGTTTGTTGTTTCTAGAATTAAGAATAGATTGTCGTGTTAATTATTATTATCACCGTGATGATGATCATTAAATTCAATCGATTAAATCAACGATCTCCTTCACTTATTTACCATTATTGCTGTTTTGTTATTATTTCTTTCAAGAATTAAATTTTGTTGGTGCTTGTTTATTAACCGAGATTCCATTGATGTTAAGTGGCGTGTTCTTTTGTCTCAGTTAGTGTTGATAATTGTAGCAGTAGTAGTAGTGGTAGTTAATTCCATACTTTAATGGTTGTTGCTGGTGTATCATAGAGACCCACCTGCAGCCCTGGCTGCACGTGCTTTGGCACGAGTGTGGCCTGTTGGCCAACTGTTACTACTGCTAGAGTTCGCTTCAGCAGCTCTGACCCGTCCACTCCTGTGGCGGCTGAACTGGCCAGCTTTATCGCCAGTACAACCCAGGACCTGCCTGTGATCGTCGGTGAGGAATACACTTCCACAACACCTCTCTCTGTCACAACTACTACTATAGCTTATTACGATAATGATATTGTGGCCATCGATTCTACGGTGTTCTCGTCGATCGTGGATCCTGACGTATTGCTGACCACTGAGACCTCTTTTCTATCGACTAGTAGCAATCTCAGCTACACTAGCACTTCCGCTGCAAATGCTGTTGGCTTGTCCATTCTATCTGCTGTGGTGTATCCTCAAACCACTACTGATTCATTGGAGTCGGTTGCTGGCGGTAACACCTCTATTGCGACAGTGGAGGCTGCTACTGTCGTATCCACTCCGGTGTTAATCGGTGAATCACTTCCTGATGTTCCGTTTATTGTTCCTGATAAGCTTGGTAAGGGGTATCCATTTTCATATTTGTTTTCAAAATTTTTCTTTTTCTTGATATTTTGTTGTTGTTTTAATTTTAGACTGGACCATCCTGGGACCCATAATTGCCAGTCTGGCAACCTTGGCCTGTGTTGTGGTCCTTTTCTGTTTGTATCGAAAATGTAAAAAATAAATATAAATTGTAGATCGGTCTTCATTGTTGTACGTAACCCTTGTGGTGGGGCTCACAAGCAGTATAAGTGCTTGCTTGTGGGGCATTTTGTATAGCTTGCGTCAGCGTGGAGTAGCTCCAGTTATCATTGTTCAAAGAAAATTATCGATAAGTGCATCAGCATAGTGTTCAGCCAATTGCTTTAGCCTTCGTGTATGCTGCTACTGCATGTCAGTGCTTCCTCAATTGATTTCGTGATTATTGTATAATAAAGTAATAGTTTTAAGTAATCGGCATTGTATCAGTCGTTTGTCGGTTTGACTTCTCGTCAGTGTACCGAAATATTGTAAGGTGAGTAATCAGCTAGCTTGAGTAAACAAAGTCAGCTTCTCGCTTCCTCCTTGGTCTCTTTCGCAGCACATATTTACTGTTATGTCTTTCTTCTGTCGGTTGTTCATTGTTGTGTTCCATTGGTAGTGACTCATTCATGTCATCATGCTGTTTGTTAATACAATCTTGTTTTGTAGATCTCCTGTTAGGACGAATGGGCTGTCTACTGCCACTTGGGTGATCATCTCCTACTCCATACTGTGATCCTTCATCTGTCTGTCGGGATGGATCTTCATCATTGGAACTGTCGGAATCTGTATCACGCATGGCATCCTGTTGTCCAGTGGACCTGGAGTGATCGGAACAATTAGCCTTAAAGGTCTTGTCTCCGTCCTCATTGGGTGAGTCATCCTGTGTATTATCATACTTGAGTGGAGTTAGATCCTCCGCTGGGGTTGTTTCTATTTTGTTGTTAACAGTTGGTGTGGGTTGGGGTAGGTCATGTAGTTGTGGTTCGTCCTCTTCTGTTGTCAATTCGTCCGAGGGGGGTTCAAAATCTATCGAAATGTCTGAATCGTCTCCTCTGATGAGTAGTCCAATCTGTGGCTTTTAATTGTTCAAGTGAACTCGAAATGGGGTTTGGTCCGATTTTTCTAACGGTTGTATGAGGGCTGTGGTATCGGTGAGACTTTTCACCACAAAAGTGCTACGCCATCTCTTGATTAGCTTGCTACTTTTGTTCTTGTAACCCCGTTTGTCATGGTATAGTACATAATCTCCTGCTTGGATGTCAGTGGGTCTTGTCTTTTTGTCATAGTCTCCTTTTGTTTGGCTTTACCCTTTTCTGTCATCTCTCTAGCGTGTTGCCATACATCCGTCATCCGTTCATGTAGCTTGGACGCATAGTTTGCATTATTGTCCTCCACTGCTTTGGGTTCTGGCTTTGTCAAATCATATGGTAATCTCATTTCTCTGCACATCAGTAATGCGCTAGGGGAGAAACCAATTGTAGTGTGTTTACTTGAGTTGTGGGCAAGCTGACAAAACGGTACATATCGAGGCCAATCCTTTTGTGTAGTGGGGTTTACATAGTGTGATAGCATGTCTGCGGTGCTTCTATTGTATCTCTCTAATTGCCCATTTGACTGTGGATGGTAAGGGGTTGTCCTTCTGTGTTCCACATTGAGTAATTTGTTAACACCGGCAATCAGTTCGCTTGAGAAGTTCTTTGCCCGGTCACTTAAAAGTACCTTTGATGCTCCGTATCTGCAGAATATTTGTTCAACGTAGACTCTTGCTACTGTTAAAGCCGTTAGATCTTTTGTGCATATCAGCTCTGTCCATTTTGTGAAATGGTCCGTGAATACTAGAATGTGTTTCATTCCACACTCGCTTTGTATGAAAGGTCCCAGGAAGTCAATGGAGACGACTTCCCATGGTTGGTGTGCCATCATTGTTCCCAAAGGCACCCTCCTTGCTGTAGCTGGATTTTTTCTTTGTTGACAGGAAAGGCATTCACTAATGTACTTCTCCATTTCCCTTGCCATAAATGGAAACCAGTACTTCTCCTTGAGTTTCATCAAAGTCTTCGTCACACCTGGATGCATAGAGGTGATGTCCTCATGAGCCGCATACAACAGTAGTGACCTTTGTACTGCAGGTATGGCTAGTAGCAATTTTCCTTCTTCCTTCCTGTAGAGTATTTCACTGTCCGTTTCAAAGTCTTCACTGTTCGTGACAATGTCTCGTTTCTTGGCTTTGCCAGCATCCATAGGGAATTTTTTCTTGCTCAGATATAGGCGTATTGGTCCTAAAAAGTAGTCTCTTTTCTGATCATCTATCATTTTCTCTTTTTCAGATGATGGTGTGCTGACAGTGGCTGCAATTACTGCTCTTGACAAAGCATCTGCAACGCGATTCTGGGTTCCCATTTTGTGCTCAACTTCAAAGTCGTAGTCTGACAACTGGATAGCCCACCTGGCTAATCTTGGAGACAGTTTTGGTTTTTTCAATACATATGTGCAGGCGGCATTATCCGTGAAGATCTTAAAAGGCACATTCAGTAGGTAAGACCTAAAGTGTTTCACTGAGGTTACTATAGCATATAGTTCTTGTTCACATGAGTCCCATTTCTTTCCGATTTATTCAATGATTTTGAGAAGAATGAAACTGGGTGTTCTCGACCATATGACCTTTGTGATAACACCGCGCCAATGGCTATAGCTGAGGCATCTGTTGTTAGAGTGAATGTTTGGCTGAAGTCGGGGTAGGCTAGTATAGGGGCTGAGGTGATCTGGGTCTTCAAGAATTGTGAAGCCTCCTCGCACTCTGTGGTCCAATTAAATGTACTGTCTTGGCTTAAAAGTCTAGTGATGGGGGCGGCGATTTTCGAAAAGTTTTTGATGAAAGATCTGTAATAACCGTATAGGCCAAGAAGTCTTTTAACCTCAGTCTTGTTGGTGGGTGGTGGAAATTTCTTGATCTTTTCAGTGTTATGCAATGCAACTGTTACACCTTCTCCTGTTATCAAGTGTCCCAAATACAATATTTCTCTCTTGCAGAGTTGACTCTTGGTTGGTCGATATTTCAAGCCTGAATATCGAAGTCTCAAGAACACTGTCCTTAGTAGCTGTATGTGGTCCTGGAAGGTTTTTGATGTCATCAGCCAGTCATCAAGATACACGCAGCTGCTGCCTTCACTTATCAGGTCAGCCATTATTGCTAGTGCTAGCCTAGTGAAAGTAGCGGGTGAGCCAGACATTCCTTGTGGCATGGTTTTAAATTCATAGCAGCCAAATGGGGTGATGAATCCTGATTTCTCCCTAGAACCTGGGTGTAGTGAAACTTGGAAAAATCCTGAGCACAAATCGATTGAGCTGAAGTATTTCTTGTCATGCATGATCTCCAACGCGTTGATGATTGATGATGTGGCCATCGACTGCTTTACCGTGACTGAATTCAATTTTCTGTAGTCAACACAAAATCTCCAATTGCCGTCCTTTTTCCTGACTAGAACGACTGGTGAAGTCCAATTACCTGCGCTGGGGGAAATTAAATCCTTTTCTTGCATTTGGTCCAATTGTTGTTTGATTTCTGCTCTGACTCCTATGGGAATGTTGTATGGCTTGCTGCGGATGGGATTGGTTCCTGGTAATGTTTCGACAACATGCTGTACTATTGAAGTACGTCCTAGCTCCGTAATCCCTTCGCCTGCAATGTCAGCAAATTCGTTCACTAACTCCTGTAGTTCTGTAAATTGTGCTTCTGTTAAATCGGTATCTGATAGTTTCAAGTTGTCGCCTGGCGGTGGGGTTTTAATTGTTGTCTCCTTTTCTTGTTCACTGGGTATGCTAAGCAAGCCGAGGTCCTCCTCCAATGTCTCAACGCTGCCTATTACTTCATCCTTTTTAATAGAATGTGTCCTCGTCGTTGGGTTGAGTACTGGTACAAATATCTTGCCGTCGTCAACTTTACAAATTGACTTGCCGATCAGTAGGTTTCTTGCTTGATCCCTGCGTCCTTCAAATATGCATTCCTCTGTGGTTTTTGATGTGGAGGGGACTCTGACAGTTATTACCATCTGTGTTAATGGTGGCACGTCAATGTTGTTGCAGACGCGTGCATGTCCAACTGCGGTGTCTTCTCCCATTGGAATACCTTTGCTGCCGTTGATGTCAAGAGTGCACTTGGTGAAGTTGTATGCCACTGTGCCCAGTTTGGTTAGCAGGTCAGTACCGAGTATTACTTCATATGATATATTCCTGGTCACATAAAATTCATGTGGGCCTTCCCATTCTGGTTTTATGTTCAGTTTAACTTTGGCGCATCCAATGATGTCTAGAGTGTCCTTAGTTACTCCGGTGGCTGTTAAATAGCTTTTCTGTATAGCAATGCCCAAATCTGAAGCTAGATCCGCGCGTATTATGCTAATTGTGGCTCCGGCGTCTACAAGGGCTGTGCAGACATGATTATTTATTTCCACATCAATTACTGTTTTTCTGCATGAATTTGTGCTGTCAATCCCTGTAATGTGTTGGTTGTTTTGTTGTATGTCTAGTCATTGTTGATCATTTGTTGAAAGATAATTATTCCATGCTTCTATGCACATTTGTTCTTCTTCAGAAACATTGGACAGAGTTGGATAGGTTGGTCTGTATTGTGGTGGGTCGTCCGAAAAGCTGATTGTATGATTTACTGGCTGGTCCTCATCTGCCTCTTCATTACTAGGTTGGTCCATATATGAATCTAGTTCCATATCAATGTTTGCTACAATTCCTGCTTGTTTGTATTGCCGATATCTTGGTATGCAACATTTCTCGACAATTGATCCTATTATTGCCAGTCCTACTGTGATGGTGATGTTGCAAGCAAGAGTCCAGAGTTCATATGCATTTGCTACATGTCCGCCGAAGAGAAAACTAAAGTAAGAGGACCCTAGTATATTTTCGCGGCTTTCTATTACGTTGTAGCCTAAAGTGTTGTGTGAACTGGAAATCATACCCATTGCATTAAGAACTGTTTTCTGTCTGTCAAGGGTGGCAAACATCTGATTCAGGCTGTGGTGACTGCCCTGATTTGCCCAATTCAACCTGTGGGCTCTGCTGAAAATGGTTTCCTCCATTTTTATAGGTTTGCTGCCGAGATTGATGTCTGGGATTAGCAAGCTGGCTGTGTTGTTCACCAATGTCACCGTACCATTGTAATGGTAAGAGTGGGTTGCGCCTTCTATTCTCATCAATACTCTGTGTTTGTTGGCACAATTGACCGTGAATGAGTTTGGATTGATCACATTATCCTTGGGATCCAGATATCCAATCTTCTCAGTTCCGGCGATGAACACTTTGACAGGTATGTGTTCAGTGCAATTTCCCTCTGTCATGGCTAGTATCTGGAACTGTGTCTTGTTTAGCATGGTGCAAGGGTACACCTGGAAGAATCCTGGGCCTGATTTTGCTATTATATTTGGTCTTTGTAATAGATATCTCGCGCTCATAGTTGGGTGTTGTTCCAGCAACATTGTAACGAGGCGTAGTATTTCGGCTAAATTTTGGCAAGCATAATAATATGCTGACCAGAACAACTGGTGGGCGACCTTTGTCTGTTGAACGGCGACCGACTGTAACATGCTGTTAAAGAGGGCTGCAAAGTCTCCAGATACCTTTCCCATTGGTGGCAGCTCGACGGTTTCATTTAAAGTGACGTTTCTTAGTGGGGTTAAGAATGCAACTAGTAGTCCCTGGTCACTGAAGGTTACTGGGGTGTCATTACAGTCCTTGTGGGTGTTGAGGCTATTCTCGTAGAATGTCAAGGCTAAGTCTTGTTCCTTACTAACGAAATGCATATCGTAGTAACTGCCTTCTACCTCGAACCATTTATTATATTCACAGCTCTCCGTGAAATCCAGTTCCCAGATTAGCATTGAACCGTCATTTAGTTCACAATGGCCTTCATCGTAGTCACAATGGCTTACGTCTCCTGCTGTACTTTCAAAAACACTCTCTCCATAGCGTTTGTATAATGTTGATTCGATGAAGCTGCACTGATCCGCGGTAAAGGTGTGTCTCTCGCAGCACCAAACATAGCTTGCATCAACCTTTTTGTTAGTGATGTATACACCATCAGATCCGTGAAGTGTTCCGGCGTCGCACACCCTTCTGGTGATCATCTGTTCACATTCACTTTTAGTTACGCTCCTCTTAACGCTAGATATTTTCTTGTCTGGGTCGTCCTTAAAAAATGGCATGAACGTCGTGATTTTTGTTGTAAATTTTGTGCACTGGTAGGCGAGGCTCTCCTTTTCGATCATATTTTTCTGATAGACTTGAAGTTTTACTTCCTGTGGGCCTTGTCCAGATGTGTCGCTGCCGTCTGTGTTGCATTTGTAGTCGTTGCTGATTTCAAATGTATGTGGGGCGTCCTCTGCGCGACTGCCGCAAATCATTGGGTCATCGGGGTGGTAGCTTACTGCTGTTGTGCTAGTCAGTAGTGTCAAGCAGCAAATAATAGCCAGTGGTAAACTATTCATCAAGCTTATCTTTCCGCCTCCTTGCTTCTTTGATCCAGTTGAGGGTTTTCTGTTCCTGTTTTCATTATCGCTGGTGACTACGTCAATACTGCTTACAGTGTCTGGAGCTTGTGACCAGTAATGTCTAGCAAATTTCTGTGGGCTCATATCATCAACGTTAGCTTGCTCTCCTCCAGCTCTAGTTGACTCATCAACATTGTTCACGGTAGGGCAATGGGGAGTTGTGTGGTAAATCATACATCTGGCACAATTTCTCATTTCTCCCTGTCTGATATCTTGTGTTGGGTTGGGCTGTCGAATGAACTGTCGCCGGGGCTGGTAGTTGGTGGTTCTGTTGTTGTGTTGTGCAGATTGTTGGAAGTTGTCTCCTCTATTTTGTCTTGGTGTGTTCTGCCTGTCCATCCATTGGTAGTTGTTCCCGTGACCTTTTCTGTCATAGTAGTTGTTAAATCGCTGTCTGAGGTTGGCATGTGGGTTATAAGGTCGGCGTCCGTTGTAACCATTCCTGTAATTTGGTCTCGGGTTTTGAAATCGTTGGTTTTGCTGTCCTAGTTGCTGTCGTTGTTGTGTCGGTCTGTGTCCTGGATACTCTTCATTTGACTTAATTCTATTGGCCTGTTCATTGACCAACCGTGCTAATCCCTCAACCTGTTTGGTTAGTGGGCCTAATGGGTCTATGATCTCGTTTCCAATGGCAGCGATCCGGTTTTTAACCAAAGCCTTATCAATGGCTTCTAAATTTTTGGCCTCTCTTAGTGCTTCTTGTAGAGTTATGTCTCCTTTCCTGAGAATAGCTCGCTGGTAGTTCTCCTTCAGTCCTCCGATGAATGCGGAAGTGATTACTTGGTCGCGGTTGCTTTCAGGCATAGTCTTGAATACAGCTCTGCCAGCTGTCACTATTTCAGTGTAGTAATCAGTCACTGATCTCTTGCCTTGCGCAATAGTCCATAGGTTCTTCTCCTGTAATGGGTTTTCAACTTTAAATGCCTCTGCTAGCTCCTCTTTCAGAAATGAGTAGTCTCTGGCCTTGTCAGGGTGGAGTTTGATGATGTTCTTGTACACTTCCCATCCTGAGCCAATGAGTTTAGCGGGCAAAGCTAGTGCTAATTGCTCGTCTGGATATTGGTACTGAGCCATCAAGATCTCCCATCTTTCTATGTAGTCACTCCAACTGGTACCTTCTTTGTAAGGCACTATGTGGTCCATGCTGGGTGCTATGGTGAATATAGGGCGGTTTCCCTGGTTGTTGGTGTTAGCTAGGCTATTGTTGACATCTGGGTGTTGAGTCTTTGTTGGGGTGCTGTCGGCTGATGGTGTTAGAGTGTATGCCTTGGCAGCAGAAGTAGCTTGTCCTGTAGTGGGTCCCAGTTCAATGAGGTCGGCCGGTGGTGCACTTGCGGTGACTCTCACTGGTGTGGGTTGTCCTCCCCTTCCTGGTAATGTACTTTTGATGGGTGGGTATAAATAGCCTCCATTTGAGTTTCTCGGTGCTCTGTTCAATGGTGGAAGATTTTCTCTCTGACGGCTGTCTTCAAGTAGTTTTTCAAAGTCCATTGCCAAAGTTTCGGGTTGATATGGAGGTGATCTTGGTGACAAGAATGAAGAGTCCTCTTCGCTGTCGGTGGTTAAGTCACTACTAGGTTCAGGCTCAGCGATTTTCTTGACTGTTGTTTTCTTTGTAATTGGTCTGAGTTTTGTCTGAGTTTTGGGTTTAGATCCTTCGTGCAGATTGGAAAATGGTCTAGTTCTCAGTGAATCCCTTGTTATGATAAATGACGTCGGGGTTTCCAGGGGTGGATTATCGGTAGTTCCCCTTTTCGCTGACATCTTAGAATCGAACGGTAAAGTCAATTTTAAGCGAAGTAATCTGAAGAAAATTTTTTTTGTTGTGGTCGTTGTTTTAGATTGATTAATTGTAAATGGGATGGGTTTTAAAGCTGTCACCTGTAATGTGGGCCAATAATGCAGTAAATAAATGGGTGGGGGGGGGGGGTATTATTTAGCTTTGTCCTGATGAGGACACAAATATAAATGATGCACAATTGGAGTAAACAATTTATGTTAGTATACAGTCTATTTTAGGATAAACACGTGTGAATATGATATGTGGCCAGATGGTAGTACACTTAACAGACTGATAGTATACTGTCTACCTAGGTACCAAGTAAGTAAACTTGTGAGTTTAATTCTAATTTATCTACGTTTAAAGTCTACGGTGATTGATGTGTTTGGTGGTGGCGAGGTGAGGTTAGGTAATGAAAGGTGGATGGTAATGGGGAAATAATGAATAGGCTTGATATGGAAATTAATGAGAAAACGTCGATAAGCAGTTACTGTAAAAGGGGGGTAGTGTCGACTAGTGAAATGTTTTTAATTGCTGCAGCATGTACTTAGTTGTCAATGATCATTCAGTCAATTTAGATTAAATATAAATAAGGCCTGGTTCAATCAAGTAAAATCCGGAATATCAATGGCTCAAATCAACCTGTTTTATAAAGCGCAGCGTCCAACTAGCTTGCACAGGGACAAATGGCGGGGCGTACGTCTTACCACGCAAATAGAATAATCAATAAAGCTGTAATCAGCTGTCCTCAATAGGGAGGAATATAAATGGAGCCTAAATCAATGAAAATTAATAGTAATGTCAAAACAAGCTATTAGACTGCGGCGCCTCCACCAAAATGTTATAGTGGGAAATACCCTTTATAACTTTAGCCTGGAATCTTAAGTCTATGGACGTCTTATGCCAATAGAGTAAATATGTTCAGTTATGAATATGGTAATACAATGAGAGAGAGAGAGATTTGAGTTAGAGTGGTGTGTATTGCTATTATGTCAAAAGATGGTATAATAGATGTTATTAATTACACAGATATTATAACAGATATAAGTAAAATATGCTATAAAGTCTTAAGACACCTGACCTAGACTGCAATCGCTCAGTCCAATCTTCATACGTCTATGATGATGTTAGGTTGCGGAAAGAGGATGACTGTATGTCAAGCCTCTGTATTTATACTAGAGTTAATGCGAGTAAGTGCTGACGCAAGTGTTCTAATTTGGGAACAGCCTGAGGTCCTTTATTACATTGTTTCCTTCACTACATTTGTGTATTTATATTACTTTCTTTTAGGATCCCTGGAGTACATCTTAAGACGTTGAACTTGTGGTGGAATGTCGTTTATGCAAGGCTGTGGAAGGTCCTGTTTGTCATTTTAATGTCTTGAGCTCTGCGGTGGGATGTTGTTACACAAGCTTGCCAAGATCCTGTTTGCCAGCTTAACGTCTTGAGCTTAGCGGGAGCACGGCACGGTTAATGTCTTTTGGGTGACTTTGATCCTCTCGTGTTATGGCATTACTTGGTAGATATGATTTATGGAGTCTGGAGCTTCTTGCCGATGTACCTTGTGATAAATATAAAGTTAGCTGCTGACTTACTTGTGCTTATAACACATCGATGTTGTTGAAAGATTCATTCCTTTTCGTTTCAATGGAGAAGAATCTGTCGTAAAGTGCATCCGTTATGTCTCAAAAAAAGATGGAAAGAGAGAGGTGAGAACACTCCTATTACTGACTAGATACAACGAGGAAGCTAAAAGATGTGTACCAGGTGTGATGATTTACAAAGGAAAGAAAGCGACTAAGAGTTGAAGTTCTAATACATACCACAATGTCGTCTTTATTTCTTCAACCAGCAGCAGTAATTGGGAAGAAAATTGCGAACAAGCAAAATCCAACAAGGAGGTAACAAAATCGGATAATGATGATGATCTTAAAGAATTCCTAGAGGGGGAACTTGATGATTTTGATGGATGACTCAGCGCTGATGATATGTAGACTCGACCGCTGATGATATGTAGACTCGAGCGAATAAATAGAGTAATTTGGTGAGTTTGATAGTTTTAAAAATGATGAAAACTGTAAATATAAACGATTATTTTATAAAGTTGAAAGAAAAAATGAGGTAAAACCCCAACTCGCAATTTGTAAAATCTATCACTCAAACTTTTTATTATCAAGTAGATATAATGTTTTCTATTGCAATTATTTCCCAATTACTGTAAATTTTTACCATCTAGAGGAGTAATTTGGTGATTCTGACGGTTTTAAAAAAATGATGAAAACTGTATATATAAACATTAATTTAAAAAAATGAGTATGTAATAAAACCTTAACTCAAAAATTTACCGGAACGGACTAAAAAAATTATATCGAATCTATCCAAATGTATGCGGATACATACAAATAGAGGAATGACTAGGTTAATCTATTTTTTCATTCGAAATAATGCTGGAAATGGTTCAAGGAATTTTGTAATACTTATTATGTGTAATACTTATCATATAATAAATGTATAAAATGATTCATCACTTCATTTTTATACAATGTAGACATGAATATGAGCATGTATATGAATATGGAGATGTACATAAATGAACATGAGTATGGACATGCAAATAAGAAAGCATACATGAATATTGTTCCTAAAGTAACCCTCTGATAAAATGACTAGGTGTGCATCTATTTTCTTATTTGCAGGACATTGGCATTGGATACCACCAACAGAAGCCCAAACAACATAATAACAAACAGTCTCTTTAGACTCACTGTTGAGAGGAACAAAGTCCATCAACAAACATCCTTTCACAAGCAAAACCAAAGGGTCAACCAGCTGCTTGCTAAATCAACAATCTCCAAAAGCTCAGCATCCCTTGTGATTGAGTCTAACACAATCCTATCTACATATCTACTCGGCAAACACCAAACCTCTGCTCTATCTCACCTATCACGGATTGCTGATTTTATTGAATTGGGGCCAGACATCTGGTATACGATTCATGATGGTGAGATAGAGTTTAGGGATGGATCAACGGAGCCAAACTACAGGACAGAAGCTCCAAGACTTGCACATTTCAGGTAAACCAATTGTAATTTAGTGAGTCAGTTTAGAACATTAATCCCATAAAGGTAAAAGAAGTTTCCTCCACCTTTATGGTTGATCCAACCCTTTGGCATTCACAATTGTTACGAATAAATATTTTAGATCATCCTCTGACAGTGACGCCGCTGCCCACGTCGAAAATGTTGGAAAGATTGTCTAAAGCAGAAGAAAATACTAAAGATTCCACTCCTACATGATTTGGACCAGAAGGAAAAATTTAATCAATCGTCATCAGGTGGGAAAACTTTGTGTTATCTATGTTATCATTTAGATTGTTAACGCCAAAGACTGGCATTGAAACAACGCACTCGGAACTATCAAGAACATACAAATATAGGCTACAGAGCTTTGATACTGAACAGCTCTGTGTGCAGTGCCATTCAAAAACCAACTATAGCTTTTTTACTAAATCTTCATTACTCATACACAGATGGTAATTCAAAGAAACAGTTGAGTACTAGCTTTTGGATGCATGCCAAATAAAAACCAATGCAGCTGATAATATTACATGACCTAACTTTTGGCTCAAAAGCTAAAGTGTAAGAAAGCTTATGCATAAACCCACTGTTGAATAAGTCCATAATATTTCAGCTGGGGTCTTGAACAAGAGAGCAAGTCTTGGACAAACTTTGTATAAGATAAATGGAACTACAGAGTGTGCTTACACTGGAACCACAAGGAAATCTGTGTCTGTTGTCTCCGCAGTACCATTGCTTGCTGGAAGTGAGTACATATTATCCAGAGACCAGCTTTAATCCTCCACGCATATTTGCAGTCCTATATTGATGTTTGCGAATGAAAGTTGCTGCTTCTCAGAATACAGTCCTGATTTGTGCCTGAAATATACAGTTTGTTACACTCGCAAATGTTGAGCAACAGAGACAAACTGTGCTACAATCTCTGCAATTTAAAGTTTTGATTCAATTTTATTGAAGATCTCGAGACAGTGCGAAGAGACCCAAGCGATGTGAAGGACAACGAGAGTCAACAAACACCAGTTGAAGGTAAAGCACTTATCAAAATAAGCAAAGGAAACAAAGCATCTGGTTTTGCAACTGACTTGAATAGCATTCAGCAACTTCCCAAAAAAAGGCAATCATGTATGTCATCTCTTGTATTTACAGAAGTAGTTCGAAGTATATGGCCATACAACAAGGGCATATTGAATGATATGTATGACGCCAAGAAGCGATATGACAAGTCCCCATGCAAGATAAACACACTCTACTACAAAATGGCAACCAAGAAAGCAATTCCTCTCCTCAAAAAGCTGATAGATGATATCGAAGGGAAAGAAAAACAGATGGTTAAAAAAAGGTTCAGTGCCACAAAAAAAACTTACTTTAAAGCAAGACTCCAACACAGCATTGCAGCTGAAGGCAGTGGAATCACTAAAGAAACAGCTTGACTCTATATTCCGAAAGTAGCCTCACTATTTTGTGACGATAAAAGGAAAGCATGCACCATCGTCACCTGACTTGTCAATCCCATGTTGATACATACATAGACCAACAACATTATTACTCACTTCATTTTAATTACCCTGAGTAGTAGGTAGTTTTTAAGTTATTTCTAAAACTCCAAAACGCTTCCTAAGCTCCATATTGAACCAAAGCTTCCCACTGCAACTAACAGCAACACTGACACTATCTCCACTACAACCACTCCTTCTAGCAACAACAGCATCAACATTGGTGATAGAGGAGTCAACCCCAACACCTTCGATGCAACACCCTCTTCCCGCTCAAACAGCAACACATTCTCCAATATTATGATGAAACACCGTGTAGATTCAACTGACTCTGACTGACTTCAACTGACTGTCCTATCTGCACGACAAGAATGAACTCAAACGATCCTCAGATAAAAAACCGTCAGCAACATTATCTCAGGTTTCAGTTTCCTTTTTATTCGGCGATGACAAGAATAATAACACGAGTAAACCTAAACCTGATCGAAACAGCGGGAATAATGACGGGAGCTATGGGGAAAGAATTTGTTGGAAATAGAAAATTTTGTGTGTCTAGTAGATTTACCAATTCCTACGGTATTGGAGGTTTTCGATGTCAATTACGTTGAAGATTATGGTATCTTGGATTATGAATACGTTTTAACAAATGGTAATCAGATTCGATTTAAGTCACTGATCGACAAAGAACTTATGACAGAGTTACAGCATCTCGATCATTACCCTCCGCATACAGTAGTGTACATGGGTACGCCAGAAGAGATCAACCCGATCTTCACATTGTAGGAGACAGCCGTAACCAAGCACTGGAACAACAGCGAGCTTTAGCCAAAAACTTGAGAAACAGATTGTTGAAACAATTGAATGCGTACTTTGATATTATCACTTTCGATAATATTCCTGTCAACACGCTTCTGACATTCACCAGACTCTCAGCTTGGAAAAATTTGAAGTCGAAACAGCAGACAGTTTTGAAACGAAAACAACACACAACACCTCTACGTATCGCTCACATTGTCACCTACATATACATGACAAATGACGGATGTTTGATGAGTGAAAAGATTGTCATCCCACCTGAAAATGTTTCAAAGATCAAAAACTATGGACAAGGTACGATCCACTATAAAAGCACGATGACCACTCAAAATGGAGTAAAAAACACATTCTCACGATTCTGACAATTGAAGAAGCCTTAACGCTATTGACTACTTCAGGTGAAAAAGAGGGGAGAGCCTTCAGATTTTCCCTATTTGATGATGCTGAGGAGGTGAAAAGCACGGATGACGATATCGTTGATGCTTACGCTGATGATGAAGATGACAATGATAACATGTCAGATGTTAGCACTGAAAATAAAAGCTTTGAGGAAAGAGATGGAGTTGACGACATTGTTGGTGAGAAAAGTGCTGAAGACAATACCTACATTTCAAGCGAATCCAATACAACTAGCAGGATGCCGATATCAGAAATTTGATTAAGGTACGTGAATCTTTTTTACTAGTAAGTAGCTAGTAATAACGTTATTTTTCACCATTGTACGATGTAGTTGCTATATCAACGCCTATGTATGCTTTTAGATTGAGCATGTGTACAAGCGAGCGATTGACGGGTTGCTACAACTGTCAACAACTCATGGACACTAAATTATATACTGTAATGTCTAGGACGCTTATATTAATATGACTTATTCAGATCATGACAGGAGAAGACAACTCCTCACCAGAAACCGGTACAAAGAATAGACAAACATTATGGACCCATGTATACAGTACACCTACAGAGAAAAAGAAGAAGGCTCCTCATACCCCATATAACCCGAACAGTAAACTCAATTGGAAACATGTTTGTGCCAGGCACTACCGTACCGTCCAGGGCTGCTCTCGTGACCAGCTGTAACTTTAGGCGTTTATGACACTGACCACTATTATGGAAATAATGAGTGCAAACCTGTTTTGACCATTTTATTCTACACCCAGCAAAGCGAATTACGGTTTAAGGCTATACTATATTATACTGGTATGACGACCATATTATTCTATATATGCATTATTTTTGGTTTTATCTTCCGCTGGACTTTGCACTCAACTTCCAGGGATTTGCACTCAACTTCCAGATCCGCATACTCACTGATCTATAAATTAGAAAACTTCTGGAAGCCAAGTTCAGTATAGAGTTAGAGTTTAGTTGTTATTCTTGTATGTTAACCAGTGGCAGTTTTTGCGGACGTTGTTAGTTGTATTACTTTTTAGCCATTGGACTTATACGTTTTGCATTGTGTATTTTTGTGTAGTGTATTGTTTTTTGTATTACTGACTACTCTGGATTTTTGGATTATATACCGCTCAAGGAGTTTGGGAAACTCAGATAAGTATTAGTATTCTCTTTCCAGTTTTTTCATCCCTGGGATTTTTCTGGATAAATAAAAGGATATTTTGAATAAGTATTTAACAGTCTTGGTATTGCCTAAGAGTAAAAGCAGAAGTAATCTTTGAGTTTTAACATAGAAGTTGTCTGTATCTGGAGGAGAATTCCCAGAAGGCTAATTGAACTTGTAAATCGATCTCAAGCAGAAGTTGTCTATCCCTGCAGTTGGTTAATTTAAGGTTGTTAATTAGTTTTAAATAAGAGTTGTCTACTCATTGACCAATCTGAGAATCAAGCAATTTACAATTTGGACATATATTTCGCGGTGGAGTTTACAGTATCAGGCAATCACTAATATACCCTACTGGTAGATAGGTGCTAGTAAAGGTGCATTACTAATATACCCTACAGTAGAGGTGTATTACAATACAATTCAACTCATTATTTGTATTGTATAATAATTTGTATATATTTAACTATCCCTCCTGATTCACCTATAATGAGGAGGAAACTAAGAACAATTTGACCAAAACCATGGGATTTCGATAGAAATAAATCAATTTACTATGCTTGGACTCGGAGAGAATAATCTAATTCAAATCTTTTCTGCTTGTCGAAAAACGCTGCTAGTATGCTCAACTCTTGTCATATCAATGAAAGAACAATGATTGGGAGGTTTCAACAACCCCACTTAAATCAAACACCATCACTTCTTGAGATAAACTCCATTGAAAGACCAACTGAGGACGTCTATAAAAACTTATGCATTATCCACTACAATGTCGAAACATTTGGTAACATACGTCAAGTCAGATCTATGGTGAAAAATGAAGATTACGACAAATTAGCTCCATCAGAGCTGAATGTTCCAAAGCTTGTGGTCTTTATGGGATTCGATCAAGAAAAACGACCGATCTTTCATCCAATCAGTTTCTCATCTAATAGTTCCATTGAACAAGCTAAACAGTTAACCAGGTTAATAAAAAAGAAAACAGCTAGTCAGTTGATCAGCATGGTTCGTATCGCAACTCTCTCTCAGCTTTCTGTAGGAAGCGTAATCAGCTTTGAATTTCATCAAATATCATCTCAGTTAACATTACCTAATGGAGAGGTGGTGATGAATGCGCTACTGGTGAACTACAGATGTTTGCAATACGATGGTTTGATGATGGGAGTTATATATATACCCGAAAAACATGCTAACGAGGTCAAACGGATTGGAACAGGAGATATCCTTCTACGAAATCGAGAAGTTAGCAGATTCAGTCATCTTCGTCATGATATAATCACATTCACACAGTTGCAAGCGATAGAAGCAACTCAAAACCTATCCGACAAACTTGATGACTCCGAACAGAAGAAATACTTTACTACAGATGAGATTGTCGAAAACACGGTCTTATTGTTTTCAGTAGGAAATGTATCTTCTATGACTTTGAGAGAATCACAAGTCCAAGGTGAAAACTGTACTCAAAAAGAACAAGTCGAACCATACAACTCCGCGAGTGATTTTTTCTTTTCTGTTTAATGTAAACTAGCTGATGCGACTAATACTACAATTCAAAATACATAAAATTATTTATACACAAAATAATTTTTCGTTTTAGATACACTAGAGAGAATCAAGAGTACCTGGTGAAAATTGTGCTCAAAAAAGAACAAGCTGAACAATGCAACTTGGTGAGTGATTTCTCTTTTCTTTTTAATTTAAACTAACTAATGCAACTAATACTACAATTCAAATTAGATAAAATTATTTATATACTAAGTGAATTTTTTATTTTAGTTCATTATGGAATCAAAAAGTAGTAAGAATAAAGGACTTTCTCCCAGAGATCTACCATCAATACATCAAAGAAGATGTTATTGTCCAGGAGAAGGCAATGTACCGGCTTACATTACAAGCTATAGTGCTATGTATTACGCAAGATTTACTGAGTCTGGTTTTGTTCATGAATGTCAGACGATAGCAGTTCGATGTGAGAAAATGATGGAGAGGCTGTATGTCCGGATTAACTCACTGAGATATGTTATCTGGGGCGACAACTGTGAAAACGTAGGAAGTTTTCTACGCGGGATTTCCGTGATGAGTTGGTGATAGGCTAAGTTGTCGTTCACGTGGGGTCACGTGTCGTTAATTTCCTGGTAGGCGCAATTTTAATAATTTGCTGTAAATCATCGGTTGCTAGCGCACCTATCATCACTATTATCATCTAAAATTTTTTTTGTTAATGAAGATGTCGGCAGCCGTCATTCTTGTCACAATTATTTGTGGACTATTCCTGGTTAATGCGGTAAGCATTTTAATTAATTGTGATGATAGCATTCATAGACAGATTCAATTGCTGTTGTTGTTTCTAGAATTAAGAAGAATAGCTCGTCGTGTTAATAATTATTATTATTATCACCGTGATGATCATTAAATTTAATCGATTTAATCAACGACCTCTTCCACTTATTTACCATAATTGCTGCTTTGTTAATATTCCTTTGATGAATTAAATCTTGTTGGTGCTTGTTTATTAACCGAGATTTCATTGATGTTAAGTGGTGTGTTCCCTCGTCTTAGTTAGTGTTGATAATTGTAGTAGTGGTAGTTAATTCCATACTTTAATGGCTGTTGCTGGTGTATCATAGAGACCTTCCTGCAGCCCTGGCTGCACGTGCTTTGGCACGAGTGTGGCCTGTTGGCCAACTGTTACTACTGCTAGAGTTCGCTTCAGCAGCTCTGATCCGTCCACTCGTGTGGCGGCTGAACTGGCCAGCTTTGTCGCCAGTACGACCCAGGACCTGCCTGTGATCGTCGGTGAGGAATATACTACCACAACGCCTCTCTCTGTCACAACTACTATAGCTTATTATGATAATGATGTTCTGGCCATCAATTCTACGGTGTTCTCGTCAATCGTGGATCCTGACGTATTGCTGACCACTGAGACTTCTTTTCTATCCACTAGTAGCAATCTCAGCTACACTAGCACTTCTGCTGCAAATACTGTTGGCTTGTCCACTGTATCTGCTGTGGTGTATTCTCAAACCACTACTGATTCATTGATGGAGTCGGTTGCTGGCAGTAACACCACCATTGCGACAGTGGCGGCTGCTACTGTCGTATTCACTGCAGTGTTAATCGGTGAATCACTTCCTGATAAGCTTGGTAAGGGGTATCCATTTTCATATTTGTTTTAAAAATTTCTTTTTTTTGAGACTTTGTTGTTTTGATTTTAGACTGGACAATCCTTGGACCCATAATTGCCAGTTTGGCAACATTGGCTGGTGTTGTGGTCATTTTCTGTATCTTTAGAAATTGTAAAAAATAAATGTTAATTGTAGATCGGTCTTCATTGTTGTACGTAACACTTGTGGTGGGGCTCACAAGCAGTATAAGTGCTTGCTTGAGTGGCATTTTATATAGCATGCGTCAGCGTGGAGTAGCTCCAGTTATCCTTGTTTAAAGAAAATTATCGATAATTGCATCAGCATAGTGTTCAGCCAATTGCTTTAGCCTTCGTGTATGCTGCTACTGCATGTCAGTGCTTCCTCGATTAATTTCGTGATTATTGTATAATAAAGTAATAGTTCTAAGTATTCGGCATCGTATCAGTCGTTTGTCGGTTTGACTTCTCGTCAGTGTACCGAAATATTGTAAGGTGAGTAATCAGCTAGCTTGAGTAAACATAGTCAGCTTCTCGCTTCCTCCTTGGTCTCTTTCGCAGCACATATTTACGGTTATGTCTTTCTTCTGTCGGTTGTTCATTGTTCTGTTTCATTGGTAGTGACTCATTCATGTCATCATGCTGTTGGTGAGTGATTTCTCTTTTCTATTCAATGTAAACTAACTAATGTAACTAATACTACAATTCAAATTAGATAAAATTATTTATATTATAAGTAATCTTTTTATTTTGGTTCATTATGGAATCAAAAAGTAGTGAGAATAAAAGACTTCCTCCCGGAGATCTACCATCAATACATGAAGGAAGATGTTATTGTCCAGGAGAAGGCAATGTACCGGCTTACATTACAAGCTATAGTGCTATGTATTACGCAAGATTTACTGAGTCTGGCCGCGTTATATGGGGAGATTTCCCCTATGCAACATAGTTCATACACAACTCATCGGGACATTGACAATCGTCAAGAGGTATTTCATCTGATGACTAAAAACAATTTTGAAACGGTTTTAAAAATGTCAAACACTGAGTATGATTATTTAAAAAAAATTCAAAGAAAGGTGTGGGATAAAACCCTCACTCAAAAATTAATCAAAAATGAATGGAATGATAAAATATTATACCAATTATATCCAGATGTATGTAGGTATATACAAATCGATGAATGTCTATCAGCATCTATTTTTTCATTTGAAATTATGTTGAAAATTTTCCAAGATTTTTTATAATATTTGATACACGCAATACTTATTATAGAATAAATGTATACAATCATACAACGATTCATTTTTATTCAATGTAGATATGAATATGGACATGAATATGTACATAGTTATGCATATGTACATGAATATGTACGTATGGAAACTAACAAATTATTCACACTGCTGTCAAGAGTTGAAAAAAAAAACACAAAATAACACCGCCGTCGTCAGGGCACAAAATTCAAACACCATGGAGATTTACCTCAACACAAAAAATACACAAAGAATCACGCAAAATTTATCATATATTACTAAAAAAATAATACAAAGAGAGAAAAAGATGAACATGTCAAAAAACTTAAATGCCATAAAGTATTACGTAGCAGAATATATCAACGGGGTACAACATTGTATAACGCTGGAGATTAAACCCACAAAAATCACTTGGTAGGGAGATCTGCTCATATACTACTACTACCAACACACTATGATAGGAAATACAAAAGTAGGAACAACCTGCCGCGCCTTCCCCTATTGATGTATCACGAGTAAACCAGGGAAAAATGTTAAACAGTTACAGAAAGCTTACTACATTGTGTGCTTGGAGTATTATAAAAAATCCTTTTTGTCCACAAACAAATGGGGGCATCCTCAAGCTCAACATGGTCTTACTAACAATATTTTGTCGCAACTCTGCCTCCCGAGATCTCCCTAACATCGCCTTAGCACTTTCAATTTCCTCCCCACAGGCAACGCCAAGTTATTCGGTTAGTATATATAAATATACTAATGGGACATTTAGCTTCAGTAGAAAAATAGTTCATCCGTTCTTGAGAAATCACAAGTTGTAACCCTAATACTAATGAGTTTATAAGATCAGATTTGTGTGCTTCAATAGTCAGTTCATCAATCGACCACCAACAAAAACAAAACTTGGAGAGAGATGGTGGCATTGTAATGGAGTTGCTTGAAAACAATGCTTATGAACCTGTGGCTACACCGAATATAAAAACCAATGCTTTCGCGGGAATAAAAAATTTGTTTTCACGCGAATAAAAACCAATGTTTTCGCGGGAATCAAACAATTGTTTTTATGTGAGTAGAAACCAATGTTTTCGCGGGAATAAAAAATTATTTCCGCGTGAACAAAAACCAATGCTTTCGCGGGAATAAAACCTTTATTTTCATGCGAATAAAAACCAATGTTTTCGCGGGAATCAAACAAATATTTTTACGTGAGTAAAAATCAACGTTTTCGCGGGAATAAAAATATTATTTCCGCGTGAATAAAAAACAATGCTTTCGCGGATATAAAAAAAACTCGTTTTAACGCGAGTAAAAATCAATGTTTTCGCGGGAATAAAACATTTATTTTTACGCGAATAAAAAACAATGTCTTCGCGGGAATAAAACATTCATTTTCACGCGAATAAAAAACAATGTTTTACGGGAATAAAATAATTATTTTCACGCGAATAAAACATGAAAAACAATCCAATTTTTCATGCGAATAACAGTAAATAAAAGTCTCTTTTCTCACGCGAATGCAAACATTTTTCACGCAGATCAAAAAATACTAAAAAAACATATTTTCACGCGAAAAGACAAATAATTCTTTCGCGGGAATGAAATAACTATCTTCACGCGAATAAAACAGGAATATTTCACGTGAATAACACTATTATGATAGGGTTTTCGCGTGTTTCTAATGGTTATCAGCTAAATGAGTAGGTGTGGCTTATAGTATATAAGAACAGCTCTCTCTGCATGGAAATCATTCTCTCTAGCAATAACCTCCGGAGCATCAACTAGTACAGCTGATTTCTTGGTGATAAGGTAAGAATTAATAAAAACACTAATAGAAATTGAAAAAAAATTAAAATTTTGTCATTATTTTACAACACTGTTTAATCATCCTATACTAATACATAACTTTTTTATTTTAGTTCATTGTGAGTTCAAAAACATACACAATAAAGGACTTCCTCTCGGAGATATATCATAAGTATATTAAAGAAAATTTCATCGTACAGGAAAAGGCGAGATATCGCTTGACATTACAAGCTGTAGCATTCTGTATAGCGCAGCATTTGCTAACTTTAGCCTCATTATAAGGAGAACTGTCGCCAATACCGACCACGTACATTACATAGATATGCTGACAATCAAGAAAGAATATTAAGACTCACGATTCAATACAATTTTAAGACAGTTTTAAAAATGTCCAAAACCGTAAACATAAATGATTTTTTGAAAAAAACAAAAGAAAGGCATGGGATCAAGCTATCACTAAAAGTTTAATTAAAGTTCAATGGAGTGAAGAACTACCATGTGATTTTAAGACCAACATTTTAAGATATATTCAAACAGACGAATGTATTAAATTCATCTATTTTTTCGTTTGAGGCTATGTTAGAACTTTATCAAGTATATAATCTTCAATATATACTCATTATGTAATAAATATATACAATCATACAATGTTTTAATTCTATTCAATGTAGACCTGAATATGAACATAAATATATATATATATAGCTATCAAAAAATTATCAAAACTTAAATGCCATCCATTCAAAATCTAGATGCCATGAGAGTTAAAATTATGTAAAAAAATTATCAAAACTTAAATGCCATACATTCAAAATCTAGCTGCCATATGAGTTGCAATTAAGTAAAAAAATTATCAAAACTTAAATACCATACAATATTAACTCGGCGACTCTATTCAACGCCGTAACCCATTGCATTAACCCCGGGGTTTAATCCACAAAAAAACACTTGGTAGGGAGATCTGCTCATATATTACTACTAATGTTTAAAAGAAGTCATATATAGTTAGCTACTCTCACACGGTGCAGTAATGGATGATTAACAATTAATTTTGTCTGAAGACACCATTGTTGTCCAGAGTGTGAATAAACCATCCCGTATAATATCTACTAGAATAAACTATCAGTAGTGTATATGCGCAATAGGAGTATTCAAAGAATCAACAAACAGACAGAAGTTCAACATGATTATTAATTATTTAGATTTAGTTTATTATCGGTAACATCACCCTTGTCATATCCTTACAGTTACTCATTGATTTTTCATCAATAGTAGTAAAAAAGACAGTTGATGCTTTTCAAAACATATGCTCAACATGGATATATCTAAGCAGCAACGAGGCGACTCCCGATTCAGAGGAGTATATTAAACTTTTAGCAAAGCCAATATCAGAAAAAGTACAAATGCTTGATTTTGTAGTTTTTAGTACTTCAATTTAAAATATATTATCACGAATGCTTATAATCTTGCTTTAGAATAGGTAGTAAAAATAGTTTTTTAGGCCGCAATCGAGATTGGTTGATTATTAAACCTGAGGTGTATGAAAAAAGTCACCGATTGTTTTTTGTGTATTTATTGCAGTGAGAAAGATGGGGCAAACCATTTTGAAAAGGGAGTTCAAAATAGGACAGCAATAAAGAAAAAAGCAAGGATGAGGAAACCAAGAAAGAGGAAACCAAGAAAGAGGAAACCAAGAAAGTGGATGTAGAGAAATTTGCAAGTTTAAGCACCCAATTGTAAGTTTTGCGGTTATCACTTTTTTGTTGAGTTATAGATGATCTATAGAATCTTGATATTCAACTCAATTGTAGAGGACAGTGACAACGAGCCTATGGAAGATATATGTGATGTGGACGACAATAATATGATGGTGATAACTGGATTTTTTTTCGGGAAGTGCAGTGTTGTGGGTGAAGTAAACACCTATGAATCAAAGCTTTTGCATTTGACCTTAGTAAAGTAAGGTGAACTGCTGGAAAAAGTTAGAGCAAAAGCAGAGCAACTGTCGAAAAAAAGAATGTTATCTTTCTATGGAAAAAATGATTCTATTTGCAGTTGGATTTTTCTTGAAACAGTGACAAACCCAGAAAAGAAAAGACAGGTCTGAACTAGACGAATGAGGAAACAGCTGAACTAACGCCGGTATCTGAGTTCAGTAAAGAATGTTCAGGGCTGGTAAAATTACCAAAACTGTGATTACATCTGGGAAATGAGTGTTGTGGGAGCCAAACTGTATACTATACCTAATGAGTATGAAAGTTATAATAAAATCTTTGAAAACCAAAGAATAAAACTTTTTGAAACAAACAAAGTAATATTTAGTGGTATTTCTAGGTGTTTATATCATGACTATACATGTTTTTCTTGTTATTATAAACTATATTGCTTTTGTTCTAAACAGAAACAAACATATTTATTTTATTCAACATAATGAGACACACAGTCTTCAGTAGACACTAAAGTACTGGAAGGTAGGCAAGCAAGCTGCATACAGTTGTGGAAAGTGGGGAAAACATATTCTAAGCTTAGGCTAACGACTAGGTACCTTTAGTATAACATTAATTTAATGTACTCGACTAGCAATCCATTTTATCTACAAGAAGACGGATTGGTACTTTAACTCAAGTATTAAACGATTGTACCAGCTGGTGCCACACTGTAATGGCAACGATGTTGTAACCCTTGACTAGACAATATAATGAGGTAAGTTGGTGCCATCATCATCAGCATAGCAGCGGGGGACGCAATCGGATATCCATTATCACATAAGATGGTATTACATGTACCATTCAATGTTCGGAAATGAGAATCCAGCATCAAATCTGATTCTGGCATCAATAATTCTTTTTTGGTGCCATCCTTTCTTCCTTGGCGTACACCCATAATGCAAGGAAGGTGTACAATCTGATTGGTCCACATTGCTGCATGTTGTAGACCAACCATGGTGTCAGCCCATCCCTTACCAGATACTGCCTCTGAGTGGTCGCTTGTAGACTGATGACAAGGGATTGCTGAATCAGCGACCTGATTCTTGGCTTGGCTACTACAGAAGGCAGCAGCAGCAGCAGCAAACAAGTTCCAGTCTAGACGATCTTGACTTCTTACCTTGTATTTATGTCAGTAGATGGAAGTATTGTGCACAATAACAACTGTTAAAGCGAATACATGAATAACATAGCTACTAACAAAGGCTCTGCACTTAGCTTATAACAATCGGTGAAGGCGAGAGGTTTCGTGCCTGCTACCCATTTATAGCTTGAACAACTTGGATATTGGTGTTTACAAACACTGCATTGTTCAAGATTTTGGTTTGTCATTGTCGTTGTCGAGTGAGGTCATCGTCATTTTGCAGGGGAGACTCGCTTAATTAAAAGTATAGCTATTGTATTAATACGCTTGATAACAAAATTCATTCCACAATAAGCTGAAAGTAAAACAATTTAGTTTGAGATTAGCAAAAAACCAGCAAAAAGTTCCTAAAAATTCTAGAAAATTACGGAATTTTTGGGTCAAAATTAGACAGTTCAATAATCAATCATCGTTGAAAATCCAAAACAAAGGCAGATAAATCAGTACAAAAATTTTATTGTAACTGAAATACTGAGGACACATAATGTTTTCAAGTTATTGAGCCACTCAGTCACTCATAAGGCTGTATTAACAGTTAGTATATACGACTACTGTGAGTGCCAGCAAAAAGGCACCAAAAATAAGTAAAGGAGGTTGAATATAAAAATTATAGCATGCAAGCCCTAAAAAATGCAGCAGCATGGGCTACAGGCAGGACAAGGAGAGAATACCAACCATCGGGCACTGAGGAAGCGCTAGCTGTCACTGGCTTATACCCGCAACTGAACGCAGAAGACGTTGCGCCAGTCGGTGAGACAGCTACGGCTTCGACTGACCCAGCGGCAGTGACAAGGAGGCACTCCACCTCCAGGTCACTACCTTTGAGCTACCATCAGGCTAGAGTGCGCCAAGGCAATGCTCCAAAAAGCACTCAGGCACCCGCTCAAGCCGTTCGCCCAGTTTTCAATGACGAGTCACCCCGTCTCCCCTCTAACAGGATCTTACGGAAGTAGGAATGCTTTATCTGCTCCAGTAATACTTCCTAATTTTGAGAGTAAGGCCTCCTTTGCAGATGAACCGGAAGACAGCTGGCTCGGATTTATGGAAAAATGGGAGGTGGATATGCTAACTTTTGGACTGAATGATGAGCAGTTGGCTCAATGCCTGCCCAAATCGCTCAGTGGATCGGCCTATCAAGCTTATGCAAAGCAACCCATCAGTCAGAAGTTGTGTGGCTTTAAAAACCGAACTCGACAAGAACTTCCTCCGCCACAAGTCAATGAAGGGTCGAGCTTTGTTTACCCTGGTCCAAGGACGGAAGTCGGTAGGACAATTTTATGATGAAATAGCTACGGCAGGAAAGGCATCTTGAGCAGGAATGGCGGAACACTTCAAGGATCAATTCATCCGGGATGCTTTCATTAACGGACTTAAAGAGAAGTACTAAGAGAAAATTCTGGCAGCTGGAGAGGTGAGCTTGGAGAAGGCAAACTATTAGCTATGGCAAAGACCATGGAATACAATGAGAAGGTTGGGAAGGGACGAAAATTGGTCCAGGCCAACTCTCATTCAGTGAATGAAGTGAGTCACCAATCACCAAGAAAAAGCAAGGGTCCTGAAGTGCAAGAGCTAACAAAAAAGATGAAAGCATTAACTGAAATGGTGACAGCCCAGGCAGTCAAAAACCCTCCTACTGGGAATGCAGAAAACGAAAACTTTAAGCATGGAGTCAAACCTGTCCAAAAAACAGGCCGGAGAAGGACAAGCTGAGCAAGCCCAGAGCAGAGAAGATGTTCCGTAGGCGGTGTAAAAGAAAAAATCGCTGAACGTCCGAAGGCTATGCGAAGTTACACAAACCTTGAAACATTTTGCAGCGCTTCATGATCGAATTAAAATGCTTCATATTTTGTATTTTTTGTGCCTGAATGCGTCAAGGAATTATTTTTTATGCTCTGTAATTCTATAATAAACCTGATAAACTATCAATGACATTGTTATAGTGGGAAATACCCTTAAGACAGTAGCAGGATCGAATAATTTATGCACTTCTTACAGCACAATACAATGAAATAATGGTAACAATATGGCCAAATGAAAATAAAGAGGAGGGGGGGGGGGTAAAGCTGGCTGAGCAGACGACAGCCCGCATAGAAGCCTTAACCACAAATATTGCAGAGTTGGCAAGGCTGGATGACATGGGAACACTGGTAGCTCGCTAAGGAGGTCCATTCACCATTCACATAGATCTGTCAGGGAATGTCAAGTCTGAAGTAGAAGTGGGAACCAATCCAAAGGAGTGGTTGAAGTTCTTCCTGAAGCCATTTGGTGGCAGTGTTAACAATCTATCATGGGGTGAGTTTATCTCGAAGTTTAATGTCTGCTGTGTGTTCAATGATGTGCCTCCTGCTAACCAGCCAGCTGTCTTGAGCTTTTATTTACATGGGATCCCCAAGGGGTACTACGATGAGTTGATTAAGGAGGTATGGGAAGCTGTCCTCTTCCTCTCAATTGCCTGAATTGGGTGTAATTAGTGGTAAATGTCCATTGAGTTTGTCTAACCATTACAATATGACTCATTATAAAGATGGAGCGAGGAATGAGGGAGGAGACAGCAATGAGGGGGAGAGGTTTAAGCATTTCATTCCCAGTCGCCGGTAACGATTTATTTACTTTGTTTGAATACTTTGTTTGAATATTTTTTATTATATCAACTTTTTCGATATGATTTTGGATGTCAATATTCTATTTTAGAGCCTATTGTCCCCAAAATACACCGAAGAGGAACCATGGCTACCAACAGGGGGGATTAACTTCCTTCTTTAGTGTTAACTTATCATACACCATACAATATACACTGGTCATGAGGAATTGACTGCTCTCGTGCTAAAAAGAATTATCCTCCCGCCATGACACTGATCGAACCAAACAGTAGCCCAGTTGCGTCATTCTAGCTACAGCACTACCAGGATAATGATGGATTATAACCTTTCAAGGGTCATTTAGTTTACTTGAGTACACCAAGGGATGAATTATTGTTATTGACCAATATTCTATTTTGGAGCCTACTAATCCCAAAATACACTGAAGAGGAACCATAGCTACCAACAGCACAACCCACTATCTAGAGAAACTAATGACAACATCTGATACAAGCAGGTGAATAACCACCACCTGCCAACACGCAGTCTAACAAGTACCTGACATTACCCAACACCTACCACCATATATCATTGTGCACTGTTGTAACTACCACTTCACTAAAGAGTAAATAATCAACATAGCTACACCATTTCCCACTTTGAATTATCAGCCAATGCACATTCAGTCACTGTATACCATGTCTAGCACAGTTTGAATTATCTAAAACCGCGAAGTATCAATCTTCTCCTAGAAAAGTTGGATGAAGAGTTAGAAAAGATCTGAAGGCTCATGTGAATTGAGAAAAAAATTGAAGACATGAAAAAGACGAAGAACTTCAAAATGTGCAGAGAAAAAATGCTTGCAAAAAAAGCAAAAGAGAAAAAATGCACACAAAAATGCCAGGAATGGCTGCAGAGAAGGAAATACGCACAATAAACAGAGGGAGTGCCAACAAAAACAAAACGTAGTGAACATAATATGAAACTGAAGAAACTGCTCGCTGAAAAAAAATTTAAAAATGTGCGTGCGAGACTCCAGATGAATAACTAACACACGAAAACTTCATTGCATGAACGAACATCAAAAAACTTATGGTTGCAAAAGACACCTAAAATGATGTCAATCTAATTTATCATGTCATACATGGGTAGAAAAATGAATAGCGAGATTATTTATCAGTTAATGTGGATATTGATGAATTGTTAAGATTTGAATTTGCACTCAACGATAATTGAAAATTCCATGCAGTAAATATTATTATAACTATTGCAGCAAATTTGTTCAGCGTATTGTAACTCAAATGATCAATGTGTGATATCACAATAGAATAACACATTCTCATGGCATATTCTGTTATTGATACTTAGCTGACTACCCAGATATAAAATTATCATTTGGGAGATAACGCCTGATTTGTATTAACCGATTGTAAAGTGAGATTATTCGTTTGCTATGGCTAACACGACGAAGTGCACTACAATCATTAATATAGTGAGCAATGTGAAGTCAAAGCTAACAATGTGCATACACTAAAACATATGCAAAAATGATGCACAGTCATCGCCATCTCATGTAAGACTTTTCAATACATAAAAACAGAAACTATACTTGGTGCACAAAAAAAAAACACTTGCACCCATGAGAACCCAATTGTTCTTGGAGATCTGCTCTTATGATACCACTCTTGTTAACTCTGATTTACTGTCACTTGTTTCTGTGAATTATCTGTTTGTCTGGTCTGGTGTTTATTGAAATACAATCCATCCAAGTATGCCGGTCAACTCGGTCATCAGACTGTTGCAGAACTCTGTACCATTGTTGGATACTAGTCTCTCTGGCACCCCATGGGTGAGTACCACTTTCTCCACTAATACCCTTGCTATGGTTGAGGCTTGTTTATCTACAACAGGTGCAGCAATGACAAACTTAGTAAATGCGCATTGAAAGGCTACTATGTATTTCTCTCCTTTTTCCGTCATCGGTAGGGGTCCCAATAGATCCATGTGCAAGCTCTGTAGAGGTCGTTGGCATTCAATAGCTTCTAATGATAATACTGGTTTAGTGTGCGCGTTTACGTTGATTACACATCACGCATGCTGCACTCGGGATTGTTCTCATGCCACGTGGGGAGTTAAAGAACACTAATGGGGATCCGCAGGAAATACTTCTGGTTGGGTATGAAACAAATCGTGGTGGTAGTTCTGCAACAGCTCAAGTTGCAGGTTCTCTGGTACACACACCAGGTCTCTATGGGCGTTCTCCGGCCTAAAATAAAGAACATTCTTATGTAATACAAAATTTTCCTTGTTCATGTTCCAGTACCTGGACTGCTTAGAGTTGAATGTTGTGTGGGTCACTCCGGCTTGTAATCATCGTATAATTGCACTTAAAAACTCGTCTTCTTGTTGTAGCGCTGCGTATTTGTTGAGGTCCTCCTCACTAGCATGGAGGGAGATCATCGTGGCACCTACAAACTGCACGTCATCGTCTCCGTCTGTAGTCATGGCTGATGACTCCTTTACTCTGGACAGCGCATCCGGCACCACATTCACTTTGCCAGGGCGGTATGTAACCTTCAAATCATATTCCTGTAACTGTAGTGAATATTTGGCCAATCGGGAATTCTTGCGGCTAGCTGTCATCAGCCAAGTCAACGGTCTATGATCACTAGACACTTCGGTAGGAAATCCATGTGTTAAATGTCTGAAGTGTTTTCATGCACAGATTACAGAGCCGTCAACGCCGTCACCAAGACGCTATGTCATCCGTTACCCCACCAAGATGCAGTAAAGGAGATGCTGGGTGGAGCAGGATTGTTTTCCACCATAGACTTACAGAAGGCATATTATGTATTACACTGGTTCCAGCGAAGCGTGGCTGCCTGAGTGATTGGAGTTATTCTGTTCTTTGTTCTGTGTGACGCTTGATCTTTTTGTGTTACATATCATGGCTCAAGTTACTCATGAGGCGTTCGAGGAGTACCAGGAGCAGATGCGGGGGGAGCTGCAGCGAATCAGGGATGCCCAGGAAGCGGCAATCAGAGCGACTCATGATCATCTGAAGGATACTGTTGCACAGCTGTGTTAAGTACATATGCCAGCCCATCACCATGTGCATTTGTTTGTGCTTTTTTTGTCTATTACCCAATCAGAGCCCTGCACTTGCATATCTAGACCATTGCAGCAAACCATTTTTGCTATTATTCGGCAATAATTTTTACAGTTATCAACACAAACTTGAGTTTTTGGTATCATTGTAACCAGAAATGGGAGCTGACTGCGTAGAGTGCTTTTGAAAAGTGAGTTCCGTTCCAATCTTTCGCTATTTCATAACAACTGATTTTTTGTTGATTTTTGAGCTAAATTTTGTGTAAAACAACTTCGCTGTACCAGGAGTATGGAACTTCTTATCAGTGCATAATTTTCACATTAGATAGTTTTGTGGGTTGTTACTGGGTAGAAAAAGATTCATATCTGTGCACCCATCTGACTTCTTGTAATGGCCAATTTAATTTCACCCCAATTTGCCAGCATCAAGCGTAGCCCACTATTTGCATCTGCTCATTCAAGCGCTTACGGCTCATACAAACTTATTGAAGAGTTGTTAGTAGAATCCTACTAATGGAATCCTATGAAAGCTTGTCATTGTATGGGTATGTGGTTGTTAGCTTATGTAACCTAAACACACTTACTAGCTTTAGGTATGGACAATAAATTATCACAGACTGATTTCTGTTATTTAATCATGTCATTTCCAAACACTCGACAACATTTTGTCTCCTTCCTCACTTTCTTCTAGTAGGCAAAGTTATAAAAACCAATACATGTTACACAATTCAACAGTGGTGTATACAAGTAAACACCAATTGAAAGATCACATATTAACTTTCCATAACAAAAAACATGTATGGCGGAAGTTAAGCTTGATATTCCGGAAAATACCAACATGCTAGTCAGATAGACGCAATAAGTGAATTTTAAATCAGATATAAGTACTGCTTGCTAATACATCACACTGCTTTTCATGCATCCTCTTGCCATACCATTCCTAAATAAACATTCTGTCCTGATGTCCAAATTTTGCCGCCAATCTTGAAGGTACAACATACTATAGATGTAGGCAGCTAGTAAATAGTCAGCAGTTCACCATAATCATGAAAGGACAGTGTGCATTTTTTTGTACAGCATTTTATTATAACATACATACATTGAGCCAGTTGAGAGAGTTTCTGCAGCATGTAGACACTCCAACTATCACTGAGAATTACTGGTGCACCAAACGGAGAAGAAACAGGCAATTAATGCTAAAGAACACGTATTATCACGAAGGAAAGGTGGAAGAATATCTAAGCTATTTCGGAATGGATAAATTCCTATCTTTGTCTGCTGACGAGAAGAAACTTCACAGAGTTACAGACTGCAAAACCTGCAAGGAACGTCACAGGGATCATTTTGGATTGCGAATAGACAACGCAGTCGTATTAGAAAGTAGAACTTGCTCCATAGATGCTCAAAAGCTACCGAGAGAGTTCAATGACGCAGACAGCCGACGATTTGTTGCTGACCTGGTCAAAGCTGGAGACAAGTTTATGTCCAAGACTCCAAACCCAAAGACTGTGATGCAGCTGCTAAAGACACCGGAATTGACTCCAGATCGGGTACCCGAGTCTGTGAAGCGGAAGATTCTCCGTGAAGCCAAGGCTGCCGTTGAGAATGCTGAACCAGAAAGAGATTTTGTCGCTCTCTATTCATCAACTCAGTCACTTTCTGAGTGGGAGAGACAGCGAAGAGATAGCTCAGGCAAATACGAATCCGCAAGTAAACAAACACAGCATGTGGGTGATATTGACAAATACACGCTTGATGAGGAAAAAGCTCGTGATATTTTTCGAGATGATGGTGTTGAAAACATTGCTAACTGGAGCAGGTTGGCTAGGGAATGCAATCTGTTGGGGCCCTCAGGAGAGGCACCAAAGAATGGAGGACAGGTATGTGTTTATTTAATTTCAACCTCCTGCAGACACTAAATATCAGTAAATGTCAAAGTGGTTGCATGCTAAAAGCATTGGATATTTTGGATTCTTTTTAGTGTCACTTACTGTGATGCATTAAATTTTGATGACTTTGGGTTCACCAAATATTAAAACCATCAACTTTTGAATGTTGCAATATTATTATCTACCAGTAGAATGCTGAGCAATATTTCCAGTGTCAAATGATTCTAAATCTGTTTATCTTGAGTGACTCATACCATAGGGAACACAAGTTTCAACTACTAGTGATTCCAAAGTTTACTGCAAAATTGATCTTACTTTCTCTAACTTTGCCTGGTATTATATTAATTGGTTTTAAATATTGGCGTCTGTACTTGCTAAACTTTGGTGGGACAACTCCAAATAAATTTGATGCCTAATATGGTAATTCGACAAGAAGCGAGATAATATTTTACATTTTACACAAATAGTGAATTGGCTGCAAAGAATAAATTCATCAAGGGAGCTGAAATTCTTGATGTTTTCTTGAAGCAGCAGTCAGTTTATTAAATGTCAGCAATTAACTTATGGCAGCTGTAGGCAATTAAAAATCATATCCAAGATTAGAGTTACAGATTTTCGGATTCTTATATCTCATAATCACCTTGGATACCATAACCTTACAATAACAATTATTCATTTTGAAGGTTTTAAAGAAATTTGCTGAAAAGATGGGCTATGAACCATCCGTAGTAAAGAGGCGCAGAATAAGCTGGTGTAAGGAATCATCAGACATGATGGCAGTTATACGAACACCAGCGAGGAAACTGCGGGAACTGAAGTATGAGAGAATTGCTACAGGAGAAATAGATATAGGTGAATGCATAGTGCCAATTCTCGCATGCGAGAGCAGTTCAGGAGATGAAGGAGGCCATGGCAGGGCTGGCCGCTCAGATGACGGACAGCATTACCACCTTGACTTCAAAGATGGAGGTGACGAGATTGGAGACCATGGAGCATACTGGCAGCTTGCTAAGGAGGTCCGCGCGCCAGTCGGACCTGGCGCAAGGGTCGGAGGTAAGCTTTGACCTGCGGGCAGAAGTAAAATCGGAGATGGGGCAGGCAACAAACCCCAAGGAATGGTTAAAATTCTCACTGAAACCAATTGGAGGCGGTACAGGCGATCTGTCTTGGGGGGAGTTCCTCGCCAAATTCAATGTCTGCTGCGTGTTCAACGACGTACCACCGGCAAGTCAGCCAGCAGTGCTGAGTTTCTATTTGCACGGAATACCAAAAGGCTACTACGATGAGCTTATCAGAGAGGATAAGACGATTTCATTTAAGGAGCTATATAAAGGCATGAGGAGGAAGCTAGGGGCAAGCAGAGGATCAGACCAGACGGCGCTGGAGATATCTATGACGAGGCAGAAGGGTGGAGAGACCGTCAAAGAGTAATACAAAAAGTATAATTCCAATGGCTAAAAAGTAATACAACTATCAATGTCTGCAATACAAAATCAACTGAACTTTGCTTCCAAATCTTTTCTCATTTATAGGTCATTAGGCATGCGGACCTGGAAGTTGAGTGCAAGTCCGGCGGAAGATAGAAAACCAACAATAATGCATATGTACGAATAACATGGTCTTCATATCAATAGAATATAATATATGCTTAAACCATAATTCGCTTTACTGGGTGTAACATATAATGATAAATACAGGTCTGCACTCATTATTCCCACAATAGTGGCAAGTGTCATAAAAACCTAAAATTACAGCTGGTCACGAGGGCAGCCCTAGACGGTACAGTAGTGCCTGGCACAAACATGTCTCCAAATGAGTTTACTGTTCGGGTTACATGGGGTATGGGGAGCCGTCTTCTTTTTCTTTGTCGGTGTACTATATATATTGGTCCATAGCATTTGTCTAGCCATTACACGGGTTTTTGGTGAGAAGTTGTCTTCTTCTGTCATTGTCTGAATAATGGATATAAGTTAAGTGGTACTAGCCATCACAGAATCCCTAAGGGGTATTATGACAAACTACTCAAAGAGGATGGGGGGATTTCGTTTAAGGACCTATGTGCAGGCATGCGAAGAAAGCTGGGTGCAAGCAGAGGGTCTGACCAGACGGCACTAGAAATCTCGATGACGAGGCAGAAGAGTGGAGAGACCGTGAAGGAGTACTACGAGAGATTTAGAAAGGTTGTGACGGCCGGTGGTAGCCCCTAATGGACCCCTCCGTAGCCCTACACTCCAAAATGGTCTACTGCTCTGGTTGGCTTCTGGTTAGTTTCTGGGGAGTTGTCTTCTTTTATGGTTGGTTTCTGGGGAGTTGTCTTCTTTTACGGTTGGTTTCTGGGGAGTTGTCGTATTTCACGGTTGGCTAGGGGAGTAAAACAGATATAACTATAGGTAAAATGTCCACTAAGTTTGCCTAGCCATCACATCAGTAATATCTTTCCTAATCCTCGGACTATTCATGGTCAATGCGGTGAGGATTACAATTATTTTAAAAGATAACATACAAATAGACTCAGTTGTTGCTATTTATAAAATAACTATGACAATATAATAACAATTATTCAAAGAAATTAACAACTTATTATCATTATCACTACTACTGCTTTATTACTATCTCTTTGGAGAATCAATTATTGTTCGTGATTGTTTGTAAACAGAGCCTCCATTGAGTGAGGCTCCTTCTCTATCTACTAGTAGCAGTCTTAGCTCTATCAGTACTTCTGTTGCTGAAACTGCTGGCTTGTCAACCCTTGCGTTGCCATTTACTCTCGTACTACTACTACTGATTCATTGTTGGAGTCGTTGCTAGTAGTAATATCTCAGTTGCTACAGTTACGGCTGCTGCTATCGTATCCACTTCGGTGGTGGTTGGGGAATCACTTTCAGAGAATCACTTCTGCATGTTAAGTTTCCTGTTCCTGGTGAGCTTGGTAAGAAGTATCTATTTTTGTGTCTATGTTCGAAAGGTATTTTTTGGTATTTTGTTGTTTTTAATTTTAGATTGGACCATCCTTGGACCTATAGTTGCTAGTTTCGCAATGTTAGCCTGTGTCATTGTTGCGTTGTGTATATAAAAAAAGTAAGAAATAAATGTAAATTGTAGATCGGTCTTCATTGGTGTACGTAACACTTGTGGTGGGGCTCACAAGCAGTCTAAGTGCTTGCTTGTGTGGAATTTTATATAGCTTGCGTCAGCATGGAGTAGCTCCAGTTATCATCGTTTAAGGATGATTATTAATATCTGCATCAGCATTGTATCCAGCCAGTTGCTGAGATACAATACAAAACTTGAAAATGTTTGCAGAACTTTGCTGAAGAAGTGGTGTCAGCTAGAATTGGAGATCTTAATCCAAGAAAAAAGATTATCTCAGGCAACTGAAGCTTAGTGTCAAGTATTCCAAACAACATACACAATTTTTGCAAGTGATTAAATTGGTATCAAAAACGTTTTCACGTAAAGCCGTGGACATTTATAAGCATTCTTTTTTTGCACAGGTAACAGCTTATGGAAGAACTTTAGTCAACTTGAGAAACACACGGACAAATCTTTCCCCACGCAAACGACTGCTCAATACTTGACCTGATTAACAACGGAAGATTTCAAGGCTTGGAAGAGACGGGTGATAACTTCGTTGAAACTGGGAAAGCAAAATCATTTAGCAGACTATCAGTGCCAATTCACCTAGGATTCTTTGTACTAGATTATGCCAAGTTACTTTTGCTCAGACTCTATTATGATTTCTTGCTCAAGATTTTGAGATTTGGTGATTTTGGTTTGATACAGTGTGATACCGATTCAATATATCTGAGTTTGACCAGAAAAAGTTTGTTTGTCACCGTGAGACATGATATGAGAGACTCAATCATGCAAGAAAGCGAGAGTTGGAAAGCTAGAAGTTATTGCGAGGAACATAAATTTACGTTCTTTAAACAAGTATTTTCCGGCAAAAAATGGAATCTTAAAAATTGTTGCAAGACAGTATTGATGTACAATTTATGCCAGCAAGCCATCAGTTTTAAAAATATACTATAAACAAGAAAATAAGCAGGAAGTCAGTTTTTATTTAGCCATTGATCTAGCATACTGTGTATGTTTTTGGGTATTACTTTCTTTGGATTTACTTGCGCATTATTTTATATTTTTTACTCACTCATAAAACTTAGGATTATTTACTAATTCTCAGGACTTTTCCACCAGATGAGTACATATCACCACATCCAGTTTTTTCATCCCTGGCTAGTAAACCTTCAGGGATTTTTCTGGAGAAATAAACCAAGTTTTAAAACAGATTTAACCTTGTATTCTCGTGAACAGGAGATTACTATTTTTACCTAGAAGCCTCTGTAAAGGTGAAATTGAGTAGACAACTCTGATAGAAGTAAGATTAAATCGTGAATTAGAAGTAAAGAGAAGTTTTCTGCACTTGTGTGATGGCTAGGCAAACTCAGTGGACATTTTACCCTTAACTATACCTATTTTACACCCTAGCCACTATTGAAGAAGACAACTCCCCATACTTCACTGCTAGAAGCCAACCAGAACAGCAGACCAACTTGGAGACATGTTTCTGCCAGACACTACCGTACTGCCCTTGTGACCAGCTGTGAAATTTAGAACATGATGACACTCCGCCGCATTTTCAGTTTATGAGTGCAGACATCTACTTTAAGTCTTCACCTCAATTGTATGTTATCTTTTTGTACCAAGCCCAACAGATTATAGCTTTGTATAATATATTTTATTAGTTTGTATTATGACCATATTATTCATGCATTTATGTTATTTTTGAATTTCTTATTTCCATATAATTAGTCCTCAACTTCCAGGTCCGTCTTTCATATCACCCATAAATCAGAAAAACATTTGGAAGCAAGGACAGTTGTACTTTAGCCATTGACTTTGTTTACTGTATTTTTGCATGTATTTTTGCATTTGCTTGTGTACCTTTTTGTATTATTTACCCACTCAGTGGATATTTCCTTACGTCTTAGAACTGTCATACAGATAAGTACTTTTGCTTTATCCAGTTTTTTCATCCCTGGTTATTGTTACAGCGGGGGTTTTTCTGGAATAATAAATTAAGTTGTGAATAAAAACTTGACCTGGTTTTTCTCGTGAGCAGAGATTTTAAAGGATTACAATTTGTCATTTAGCCTTTAGTAGAAGTTGTCTACCCTTGTTTAGACAATTCTGAAGATTGAATAGTTTTTGAATATACATATACTTGAGCAATCAGCAATCACTAATAATCCCTACTGCTTGGTGTAACCTCTGGTTGTCCAGAAGGCCATCAGCAGGAGGAGGTTTATTACACTTGTTTGGAACAATAATCATGGACAATTATGGAAATCAAGTTGAGTAAATATATTGGCAATAACTGATAAAACCTACTGCGTGGTGGAACCTTCATTTATCCAAAAGATCACAAGTAGAAGCACAGGTTTATTACAAAATTAAATGATTAAACTTAAAGTTATTTCCACAATTTTAAGAGTTTTCTCTCTACGTGCTGGAACTAATTGATTGTATCAACATTTACTCTTTATTATTACTATTCACTATTTGATTGACTTTCTTTGATACACTTCTCTTATTTCAGTATTTTTCAAGCATTTGAACCATTATTTGACTTAAAAAGAGACAACAACACTTGTCTTTATCACTGAACTAATTTTCACAGTGCACATATATGAGCTACATCAAATCCATCAACACGGTAAGTTTACCTATCATGCATACATCTGCGTCTCATGATTGCATCCATCAGGCACTGTTCAGTCGAATAGATGCCTGTAGCAGAGGTATGCTACGATGATAGGTGTATTTACAAAACCATTTGTCACTTTATAGGTATAAATGTATATCCGCATATAGCTAACATTTGACCTCTTCCAACGTTTTGTAGAGGTGCTTGGCTTTGACTTCAGCAACTTAAACAAGCGTGATAATAAATTGTTGTGAAACATACAGAAAAGAGCCACCAATTCAACAAAACCATTTTTAGGTCAGTTTAATGATCTCATTTATTTGTAATTATAAATAAACAACTGTACTACAAAAGTGATCACTGAATAGATAATTTGCATGAGTTCTTCTACTGCCTGTCAGTTGATGCTTTGTATGTTCAAGTCAAATCAGTTTACTGCTACACAAAATTTATGACTAATTATTGAGATTAAAATACTTCCACTAATTAATTCAGTGCACTCACCCATAAACCAAACAGCTTATTGCTTGCTACGCAATGGACTTCCGACTTTAATCAACTACCCAGTGAAATATACGTTGTCAATCAGCAGTACTATAGATCACTTGCCCCGCCCTTACTGAAACTGTGGCATGCCACCGTTGACCTTCAAACCAATTTAGGTCTCGTATATCATCTGCTATCGTTTCTGTGTTGTCAGTAGGTGCTGTTGACTAGCGCCCCTCATCCTGTCTAGTTAGGACTACACCGGCAGCCTAACAACTTCTTTGATTAACAGGGTAATGCTGGCCCTCTTTTGTTAGTAAACTTGGGATTTGTTACGTACTGCATTGAACGATCCACCCCTGGAGCAATGCAAACACGTATGCACAGACCGTGAGTTACACACTCGTCCACTCCTAAATAGTTGCACGATGCAGCCAGCGCTGTTGATGCTGATTATAGACCCAACTGGGTACATGTTCAGTGGAGACCAAACAGGGAGTTAAAAGATCTAGATTGACCAGTGGCGCTATAGGATCTAGATTGGACCCGTAGTTTTGTTGATAGGGTTAGTGGTGCTGGTAGGAAAGGAATATTTCTATCACCACAAGACAGGCACCCTCAGAGCTGTTGGAGCGGTAGACAGCATAAATTTACTCTACCTAAATTACTCAAGTACAGCTTTCCCGCTAAACGGTATGATTAAACATTCCCTAGTGTTAAATGAGTGGAAAGATTTCAGGTCAAAGGTTAGCCTAAATGACTTGGCTAGCGAGCAAGCCAAACAATCGCTGATTTTACAACACCGAGGAATCACAGCATCTGCCTCGTTTGATGCCAAGAAAGCGGCGCAGGATGCCTCACGAAGCATTGTTAATACTGGCACTTTTGAATTTTTTGCCGGCTGGGCTAATTTGGATATCAAGCAGTTGTGGATATTCACCTGATTGTGCGTAAGAGTGATACAAAAAGGTAGATCGATCAGTATTCTCCTCTTGTACAAAGAGAAGTGTTGAACCAGTCTGGGAGGGAGGGCTGTTGATCCCACATACAGATATAAAAGAAATGGAGGAAAGTGGGGATGGTTAAATTGTCCCCAATATAAACAGAAGAGGAACCCCAGATACCAACAGCAGGACCCACCGTTTAGGGAGATTGATGACAACGTCTGATACAACCAGGTAAACAACAACCACCTGCTAACAAGCAGTCTAACAACCACCTGCTAACACCTACCACTGTATATTATTGTGCACTGTTGTAACTACCACTTCACTAAAGAGTAGATAATCAACATAGCTACACCATTTCCCACCTTGAATTATCAACCAATGCACATTCAGTCACTGTATACCATGTCTAGCACAGTTTGAATTACCTCAAACTGCGAAATATCAGCTTTCTCCCAGAAAATAGGATGGAAATTCAGAAAAGATATAAAGGTTTTTGTGAACTATGAAGAAGAATAAAGACATATGATAAGGGCAAAAAAAAATGCCTGCAAAAAAACAAGACCTAAACCTAATGAAAGTGCGGAGAAAAAAATCTTGTAGGAAAAGCAAAAGAGAAAAAATGCACACACAAATGCCAGGATTGGTCGTAGAGAAGGAAGTACGCACAATAAGTTAAGGGAATGTCCACAAAAACAAAAAAACGTAGTAAAAGTAATATGAAACTGAAGGAACTACTCGCTGAAAAAAAGTTGAAAAGGTGCCTGCGAGACTCCAGAAGAATGACTAACACACGAAAACTTCATTGCGTGAACGACCATCAAAAAAATTATGGTTGCAACCCGGCACGAGGAATTGGATGTGACCTACAATCAATGTCAGCAGATGATTCAAGACAAACAAAGCATGTTTGGAACATTACTTGTTGAAAGCGATATATGGTGCACTCACAACCGGGTAAGTTATAAATTTAAGGGGGGTTTTACCTGTTGTAAGGAACACAGCTTCACTGCCAGCAATGCGTACCTCAGCAGTGCCATTATCCTGGAAAGACATGGAGAGAATGAAGCCATGGAAAGTACAGCTGGGCAGGTGGGACACTGCCAATATGAGCGAGGTAAGTGTCAATTACGTGTCAAGGCTTTGCTCATCTGGACACCTGACCCTAGTGAACATTGCGCGTACACTTTTCATAGAAACTAAACAGGCACCCAGCGCGGGAAAACCTGGCTATCAAATGATGAAAAACTAGCACTAACCTTTCATCACTTTAAACCGATACCAATGACGGGTACATACGAGCAGGGAGTGGTATTTTCCGACCAACACATCGCGGTGAGATGGGGGAAACAACCGGTCTAGGAGAGATGCCCCCAACACAGGTGACCTGCCAGAAGATGGACCAGTTACAGCATCAGAACTGAACAGTAGGTTACAAGCTTTAGAGCTGCGCACAAAGACTAATACGCAAACTATGTTTCAGCATGCGCTACAATCTACCTGCCAATATAAGATTAGTTCAACCAACCTCATTACTACCACCATTGTAGCTAGCCCTACATTGACAACAATGTATTTGCGAGATCATACTTATTTGTACGCTGTGATTACGGGGAATTCATTACTGCCTATCCTTGTCAGCAGGTCACTCAATACCACAATATCGCGTCTGATACTTGCAGCAATAGAGTACCAGTAAGTGCTATAATTAATCAGGATAACTACACCCTCCACCTGGACCCGACTACCAATGTGTTAGACCAAAATGCAGCGCTAGGGGATTGCTTACTGGATGTAGAGGTACCTGTGGTGCTGGTAGGAAAGGAATATTTCTATCACCACAAGACAGACACCCTCAGAGCTGTTGGAGCGGTAGACAGCATAAATTTACTCTACCTAAATTACTCAAGTACAGCGTTCCCGCTAAACGGTACGATTATACATTCCCTAGTGTTAAATGAGTGGAAAGATTTCAGGTCAAAGCTTAGTCTAAATGACTTGGCTAGCGAACAAGCCAAACAATCGCTGATTTTATAACACCTAGGAATCACAGCATCTGCCTCGTTTGATGCCAAGAAAGCGGCGCAGGATGCCTCACGAAGCATTGTTAATACTGGCACTTTTGAATTTTTTGCCGGCTGGGCTAATTTGGATATCAAGCAGTTGTGGATATTTACCTGATTGTGCGTAGGAGTGATACAAAAAGGTAGATCGATCAGTATTCTCCTCTTGGACAAAGAGAAGTGTTGAACCAGTCTGGGAGGGAGGGCTGTTGATCCCACATACAGATATAAAAGAAATGGAGGAAAGTGGGGATGGTTAAATTGTCCCCAATATAAACAGAAGAGGAACCCCAGATACCAACAGCAGGACCCACCGTTTAGGGAGATTGATGACAACATCTGATACAACCAGGTAAATAACAACCACCTGCTAACAAGCAGTCTAACAACCACCTGCTAACACCTACCACTGTATATTATTGTGCACTGTTGTAACTACCACTTCACTAAAGAGTAGATAATCAACATAGCTACACCATTTCCCACCTTGAATTATCAACCAATGCACATTCAGTCACTGTATACCATGTCTAGCACAGTTTGAATTATCTAAAACTGCGAAGTATCAGTTTTCTCCTAGAAAAGCTGGATGAAAATTCAGAAAAGATCTAAAGGTTCTTGTGAATTATGAAGAAGAATAAAGACTTACGAAAAAGACAAAAAAAGAATGCCTGCAAAAAAACAAGACCTAAACCTAATAAAAGTGCAGAGAAAAAAATCTTGTAAGAAAAGCAAAAGAGAAAAAATGCACACACAAATGCCAGGATTGGTCGCAGAGAAGGAAATACGCACAATAAGTGGAGGAATGTAAACAAAAACAAAAAAAACGTAGTAAAAGTAATATGAAACTAAAGGAACTGCTCGCTGAAAAAAATTTGAGAAGGTGCCTGCGAGACTCCAGAAGAATGACTAACACACGAAAACTTCATTGCGTGAACGACCATCAAAAAAATTATGGTTGCAAAAAACACATAAAATGACGCCAATCTAATTTATCATGTCATACATGGGTAGAAAAATGAATAGCAAGAGTATTTATCAGTTTTATGTGGATATTTATGAATTGTTGGGATTTGAATTTGCACTCAACGATAACTGAAAACTCCATGCAGTAATTAATTGTTATTATAATTATTGCTGCTACTAGTAAAAAGTGGAGTTAGCAACAATTGTGTTCAGCATATTGTAACTTAAATGATCCATATGTGATTTCACAATAAAACATCAAATTCTCATAGCATATTTTGTTATTGATACTTAGCTAAATACCCAGACATAAAATTATCATTTTGGAGATAATGCCGGACACGTATTAACCAATTGTTAAGTGAGATTATTGGTTTGATATGGCTAACACGAATAAGTGCAGTAAAATCATTAATAAAGTGAGCAATATCAAGTCAAAGGTAACCACGTGCTTACACTAAAACAAACGCAAAAACTATACACAGTCATCACTAACTCATGTAACACTTTTCAAACCATAAGAAACAGAAACTACACCTGGTGCACAAATAAAAACACTTGCACCCAGTTCAATAATCAATCATTGTTGAAAATCCAAAACAAAGGCAGAAAATTCAGCGCATAAACTTTTATTGTAACTGAAATACTAATGACGGATAATATTTTGAAGTTATTGAGTGACTAAGTAATTCACAAGGCTGTATTAACAGTTAGTATATGCGACTACTTTGAGTGCCAACAAAAAGGCAGCAAAAATAAGTAAAGAAGGTTGAATATAAAATTTATAGCATGCAAGCCCTAAAAAATGCAGCTGCATGGGCTACAGGCAGGACAAGGAGACAATACCAACCATTGGGCACCAAGGAAGCGCTAGCTGCCACTGGCTTATACCCGCAACTAAACGCAGAAAACGTTGCGCCAGTCGGTGAGACAGCTATGGCTTCAACTGACCCAGCGGCAGTGGCAAGGAGGCACCCCACCTCCAGGTCACTACCTTTGAGCTACCATCAGGCTAGAGTGCGACGAAGGAACACTCCAATAAGCACTCACGCACCCGCTCAAGTCGCTCGCCCACAGCATCTGGCCCCAGACAGATAGCTACTCCAGCTAATTCACCGGCTCCCCAGCAAAGGAACCCTTTAGCCTGGCCTCAACAACTCCAAACATCATCGGTTCAACCCCAGCAAAACCCCTTTCAGACCACCCCTAGGGCTCAGCCACCAGGAACATACAGCCAACAAACCACTCACAGAGCACCTCCTGAACAGCTCACATACGGGTCACCTACAGGAGCACCCGCACTGCAGAGGGAGGAAGTTTCAAGAACAGAGGCAAAGACGATGGAATACAATGAGAAGGTTAGGAGGGGACAAAAGTTGGTCCAGTTCAACTCTCATTCAGTGAATGAAGTGAGTGACCAATCACCAAAAAAAGCAAGGACCTTGAAGCGCAAGCGCTAACAAAACATAAAAACATTAACTGAAATGACGACAGCCCAGGCAGTCGAAAACGCTCCTACTGGGAAGGAAGAAAACAAAAACCTCAAGTATGGAGTCAAACCTGCCCAAAAAACAGGCCGGAGAAGGACAAGCTGAGCAAGCACAGATCAGAGAAGATGTTCCGAAGGTGGTGTTAAAGAAAAACTCACTGAACGACTGAAGGTTTTGCGAAGATGGACAAACCTCGAAACACTTTGCAGTGCTTCATGATAAAAATAAATAGCTTCGTATTTTGTGTTTTTTTGCGCTTGAATAAGGAAAGTAAATTTTTTATGCTTTGTAATTCTATAGTAAACCGGATTAACTTTCAACGACATTGTTATAGTAGCAAATACCCTTACAACAGTAGCAAGATCGAATAGTATATGGACTTCTTACAGCGCAATAAAATGACATAATGGTAACAATATGGCTAAATAAGAATGAAGGGGGGGGGGGGAGAGAAGTGTGAGTTACTAATGGTGTATTTGACTTTGATGTTAAAGAATGTATAATAGACAGTGTACTTATACAAGGACTACAAAAGGTTATACAATAAAGATAGTATAGTCTTCCGACACCTGACCTCAAATGCAATTGGCCCTTTCTGGTGATATTTATACAACTTCTTAATAAATTTTTGTGGTGAAGACCTGTGTTAACACATTCATTTTTCAATAGTTGATCCCATATACAGATATAAAAGAAACGGAGGGAAGTGGGGAAGGTTAAATTGATGATAATGTAGCAGATGTCAACAGAAGTCACCTACTCAATTGAGTTCCAGTCTAACAGGTACTTGACATTACCTAACACCTACCACTGTTGTAACTACCACTTCACTAAAGAGTAGATAATCAACATAGCTACACCATTTCCCACCTTGAATTATCAACCAATGCACATTCAGTCACTGTATATCATGTCTAGCACAGTTTGAATTACCTCAAACTGCGAAATATCAGCTTTCTCCCAGAAAATTGGATGGAATTTCAGAAAAGATATAAAGGTTCTTGTGAACTATGAAGAAGAATAAAGACATATGATAAAGACAAAGAAAGAATGCCTGCAAAAAAACAAGATCTAAACCTAATGAAAGTGCAGAGAAAAAAATCTTGTAAGAAAAGCAAAAGAGAAAAAATGCACACACAAATGCCAGGATTGGTCGTAGAGAAGGAAATACGCACAACAAGTGGAGGGAATGTCCACAACAAGTGGAGGGAATGTCCACAATAAGTGGAGGGAATGTCCACAACAAGTGGAGGAAATGTCCACAAAAACAAAAAAAAACGTAGTAAAAGTAATATGAAACTAAAGGAACTGCTCGCTGAAAAAAAATTGAAAAGGTGCCTGCGAGACTCCAGAAAAATAACTAACACACGAAAATTTCGTTGCGTGAACGACCATCAAAAATTTTATGGTTGCAAAAAACACCTAAAATGATGGCAATATAAGTTATTATGTCATACATGGGTATAAAAACGAATAGCAAGATTTTTTATCAGTATTATGCGGATATTTATGAATTGTTAGGATCTGAATTCTCGTTTAACGATAACCGAAAATTCCATGCAGTAAATAAATACTATTATAATTATTGCAGCAAACTTGTTCAGCATATTGCAACTCAAATGATCAATGTGTGATATCACAATAGAATAACACATTCTCATACCATATTTTGTTATTGATATTTAGCTAACTATCCTGATACAAAATTATGATTTTGGAGATAACGCCGGCCACGTATTAACCAATAGTAAAGTGAGATTATTGGTTTGCTATGGCTAACACCATGAAGTGCACTACAATCATTAATAGAGTGAGCAATGTTAAGTCAAAGCTAACCATGTGCATACACTAAAACATATGCAAAAATTCTGCAGTCATCCCCATCTATGTAAGATTTCTCAATCCATAAACACAGAAACTACACCTGGTGCACAAAAAAAAACTTTTGCACCCATGAGAACCCGATTGTTCTAGGAGATCTGCTCTTATGATACCACTCTTGTTAGATCTGATTTTCTCTCACTTGTTTCTGTGAATTATCTGTTTTCCCGGTCTGGTGTTTTAGTGAAATACAATCCATCCAAACACTGCAACATTGTGTTAACAAAATTGAGTGGTGGTTTCTAGTGACTGCAGTCTGAGTTTGAGTTTAATTAGCTTACTGTAAGCGTGAGAGGCAGGTGAGCACTTACATAACTGTGTACAATCATATGCCTTGTTAATGAATAATGGGACTCCATTTGACTATTATTGGTTGGTAACTCCTTTTGTTGGTTGGCCACTTTTATCTTGGTAAGTAAAGGGGGTTGCTCATCTTGTTTTTCAAATTTGGCATGGGAGTGTAGGGCAATTCTGCTTGTGGGTTGTTGGTCATTTTGGTTGTTGGTTGGTTTGTGGTGGTGTCTCATGGTATTGTTGGTATTTTTCTGTGCGTATACGAAACACTTATTCTTTGGTCCCACTATCTCCTGGTGAGAAAATATCATAGCGCCCTCGCTATGATATGGAAGTCTGGTAGGTTTGTCACTGTGGAATTAGATAGCTGTAGAACATTTAACAACCAACTAACGAGCCACCCGGCCTCATTTCACAATTATTTAGAACTCTAAATTTTTATAACATGCGGAGTAAGTAAGGTACACTTCACCAGTATTCATAGCTACATAAGTGAGTAAATGTAAAAATAAAACTACATATGTCAATTTGGAGCATGGATAAAGCTTAGCTGTCTATCTATTTACATGGACAATATATCAATCTACCTACAAAACGTCAAAACCAGCGCTCCTAAACAGGCGTGTAAAATCTATTCAGTATCATTTGGTAACTAAACTGTGATTGGTCTCATCAATCACATAGCATTTAGCTATCCCAATGCGTAGTGCTCAAGTCAGTATAATAGATAATTTTATTTGTTTTTTCTTTAATATCTGCTCACAGTACGTTCTACTTTCTTCGAGAGTTATTTACAAAAGAAGTTAACCAGAATAATGTTTACAGCTTACACAATCCAAACTCTCCTATAGACCAGCAGAAAATATAAAATAAATTGATGGACTGACAATTGTCTTAAGTAGGATAAGCGCTGCAAGGGAACTTGAGACAGGTTAGGTAACGACAAGGCAAAACACAAAGGAACATTGCTTAGTGCAAATCCTATGTAGAAAAGCTGTGGCCAAGTCATCATTACTGAGGTCTTACTTGCGTTGGTCATATTTAGTATATAAGTGTGGGCCTCCTTCAGTGTAGTCATATTCAGCAATGGCATCTAGCAGTACTTGTGAGTTTTGTGGAATCCTGAGACAAGAGGGACTATCTGTGGGGGAGTATTTGAAAAAAATGGTGCAGGCTGTGCGCGACAGCTGCCAAGGGAGATACAGGTAATTGTCTATGTGTTCCTCAGTGTTGTGACCTTCAACTAGACTTTAATAAGAACAAAATGCAATTGGTTAGATTTATGCTTCCTTTTCCTTGCCTTAATCCTTTATCTATGGTTGTAGTAATGACGAGCTCGAGAGTGCTATTGCTGCGGCCAGGCAGCTGGCTGACGGGTCCAGCAGCACTAGTGGATTGAGCGTGGAGGATGTGTTCGAGGGGCAAGGGCAAGGACAATTGGTTAGATTTATGCTTCCTTTTCCTTGCCTTAATCCTTTATCTATGGTTGTAGTAATGAGGAGCTCGAGAGTGCTATTGCTGCGGCCAGGCAGCTGGCTGACGGGTCCAGCAGCACTAGTGGATTGAGCGTGGAGGATGTGTTCGAGGGGCAAGGGCTGGCTGCTGCAGAGGCTGAAGTCTCCAGCACCCAGGAAATCTCGACCAACGGCCTCATGCCAGCGGGCATGGAAGGTGAGGAGTGGCATGATGTCTTTGAGGACTGCGACGCAGCCTGCCGCGAGGAGATCCTGATCCTCGGAAGGTCACGATGCGTGCATGGCTGCAGGCTGTGCCGCAACTGTAACGGCCTCACTGAGGCAGATGTCCTCTGTGAATACGGCCAACTGGGCTTTTTCAACAAGCCTACCTCCGGGTAGTCCCTCTCTCTCTTTTCTTTTTTTTTTGAGTTACACAACAATCTATCATTTATGTTTTTCTCTCCGGCTCAAAATAATAATATTACTCACAACCTGATGTCTCGGCTTCGTTGGTTGTTATCCATTTGTTTGTGTACTGTTGTACAATTGTGGTGAATCCACTAGATGCGGTTAGATATGTGCTGGTAAAATAGAATCTTGTTGTTTCATGCTTAAAATTAAGTGATCCCTGCATATGAATGAGGGAAGCGGATAATAAATCCAGTGGTGTCAAGGTTGACGAAGATTAATTGACAGTGTTAGCAACTGACTCCTGTCTAGTCGCTTGTAAAGAGGGTTGCAAGCAATGTTGTGATGGAATGCATCTCAACTGGTGTTACAACAGGGCAGTGAAACTGAGGTACGATGGCACAGCCAAAAAAATGGCGTTAATCGATGGTTTTCCTTAATGATAGATCGATCATTATGATATTGGGAATGTGAGAGTGTGGTAGCAACAATGAATAAAGTCAGTGGTAGCAATGATAATAATAATTAATTATAAAAAAATAACCAACAACAGTTACAGTAATAATCATTCTTTATCTTAAAGATAGTCCTGGTATAATCATTTTGTGGATCGTAGTGAGATTTTGGCACTTACTTATGTAGTCAACAACATGGTGGTTAAGTATGCATAGGTGAATGTGTGTATGTGTTATCGGTAATAAATTTTGGCTTTGTTCATGAATAGTAGCAGTTGGGTGCGAAAAATGATGGAGTGGCTGTGTATCCGAGCTAACTCACTGAGCGCTATTATCTGGGGTGATAACTCTGCGAAAACATAGAAGTTTTCTATGCGGGGTCTGCGTAATGAGTTGGTGATAGAGTAAGTTGTCGTTCACGTGGGGTCATGTGTCGTTAATTTCCTGGTAGGCGCAATTTCTAATCATTTGTTCTAAAGCATTGGTTGTTAGCGCACCTCCTACCCATAATCTATCATCATCTGAAATAAATTTCTTATTGATGATGTCGGCAGCCATTTCTTTCATTATTACTCTTGGATTATTCCTGGTCAATGCGGTAAGGCTTTTAATTAATTGTGATGATAGCACTCATAGATAGATTCAATTGTTGTTGTTGTGTATAGAATTAAGAATAGTTCGTCGTGGTAATAATAATAATAATATAATTATTATCACCATGATGATGATCACCAAATTCTATTAACTAAATCAACGACCTCTTTTCACTCATTTATCGTTATTACTGCTTTGTTATTATTTCTTTCAACAACCAAATTTTGTTAGAGCTTGTTTATTAATGTCTTGAGCTTAGTGGGAGCACAGCACGGTTAATGTCATTTGAGTGACTTTGATCCTCGCATGTTATGGCATTCATTACTTGGTAGAGAAGATTTATGGAGTCTTGAGCTGTCTTGTTGATGTATCTTGTGATAAAATATAAAGTTAGCTGCTGAATCCGCCTTTAATTCTAAATTCACCTCAATTCATTTATCACTTATACCATCCACCTTTCATTACCTAACCCTCCCTCACCTCACCTCACCACCACAAAACACATCAATCACTGTAAACTTTAAACGTAGATAAATTAGAATTAAGCTCATAAGTCAACTTATTTGGTACCTAGGTAGACAGTATACTATCAGTGTGTCAAGTGTATTACCATCTGGCCACATATCATATTCACATGTGTTTATCAGTTGTTAAAATCTCGAGAATAACATCCAACAACAACCAAAGAAAACTCCAGTTGCGCAAGTATTTATATTTATGTCCTTACCAGGACAAAGCTAATTATTCTCCCCATTTATTCACTACATTACTGACCCACGTTACAGAGTAACAGTTTTAAACCCACACCATTAATACCTAATTAATATAAAAAAAATTAATCAAGTTACTTCGCTAAAACCGACTTCACCGTCCGATTTCCAAGATCAGCTAAAACTGGAACTAGCAATGATCCACCCCTGGAAACACCCGGCGTCATTTATCATAACAAGGGATTCGCTAACAACTAGACCATTTTCCAATCTATACGGAGGATCCAAACCAAAAACTCGGCAAAACCCAGACCAATTACAAGGAAAACAACAGTTAGGCAAACCGCTGAGCCTGAACCCAGTAGCGACTTAACCAGCGACAGCGAAGAGAACTACTAATTTTTGTCACCAAGATCACCTCCATATCAACCCAAAACCTTGGCAATGGACTTTGAAAAACTACTTGAAGACAGCCGTCAGAGGGATAATTTTCCACCATTGAACAGAGCACCTAGAAACTCAAGTGGAGGCTATTTATACACACCCATCAACAGCACATTACCAGGACATGGAGGACAACCCACACCAGTGGGAGTCACCGCAAGTGCACCACCGGCCGACCTCATTGAAATGAGACCCACTACAGAACAAGCTGACTCTGCTGCCAAGGCGTACACTCTAACACCATCAGCCAACCGCACCCCAACGAAGACTCAACACCCAGATGTCAACAATAGCGTAGCTAACACCAACAACCAGGAAAACCGCCCTATATTCACCATAGCACCCAGCTTGGACCACATAGAGCCTTACAAAGAAGGTACCAGTTGGAGTGACTACATCGAAAGATGGGAAATCTTAATGGCTCAGTATCAATACCCCGACAAACAATAGCACTGGCTTTGCCCGCTAAACTCATCGGCTCAGGATGGTAAGTGTACAAGAACATCATCAAACTCTATCCTGACAAGGCCAGAGATTACTCATTTCTGAAAGAGGAGCTAGCAGAGGCATTTAAGGTTGAAAAACCGTTACAGGAGAAGAACCTATGGACTATTGCACAAGGCAAGAGATCAGTGACTGAGTACTACACTGAAATAGTGACAGCTGGCAGAGCTGTATTCAAAACCATGCCTGAAAGTAACCGCGACCAAGTAATCACTTCCGCATTCATCGGAGGTCTGACAAAGAACTACCAGCGAGCTATTCTCAGGAAGGGAGACATGACTCTACAAGAGGCATTAAGAGAGGCTAAAAACTTCGAAGCCATCGATAAGGCTTTGGTTAAAAACAGGATTGCTGCCATTGGAGACGAGATCACAGACCCATTAGGCTCACTGACCAAACAAATTGAGGGATTAGCACGGTTGGTCAATGAACAGGCCAATAAAATTAAGCCAAATGAAGAGTATCCAGGACACAGACCGACACAACAACGACAGCAATCGGGACCACAAAACCGACAATTTCAGAACCAAAGACCAAATTACAGGAACGGTTACAACACTTAACATCGATGGAATCTCTGTTAAGCTGGCAAACAGGATCTTAGACAGCCTTGTGTAACAACATTCCATCATGAGTTCAACGCAATAAAGACGGTACTCCAGGAACCCTAAGAGAGTGTAACATTATACACCAATGTAGTGAAGGACACAATGTAATAAAGGACCTCAGGCTGTTCCCAAAGAAGAACACTTGCGTCAGCACTTACCCACATTAACTCTAGTATAAATACAGAGGCTTGACATACAGTCATCCTCTTTCTGCAACCTAAAATCATCATAGACGTATGAAGATTGGACCGAGCGATTGCAGTCTAGCTCAGGTGTTTTAAGACTTTATTCCATCTTTACTTCGTATCTGTAGTAATATCTGTGTAACATAACATCTATTGTACATTCCTTTTTGCAACATACGCAATACACACCTCAGTAACTCACATATTTCTCTCTCTCATTGTATTACCATATTCATAATTGACATATCTACTCCATAGACTTAAGATTCCCAGCTAAAGTTATAAAGGGTATTTCCGACTATAACATTTTGGTGGAGGTGCCGGGTAGTCTAATAGCTTGTTATTGTTATTACTATTGATTTTCATTGATTTAAGCTACTTTTACACTCCTCCCTATTGAGGACAGCTGATTCTTGATTTCATTGATTTAGGCTCCATTTATATTCCTCCAAATTGAGGACAGCTGATCACAGCTTCATTTTATCATTTCTATTTGCGTGCTAAGACGTATGCCCCGTCATTTGTCCCTGTGCAAGCTAGTTGGACTCCGCGCTTTGTAAAACAGGTTGATTTGAGCCATTGATAATCCGGACTTTACTTTGATTGAACCAGGCCTTAACTCTTACAAATTCGTCTGCTTTATGCCTGATTGATTTGCTGGTCTCATGCGCTTTTGAAAAAAATCATCAAACTTTGAGAATTTTTTAAAATTGAGCTGTTGGTGTTACAGAGTTAAAAAGAAGATCATCAGACTCACTAATACCTATTCTATAAGCAGATTTTTAGATAAAGCTAACTTTGTACTTGTGAAGAGGTAAAAATATTTTTTTATTGACACTACTTTTTTTCAAATTTCTGAAAATTGGCATTTTTGCTTTGAAAAAACACCAAAATTAAAGCTCCAAACAAAAAACTGAGGCGACAGATAGAAAGAAAATTCAATTCTGATGCATGTAGGTAATTTTGAAGAATTAATGGGCCACCACATTAGCCATAACATGTCAATCAAAGTTGGCCTTGTTTTTGCGAAAATCCCGGACATTTTTTCAGAGAATATTATTAATTTTTTTTTTTCTATGCAAGCTAGCACCTGACTTTTTACACCACTGAATAGAGAATTTCAAGCGCTATCTTATGATATAAAGAACCATAATAATAAACATTTTCAAAAAAAAAATGAAAAATAATAAAAAATTACTAGTCAACAATATCGTCGTCATCCAAATAATTAATTTCTAGCATACTACCTGTCATTTCCACTTATAAACATTTCCAGCATGCCTAAATAAATATAATCTAACCATTTATCAGAACAAATCTCATCCGTGGAGGTTCTCTGCAAAAAATATTATTTCAAACTATCTCAGCAAGAAAAATTATTTCTTGCCCGACAAGGAAGGGGGTGCGGTTCTCATGGCGCGGTTTCCGTTTAGACTGGCAGATTTACCTCAAACAAAGATCAGAAAATAGAACAGATTCTACTTTACACGATGATATAAAAATTTTTATTGTAGGTCTACTAGAAATACTAGAAAACTCTCTCGAAAATTCTCGCGACAGCAGCCGTCTATTAAAAATGAAGAGGGTACAACTCCGGCGACAACTGTCGCAATAGATATATGAAAAGTTAATTTAAAATTAATTCGAACTCACTACATGATCATTTGACAATTAATTACATGCTGCAGCAATTAGAAACTTTTTCACTGGTCGACTCTACCCCCTTTACAGTAACTGCCTATCTACATCTTTTTCATTAATTTCCATTCATGATATGATCCTGGTTCCGGCGGTAAGGGCGGTTTAATTTTATGCCTCAAGTATTTTGTAGGGAATTTTTTTGCATATTCTATTACCATTGAAACCTTGAAATCTTATTAAAAACATTGTCAGAAAAGTTGGAGAATGCCTCCACGCAAGGATGATGAAAACTGTGGATCATGCAATAAAAAAGATTGCAGTAGTAATAATCAATTTATCTGGATAAGCTGTGATTGCTGTAATATGTGGTACCACAGCCAATGCCAGAATCTAACCAAATCTGAAGCCACCTCTATTACCAAAAGCTCCAGCAAGGGTGTAAAGTGGTTTTGTGCTAACTGCACACCACTACTTATAAGTACTTCCAACCAGAGTTCCACCTTATCAACTGATGATAAACTGGATCAAATTACACTGTCAATTCAAGTACTTGCTGAAAGACTAGATTACCAGGCTGCTAAGATTGATGAACATGGCAAATCATATGCTGAAGTGCTAAAAGCCAATACAGACAATATTCAGAAAACTTTGCGTGTAAACACTAATGCACAAACAATTTTTCAACAAACCTTAGATATGTCTGATGTCAAGTCCCGTAAACTCAATGCTATACTATATGGTCTACCTGAAGAACATGACAAGACAGCTATTGATCAGGCTACACAGTTCTTGAAAAAAGAATGCTTTATCAGCCAGACACAAGCATTTAGACTTGGAACCAAACATGAAAACAAGAAACGAACAATCTAAGTCAAATTTAGCGATGAGAACTCGAAGTGGGAATTTGTCAAAAGGGTTAATCATCAACTTAGAGGTCAAGGCTTCTTTTGCAAACTTGATTGTACCATAGAACATCGTGACCAGGAATATAAACTAAGACAAGAAGTAAAACTACTGAAAGACAATAACAGAGAAAATAGTTATCGCATTCGAAATATGAATATCCAGCAAAAAAATGATGGGACGGGGGAATGGGTCACGCTGAGGCCTGTAGAAACCAAGATGACCACTATCTGAACTACTGTACAAAACTATTTCTAGCTAACTGTCGATCTGCCAAAAGCAAAACCTATGACCTGGCATCACTGACAATTGGGTACGACATAATTTGCTTAACAGAAACGCATATCGATAGCACGGTTAATAGTAGAACAATAATCGATAGAGAGGATCTTATTTTTTACCGGAAAGATCGAACTATTAATGGTGGCGGTGCACTAATTGCTGTGCATGAAAAACTGCAGCCTAAGCTAATCAAACTACCGCATACTCTAGATGAACTTATTTTTGTCAGAATTAGTGACTGTCTATCCATAGGCTGTTATTATAGACCAAATCAAAGCAAACCGGTAGACTCCTTCATAGAAGCAACAAATTATGTACTAAACAAATATCCAAAAGATCATATATTAATTGTTGGAGACATGAACTTTCCCGGATTCGACTGGAAACAAGGCATCATAAAACCTAATGCTCAATACAAAGCACTTCATCAACCATTTCAGTCCTTTCTCTACGAAAGTAATTTGTCACAAATTATCAGTGATTCCACCCATATTATGGGAAATACCTTAGATCTTATCTGTACTACAAACCCATTAGATGTCAATACCAACGTCGTTAAACCTGGAATTAGTGACCACTACATTTTTACTGTTGATATATGTCTTACTCAAATAAACAAAACTATTCGCAAGCAACATAGAAAGCTGTACCGCAGGTTAATATAGACCGAGTTCAAGAGCTTATGTACCCCATTCAAATTAAACTAAGCAAAATGACTGATGCAGAGGAAATGTGGGAACTGTTCACAGAACAGTTAAGTAGTGCGATCGATGAAACAGTTCCAGTAAAGCAGTTTACTAAGGCAAACAATGGGGAACCTACATGGTTTACTAAAGAAGCTAGAAGACTAGTGGCAAAGCACAGAAAAACATACAATATGTTCAAAAAAACCTCAAACCCCTTCTACCTAAAACGTTACAAAGAGGAAAGACGAAACAGCAAACAGAAACTGCGTGAAATCAAGCAAAACTACATGATGAATAGAGTCTGTAAACCTTTAGAAGCAAGAAACAGCAAGCCATTTTATCGGCACCTAAAGTGGATACAAAACACTACTATATCATCCATGAAACTTGTTAATAGCGACAATACTCATACTGATGATCCAGAAACCTGTGCAAATCTGCTCAACAATTTTGTCCTGAGAACCAACTTACACCAGCCAGCCCCCTACCGCACGGCAATCAAGATGCTATTACCATTACAAATGATGGTGTGTTCAAACTCATTTACAACTTGAAAAGAGGCAAGTCGCCAGGTCCTGATGGACTGAGAAAATAAGACCTCACAATTGACCCAGAAATGACAGCTAAATGTCTCACATACATATACAATGCATCATATAAACTTCCACTTTACTAACAAAATGGAAACTGGCACACGTTGCACCACTACACAAAAGCGGAGCACTAGATCAAACAAACAACTATAGACCCATATCATTGACAAGTATTCCTTGTAAACTTATGGAGCATATTGTACTGCAGTATCTAAACGAAAAACTTGACAAAGGGCTACATAGCAGGCAGCATGGTTTTAGGCAAGGTCTTTCCTGTAAGACACAACTGTGCAGTACTTACCATGACATTACTCGCAACGCAGATCGAGGAGATACTACTCATGCTGTAATCCTGGACTTCGCAAAAGCGTTTGATAAAGTTCCACACAAACTGCTAATGAGCAAATTATCAGAAATACCCGATCTGTGTGACAATATCCTTATGTGGATACATAACTTTCTGTATGACAGAAAACAAAGAGAGGTGGTTAATGGATACAGATCCAATGAATTGGCTGTGACATCAGGAGTCCCCCAGGGATCTGTGCTTGGGCCAACCCTGTTTTTGGTGTACATTAATGACCTTCCGCAAAAAGTTGATTGCAACATTAGCCTATTTGCTGATGACACTTTAATATATTATCAGGTGGTAAACTCTTCCGCAGACAGACAGAAATTCCAGAACAATATCAATGCTCTCGAGATGTGGGCACACACATGGAAAATGTTATTCAATGTTGCAAAATGTTCTGTAATGACTTTTAATCATGGAAAAGAGTCAGATCAAGCTAACTATACATTAGCTGGCGTACAATTAGAAGTAGTTGATGAAGCCAGGTATTTGGGTGTTGTTTTGCAGTTGAATCTGAAATTTAATAGCCACATAGCAGCCAAAACATGTCGAGCCAGACAGCAACTAGGCATGATTAAGCGTGTCCTGTATGATCCACCAGAAAAAGCCAAGCTCATAGCATACACTAGGGTCTACAGGCCGCATGTTGAATATGCCTGTACAGTATGGGACCCATCTAGTAACTTTTTGCAACACGATCTAGAAATAATCCAAAATAACGCCATTCGCTTCATCTGTAAAATTAAAGGAGGAGAGAGTATAACTACAGCCCGAGATCAATGACATATCCAAACACTAAGTAACAGGCGCAAGAACAATCGACAGTCTCTTCTTATGCGTCTGCTCTCCTCCGAAAAAAATCATGGTCCACTTACTGACACCTATGATGAGCTAATGAATGAGAGGCTAGGTACAACAATTACAAGAGCTGCTGGAAGGGGGGATTCTCCCACTATATATGCTAAGACCTCTACATATCATAACAGTTTTTTTTACCAAGAACAGTACGTGAGTTCAAATCCATCATACTACAATGACATCTCCGAACGCTAATATAGCGACAAACTGCTAAAATAGTCTAATCTAATAAAACAAAAAAAAACATATGAGGCGTACCGCTTGCCGAAACCGGCTTTAGTATTGTTATAGTGGGAAATACCCTTTATAACTTTAGCCTGGAATCTTAAGTCTATGGACGTCTTATGCGAATAGAGTAAATATGTTCAGTTATGAATATGGTAATACAATGAGAGAGAGAGATGTGAGTTAGAGTGGTGTGTATGGCTTGAGGTTGTCAAAAAGATTGTATAATAGATGTTATTAATTACACAGATATTATAACAGATATAAGTAAAATATGCTATAGTCTTAAGACACCTGACCTAGACTGCAATCGCTCAGTCCAATCTTCATACGTCTATGATGATGTTAGGTTGCGGAAAGAGGATGACTGTATGTCAAGCCTCTGTATTTATACTAGAGTTAATGCGAGTAAGTGCAGACGCAAGTGTTCTAATTTGGGAACAGCCTGAGGTCCTTTATTACATTGTGTCCGTCACTACATTCGTGTATTTATATTACTTTCTTTTAGGATCCCTGGAGTACGTCTTATGATGTTGAACTGGTGGTGGAATGTTGTTGTGCAAGGCTGTGGAGGATCCTATTTGTCATTTTAATGTCTTGAGCTCAGCGGTGGGATGTTGTTACACAAGCTTGCCAAGATCCTGTTTGCCAGCTTAAGGTTTTGAGCTTAGCGGGAGCACGGCACGGTTAATGTCTTTTGGGTGACTTTGATCTTCCCATGTTATGGCATTACTTGGTAGATATGATTTAGGGAGTCTGGAGCTTCTTGCCGATGTACCTTGTGATAAATATAAAGTTAGCTGCTGACTTACTTGTGCTTATAACAATCGCCGGATGGAAAGTTAATTCGTCCTCAAATTCGTCTGTAGGGCGCTGGTGTACGTAGGCGTAAGGTTGGGGTCAGGTGTCAGAGTATTTTAAAAAATCAAAATTATATTTTCCTAATGAGGCAAAAACAGTTTGTCGGTGATGCGTACTGGCTTTGTTGTTGATGTCATGGTTGGTAGATTACTTTTATTCTGGTAGAGACTTTTGGGTTGATGGGTAACTTCTATTTTGGTAGGAAAGGGGGTTTTTATCTTGTCTTTTGGTGTGAAATGGTAGTATAGGGGAGATCTGCTTGTGGTTACTTCTATGTTGGTAGGTAGGCTGTTTATCTTGTCTTCTTGTTGGTTTGACATGATGGTATGCGGGATGTCTGTTTGGGGGTAATTGGTTGTTCTGGTTGTTGGTTGATTTGTGGTGGTTGGTGGGTGTTCGTGTTGTTGTTATAAATAACACTTGTTCATTGCTTCAAAGATCTCCTGGGGAAAAGATCATAGCGTCCACGCCATGATTGCTCGGAATGTGGTATTCTGACAGGTTGTCATCGTAGGGTATATGCTGTAGAACATCTCGTCTGTACACGATCACTAACGCACTGCTCGGCCTCATTTCACAATTGTTCTGAACTCAAAATTTCATAATATGTGGAGTAAATAAAGTAACCATCACCCGTATTCATAGCTACACAAGTGAGTAAAATGAAAGTAAAATAAAATTTATATAGCCGAATCTTGAATAAAGCTTAACTGCCTACTGCATTGGAAAGTTCAAAATATCACTACCTACAAAACAACGCTCCTGAGCGAGCATGTGGAATCTGTTTAGTATCGTTAGGTAATTAATCTTTGAGTGGTCTCATCAATCACATGACATTTGTCTAGCCTAATGCGTATGCTTAAGTAAGTATAATAATGTTATAAGAATTTTTCATTTGGTTTTCTCTTTAATATCTGCTCAAAGTAATGTCTACTTTCTTCGAGAGTTATTTACAAAACAAGTTAACCAGAAATAATGTTTATGGTTTACACAATCCAAACTCTCGTATAGACCAGCAGAAAACATAAAATAAATTGATGGACCGCACATTGATTGAAGTAGGATAAGCGCTGCAAGGGAACTTGAACAGGTTAGGTAATAACAAGGCACATAGTGCGAAGAATGGATCTTAGTGCAAACTTCTGGTGAAAGCTGCGGTCAAGTCATCATTCTTAAGTCTCACTTACGTAGGTCCTATTTAGTATATAAGTGTGGGCCTCCTTCAGTGTAGTCATATTCAGCAATGGCATCTAGCAGTACCTGTGAGTTTTGTGGAATCCTGAGGCAGGAGGGACTATCTGTGGGGGAGTATTTGGAAAAAATGGTGAAGGCTGTGCGTGACAGCTGTCAAGGGAGATACAGGTAAATGTCTATGTGTTCCTCAGTGTTGTGACCTTCAACTAGACTTTAATAAGAACAACATGCAATTGGTTAGATTTATGCTTCCTTTTCCTTGCCTTAATCCTTTATCTATGGTTGTAGTAACGAAGAGCTCAAGAATGCTATTGCTGCGGCCAGGCAGCTGGCTGACTCGTCCAGCAGCACTAGCGAATTGAGCGTGGAGGATGTCTTTGAGGGCCAAGGGCTGGCTGCTGCAGAAGGTGAAGTCTCCAGCACCCAGGAAATCCCGATCAACAGCCTCATGCCAGCGGGCATGGAAGGTGAGGAGTGGCATGATGTGTATGAGGACTGCTACGCAGCCTGCCGCGAGGAGATCCTGATCCTCGGAAGGTCACGATGCGTGCATGGCTGCAGGCTGTGCCGCAATTGTAACGGCCTAACTGAGGCAGACGTGCTATGCGAGTGCGGCCAGCTGGACTTCTTTAACAAGCCTACCTCCGGGTAGTCCCTCTCTCTCTTTTTTTTTTCTTCTAATACACAACAATCTATCATTTATGTTTTTCTCTCTGGCTCAAAATAATAATATTACTCACAACCTGATGTCTTGGCTTCGTTGGTTGTTATCCAATTGTTTGTGTACTGTTGTACAATTGTGGTGAATCCACTAGATGCGGTTAGATATGTGCTGGTTAAATAGAATCTTGCTGTTTCATGCTTAAAATTAAGTGATCCGTGCATATGAATGAGGGAAGCGGATAATAAATCCAGTGGTGTCAAGGTTGACGAAGATAAATTGACAGCGTTAGCAAACTGACTCCTGTCTAGTCGCTTGTAAAGAGGGTTGCAAGCAATGTTGTGATGGAATGCATCTCAACTGGTGTTACAAAAGGGCGGTGAAACTGAGGTACGATAGTACGGCCAAAAAATTGGCGTTAATCGATGGTTTCTCTTAGTGATAGAGAATTCAGTGGTGGCAATGATGACAGTGATAATAATAAAAAAAAATAACCAATCTGGTTACAGTAAGTAAGTAATAATCATTCTATATCTTAAGATAGTGCTGGTACAATCATATTAGTGGGTGGTCAACATGCAGTCAACAACATGATGGTTAAGAAAGCATAGGCGACTGTGTGTATGTGTTAATTGTCGCTAATAAATTTGGTTTTGTTCATGACGGTCAGACGATAGCAGTTCGATGTGAGAAAATGATGGAGAGGCTGTATATCTGGATTAACTCACTGAGATATGTGATCTGGGGATGACAACTCTTGTGAAAACATAGGGAGTTTTCTACGCGGGATTTGCGTAATGAGTTGGTGATAGGTCAAGTTGTCGTTCACGTGGGGTCACGTGTCGTTAATTTCCTGGTAGGCGCAATTTTAATCATTTGCTGTAAAACATTGATTGCTAACGACGTACATATCTTCTTCCTTACCATTATTATCATTTAAAAAAAATTTGTTAGTGAAGATGTCGGCACCAGCCGTTCTCGTTGCAATTGTTTCCGTCCTATTCCTGGTTAATGCGGTAAGGATTTTAATTAATTGCGATGATAGCATCTACAGATAGATTCAATTGCTGTTGTTGTTTTTAGAAGAATCGAAAGAATAGCTCGTGTTAACTACTACTATTAATTATTATAATTATTATTACCGTGATCATTAAATTTAATTAATTAAATCAATTACCTCCTTCACTTATTTATCATATTGCTGTTCTATTATTATTTCTTTCAAGAATTAAATCTTGTTGGTGCTTGTTTATTAACCAAGATTCCATTGATGTTAAGTGGCGCGTTCTCTTGTCTTAGTAGTTAGTGTTGATAATTGTAGCAGTAGTGGTAGTTAATTCCATACTTTAATGGTTGTTGCTGGTGTATCATAGAGACCTTCCTGCAGCCCTGGCTGCACGTGCTTTGGCACAAGTGTGGCCTGTTGGCCAACTACTGTTGTTATTGCTGCTAGAGTGCGAGTCAGCAGCTTTGACCCGTCCACTCCTGTGGCGGCTGAACTGGCCAGCTTTATCGCCAGCACAACCCAGGACCTGCCTGTGATCGTCGGTGAGGAATACACTACCACAACGCCTCTCTCTGTCACAACTACTACTATAGCTTATTACGATAATGATATTCTGGCCATCGATTCTTCGGTGTTCTCGTCGATCGTGGATCCTGACATATTGCTGACCACTGAAACCTTTTTTCTATCGACTAGTAGCAATCTCAGCTACACTAGCACTTCTGCTGCAACTACTGTTGGCTTGTTCATTCTATCTGCTGTGGTGTATCCTCAAACCACTACTGATTCATTGATGGAGTCGGTTGCTGGCAGTAACACCTCTATTTCGACAGTGGAGGCTGCTACTGTCGTATTCACTTCGGTGTTAATCGGTGAATCACTTCCTGATGTTCCGTTTATTGTTCCTGATAAGCTTGGTAAGGGGTAACCATTTCCATATTTGTTTTCAAAATTTTTCTTTTTTGATATTCTGTTGTTTTAATTTTAGACTGGACCATCCTGGGACCCATAATTGCCAGTCTGGCAACTTTGGCCTGTGTTGTTGTCATTATATGTCTTTTCAAAAAATGTAAAAAATAAATGTAAATTGTAGATCGGTCTTCATTGTTGTACGTAACACTTGTGGTGGGGCTCACAAGCAGTATAAGTGCTTGCTTGTGTGGCATTTTATATAGCTTGCGTCGGCGCAGAGTCGCTCCAGTTGTGATAGTTTAATGATAATCAGTTGCTCCCTCCGCATAGTGTTGGGCTAATTGTTAGCTTTGTATATGCGCTGCATGTCAGTAAGCCTTAAAATAATTATGTGATTATTGTATAATAAAGTAATAGTTTTAAGTAATCGGCATTGTATCAGTTGTTTGTCGGTTTGACTTCTCGTCAGTGTACCGAAATATTGTAAGGTGAGTAATCAGCTAGCTTGAGTAAACAAAGTCAGCTTCTCGCTTCTTCCTTGGTCTCTTTCGCAGCGCATATTTACTGTTATGTCTTTCTTCTGTCGGTTGTTCATTGTTGTGTTCCATTGATAGTGACTCATTCATGTCACCATGCTGTTTCTTAATACAATCTTGTTTTGTAGATCTCCTGTTAGGACGAATGGGCTGTCTGCTGCCACTCGGGTGATCGTCTCCTACTCCATACTGTGATCCTTCATCTGTCTGTAGGGATGGATCTTCATCATTGGAACTGTCGGAATCTGTATCACGCATGGCATCCTGTTGTCCAGTGGACCTGGAGTGATCGGAACAATTAGCCTTAGAGGTCTTGTCTCCGTCATCATTGGGTGAGTCATCCTGTGTATTATCATACTTGAGTGGAGTTAGATCCTCCGCTGGGGCTGTTTCTATTTTGTTGTTAACAGTTGGTGTGGGTTGGGGTAGGTCATGCAATGGTGGTTCGTCCTCTTCCGTTGTCAATTCGTCCGAGGGGGGTTCAAAATCTATCGAAATGTCTGAATCGTCTCCTCTGATGAGTGGTCCAATCTGTGGCTTTAAATTGTTCAAGTGAACTCGAAATGGGGTTTGGTCCGGTTTTTCAACTAAAATTATTTTTCATCCCAGCCAAATATAAATTAGCCTAACCACAACCATTGCAAACACATCGCCGGCTTATCATGTGCGCCGCGTGTTTTAAGTAAATAATGGGTTTACAGCAAACGCTACGGTTAATGATGGTCAGTAGTCGTTAGTATCGTGGCTATTTATTTGTTATCATTAGCGTTTTAATTTATTCTGGTTCATAATTAATCTAATATTATATCTGTTAATCCAGAAAAAAACATCATTGAATGATAACAGCTAGTGGTTATAAATATGACATAGCAAAAATGCAAGGTCATCAATAATAACCATTAGTTTTAATTATTATTTATTAATTAATTATTGAAATTATATATTAAACTCATTTATTATTATTTATGATTATTAAATTAATTACAAGATTTCTGATGATGGCACCTGTCTATATCAACTGAGATACAGAACTTGTTGTTTTTTGTGCAGTCCAGCTACTTCTACAAAATAATGTTATACAGCCAATACAAAGCATTTATAATTGTTACATATACATTGTATAATTATTGAGGCGTACGCATGATATATATATATATAACATGCGTCGCTTCATGCGTGCGTCAACACTAATTGCCTGGCAAAAAAAAGACATTTACCATGCATTTTTTTTACTTAAAAGTACATTTGGTAAAACTTGTTTTTACAGTTAACTATTGATGTGACAATAGCATATTTGGTCTCATTGTATCCACAACATATTTTTCTACCTACTGAAACTACTTGAAAAAATTTCGGAAAAATTTGACAAAACTTTTTGGACTATCTAATTTTAGGATAAACAGGAGTGAATATGATATGGCCAGATGGTAGTACACTTAACAGACTGATAGTATACTGTCTACTTAGGTACCAAGTAAGTTAACTTATGAGTTTAATTCTAATTTATCTACGTTTAAAGTTTACAGTGATTGATGTGTTTAGTGGTGGTGAGGTGTTAGGTAATGAAAGGTGGATGGTATTGATTGAATTGAGGTGAATTTCTGGGATTTAAGGCAAATTCAGAATAATGAATAGGCTTGATATGGAAATTAATGGGAAAACGTAGATAAGCAGTTACTGTAAAGGGGGTAGTGTCGACTAGTGAAACGTATTAATTGTTGCAGCATGCAGAGCTGTGACAAATCACGATTTTCATGACTCAAATCAAATCATTTGAATTTTCCTTCAAATCAAATCATATCAAATTTTTACAAGTGAGTAAAAATTTCAAATCAAATCAAGTCAAATCATGCGTTTTCCCAAATCAAATCAAATATTTGGAGCGTCATTTGCAGCAAATTTTTCAAATCATCACTGAAACTATTAGAAATGTAATGAAAAAAAACCTTCAGCTTTTAATAGGCTGGCTAAACAAATTGACCCAAATTTAGATCACAATGTGTGGTTAGCTGGCCTCTAGAAAACAATATTCTAACTTGATTACTTTCGCAAACTACTTGCATTTTCCTTTGTACACTTTCGAGTGGAACTTGTTTATTGGTATGCCGACCGATATATATTATCATTTAAATTCCAAAATAATGCTTAGACTAGCCAAATGAACTAGCCAGTTCCATGTAATAGATAAAATGTACACACATCCAGTAAACAAAACGATCAACCACCATAGGTTATACCTTTCTAAAATTCTTTAATTGCCAAAAAACTGTCATTGTGCTAGCCTATTACTAGAAGTACCAGCGATACTAGATAGTTGATAAATAATAGCAAACACTGAGCATTAGTTTGCATATGTATCAAAGCAGTTATTATTATAGTACGTCATCAACTAATGCATTACTCACTCACTACAGATAAGTAAATAACCTGGTCGCCATTCATAAACACTCACCACTTTCAAGTCAGAAAAGAAAAAAGTCAACTAATAATTCAATTATTGCTGATGAAAACTAATACATAAAAGAAAAGGCAGCATAGTTTTCCATGATCCTTGATTACTATAGGCTAATAATTATGTAGTTTCTTTTCACTGTTTTTATTTATTTGCTACAATTGAATACTACAATCTCAGGTCAATTACAAGCATTAAGAAAAGCTGCAAACATCATCACTGGTTTTTTTGATGATTTGCCGTATTTTTGCAAATATTTGGTCAAATCGTGTGAAAAGAGGCAAATCAAATCAAATAATGATGAAGAGTAACCAAATCAAATCAAGTCAAATCACCAGTTGTATCAAATATTTGAAACAAATCATTTTTCAAATATTTGAGTCACCAAATATTTGAATCTCGGTGATTTGGTCACAGCTCTGGCAGCATGTACTTAGTTGTCAATGATCATTGATTTATTTAGTCAATTATTTAGATTAAATCAATTTTTTTAGTACACCACTAACTAAACCAACCACCATAATAATAATAATAAATAAATTTAAGTCCTCCATGAGCATCAAAAATTACAGTTTCTGCCAACATCAGCACGCAATATTTACTTACAGTAATAACAATAATAATATAGAACTTGATTTCACCACCTACTTGTGAGGAGCGCGCACCAACCAACCCTCTGACACGTTAACAAGGAATGATGTCATTGATGGCCATGTTTCGCAATGGTGCCAAGTGACCCGTAGAGAGACTAATTAACCTTTGCCCTTTCAAGAGCCTGATAAGATTCCGCGATAATACGCTATATATAGATTCAATATAGCGCTAGTAGAAAAACACGAGGAGGAAAACTCCAAAACCCATTACTAATAAGTTTGCAATATTATCAGCTGTGACAATAAGGCACAAATGAGTAATCCAAGAAACACTACTCTTGGATTACTTTCATATTTATTTCCCTAGGATTAGAAATAATCAAAGTTTATTTAGCAAGCAACACACAATAATCTTTTTCCAATATATCGTTTATTTCCAGTTACCACTCATACCTATCATGTCTCCTGGTTCATCAAGGACCCACCTGATTTTGTTACGTACAAACTTTTTCTATTCTTGAAAACTGCTGAACTCCCTGAAAATCCTGAAATTTAAACACCTTTTCTAAAGCCTCCAGAAAACCTAACAATTATTTTTCTATTGAGCAAAAACAGACCTTTAGATGAGAGATGGCTAAGGTTGGACTTGTTCTCACAATATCCTTCCGCACAGAGTGTTCATTTTTTCGTATCCACGGGCCTTCGGGGTTTGCCGTTGATTGAAAACGCTAGGTTAATAACAATAATCTAATTAGTTACAGGGCGCATTGTCTCAGTTATGTTTTCGGCAAACCCCAAAGACCGATGACTGCGTCCAATATTTAGGTTAAATCAACTGGAGACTTTAGGTTTCTGAACCAATAAATGAACTGTTAGCATTAGTTCACATCTGCACAATCAGCCAGTTGCGACGACCTGACGTAACAGGTGTAAAATATCTCCTTTTTCCCATAAGCCAACATGACAGGTATGTTATCATATTAAACTGACATATACAAATTTTTTTATTTTTCCCTTTAATCCAGCTCAAGTTTGGAGGAGATGAGCCTTGGCTGCACACACCATCAGTTGTTGGGTTCCACGCCACCAAAAAACCATCAAACTATTAATTTAGTCATCGGCTTGTATGCAAATGTGTTCGTCCACAATTCACAGTCAGCAAAAGAAACTTTCATGAATGATAAAACTTTTTGTAAATCAAGTTCTTATTGGGAAATTTGAAACGAACGTAGACAGGATAGGTGGAATGAACGTAGACACATCCTGGAATGAAAGTCGACTATGTTAGAGAGAAGAAAATATTGACATTCATTCTAGAAAGTGTCGACATTCATTCCTGGCAACATATAAAGCTTCGTTTCGACATTCGTTCCAGTAATGAAATAAATCATTGTTTTTTCCCTTTTTGTTAATTAAGTTCTTATTGGACGAGAATGTTTCTGCGAACCACTATTTATAGATTAATTTCTACTGCTTTACAGCGTGTGACAATATCCCAAACGACTCGTCAATAAGTCATCCGTGTGTGTGTATAGCCAAAACTTTATGCCGATTAAATGTATCAAACTAAAATTCGGAGTTGTTCTCCCACAACTGCAATCAGAAGTTCATAACTGGATGTCAATTAAATTTTTCCATGTTTCTGGCATATATGTCAAAATTCGCGTGAATAAAAAAGTTGTATATTTATGATTTCTGACAATTGGCTAAAGCAAAACATGAAAAACGAAAGTTCAAAGTTATATAAGATCAGGTATATATTTGACTTGGAGACTGAGTTGTATAAATAATTATATTGAGCTAATTACAAACAAATGGAACAATAAATGGCATTGCATACATCTATGCAATAACTTACAGATAGAGCAGTACAGTGATAGAGCGGTAAATCATAGACGAGTAATCAATGCTAGCTATACTCAGGAAGGTGTAACTCGGGACAATCAAAAGTCAGAGGTCTTCTTGCGGGTTGAGTTTTGTCAGCTTTGTGAAGCAGCTTGAACAAGCCAGTGCCAACATTTATTGGGATTCCCATGATAATGCATTCACTTACGCCTGTATGACACAAGTAAGCAGGTGATAGTAGAGGCATGATGACATCACAGTGTACATTAGTAATACAAACATGTGACATTGTAGGCATTTTTGGGCAGTGGAAAAAGTGCACCAACAAAGATTTCTCAGCAAAATTGATACCAACACATTACTGCCCCATCCATACTAAAGTTTCAATAAGGTAAGAGTGTAACCGGAGGTTTTTCCGAAATTCAAAATGTCTTACCTTCATAACTGCGACTCGACACATTGTCAATATGTTTATTATAGCAATAATGTTATATAATTGATAAATAGTTTAAACAAAGTAAAAAAAAATGTATGAGACGTTGTTTTGTTGCACTTAATACGAATCAAAAAGGATGTGAGATGTTAAAAATAAATTGACTAATATAAAAATAAGTATTTTCAAAAATGTGTCTTGCATTTTCGATAGCCACTAGTTAATTATTTCGACTAGGTAGATTCAAGTAAACAAAGGGCGACTCACCTACATCAAATCAGTGTTACAAAAGAAAAAATATTACATAAGAACTTAATTAAAAAATTTAAATAATTTATTATGCTCATCCTTCCAGTAAACAAACTGAAACAAAAGTACATAAAACAAAAGCAATGTTGTCTTCAACATGCTTTTAATCATAGCCAAAAGCACCCTAATGGAAAGGCCACACACATTGGAGTTGTGCCACTTTGGTGACACTACCAGGGTGACACGGCGCCTGAGCTGAACTCCGTAAAAGGTTTCTACTGGCCACATTGACTGACAACTATGATGTTTGCACGCTTGTGGTTAGAGATATAGGAATATAGATAATAATCGATAATAATCATGGGTCATTGGGTGCAACCAATAACTGGAGAGACAGGTAATAAAAAAATAATGCCTCACAATACTATTATTGGTGTGATAAATACAATAATAGGTAATTTATATAATTATTATCGATTAAAGTTTTTTATTATTTACTATTATTATTCATTTAGTATTTTTTTAGTGAATTATGGGTAATAAGTTGTCAATTATCATTTATTGATAATAATTTATTACTTAACAAGTCAGTAATAAATCACAAAAGCAACAAACAATAGTGATAGTGATCATCATGATTACTATTTGTATCCTAATAACAACCCAGCCATTATAAATTGTCGCGACTCAGCGCATATAAATATCAGCCAATCACGTTATACTCAAGACGTCAGAATATTTGAAATGTTCAACGGTACAGTAAGTCGCCGCTCAGATTGGGAGATGACAGGTGTGGCCATACTAATGTTATCACTTTGTCGCCTACACATGCCAGAACCACACAAATGTCGTCTGTGTGGCCATTCCATAAAACGAGCATTCAGCATAGAGTCCAAATCAAAACTCTGTACCTGCTGCCACACCAGGCACCTGTAAGCACTGACATGTATCGGTTATTGATTAGCAGCGGTCCTGGAATGCTTTGTGCATATTATTGAAGGAATTTGGAACGAACGTAGACAGGAATGAGCGTCAACAGGAATGAATGCAGACATAGCTGGAATGAACGCAGACACATCCTGGAATGAAAGTCGACTATGTTAGGGAGAAAAAAATCCGACTTTCGTTCTAGGAAGCATCGACACTCATTCCTGGCAACATTTAAACTTTTGTTTCGACCTTCGTTCCGGGAGTGAAATAAATTATCGTATTTTCCCAAAGTAGACAACTCCTGGAACGAAAGTCGAAATGATATGTTATATATCGCCGAGAATGAACGTAGACACATCCGGGAATGAAAGTCGAAATTCTCTGGTTTGTTGCGCAGTCGACATTTGTTCCAGGGTGTGTCTATGTTCATTCCAGGATGTGTCTGTCTGCATTCATTCCTGTCGACGTTCATTCCAATTCCCATTGTTGATAGACAGAAGCAGTGAGAGAGATACTGAGCAGAGAGACTGCTACCTACCGCAGATTACATCCTTCTGTCCAAAGTACGCTGCCTCAAACAAATGGTCAGCGGTCTTTTCAAACTACAAGTGATATTATATAATACAAGTAGATGTTACATAATACAAGTAGATGTTATATAATACAAGTAGATATTATATAATACAAGTAGATGTTATATAATACAAGTAGGCATTACATAATACAAGTAGATATTATATAATACAAGTAGATACTACATAATACAAGTAGAAGTTACATAATACAAGTAGATATTATATAATACAAGTAGATGTTATATAATACAAGTAGATATTATATAATACAAGTAGGCATTACATAATACAAGTAGATATTATATAATACAAGTAGAAATTATATAATACAAGTAGACGTTACATAATACAAGTATATATTATATAATACAAGTAGAAGTTACATAATACAAGTAGATAGTATACAATACAAGTAGATGTTATATAATACAAGTAGATGTACGCATATAACGCAAGTGATATATGATACAAATAAGTAGGTAAAACTTACAGAGGCCAACATCAGCACACTCTCTTTCATCTTGGCCAGACCAAATCTGGTGATGCCGAGAACTTCTCCCTTGTAGGTCATAAGGTCAGCGAGAAGCATCACATGCCTCACATCGATGCTCATGCCGTGCGATGACATGGTGTAGTTGATCTCATTCATAATCGTCATCCTGAAGAGAAGTGCTATTGGTGAGCAGACACACTGCATACATAACACACAGCATACATAACACACTACATACATAACACACAGCATACATAACACACTACATACATAACACACAGCATACATAACACACAGCATACATAACACACTGCATACATAACACACAGCATACATAACACACTGCATACATAACACACTGCATACATAACACACTGCATACATAACACACTGCATACATAACACACTGCATACATAACACACAGCATACATAAAACACAGGTTACATAACACACTGCATACATAACACACAGCATACATAACACACTGCATACATAACACACTGCATACATAAAACACTACATACATAACACACAGCATACATAACACACTGCATACATAACACACAGGTTACATAACACACTGCATACATAACACACTGCTTACATAACACACAGAATACCTAACACACAGCATACATAACACACAGCATACATAACACACAGCATACATAACACACAGCATACAAAACACAATGCATACAAAACACACAGCATACATAACACAATGCATACATAACACACAGCATACATAACACACAGCATACAAAACACAATGCATACAAAACACACAGCATACATAACACAATGCATACAAAACACACTGCATACATAACACACTGCATACATAACACACTACATACATAACACACTGCATACATAACACACTGCATACATAACACACTACATACATAACACACAGCATACATAACACACAGCATACATAACACACTGCATACATAACACACAGCATACATAACACACAGCATACAAAACACAATGCATACAAAACACACTGCATACATAACACACTGCATACATAACACACTACATACATAACACACAGCATACATAACACACAGCATACATAACACACTGCATACATAACACACAGCATACATAACACACAGCATACAAAACACAATGCATACAAAACACACAGCATACAAAACACAATGCATACAAAACACACAGCATACATAACACACAGCATACAAAACACAATGCATACAAAACACACAGAATACCTAACACACAGCATACATAACACACAGCATACATAACACACAGCATACATAACACACAGCATACAAAACACAATGCATACAAAACACACAGCATACATAACACAATGCATACAAAACACAATGCATACAAAACACACTGCATACATAACACACTGCATACATAACACACTGCATACATAACACACAGGTTACATAACACACTGCATACATAACACACTGCATACATAACACACTACATACATAACACACAGCATACATAACACACAGCATACATAACACACTGCATACATAACACACTGCATACATAACACACTGCATACATAACACACTGCATACATAACACACTGCATACATAACACACTGCATACATAACACACTGCATACATAACACAATGCATACATAACACACAGGTTACATAACACACTGCATACATAACACACTGCATACATAACACACTGCATACATAACACACTGCATACATAACACACTGCATACATAACACACTGCATACATAACACACTGCATACATAACACACTGCATACACAACACACTGAATACATAACACACTGCATACATAACACACTGCATACATAACACACTGCATACATAACACACTGCATACATAACACACTGCATACATAACACACTGCATACATAACACACAGGTTACATAACACACTGCATACATAACACACTGCATACATAACACACTGCATACATAACACACTGCATACACAACACACTGAATACATAACACACTGCATACATAACACACTGCATACATAACACACTGCATACATAACACACTGCATACATAACACACTGCATACATAACACACTGCATACATAACACACAGGTTACATAACACATTGCATACATAACACACTGCATACATAACACACTGCATACATAACACACTGCATACATAAAACACTGCATACATAACACACTGCATACATAACACACTGCATACATAACACACTGCATACACAACACACTGAATACATAACACACTGCATACATAACACACTGCATACATAACACACTGCATACATAACACACTGGATACATAACACACTACATACATAACACACTGCATACATAACACACTGCATACATAACACACTGCATACATAACACACTACATACATAACACACAGCATACATAACACACAGCATACATAACACACTGCATACATAACACACTGCATACATAACACACTACATACATAACACACTGCATACATAACACACTGCATACATAACACACTACATACATAACACACTGCATACATAACACACTACATACATAACACACTGCATACATAACACACAGCATACATAACACACTGGTTACATAACACACTACATACATAACACACTGCATACATAACACACAGCATACATAACACACTGGTTACATAACACAATGCATACATAACACACAGCATACATAACACACTGCATACATAACACACTGCATACATAACACACTGCATACATAACACACAGGTTACATAACACACTGCATACATAACACACTGCATACATAACACACTGCATACATAACACACTGCATACATAACACACAGCATACATAACACACTACATACATAACACACTGCATACATAACACACTGCATACATAACACACTGCATACATAACACACTGCTTACATAACACACTGCATACATAACACACTGCTTACATAACACAATGCTATATGTATACACTACTATCTATAGGATGCAGCTCTATATACCTGGCGGCTTCTATTCCGAGTGTTTTTTCCACATCGTACGTGTTATTAGATTTAGTTTCTGTGGCCTTGACCCCAACAGTGGCCATGACATTGCGTAGGTTGTTCCCCTCCACCAGCAACTTGTACTTGACGCCACCACTCTTCTCGTCGATGTTGATGATAGCTCGAGACACGGAGGGGACACCCTGAATGCACACCAACAGTCAGACACTATACCAAGTCACCGATGAGTTTGTTGGCTGCAGATCCTAGACAAGCAGTGCGCTGGGTGCACAGCACTTACTCACTCTAATGTACTTACTACAATGTACTTACTCCAATGTACTTACTCTAATGTACTTACTACAATGTACTTACTACAATGTACTTACTACAATGTACTTACTACAATGTACTTACTCCAATGTACTTACTCTAATGTACTTACTACAATGTACTTACTACAATGTACTTACTACAATGTACTTACTCTAATGTACTTACTACAATGTACTTACTCCAATATACTTACCTTAATGATCACATCAGGTACGTTGAGTTTGAGGTGTTGCATTACGTAGAACATGGAGCTCTTGGTAGTCACACTCGGTTTGATACAGATTATGGAGTCACCGTGTTGGTCGAGGTGCTGCAAGGAAACAGATGAGTGGCTCGTTTGTCATAAGTGCATGACAAATGTCGCTGCACAAGTAAAGTATAATACATATATTACATACACGTATTACATACATATATTACATACACGTATTACACACAAAATACATGTAACTCACATGATGTTTAATCTTCAGTTTAGACATGATGAGAGATGCACAGATGCTGTCGCTATTCACCTCCAGCTTAAGCAAGGAGATTCTCTCCATGTCCAGCTTGATGAGCAGGAAACAGTCGTCTGGTAGGTACACTTCCTCTATGTACTCAGCGACCTCACCAAGTTTGGTCTGCTCTATACGCCCCTTGACTATACGAGCTTGCTGTAACATTATATGAATCTCTACAACCCCTGATACTAGACAACGACACCATAGATGCCGCTACATACCTCTCTACTATATCCTACATACCCCTCTACTATATCCTACATACCCCCTACTATATCCTACATACCCCCCTACTATATCCTACATACCCCCCTACTATATCCTATATACCTCTACTATATCCTACATACCCCCCTACTATATCCTATATACCTCTACTATATCCTACATACCCCCCTACTATATCCTACATACCCCTCTACTATATCCTACATACCCCTCTACTATATCCTACATACCCTCTACTATATCCTACATACCCCCCTACTATATCCTACATACCCCTCTACTATATCCTACATACCACTCTACTATATCCTACATACCCCTCTACTATATCCTACATACCCCTCTACTATATCCTACATACCCCTCTACTATATCCTACATACCCCTCTGCTATATCCTACATACCCCCCTACTATATCCTACATACCCCTCTACTATAACCTACCTCTCTACTATATCCTACATACCCCTCTACTATATCCTACATACCCCTCTACTATATCCTACATACCCCTCTACTATATCCTACATACCCCTCTACTATATCCTACATACCCCTCTACTATATCCTACATACCCCTCTACTATATCCTACATACCCCTCTACTATATCCTACATACCCCCCTACTATATCCTACATACCCCCCTACTATATCCTACATACCCCCCTACTATATCCTACATACCCCCCTACTATATCCTACATACCCCTCTACTATAACCTACCTCTCTACTATATCCTACATACCCCTCTACTATATCCTACATACCCCTCTACTATATCCTACATACCCCTCTACTATATCCTACATACCCCTCTACTATATCCTACATACCCCTCTACTATATCCTACATACCCCTCTACTATATCCTACACACCCCTCTACTATATCCTACACACCCCTACTATATCCTACACACCCCTCTACTATATCCTACATACCCCTCTACTATATCCTACATACCCCTCTACTATATCCTACACACCCCCCTACTATATCCTATATACCTCTACTATATCCTACATACCCCTCTACTATATCCTACATACCCCCCTACTATATCCTACACACCCCCCTACTATATCCTACATACCCCTCTACTATATCCTACATACCCCCCTACTATATCCTACACACCCCCCTACTATATCCTACATACCCCTCTACTATATCCTACATACCCCTCTACTATATCCTACATACCACTCTACTATATCCTACATACCTCTCTACTATATCCTACATACCCCTCTACTATATCCTACATACCCCTCTACTATATCCTACATACCCCCCTACTATATCCTACATACCCCTCTACTATATCCTACATACCCCTCTACTATATCCTACATACCCCTCTACTATATCCTACATACCCCTCTACTATATCCTACATACCCCTCTACTATATCCTACATACCCCTCTACTATATCCTACATACCCCTCTACTATATCCTACATACCCCTCTACTATATCCTACATACCCCTCTACTATATCCTACACACCCCTACTATATCCTACACACCCCTCTACTATATCCTACATACCCCTCTACTATATCCTACATACCCCTCTACTATATCCTACACACCCCCCTACTATATCCTATATACCTCTACTATATCCTACATACCCCTCTACTATATCCTACATACCCCCCTACTATATCCTACACACCCCCCTACTATATCCTACATACCCCTCTACTATATCCTACATACCTCCCTACTATATCCTACATACCCCTCTACTATATCCTACATACCTCTCTACTATATCCTACATACCCCTCTACTATATCCTACATACCCCTCTACTATATCCTACACACACCCCTGCTATATCCTACATACCTCTCTACTATATCCTATATACCCCTCTACTATATCCTACATACCCCTCTACTATATCCCACATACCCCTCTACTATATCCTACATACCCCTCTACTATATCCTACATACCCCCCTACTATATCCTACATACCTCTCTACTATATCCTACATACCCCTCTACTATATCCTACATACCCCCCTACTATATCCTACATACCCCTCTACTATATCCTACATACCCCCCTACTATATCCTACATACCCCCCTACTATATCCTACATACCCCTCTACTATATCCTACATACCCCTCTACTATATCCTACATACCCCCCTACTATATCCTACATACCTCTCTACTATATCCTACATACCCCTCTACTATATCCTACATACCCCCCTACTATATCCTACATACCCCTCTACTATATCCTACATACCCCCCTACTATATCCTACATACCCCCCTACTATATCCTACATACCCCTCTACTATATCCTACATACCCCTCTACTATATCCTACATACACCTCTACTGTATCCTACATACCCCCCTACTATATCCTACATACCCCCCTACTATATCCTACACACCCCTCTACTATATCCTATATACCTCTACTATATCCTACATACCCCCCTACTATATCCTACATACCCCCCTACTATATCCTACATACCCCTCTACTATATCCTACATACCCCCCTACTATATCCTACATACCCCTCTACTATATCCTACATACCCCTCTACTATATCCTACATACCCCCCTACTATATCCTACATACCCCCCTACTATATCCTACATACCCCTCTACTATATCCTACACACCTCTACTATATCCTACACACCTCTACTATATCCTATATACCTCTACTATATCCTACATTCCTCTCTACTATATCCTACATACCCCCCTACTATATCCTACATACCCCTCTACTATATCCTACACACCCCTACTATATCCTACATACCCCTCTACTATATCCTACATACCCCTCTACTATATCCTACATACACCTCTACTGTATCCTACATACCCCCCTACTATATCCTACATACCCCCCTACTATATCCTACATACCCCTCTACTATATCCTACACACCCCTCTACTATATCCTACATACCTCTCTACTATATCCTACATACCCCCTACTATATCCTACATACCCCTCCACTATATCCTACATACCCCTCTACTATATCCCACATACCCCTCTACTATATCCTACACACCTCTACTATATCCTACATACCCCTCTACTATATCCTACACACCCCCCTACTATATCCTACATACCCCTCTACTATATCCTATATACCTCTACTATATCCTACATACCTCTCTACTATATCCTACATACCCCTCTACTATATCCTACATACCTCTCTACTATATCCTACATACCCCTCTACTATATCCTACATACCCCCCTACTATATCCTACATACCCCTCTACTATATCCTACATACCCCACTACTATATCCTATATACCTCTACTATATCCTACATACCCCTCTACTATATCCTATATACCCCCCTACTATATCCTACATACCCCTCTACTATATCCTACATACCCCCCTACTATATCCTATATACCTCTACTATATCCTACATACCTCTCTACTATATCCTACATACCCCTCTACTATATCCTACACACCCCTCTACTATATCCTACACACCCCTCTACTATATCCTACATACCTCTCTACTATATCCTACATACCTCTCTACTATATCCTACATACCCCCCTACTATATCCTACACACCCCCCTACTATATCCTACATACCCCTCTACTATATCCTACACACCCCACTACTATATCCTATATACCCCTCTACTATATCCTACATACCCCCCTACTATATCCTACATACACCTCTACTGTATCCTACATACCCCCCTACTATATCCTACACACCCCTCTACTATATCCTACATACCCCCCTACTATATCCTCACACCCCTCTACTATATCCTATATACCCCCTACTATATCCTACACACCCCCCTACTATATCCTATATACCTCTACTATATCCTACATACCTCTCTACTATATCCTACACACCCCTCTACTATATCCTACATACCCCCCTACTATATCCTACATACACCTCTACTGTATCCTACACACCCCTCTACTATATCCTACATACCCCTCTACTATATCCTACATACCCCTCTACTATATCCTACATACCTCTCTACTATATCCTACATACCCCCCTACTATATCCTACATACCCCTCCGCTATATCGAGTTGTCTCCTACCTCCTGGTTGTCATCAACATCCAGTATTGCTGTTATGATAGGTGTGCTGATTGTCTTGGCAGCGTTGATAATCTCTTTGATTCTTGGAACACCCAGAGTGATGTTCATGGAGGCTACGCCAGCGAAGTGAAACGTCTTTAGTGTCATCTGAGTGCCTGGTTCACCGATGCTTTGAGCACAGATAGCACCAACAGCTGTGCCTAAAGTACACCGTAGTAGTGGTGGTAGTAGTGGTAGTAGTAGTGGTAGTTGTAGTGGTAGTAGTAGTGGTAGTAGTAGTGGTAGTGGTGGTGGTGGTTGTGGTGGTGGTGGTGGTGGTGGTAGTGGTAGCAGTAGTTATAGTAGTAGCAGTAGTAGTAATGGTAATTGGTAATTTTGGTGGCGGCGGTGGTGGTAGTAGTAGTAGGTACGGTAGTAGTAGGTATAGTAGTAGTAGCGATAGCAGTAGTAATAATAGTGGCAGTACTAGTAGTCATAGTAATTAATAATAGCGCACATCTATTGACTGAGATTTTATCCATATGAGATAAACTCAGCCATTAAATTCATACATGATCTAGCCTGTGCTCCTTTACCTGGCTCTATTAGCGCTCTCATATATTTGTCTCTGCAGACGTCAAGATAAATCTGCAGCTGAGTGAGAGTCAACCGCTCCACTTCGTACTGCGATATTGGTTTCTCATTTCCTGTTCTTTTGTCTTTCACGACTTCATCACATCCTAGACGCTTTCGGACAGTGGCAGTCCTACTTCCAACTCGTCTCATGAACTGCCTATAGAAGAACAAATGGTGGCTAAAACACAGAGCAAATCTATGTCAAGTGCTTCACCTTTTCATAGATATTACATTGATGCATGCAAACAAAGAGTAAGCCCCGCCCCCAAGATATGTTATTGTATTGTACACAAATACACACTTGAGCTCCGCCCTATGATATGTGTTATAGTTTTGCACAAAAACACATAATAAGCCCCGCCCCTAATAGACATGCCACTACTGTATAGAAACAAATAGTAAGTTCCACCTCTGGGGAATGTTACAGTTCTGTACAGAAATACACAATAAGGTCCGCCCCTTATACAAATAACACTAATGCATACAAAGGCACACTAAGCTCCGCCCCTAATAGACAACAACCTGCACACATTCACATACTTGAGCTCAGTTCGAAATGCTTCACTGCAGACTTTGAACTCCTCAGAATCTATGATCTGTATTGCATTGTCGGTGACTTCCGACCCAGTCAGTGATGACTCATTCTGATTTGCGTGTTTGGCTTGTATGTGAGCTAACAGACTCTGTAAGCACACCGATAGGTCGCATGTATGTCACATGATCACAAGATGGCTACTGTGTACAATAGAAGAACAAACATTTACCTGAAAGTCGACAGGTTTGTCCTTTCCTTCCATGTCGACTGGATCTAAGCTGTCACCACCAAAGGTGAACTGGACAATCTCACCAATGGACGACCTCACTGTCATGTCGTACTGACAGCACAGGTCCTCTAGTGACTGCAATCATTCATGTAACCCGTGGACGAACAGACAGACACATGAGGACAAATAGACATACAGACAGAGAGGAAACACAGACCTTGACCAGACGGCGCTGCATGTAACCTGTTTCAGCAGTCTTCACTGCAGTGTCCACCAGACCCTCTCTGCCAGCCATTGTGTGGAAGAAGAACTCAGTCGGTGTCAAACCGGAATAGAAACTGTTTGAGACGAAGCCCTTGGCTCCAGGGGTCTTGCCTGCAGGTATAAAGTGTTTATCTATATATATATATAGATGATAGTAACAGCCAATGCTTTAGCGACCATCAAACTTCTCACGCCTCCCACTTTCCCGTACCAATTGTCTCTAGCTCCTTCCTCCGCCCTCTCCTTTCTGCCATTTCACTTCAAACACTACATGTACATATACCAACAAACATCTTTTGGTGAAATTAATATTACAAATAAAAATGTCCGACAATGATCTTTGCAAATGCATTTTTGCAAAATATATTGAACAAAAATTGGATAATTGCAAACAAACTCGATGCTGTTCACAGAGAATGCTACCAGTTAAGCTGCACAGAGTACACAGCTAGCAATGATTTGATTGGTTAGCATTTTAGCAAACAAACCAAACAGCGATTACTAGCTTGAAGCCTAAAATTTGTTGATAAAAATACACTTTCATTAAAAAGTCTCAGTTTCCAGAGCAATTATTGACAGAAAACTGTTGCCAAACATGATAAACTAGTGTCCTTTGGTAATAAGAGTCTACGCACTGATTACGCCCATTTACTCGCAGTTCTACAAAGGAGAGTCTAATGCACACATCTACACATTGTAATGTGTCCACCCATATCTCTGGCAACAGAGCTGTGAAGAGCTGCTATATTCCACGCTATGTACAACACAAAAAGCTAAAACCACCACAACTGATCCTGGTACAGAGGCTAGATGACTCACAATGTCGTTCAAAGTGAGGCAACCCTCGGTCTTCAAATCCATTGGGTACTCGATTGCCGTTGATAGCCTGTTGTCCAACACAAGCGATCATCTGTGAAATGTTGATGTTGGAGCCTTTAGACCCGCAGACAGCCATAGTCAACGGGCTATTGGTCGGATGTAACTCCTAGACAACCAAAACATGGAAAGTAACAAATAAAGGTCAACCATTGTCAATATTTAAACAACAAAACTTGACTGAATCAAATTTAGCTAAATGAATTTTTTATATGATAAGACACTGCTCTTGGACACCAGAGAGCAGAAAATAAAACACTGACAAGAGAGAAAGGACGGAAAGCTCAAGAGAGAACAGGTTACCTTTAGACAAGCCTTGCCGGCTCTGTCACGGATGATAGAGAGTTCCTGAAGCATGAGTGCCTCAAGAGATTGTTCCGGACTGCAGCCAGGTTGGGTGGCCAAACGACCTTCTTGTAGTTGTTTGATGTACTCATTGCACTGCTCGTAGCTGTAAAAAATGGACACCAGCCGTCGTTAGAGACATGCAATACAAGTTTGTATCGTACACTGTAGCACAGACCTTCTACTAACAATAGTAGACAATATGAGCTTTCAGCTAAGATAACTGGAAATCATGACAGCGACAAATGGGTGAATTGTTCTTGTCGGCGAGTAAAATTTAACATTTTCTCACGTTGTAGCCACAAGAAAAATTTTGCATAAATGCGCTAGCGAGAAACAAGACTTGTTTAAAAATTAAGTGTTGTATTTTCTAGATTAATGCATCGTGAGTATAAACATAATTGTTTTATCAACATTTCCGTTTCAGATACAGCATACAGGTAAAACAACGAATCTTCATCAGCTAGTAATGATCGTTGATGCAAGGCCATTAGCAGAGAGTTTGAAGAATAGCTCCAGTCATTTCTATATTTATCTGCTATGTCATTGATATGTCCTTATGAAGTGCTTCAAATACCAATTTCGTCAAAATTCAATTGATTTCTATATTTTCTTAACACAATAATAATAAGCATGTGATGAGTGTTGTCGCCCCTTCAAAATATTCTGGGAAAACATATGACGTACGCAAGTGTTTTAGCGAACGCTAAACTTTTGTTTCTACTACTGCTAACCAAAGAGCTAACTACTAAACACATGCGCAGCTATTACTACTTACTAGTTATATCAATCAATGACCTAGGTCACTGTACTGTTATTTGTTATGCTTCAGTGATTTCATCATCCAAAAAATTGTCCAATCAAAATATAAAACAAAAGTTTAGCGTTCGCTAAAGCTAAAACGTACGTCATAGGTTTTCCCAGAATATTTTGAAGATGCTTGAATGGGGAGACAACACTCATAACATGCTTATTATTAATGGTGTTGTGAAAATATAGAAATCAATTGAATTTTGACAAAGTTTGTACTTGGAGCACTTCATAAGGACATATCAATGACATATCAGACAAATATAGAAAAGACCGGAGCCATTCTTTAAATTAATAATAATTATAATAGTTTATGATGTCGAATACCTGTGAGCGATAGCCACAATATATATTAACGATGCCAAAGTAATTTTTAGCCTAAACGACATATAATTGTTATAAACAGCTGCGTACACACTAGAACGATTTGGTGGCCAAAATCGGCGCAATTTCAAAACGGCCTAGTTGAATGCAATAACGGCAGATTTTTATCATATCGGCAGGCGTTATTGCCATTTGAGCACTGCTCAAAATCACCGACGATCTTTACCAAATAATCAAAAAAACTACAGCACAAAATCTGTGCAGAAGTAGCTTGTGGTCACAAGTAATGATGATAAATAATAAAAAATCAGCACATCTCCCAGCAATAACAAAATAATAAGAATTATTATTTATAAGTATAGGTTTAAATAATTTAAATTAATTGAAATAAATATTAGGTAAAACTGAAAAAAATAAAAAATTATTCTGGTCAGAACAACAGATATAACAAATAATTAATAACAGCAACAGCTAGTGCATTTACTAATAACAACCATAGACATGGTGAATAATTGTGGAATAACAGACAGCAATATCATTAGTAATGCTATGGTTATGCCGAAAAATAAAATTTGTCTATCTCTCTCACCAAAGAGCAAATGCTTTTTCAGCCGAAATTCTTCTCTAGTGTGTATGCAACCATCGGCCGAAAAAGGGCACAACTCCAACATGAACGATTTTTTGAACAAAAATTGTTTTAGTGTGTACGCTGCTTGATAGAAGACAACTCAATCAATTTATTTCTGCACAGCCACATGTCATGATAAAAACTGCACCCAGCTTTGTGAACGGTCGAAAACTAACAGATCAGCCGAAAGCACCTAAAGGATCATACACGGTAGAGCATACCCTCTACTGAGGAGGTTGTGTTTGGCCTGCAGCAGACTAGCCCCCGGGGTGACATCACCGATGCCAATGGAGAAGCCTCTATTGGTGAGGAACGCTGGACAGAGTCTGGCAAGTCTTCCCATAGCATCAGCGGCCTGTTTCTCTCCATAGTGTCTCAATATCTGGTAGAATATCTGATTCTTTGAGCCAGAACCAAGAGTGCTCTTGTCTACTGCTCCACACATCAGCTGACTGTTGTAGATGACTACAACTGGAGAGACAACACAGTACGAACATCAGCTGTTAAAGCATTAGTTAGTAGTTATCTACTAGTAGCCATCAGAATACCTACAGGAGTCGTTGTGACACAGATCCTCGTTTGAAGAGTAATCCCTGCCTTTGGTCCTCAAGTTGGCCTTGACATTGCATAGAGTGGACGGGCGTATGACTAGACTAAATATCTGCTTGCCACTCCATAGTTTCACAGGCTAAACATAAAGGAAACTATGTTACGGGTGTCACTTTTCTGAGTAGCAAAACTAGACATAGATGTAAGTACCTAGACATAGACGTAAGTACCTAGACATAGACGTAAGTACCTAGACATAGACGTAAGTACCTAGACATAGACGTAAGTACCTAGACATAGACGTAAGTACCTAGACATAGACGTAAGCACCTAGACATAGACGTAAGTACCTAGACATAGACGTAAGCACCTAGACATAGAGATGGATAAATAGACAATCACGGATCAAATATATCAAGATCGCCAGAAAAACGAACTTGTGTAACCAAAATCAGGTCATCTCTCATTGCAAATCGGGAAGCGAAAATCACGGCCACTTTTACAAATGGCTACAATTAAATCCTGATAAATGTTATAGTAAGGAATGGCCATGGATGAAATGTAAAATGCTTGTAGGAACGCGACATATAATTACATATTTGGCTCCATCACCAATGGTGGCAGATATGTTATCGTTGACACGGCGATTGGCAAAGTTGGGAGTTACATTTGAGCTATTAGATATAAGAAGTATGGAGGCGTAACAAAACCTGATACACACACAATACATAATTATGGCTTTTGCCTTGACATAACAATGTTCAAATTTTGGAGGAGAAATGGCGTCAAATTATCTTATCACGGCGATTCCCATAACCGGCTACATTTGAATCGCCATTAAAATTATATCAAGTGGCCGCAGCTGGCAATCCTGGTATATTTCATCCATTGGAGACATAGACTTAGAGGTATACATGCAGTCAAAATTTGCAGGTACCTTTACAATACACGGAGGAGGCAAGTCTATTCTCTCACTAGCTGCAGAGCCTGCTATGAGTGAAGACGCCAACTGGCAGGCTTTGGCTCTGTCAAAGAAAACATCCTTCTTGGTGAGCAGGTAGGCTGCAGTGATAAAGTCTTGTATAGCCGCAATGAGTGGCTCTCCATTCCTGGGGGTTATCACATTGGACTTTGACTACAATATCATATACACAGTAAGAAATACAGGACAGAGCAGCTGTGGCAGAGTGGTTAGCATGCAGGACCAGTGAGCGAAAGGTCCCGAGTTCACATCTTGCACGAGAGATCAATTGCTACTGTGCTTCATTTGTCATTGGCAGTGTTGATGGTTAGTTCATATATGATAATAATCTGGTGGCTTGAAAAAAAATGGTGGCTACAGAACCACCGTTGTCATGGAAATATAATCTTTGGTAGCCAGAATATAAAACCCACGTACAACCATAATCGCTAGCTTACCCCCATAAGAGTGATTGCTTCTGCTTTAGCCTCCTCCGTCTGAGGAAGATGCAAGTTCATCTCGTCTCCGTCAAAGTCAGCATTAAATGGATTGCAGCAGCACTCATTGAACCTAAATGTCCTGTGGGGCATGATCTTAGCCTGCAATACCAAATAGTACGTAGGGGCATGATCTTAGCCTGCAATACCATATAGTATGTAGGGGCATGATCTTAGCCTGCAATACCATATAGTATGTAGGGGCATGATCTTAGCCTGCAATACCATATAGTATGTAGGGGCATGATCTTAGCCTGCAATACCATATAGTATGTAGGGGCATGATCTTAGCCTGCAATACCAAATAGTACGTAGTGGCATGATCTTAGCCTGCAATACCAAATAGTATGTAGGGGCATGATCTTAGCCTGCAATACCAAATAGTACGTAGGTGATGGAGCTCAGGCCTAGCTGTTCTCAACTACTCCACACGGTATGTTTGTGACTTACATAAAAAGCTTGAATACTAAGTTTGTGGAGGGAGGGTTGCCTATTGAACAGTATAATGTCTCCATCCATCATGTGTCTCTCAATACAGTCACCAGGCTTCAACTCCTTGGCTATCTTCTCCTTATTGCCATACCTACAATGTGTAATGTATAACGTCTCTGTAAGCTACAGTACATGTTGTATTGTATTGTACTTGATGTTTTTGTTGTTGTGTACTAGCTGCAATACCCACTGCACACAACAACAAAGGAGTATAATTAGACACGACTAGTATCCTTCTCACCCAACCCTATCCTCTACAACACCTTCCACCCTGCCGTGGTCTCCTCCCCCATCATATCTGCTTCTTGCGGTTGTCTTCTTCCTCTACCTACCGCAGTTTTCCCATGATCACTTCCTTCCACAGTTGCCTCCTTTGGCAATTGTTTACTTCCACGGTCGTTTCCTACCGTAGTAGCTTCCTACTACAGTCGCTTCCACTCCCGGTCATCTCAACCCACAGTCACTTCCAACCGCAGTGACTTCCCCTGCAGTCGCTTCCACCTGCGGTCGCTTTCTTCCGCAGTTGCTTCTTCTCAAAATGGCTTTTTCATATGGTCTTTCCCTACCACCGTCTGCTCTACCATCTAATCCTCGTACCACAAAACCGGAAAAAATATTGTCAAATAATGACACTGAAAAGTGACTCCTATTAAAAATAATTAACAATTTTCATTACAATCATATAAATCTGCATATAGGCTGTCAACTACAATTATGCAGGCACTTTGTCAGCACGAGACGACCAGTTTTACGTCTGCTTCAAACTTCACACAAATATTGTCAAAGTATTTGCGAGAACGAGTCGAGCCTAATCAAGCTAACTTATTTGGAAAGATTTCTTCACTGAAATGGAAAAGAATTTCTAACTTGGAATTTCTAACTTTCTGTGAAAAAATCCTTCTAAATATTTATTTTGCACTCACACCAAAAGTGGGAGGTTTATCGGATTTTTTTTGGTTTGAACACAGAGAATCAGGCTCGATGTACACATCACAATACTTATATTTCAGTTTTATATACATAGAGTATTATGTGACATACAATATAATCAAAAACTCACTTGAGAAATCTTTTAAAGCCAGTTTGTCTCTGCTCGAGGAAGTTAGCTCCAGGGTGTACGTCGGGCCCGTTTTTGATGAGCTCTCTCATCAGTTTGATATTGGCTGGTGTGACCTTGGTTGGGTAGGTGAGTATTTTGGCTACGTGTATGGGTACAGCGACCTGATAATGTGTATAATAGCTCTGTACATACACAATACCAAGTCTACACCACTGTACATACACAATACCAAGTCTACACAACTGTACATACACAATACCAAGTCTACACAGATGCACACACACAATACCTGATCTATTCTCATGTTAGGATCAGGAGATATCACTGTCCTGCCAGAGAAGTCGACTCTCTTGCCTGATAGATTTCCTCTGAAGCGTCCCTGTTTACCCTTCAGTCGCTGACTAAACCCTCTCATTGTCTTCTTTGGCTGCATGTTGAGGGGAATACCAGAAGTCTCGCTGTTGTATAGCAACGCTACCTGCAGCTGCAGGAAGTCCCAATCATCCTGAATCATATATAGGTCAATGAATGACATACATAGCCACACAAGACAGACCTGTACTGGAAGTCTCGCAACATTTGCATCAGACACTATAGATAGCTTCTCCATAGAGCGACATCACCAAATTAAGTAATACAGAGATCTTCTCCACAAAACCATATGACTGCTGCAGCTCTGTATTTCATAGAACTAATCAATAGAGATACTCTATAAAACTGCTCTACAGAACTATTATATGTACCAATCGATAGATCTACTCCACACATTAACACACAAAGCTATCTCATAAAAGTGCTCCATAGAATCCATAATCCATAGAAGTAACCTGATAGAAGCAACCAGATAGAAGCAACCAATGTGAAGCAATGAAAGCTGTATAGACTAACCATGATCATACGCATGTGGGCATTGACTGCCTTATGCTTCTGTATTACATCGTTGAGGAATATAATCTCCGTTAACTTCATCGTTATATCATCTTCATTACTACAATGTAACCATCATTGATTGGTGAGTCACTCTATGGCATGTATAACTCTATGACATAAGCAACTCTATGGTGGCATGCAACTCTATGGTGGCATGCTACTTTACCAAAATTGACAACTCTATGATAACAGACAACCGCATTGCAATGGACAACGCTATGGCAATAGATATATTTCACAATAGATGCGTACGTGCCAGACTTGAGGTCGGACACCACAGAAGGTCTGATACAGAGGGGGGGCACAAGTATACGAGTGAGCAGGAGGTCTTGTGGGTGACTGACAGACGTGTTCATCAGCAGCAGAGCCAGATCCTCCTCTGGTATGGCAGCAAACAACTTCATCACAGTCAGCGGGTTGAGCATCTCCTGTGGTATTATCATACAGTGTATTACATAATGGACAACACACTCCCTGTTATATATATTGTATTATACCAGCTACTGTATATATTGTATTATACCAGCTACTGTATATATTGTATTATACCAACTACTGTGTATATTGTATTATACCAGCTACTGTATATATTGTATTATACCAGCTACTGTATATATTGTATTATACCGCCTACTGTATATATTGTATTATACCATCTATTGTATATATTGTATTATACCAGCTACTGTATATATTGTATTATACCAGCTAATGTATATATTGTATTATACCAACTACTGTGTATATTGTATTATACCAGCTACTGTATATGTTGTATTATACCATCTATTGTATATATTGTATTATACCAGCTACTGTATATATTGTATTATACCACCTACTGTATATATTGTACTATACCACCTACTGTATATATTGTACCATACCACCTACTGTATATATTGTATTATACCACCTACTGTATATATTGTACTATACCACCTACTGTATATATTGTACTATACCGCCTACTGTATATATTGTATTATACCACCTACTGTATATATTGTATTATACCACCTACTGTATATATTGTACTATACCAGCTACTGTATATATTGTACTATACCACCTACTGTATATATTGTATTATACCACCTACTGTATATATTGTACTATACCACCTACTGTATATATTGTACTATACCAGCTACTGTATATATTGTATTATACCACCTACTGTATATATTGTACTATACCACCTACTGTATATATTGTACTATACCATCTACTGTATATATTGTACTATATCACCTACTGTATATATTGTACTATACCATCTACTGCAGGGGTTCCCAACCAGGGAGGAATTCCCCCCCAGGGGGGAATTTTGGATCTACAGGGGGGGAATTTCATACTCAGACTATTTTCCACAGCTGAGTCCTATAATGCTGTGTTGTTATTGGCTGGCAGCTAATACTGTAACATGGTATAGCTGTTTAACAGCTGGTGACTAGTGTTACACAAGTAATCAATCTACTCAGTAGAATTGACACATTTCACTGCAAGCAGATCAGTATGATACCTATCTGTACAAATTGCTGTACAGGCTCTGTGTATCTATACTTTTATTACCATTGTTCAAGAAAAATTTCACACGATAGTGAAGTAACTATCTCCTTCATTATAACTGCAGAATGAGCACTAGCAAGAAATTAAAATATGCTGCTAACTACATTCAGTACGACTTTCAATGTCTAGTTGCCAATGGAGAAGAGAAGCCACAATGTGTATTGCGTTTTAAAGTTTTGAATAATGACTCATTGCGACCAAACAAATTGAAACAGCATCTTTTTTATGTACACCCCCAATACGCAGAAAAGATCGATCCTTTTGAGCGACATGGAAAAGGACTTAAACAGGTGTGGCTAGATTCAAGTGGGTCTCTTCATGATTCCAATTCAAAACTTCTGGAGGCCTCGTACAGGGTAGCAAATGAGATTGCAAAACAGAAAAAACCGCATACCATCGGCGAAGAATTGGTAAAGCCCACAGACAGTGGTAGGACTGTTACTAGGCTAGGAGGCTGAGAAGAAGCTGGCTGCAATGCCACTATCAAATAATACAGTGAAAAGACGGATTAACAGCATGGCCAAGGGCATTAAAGATTGGGTTATTCAGCAGATAAAGTCATCTACATTTGAACTATTTGCAATTCAACTTGATGAGTCCACTGATGTAGCATCATGTGCACAGCTAATGGCATATGCTTGCTATGTAAACAATACAGAGATAAAGGAGGAGTTCTTGTTTAGCATACCACTGGAGACTAAAACCACAGCTAAAAACATTTTTGATGGAGCTTCCAAATTTTTTGATGAGGTGAATCTAAAATGGAAAAATGTCTGTGGCTGTTGTACCAATGGGGCCTCAGCCATGTTGGGTTCAAAATCAGGATTTCAGGTCATGTGAAGGAGTCGCCCAATGTAGCAAGCGCTGACTGTATGCTACATCGTCATGCTCTGGCAGCTAAAACACCACCCTCATCTCTCTCCACAGTATTACAGGACACAATCGATTTGTTAACTACATGAAGAGCAGTGCACTTAACACAAGGTTATTTAAACAGCTTTGTGCGGGCATTGATGCTGGGCACCAAACATTCTACCACACGAATGTGCATTGGTTCTTATGCGGAAATGTCACAGCTGGAGTTTTTAGTCTTTGGCACGAACTAACATTATTTGTTGAGCAACAACGAAAGTTTTGCCACCTCAAAAAACTTACAGACAACAACTGGATTATTCAGCTTGCATACCTTGTAGATATTTTCGAGCAGTTTAACCTACTAAACCTGAATATGCTAGGTTTGAACACCAACATCATCAAATTTGGCAATAATTTAAATGCCTTTCAAGCTAAGTTTAGCAACTGGAACAAGAAAGTTTGCATTGGAAACGTGTCCATGTTTGAGACTCTTGACTACTTGTTGGAAGGCAGCAATCTAACACTTCCTGCTCGAATCCAGGCGGAAACTTCTGAGCATTTGGGACACCTTCAGGTGGAGTTCAGCAGGTACTTCCCTGAGATGCCAAATGAAGATTTGGAGCTGATTATCAATCCCTTCCAGTTTGAAGTAACGAAATTACCAGATGAATCCCAGAACAAGTTCCTTGAGCTTAAATTCGACTCAGCTGCAAAAATCTCATTTGGAACAATGACATTTACCGAGTTTTGACCAACAATGATAACTAGTTACCCAGGAATCGCAAAGATTGCCGTCCGAAATATTCTACCATTCATAACTACATATCTTTGCGAATCAGTTTTTTCAATTTTACTTGGCATCAAATCTAAAGAACGTAACCGGCTGCAGGTGGAAGACGATTTATGCTCTACTCTATCCCAAACTATGCCTCGCATTGAAGAACTTTGTAAAAACGAACAACAGCAGAGATCACATTAAATATAATATCATACTGTATACATGTCATGCCCAAAATTATTTCATTATATTTTGCATAATTCTTTATCTAAATAAATTCTACAATAAAGTCTCAAAATAATCCTTTTATCATTGTCTTTTGGTCTTGGATAATATTCAAAAGTGGTTGGGGGGGGGGGGGGGAATTTAATACTCTGATTCAGCCCAAAGGGGGAATAGAGTGAAAAAGGTTGGGAACCCCTGATCTACTGTATATATTGTACTATACCAGCTACTGTATATATTGTACTATACCAGCTTCTGTATATATTGTACTATACCAGCTTCTGTATATATTGTACTATACCGCCTACTGCATATATTGTACTATACCGCCTACTGTATATATTGTATTATATCACCTACTGTATATATTGTATTATACCACCTACTGTATATATTGTATTATACCACCTACTGTATATATTGTATTATACTGCCTACTGTATATATTGTACTATGCCAGCTACTGTATATACTGTACTATACCACCTACTGTATATATTGTACTATACCAGCTACTGTATATATTGTACTATACCACCTACTGTATATATTGTATTATATCACCTACTGTATATATTGTATTATACCACCTACTGTATATATTGTATTATACCACCTACTGTATATATTGTATTATACCGCCTACTGTATATATTGTACTATGCCAGCTACTGTATATACTGTACTATACCACCTACTGTATATACTGCACTAGACAATGCACTTCACCACACTGAAAATACTGTAATATCCCAATCCCCTACCTGCGTTTTAGAAAGCAGACCTTCCACTTCAAGATTAGTTTTTACCACTTCCTGGAAGCTCTGTCTGAACTCGGCGATACAAGGGTGCTCACCTCTACCCAGCCTCTTGTGCTTGTCATGTATTATTTTGAGCAGACCACACTTTTTTACGACACCTAAAGTAATAGAATATGGTAAGTTAATGGAGGGTAGTAATACAACGACATCGAAGCAAACCAACAATGCAGGGCACTAACCATTCTGAGCACCGCAGTGCACACAAACCGCCATCTTCTTGGTTTTATCGTTTATCTTTTTGTTGAGTGCTTTCTTGTGCAGGTACGACATTCCAGGACGCTTCACTGTGTCCAGAAATGTACTTTTTACATCGTCAGTTAGCAAGATTCTACTACATGTCTGTAAGGTAGAGACAACACCTGTAAGACTGGATTTATTGATTTATGTCGTCACAACGAGAAATAAAAATACTTTGTCCAGTGACACACGGTGTTATAAAGCATCCACAGATTACTGCCAGTCGTATGCATCAAACGCATCACCCTTCATAATTACTATGAAAAAGTAAAGTGAGAGTAGAAAGAAATTGAACAAAAAATTAACGAAACTAATCAAAAGAAAACAAAATTGTAAGATAAGAAAAATACAAGAAAAAGAGAGGGATCTGACATAAGATGGAAAGAGCAAAGGGAAAAAAGTACAAAAAAGGGTGACAATGGCACAAAAAGAAAAGCCACATTTGAATAAAAGAAATAACAACAAACTTTGCAGATTTTTTGTAAAATGGTGATGCAAGTGCGGAAGTATCCGATGTGAAAGCACGGCAGCTCCAGGTCAATATAGCCATAATGGCCGACACAGTCAGTCAGTCCATGTTTGCATGTTTCACACGAGTGATCTTTCTCGCTGGTCCCCTGCAACATGGGTCACATTCTGTACAGTTTGGTAGCGCGCTAAGAAATAATAACAGTAATAGACTATTTTAAAAACACCATACAATTTGCAACACTATCACTCTACTTATAATCTTCTAAACTATCGGAAAAACCATAGGGATAAAAGGACAATATTGCTGAGTTTATAACTTCTCATCAATTTTATGACAAACGTTTTGTTTTGCCATTGCTAGAAATGAAAGTCACATTTAGTTATAACCCCAACAACAAAAAACTAGTGAATCGTCTACTTATAACTACCATTTTGTGGTCAAGTACTCCATATGGCACATGCTTCTTAGCACCATCTTGCCCGTAAAGTCCTTTATTTACGACCTGTATATGGGACTGTTTTTTCATTTGCTCGGCAGACATTAAGCCAAACGTGACATTGTCACTAAAACATGAACAGATCTTTGCAGTGGCTGGAGCAGGATAAGATGACACTTGAATACAAGATGAGTTTATGGAAGTGTACATACATGGTCCTGGCCACATCACTTTCTCTGTACTGCTCCTTCATTGTTTTCTACTGATAATCGGAACCTGCATGACAATTGATATCAATATTTTTGTGAATAAACAAATAACCGTATTTATTTTATAAGCATGAAGCTTATTTTTGTTCTTTCTTTTTGGATTTTAACATTTCACTATTACAACACTGTTGTCAACAGGAATATGTATGGTGGCTCAGAACGTATCGATTTTTGCGTTTTAAAATGTCTGAACACTTTCCAAACCGTCTGAACGCTTTTGAAAAGTCCAAAAATTTGCAAATCTTCTGAAAGATTTGTGAAATCGTTCATATGCATTGAAAATCCAAACCGAACTGCTGGTTCACTCTATTGAATACAGATCTCTAGTCCGTTTACGATTGATATAGTTTCTACTAAACACCGAACAGTTAAAGTTCATTTGAATTGAATAAAAATTTGTTTTTATTATTTAAGTATTGATTGTTTTATACTATTCTAAATAATATGCAAATTCTAATCATGTTTGTGAACAATTAATTATAGGAATTATATTTAACAATCATCATTTATATATATATATATAATATATAATACTTTATTGGCATCAATATCATTTTATAAAAATGTTTTTCATAAAGTGCCATAGCTAAAAGAAAAACAAAAAATCAAAAATGAAACAGAAAATAAAATGAACACAGAAAAAAAGAAGTCTACTCAAACACAGTTTGTTTAAAATAATTCTCCATTGGTATTTAAAAGATATTTGAATAAATTTGATTTGAAAACAGACAGGGTTTGTGAGATTCTCAGAGAAGTAGGCAGTTGGTTGAATGTGGTAGATATATGTGTTTCTATTGCAGCTGGTGTGTTGGCATAAAGTTTCTTGCAGTTACGAAAATTAAAATTGCAGTTACGACTGGTGGTAAAATCAACAGAAATAAAGCTAGGAAAAATATTATTAAAAATTTTAAAACCTGTGATTGCCGTAAAATATTGAGCCAATTTTGGTAATGGTAACAGTTGAATTGAAGTGGCGATGTCATTTGTTCTAATTAACGAAAGAGGAATGGTATGAACAGTTAATGGTATACAGTTAATCAACTTTCTCCATGTCTATTTGTCTATGTCTATTGGTCTATGCTTACGTCGGTAAGTTGCATAGAGGCTATAAAGAAAATTATGGCGATCGCTGTTCTAATTTAAAACAGGGTTGTTAAGTTTTTTTTATTATAATAGAACTTTTTGATTATAACTGATTTTTTTGATACGATGTCTTGCATGCTCAGCGATCTCAATTTTCACTGTTTCTGGAGTATAAATGATGCAATTTAACAGTATTAGTTCCCCAAACAGGGATATATTTATTTAGCACTAGAACAAGTACAGTACTTTGACTAAAAAATTTTTCAGCATTCACAGAGACAGACTTCATAATGTGGTAATAGAATACCAGTTTGCCTGCCTTTTCAACTCCCAGTCTGTTTCTGAGCTTTTAGTGTACCCAGCCAAAAGTTGAGAAGACGCGTTCAATGACCACGGTATATGTTTTAAAAGTTTCAAAGTTCCCAATTGAGAGAGAAATGCAAAAAACAATAATACTGTCCAAACCATGAGATGAGATGAATGTGGAACATTGATGGAATTAAAACTCACTCACTTGGTGTCACAACTTCTTCTATTTCATTCATGAGATTATGTTTATAGAGACACGATCGTGGTCTTTGTAGCATTATTTTCACAAAACCTTTTATGCCATTGCTTGTTTAGCTCGTGAGACTGTAGTGAACATGAACGCATGCATGTGTAATGCTGCCTGAGTGTACTATACTGTACGATACAATCATTTTCGGTCACATTACATTACACTATGACTATGGATGGTTTCAGTGCATATTATGACTAATATACAAATGAAAAACACGTTTTTTCAAAAAATCAAAATATTAAAAATAATCGTGTATTTTCTGTAAAAAATATTGATTATAATCAAGCGATTATTATCAAACAATCCTAGTTTAAAAACCATGTGGTTTGCAAACAGTTGCAAACCTTTCAAACTATTACAAAATAGTTAAGATCTTTATAAAACATTTCATACTATTTCAAAATAGCTCATACGGTTGGTAAATGGTTCATACTATTTCTAAAGTGTTCATACGGTTTGTAATTTTCAAAACCATCTGAATCATTTCTAAACCGTCTGGATTATTTGCAAACAACTAAACGCTTCGCAAAATTGACCATTGTTAGGCAGGAAATACAGTTTTATTGAAAGAAACCCCACAACTGCTAAGGCTGAAAATTTAGTTATTACAATCAATAAGCACATTTTTAGATGCAGTTTCTTGGGTTATTCTACTACAATTACCCAATTATTTCCAATGTAGAAGAAAACTGTCTAGATTATTTCAAAACTGTCGAAAGAGAACGCGTCAAACGTTATGAGCCACAATAGATATGGCAGTAATGGATCAAATCAACTGCTTTTTTAAGCAAAGATCATTTTTTTAATTAGCTTTAATGAGGCAACCAATGGTGAGACAACAATTATTCTTGTGCCAATGGACTAATGACAAATTATTTTAAAAAGTGATGCTCCTGTTGAAAAACCTGTCCTAGTAAAAATTACACTTTTACTACTACTATATACCTTAGATCATCATCCATACATTGCTTTTTCCTTGTTATGAATGTTATCATTGTTATAGTGGGAAATGTACTTATAACAGTCGCAGGATCAAATAGTCTATGGACGTCTTACAGCGCAAAACAATCCAGTAATGGATACAATATGGCCAAATAATAATATAAAGGGGGGAAAGTGTGAGTTACTAATGGTGTGTATTTGACTCTGATGTTCAAGAATGTATAATAGATAGTGTGCTTATACAAAGACTACAACAGGTTATAAAATAAAGATAATATAAAGTCTTACAACACCTGACCTCGGTCGCAACCGGCTCAGTCCAAATCGACACACGTCTGTGGAGATCCTAGGTTGTGGAAAGAGGATGACTGTCGGTCAAGCCTCTGTATTTATACTAGTGTAGATCACTTGTACTCTTCAGCCTCCCACCTCACCTTGGAGTCGTGGGCGCAGCCCAGGCTGAGTACCTTTCCACCTAGCTCGCCTACTAACACATTAGCTTTTGGCTTACTAGGGCCTGACTGTACATTGAGCTGGTTGCGCAACCCTAAGGGATTTACTGCATATGCGAACAAACCGGCCAGTGACCCAGTCGATAGCGATCACCTTGATCTGTTAGAGCGGGTTAGGCCCCCAGAGGTAACCGACGGTCTGATCCATACCCCACTTTGCTATGGGTATATGAACTTTAACCGTTTTCACCAGCCTTGCCTGTTCACCAGTATTCCAGGATATGGACTATCTACGCCATTCCATGCTGGCTAGGTGTGGACTGTCATCCACGTACCACTCGCTGGAGTATAATTACCACCGACAGTCGAGCCGACTAGACGGTACCACAGTATCCTGTTAATTCAGGATTCGAGACACAGTGGGCCTTCAGCTTGCTCCCACAGCACTATACACCAGTTTAATGTGCCTCCAGAGCCTCACGGCCCCACTGCCGCCTGTTCTAGGCAGACTTCAGGGAGCCTATCCCCCTAAGTTTACCTAGTTTGCTGACGTAGTTGGGTTCCGTTTAAGGGCAGCCTGAAATCCTACAGTTGATACATTAGTCGTATATGTGTACGTAGCTGTTTCTTGTATTTTGTAAGTCCTCTGCAGATAAGTTGATGGCCTGATCTGGTACCAGCATATGTGGGGAAGTTCCACTCAGGATGCCTGCATATTTGCTATTGAGTTCGCCTCAAACCTAACCTCAATTTATGTCAGTGCCAGTGCTTTGTGGCTTGTTGAATTCCATGAATTCTGTGTGTCATGCTTTGGAATAACACGTTGTTGTACGGTGAACTGGTTTCTTCTGAATACGATATAACATCATTAGATTATTAATTATTGTTAATAATAATAATAAGCAAGTGGTAATAATATTATTAACATAGAAAAGTTTATTACCCACCTACTACTGCAACTATTAATTATTACGACAGTAATAATTATTATTATATTAGTATTATTATTATTAGTGATGATCGATGTTCATAATATTGTGAGGGACGCCAGTACTCTCCCTATTTTATTATTATTACCATGTACTCACTAAGACATTCTCTCACTTTATTATTACTCAGTAAGACATTATCTCGCAATTACTGTCTGAGCCTGTATCGCATTGTCCGTATTCCTTTGTGTAAGATTTAAGCCGATAACTCACTGTCTACGTTTACATCTCAATATCTACTCGCTACGCATTGTATACGTCTGTGTATAGTTCTATTGTTTGTATGTATCCACGATACTAGAGTCTATTTCAGTGCGTTCTATCTTATACACCAAATAATTATTTATCACATGTTATATTTTTTCCACGTTTTTATTGCAATTGGGTGCTGTTGTAAGAACAAGGCGTGGCTTGTACCAATATTTTTACTCAGGCGTGGTTTGTAATGTGTACCCGCCTTCCCTGTATTTAAACTGATGTAAGTGCAATACAGTTCAGAGTTAGCCTGACTCTCAGATGATTCTCTCTCTCAAGAAGGAAGCACTGAGCACAGCTGGAAGCAACATAACTACAAGCGCTGGTCGACTATTGGCAAGCACGAGGCTTGGCGGAAAGTAAGATTTTTCACTCTCTTACTGCGTATTCCCTCGACCCGAGGTGTACGACGCAAAGCACCTGGTGCCCTAGTAGTTCGACCCTTATTGAAACCCGAACCGTGGAGTTCGCATCAAAACTATCACAACAATAATCAAGGAGTAATTATTGACGATCTCGACTGAGTCGAACTAGACAAAGTAATTACCGCACCATTATTGTCAGTGACCAAAAGTTCGCAACTAACTCTAAACTAAACAGTAATTCCTGCAGAATTATTGTGAGCAGCAAAGTTCGAAACAAACTATAAACTAGACCATAATCACGGCATTGATTATTGTCGAACCTTGGGAAGGTTCAGAGGCAGCCAATAATTCGGATATAATTATTGTCTACTGCCAGCAAACATACAAGCTAGATTCGGCCACACCCATAAATGCGCAAACCAATAAATGCTCTCCAGACGATACGGACAATAATAGCAGATTATTGTAAGTAGACTTGGGCAGAAGTAGAGCACGTCGGGAGTGTGTACAGGTGGCTACCACCCAGACACAAATTCCTGTACAATATTCGCTGTTGTCGTTTGCCACAACAACAACTGAAAAACCACCCAAACACTGTGACTGTGGTGTTTGCTGTTTGAAACAGCAAATACTACTGGCCCAGAGCCACTACTTGCTTCATTATTATTATTATCAATGAATCATAATAATAATCATTTGATTATTATTATTATTATTGTTGTGTGAATAATAATATAATAAATAATATATATAATATTATCATTGATTATTATTATTATGCTGAGACTACACACACACACAAAAATTACTTAACGGTACACTTTTTATGTATACTAGTAATATATGAGGAAGTTTTTAATAATAATTATCATGATCCGATGGTTATGATTATTATTATTATTATGGTGATGATGATGTTGTTGCTTGCTTGCATCATCCTCGACAACGACCAACAAAAACAACTGACTGTGTAGGGTATGTATGTAATACAATGATTTTGGAATCAAGTCCACCAATAACTATCGGTAGTTTCATGGCACGTACTGTTTCGTCCAATACTGCAGATTCAACATAGGGTTATTTAATTATTTATAATAACATAAATAATAATTGCACACCACTTGACCGCACGAGCTTTTTTATTTTTTTTTCTTGTAAATATGCAAATTTGATTCGCTGCAGTATAAAAGTAACTGGGAGCGCAACTCTAATCAATGCCATTTTGTTCGTTTTATTAAAAGTCATCTGCTCTTAAGAAGGACAACTCCGGGCAAAACCCATCGTACCATTTATTGACCTATTACAATATTATAGTATTCAATTACTTATATGTTGAACAAATGAACCTAATTACATCATCCATTCTTGATAGAATTTTTTCCAAAGTCCAACTGACTTTGTTATTGAGACGCCTTTGAATGGTTTCTTTGTGAAAAGACGTGAGGTAATTATAGTGTATAATGATGTTAGCCAGCGTTGAGCTGTAACCCACAGGTGTTACAAATTGCCTATGTGGCAGCATAAATTGTGTTGGTATATTTGTTTTTAAAGCAGAAGTTTTTTGTTAAATTATAACAGTTGCAAGACTAAAGCCTTAACATAACTCCTTGGTTAGACTACTGATATCCCGTCTCCTTTTGCACGGTTGTTGTACTGCTCCGACAGTTCTACCCCCTCCCCTCACTTCTCCTGTTTCTCCGATTCCCATGATACCTGATTGAACTGCAGCTGCCTCCTCTTTGATGGAAAAGGAAAGATAATTTTAAATTATGAAACCGCAATGCCATGTACCTCAAATAATGACCTACTGATGTACCTGCCGGTGTTAGAACTACCATTTCTGGCTAGAAAAGTCAAAAAATTGAGCGTTGCAAGTATTAACAACCAGGAATTCATTTTGAGAAAAAAATTGAGCTTTTTCATTAGTCGGTTTTTTGGTTAGAAAAATTGGAAGATAAAAATTTATTACCTACTGTAGATCTGTGGCCTTTAGTCCACTTTTGACCCATTGATATAGATTTTAATAAAATAAAATCTGAATTAGAACAAAACGGTTTTACGTCTAGGTTGGTGTTTTCTTTCTAACATAAAATCTTTGAGCTTTTTTCATATTGTTATAAAATATTTATACATAAATATACTCGCGCGATTAGGCTACATTTTATAATCGGAAGTAAACTGTTTAGTGCGCAAATTGGCTTCGGAACAAAGCACTAAATAATTAATGTTGTTGAAATTTAAAAAGAAAAATTTCACAAATCTTAAAAGTCTATATCTCAAGCTCTCAACCCAAAATTGCTAGTAATACATAAAGTCCAATTAACTTTTCAGATATTTTTTACAGTGATTTCAGTTTAAACTGCAACAGAACTTACTTTTCCAAGCTGGGCAGAATGGTGTGAATAAGATGATGGAAATACCAATATCAAAAAGCCATCAATATATTTCATGATCGTGTTCATTTCATCATAGCATTAGTATAATAGGGGCAGATCTACTGATACCACTCTGGTATATCAAGCTTCTAGAAGCCGTTATTGACCATCACATACAATAACCTTTCACAGATCGACTGAAACTTTTTTTTTTGGCATGAACATCAATGTGGATCAAACACTAGTTTATTCAATATATTGCCTGACCAGCTTGGTATTTTTGTTATTATAACCAATCAGAATCACTTGAAAGAGACTTAATGACTTGCTACACATTTCACTTTATCTAGACTTTGGTCCCGGTCTTTTGTTTTAGTTTTACCTGGTGCACCGAAATCTATCCACAGCAGAATCCAACTCGCTAAAAAGATTTTTTACTAAATGGATTATGGCTTGTATACATTATACTCAAAATATGCTGCACGCCATAAACGTCTTCTCATTTGAAATTATTTGGATGCGCAAAAAAAACTATTTTGTATAAGGTTATAACCTGGAAGTATTAGTTTTTTGTCTCAGTAAAAGATATATGAGCATGTGATGTGGTACAGACCTCAACTGTATTGCAACATTCAGCACATAAAACGGCAGAGCATTGTGAGAAAGCATTCCATGTACATAGAGTGTCAATAGAAAAGTTAAGTTTATTGATTGGATGAAGTTATAAATCAAATACTACCTTGCCATTTGAAGCTGGCTTTTTTTTAGGTTTATTTAACAAGTCCTCTTCTTCCTCATTGTAAGCTGTTCGAGGAGAGGTAGACAACGATCCAGGAAGACTTCGGAAAGGTCTGTCAGTGAGGAATGAACCCCCATTACAACTGTACGACAAGTTTGAAGCAGCGCTGGGCGACGTAGCTAGCGACGATATGAGACTGTTTTGTCTTTCAATTTTCCTTCGCTGCAACTCCTCCAGCTTCTCTCTTTTTAATTTCTCTCTTAAATCTTGGCGATCAACAAACTTCTTATAGATTTCGTATGAGTCTGGTTTCTTATACACGCCAAATCCAATGAGACAAGCAAATATAAGTCCGGCGTACCAGAGGAAAAATACGATCATGTATACAACCATCATTTTATCATCGTGCGTTAGACTATCCTGTGTGGTAGATAGTACAGTATTTGTAAGGTTGGTGGTAGAGTCTGTAGAGAGGTCAGTGTATGTAACTGTGTCCTTGACCTGTGATATGTTTCTTAACACAGACGAAACGAGCTGCCATAACTGTAGTTCTGTAAGCTCGTATGTTTTCTCTGCTGATTTGATACCCGAGTCCATTTCCTCTTTTTGTTAGTTTATCTGTGTAATGAGCAGATGCGTAATTTGTGTATCTTACAAAATGGCTGTTACCAGGATGTCAACAAATTAAACAACATAAACGTACCTGATATTTGGTGCTGACAGCAATGGACGGAGTAAATAAGGTAGTAAGCAGTATATAGTATACAGGTATATAGTATACAGGTGTTGAGTAATCAGACGTAACTTCTCTGGTGGCACAAAACACAAATGACTGGGTTTGCACTGTTTAAATAAATACTAATTGCTTGCAATCTTTTCTTCACGCAGCTAAATGGGCTGCATTGATGACTATTTAACGTAATGAAAACAATATTTAAAAGCAAAGCAAAGCCATGCATTAAATGCCTGCTGCCATGGATGACTTGAAACAATTGAATCGGCGAAGATTACAAAAGAAATTTGATAGACTAACAAGGATTAGCAGCAATCTACTAAATAACTTGCTGTGCTGCTGCATCTGTAGCGACCACACATACACAAAGTAGGGTGCTTTCGGATTCCCTACGCCTAGAAATTAAACAAGACCATTCGGAAACCCCATCGTTGAGTGCCAACAGACATGGCAGCTGTGGGTAATTTGGGCTCAACGATCTGAAGTAACAAACGAGGTAGGTAGCATTTTTGAGGACATGGAATTGCCTCCTCCTAACCAGCAATTTTAATGAGCCAACTTATTATCACTGTGTTCTCCCTGTTTCAAATAGTGATAATGTAAAATAGCGTGTAAAAAACAATAATATCATCAAAGTTAACTTCTCAAAGAAATTGAAGTGGGCTGGCTTTAGTGATAGAGTTTCCATAGACGCCGTTGGAAATAAATATGTCTATGGTTTAAAGCACAAAAAACTTCATGGATAAGGCCTCCACGACTATTCAATGACTATCCCATGTATAGGATATCTCAAAAGGTTATACCAAACCTCTCCTTAGTACACACATATTACTCTCTCTACCCACACACACTACTCTAGACACCCATACTACAACACACCATTTACTAGTAGACTTCATGAAAGCTCATATGCCAAGCATGGGACTCGAACCTGTCTACCCACACACACACACTGGCTCACAAGCTATCCATCAGCGCTATTGTGGCACACACTTGTACTAGCATTGAACCATCAAGGTATGCATTCATCTTGAGTGGAATCCACTTCAAATAACGTCATTTGCAGAGAAAAACATAACTGGTTTGTTTGACAATTATGTAAGCTTAGTAATGTATTGATCTATGAGCTGGGTACAAATGCTCAGTGACTTACAAAATTTGTGACTAAAGCTAAGCAAAAGCGAATCAAACTGCAATCCACAGAAAATTACAGTAGACTTAATTACAAAACTGTACATAAAGCGATACATAGAGATACAAATTGCTAGATATGAAAAAACTTTAAAAGTAATACAAGATATATTAGAAGATCGTTGCTTCATACAAGACAGACACAAAATACTCAGCAGCTGTGTGCAACCTAAGCGGGTATAGAGAGCACACCAGAGAGGACTATGCAAGCAGCACCACTAACCAATATCCTGTTTCTGGAAGATTCTACATTGAGTGTTAAATCACCTCCCCTGCTGCTGCATTGACGCGCTGTGAACATTGTATGACATGTACGTGACACCATCGTATATACAGTGTAGGTTATAGTATATATATACAGTGTAGGTTATAGTCTATATATACAGTGCAGACAATACAACTTACCATAGAGTTGTGATTTACCAAGCTGCTGAGACCAGTACTTGCCCAGTACTGTGTGAGCAGAACCTGAACATCACAAAACTGCATATCAACAGCTGGGTACGTTTTTTTAAATACAGGAAGTAGAAGACTATACCAATCCTTATCAGCGTACTAAAACATTGGCAATCTTATGATACGCTTGATGATAAACAATTGTCAACCTTGTTTACAATTTTGGTTATCCGGAGAAGTTTGTAATCAAACATGATTTTTGTAAAATTAGAGTTGTCTTTTCATGAGAATTAATACAAATCCAAAGTGAAAGAGCACAAAGAGAAGATAACTTCACAAGAAGCTTGTATTTTTTTCTAACATGAGAATCTTCACCTGTCACAGGGTCTTCTGGGATACCATTCCAGGGAGCGAAGTACCTGGATATAAAATCGTATGATACATCGGTATCATCGACAGAAGGGCTGTCAGTTGTGAGTATGACTCCTTTAAACTTGCTGCCATCATGCATTGCCAGTAACACCTTAGCATCAGGAACTGGCAGCGATTCAAGATCCGCTCTGAAAAGAGAATGAACAGAAGCTGTGTAGAAAGTGCTCAACATGGGAGCACGTGCTCAAGACAAGCTTACATAAACGTAACACCAACCTTGTCCATGAGTGAGGCAGCCGAACCAACAGTTTTTGGGCTGAGGGTGAGAACATAACTTTCAAATCAGATACGCAAGCTGCAAGCTTAGCAGACATTTTCTACAATGTAAGGTGTGTCTGGTATCACAAAGGCATCGGGACGAGTTGTACATAAGTACTTGTACTTGCCTAGTGTGGTGTATCGTAATGGCCACCCAGTAGTTGACTCGAGGCTGGTTCTGGACCACTTCCTGTTTTCATCTCAATATTTGATCAATTCACGCCATTTACCCCCTATTTTGATTTGAAAAACCTACTTTTTGTCATTAAACCACCCCCAATTTTAGCCTCAAAACACGTAGTTGAGGTATGGGACTGTTTTTGACTCTCATTTTTATGCTAGCCTGTTTACCACAGTTTTAGCCTCATTTAATAGTTAAATTTGTAAAAATTGTAAGCAGTGAATCATCTATGGCTTATCTTGAGTACAAAGAGCAGAAAAACAGCTGATAAAGTGTCAGTTTGTTTGCATACGAAAATATTTTCTAAAAATTTTCTCAAATTTATTTTCTCTGAAAATTTTTAGATCTTCATCTTATCTGATAAAATAGTTGAGAGAAGACAATTCTCAATTGAATTTTATTATCGCTATTAAAATGAGAAGTGAGCTAAACCAACAAAAAAAATGCAGTTATTGGCAAATGTTTATGAATGTAGACAAAGGAAAAAAAATACTTAGTGCTCAATAAATAATTAGCGCTCCACAGGTGATTGCTTTGTGATAATAAAAAAACAGTTTTTCCATATATAAATGATACTTTTATTTACTTACTCGGGATTACATTTTTTATAAGTATGTTTTATATTATGCATAAGATTAAAATATTTTATTTCTCGCTATTAAAATGAGTAATATAAAAATTAAAGAGAATATCATTGATTCACCTGTTGGAGGTCGATCTACATTGACTTTACCTCCAGATTTAAGCAATAATAAAAGTGAAGCATCTAAACAAAGAGAAAGACTAATACAAATACATTATAAAACTGAAGAAGATATTAATAAGATGTCTGATGCTGAAATTAAAAAAGAATATTTAAAACAACAACAAGAGATGTGTGAAAAGATGTCTAAAAATATGGTTGCTTTATTTGTTGTCATTTGGTAAAAACAAAAGATATATTTGGTGGGTTTGGTTTGCTTTGATTATAATGAGGAAACTTTTTTTTTTAGGTTTATCTTTATAGATTTGATAGATGGGTTGTCTGTCTAACCAGCCCTGTATTTGTTGTTTTGTTATTGGTGGAATCTTGTTATGTAGCTTCATGGCTGCCATTGTACCTTTTTGATAGCTTGCAGGAGAAAAATATATTTTCTGCAGTTGTTCCATTTACATAGTGGAATAAAAAAACAAATTTTTAAAATTAATTGTTTTTTTTAAATCATAAAATATATTTACTAAATAATTAAAACATTTATAAATGATTTAAAAATATTTATTAAATTTCACAAAATATTTCACAAATTAATTTATATCTTCATAAATATGTTGTTGGGCTTATTGTTGCTGCAGCTCATTATTGCAGTTGCTGATTCAACTGCAAACCTTCACCCCCAATTCTGTTAATCTGCTGTTGTATATTGGCAATTGATTCAGCTAACTCTCTAAGATAATAATAATATTAAATATATATAAAAAACAGATTAATAATGACAATATTATTCATATCTTTTGTTAATATTTACCTGACAGTTGAAGGCTCAAACACACTGGAAGCGGCAAGCGCAAAATTCGCCAGCGAGTCTGCCGCGTGTCAAGAAATATATAGACGCTCAAGATATTAAACATGTTTGATATTTCGCTGCGGCAAACACGCTGATTGGTCAGTAATTTGGTAAATTTTATGATAGCAAGCTAATTTTTTCCATTTTCACATTATTAAATAGTAGAGAAGTTGTTGTAGCTGTCCTAACGCAATAATAATAAAGATTATTGTTCATTATAAATAAACGATTATTATTAAACTACTACTCGTACTTCAGTTAATAATGTGTAATATTGAGGTGCTAATGAATGAAACTCGCCAAAGACCTTGCATTTATGATTTATCACACACAGTAAATGGATGCAGTGTTTAGTTTATAACAAAAGTTATCTGCACTTTGGGAGCAGATAACTCCGGTTACAATCACTAGCGGCATTCACTAGTGTGCTTTGACGCCGCAGCATCAGGCGGCTTTGTTGGTGGTCAAACTGCCGCGCCGCTCATGTTTCGCTTCCAGTGTGCTTGAGCCTTGACTGCTTTTTTGTAGTTGTTTATTTTTCTTTCTTAGAGATGATTTTAATTTCGCAATCTTTTCTTCTAATAAATCCGTTGACACTCTTGCATTAGCCAACTCAAAATAAAAGTTCCTTTGTATAGCTTCATATGGCAGTGGTTGTATTTGGTCTGCCATCTCACCAAGTGTTATACACTTTAAAAAATTCTATTATATGCAATGTCTTATCAGATAAGATAGAGATCTAAAAACTTCCAGAAAAAATAAATTGGAGGAGTTTTAGAAAATATTTTCAGAAATAAGATCATCTTATGCAAACATACTTACACTTTTATTAGTTGTTTTTTTGATCTTTGTACCCGAGAAAAATTTTCTAGTTTTAGCTATTGGATGAGGCTAAAACTGTAGTAAACAGGCTAGCATAAAAATGATAGAAGAAAAAGGCCCTATACCACAACTACTTGTTTTGAGGCTAAAATGGAGGGTTTAATGACAAAAAGACACTTTTTTAAGCCAAAGAAAGCGGTAAAGGGTGTCAATCGATCAAACATTGTGATAAAAACAGCAAGTGGTCCAAAACTCACCTCGAGTCAACTACTCCACCCATATTGATATGTTAACAATAAAAAGCTTCAATAATGAAAAATTGGTCTTTGAGGTGGGTAAATGAAGTACAAATACCACATCGTAGAGCTTTGGGTGACAAGAAGTTTCAAGAATCTTACCTCAATGACTGAAGTAGCAGCACCAGGTACCTACAATGACAAATAACTCATGTATCCAGGTTTACACGAAATGTGAGTTCTCATACAAGCGACTAAAACATCAGTTAATCCAGCAATTCATAGAATCATCAGTACCTGATCTGTAAGTCCAGCGAGAGGAAGATCTAGGACAATAAGGTTGTCTCTACTCTCAGCAGTAAGAGTTCCACTGAGGGTGTCAAACTTGAGCAAACTGCTGCTGTTTTTATATTGTCGCAATATGACAGCTGCTGATGCCAGAGTTGCGTGTCCACATAGCTTAACCTCATTGGTTGGGGTGAACCAACGCAAGCCAAATTGCTCACCTACATTTATATTAGCCCTGTAATCATTTTAGACAATAGACCTGGGGATCACAATAGACATGGGGTCACAATAGACAGTAAGGGTGTACCTGTAGACAAGCTATCAACAGTAAGCTCCTTCACAAACGCTGTTTCAGACAGATTCATTTCACGAGCAATCTTTTGCATAGTTGAATCACTCAATGTCTATGTATAGGTAGAGTATAATTGTCAGATCAATTTAACAAACGGTTCAAATTGAACAGTACTTTTAGCGTCAAGAATATTTCAGTAAAAGATTGGAATTGGGAACGAACGTAGACAGGAATGAATGTCGACAGGAATGAATGCAGACATAGCTGGAATGAGCATAGACACTTCCTGGAATGAACGTCGACAGACCTGGAATGAAAGTCGACTATGTTACAAAGAAGAAAATTTCGACGTTGATTCTAGGAAGTGTCGACATTCATTCCTGGCAACATATAAAGTTTCGTTTCGACATTCATTCTAGGAATGAAACAAATTATCATATTTTCCCAAAGTAGACAACTTCTGGAATGAAAGTCGAAATGGCATTTTATATATTGCCAAGAACGAACGTATACACATCCGGGAATGAAAGTCGAAATTCTTTTGTTTGTTGCATTGTCGACATTCGTTCCAGTTCTGTCGACGTTCATTCCAGGATGTGTCTACGTTCATGCCAGTTATGTCTCCATGTATTCCTGTCGGCGTTCATTCCTGTCGACGTCCGTTCCAATTCCCAAAAGGTTGCACCATAAAATTACGATAATCCTTATTCACCTTATCATATTGCACTACACAGACAGCAGCAGGATTTCCACCAAATGGAGATTTAGAAAAGGAATCTACAGTAAACATGGGCAGGTCCATGCTCACTAAACTAGCTGTAAAACAAATTACAAATTATTATTGTATTCATAGAATTCTGCACCATTTACTTTACCTTGCTTGTTGTTTAGTAATACATGCTACTAAAACTTGGTTCATTTCAAACTAATAATGCATATAGCAGATGTTATTGGATACGCTTTTTCAATGGAAATAATTTTAAATGCAGCAATATATATCTATTATTGTGAAAAAAACAACTTTCGGGCATTATTTTATCAAAAAAGCTCAATCAATCATCAACAATGTTGTTCTGCATCATCAGCATTGCATTACAGTGGAGTCTCTATCATTATTATTTCCCATTTTCTCATATTCACCACCAGATAATTTCTCACTACTGTTGTTGTTTGAATGACCCACTAACTATAATAATAATGACAAGGTATGAATAATAATAAACAAATAATAATTAATAATAATTTTATTTTGTAATGATAATAATTAATAATAATAATGCACTCACTCACTGTGACTGTGTTATTATTATTACAGTAACAATACGACTGACTTTCTTATTACACCAACAACTTCGCAGTAGAACTGTTTTTATTAATAAATAAGCAGCAGTAGTAATAAAAGTAACAATAGTACTGGTACGCACTGAAATAAACATCCCTGGATGTTTACTTCAGTGCTGGTACATATTAGGAAATCGTTGTTTGACTCTAAACAGTGACCCTACAGGGATGAAAACTACTAAATTTTAGTTCTTCTTGTTCGCAAGTTTGATACATGCCTTAGCCTTAGCACCTGGGTCTTTGAAGTTTTTGTGCTAGTGCTGTGATTGGATGACTTCGGTCAATTCAGCTGTTGATTCGCTTACATCAAATGCCCAAGTAACTAAACAACTTTCAACACAGCGATTATTAGCAAATACTTTTATTCGTATTCATGGTGACGGTTTTATGCCTGCTACAATAACTTGTTCAGAAACTTGAAAAACAACAGGTTAACTTATTATGCTATAAAAAATGAAGCGATCGCAAGAACCAGCCCAAATTGTGGACCAACGAAAAGTTGACTCCAACACTATTGTGGATACAGCATCCTTAGGTGAGCAATGTATAAGAAAAATATGTTGCTGCTTTCGTGCTTGTTCATTGATGATTATGATGATTGTTATTAATTATTACAGAAATTTTTTGTGGTGAAATCATAATGAGAACAGTAAATATTAAATTAGTAAATAATATAGTTTGCTATCATAATCTCAGGATACTTAATTGAATACTACTGTGGTTAACCAGTTCAGCAATCTCAAGTCAGTAATGTGAAAAATCTGTTGGTTTTTGCATCCCAAAAAAACTACCAACAAGAAGAAGTATTCACACCTAAAATAAATTGATTTGTAGTTGCCAAGTATGATGTGCTGATGAAAGAGAATGAAGCAAAAAAGTTGACGGAAGAAAGAAGCAATTTGTTATTTCAAGTACTGGATAACCTTCTTCCACACCTCGGTGTATTTAGACCAATTCTTTCCAAGATACGCAATGAGCTGTTTGGTACGTTTGTTTAGTGCCCGGTGCTACTAGTAGCATCAAATCAATGATCCTTTTGGGTTAAACTTTAATTCTTGTGGGGGATTAAAACAAAGGTAGACAGAAATAACTGTCAGCAGGAATGAATACAGATAATAGGTGTATACACGTTCTGAAATGATAGTCAACCTGATTGCAATGAGTGTTGACTATAAACAGAAAAAATAATATATAGATACAGACATATAACTGATGATGTTTTAGGGGTTGTCTACTTTGATTGAAATAGAAAATGTACACATTCCTAGAATAAATTTTAAAATGGATATATATATGTTGCTAGAAAGCACACTACTTCTAAGTCAGGGCATTAAAAGACTTTTTTCACTGCATTGTCGACATTTGCTCCTGGTCCATTATGTTTGTTTGAATATTAGAAGTATGTAGACAGTAATGAACATCGAAAGAAATGAGCACAGAAATAGATAGATTGGAAGTAGACACCTTCAAAAACAAGAGTCAATAGACCGAGATTGAATATCTATAATGGAATGGAGAAAAGAATTTTTGTGGTCATTCCCTAAAGTGTTGACATTCATTTCTGCTGGCATAAACTACCACTTTGACGTCCGTTCAATGAATATGACAGTTCCAGTAGGTAACTCCTGGAATACACATCAAAATGATATTTTACATGCTGCCAGGAAATTGATAAAAAGGTCGAGAGAGAAAGAGGAAATTTTCTTCTTTATAGTTTATCGATATTCATTCCAGGTCTGTCAACATTCATTCCAGAATGTCTATGTTCATTCCAGCTATGCCTACATCCATTCTTGTCTACATTCATTACAATCTCCATTGCTTCCTGCGTATATTCAATCTTGTTGTCACTTGTTCTTGTTCATGTTCGATACAGTCACACCTATGCTTGACGTTAAATTTGACATTTTTCCAAAGAGACAGGGGAGTTTTAGTTTGCATAACTCCATGGACAGTGCAATTACCACCATTCCAATGCCGTATACCGGTGCACCTGTCTTTATGTTTACAAGCTCCATATTTATTGTTGTGAAGCAATTGTTAGCTAACTATACTGTTTTAGAGTACGTCTTTAGTGATGAGCATCACACCGCAAGAGCATCGAAAATGACGGATATATCAGGGTCTCGCTCCCAGACATCCATATCTAACAGGGTAGACAGAGTACCACATTATCTGCTGCTCAAGAAGCTAGTTCAGTCGAGAGATAATGTATCAGACGACCTTCAGTCACAAATAGATACGCTACAGGAAAGGTTTGTTTCCTTTATTTCCAAAAATTTTCACTGAAACTTTCTAAACATGGCATTAAGCTTGTCTTCCATGGATTCGTTGTAGCTTATTTGCTAAACAGATAGAGTTTGAGGAGGCACTGGCTACGATAGCCGAACGCAATAAAGAACATAGCCAACTGATGTCGCAGATCAGCGAGCTTCAACAAGAAGCGGCCGATCAGCAATCTCTTATTTACAGGTTGGTTTAATGACAGCGTTCAGCCATTGTGTATGCATACAGTCAGCGCTGTTTTTGTGACAGCAGTGATCTGTGGTGATAGGTTGAAATCAGAGATGGCAGAAAATGATCGGAAGCATGAGGATGTTGAAGATGGATTGAAAAAATGCTGTGATAGTCTTCAGGTTTGTAAACAAATAAGCGTGCATAAAGTAGTATATAAGAAGCAGACGAATACATGCATTGATGTATATATTCTACTTGATACACTTATAACACATGCCACTCATTGATGTCTAGTTTGATTGTGATGAAAAAGACGGAGAGATCAGGGAATTACTTGGGTACAAACAGGGATATGAAAGATTAGACGACGCGTTTCTTGATCTGTCATCAAAATTTTCCATTCCCGGAGCAGATCGGTACAACGCTTATGAGCAAAAGGAGGCTGTGGTGGCCACTAAGAAGGTTAGACTGAGATTCTGATGTACAATGCGGTACAGTCCATAATTAATAAGGTTTTGTTCAAGATGTTTATGTTTTCCAGGAGCACATTCTAAGCGATCTACAAACTAGTAAAAAGTTAGAGGATCAAGTGCTCACGGTGATGAATACCATGATTGAGCGTAAGTACTATGTCTATGCTGTATGTCTATGTGTATGTACTATATGTCTGTTTTATGTATCTGTCACTTGTCCATGTGTGTGTATGTGTGTGTATGTTGTATATATATGTTTTATGTCTATGTTGTATGTCTGTGTGTATGTACTATATGTCCGTTTTATGTATATGTCACTTGTCCATGTCTGTGTATAGTGTGTCTATGTTGTATCTCTATGTTGTATCTCTCTTTGTTGTATGTCTATGTTTGTTTTCTATGTCTGTTTAGTGTGTATAGGTGTCTAAATCTTCATTGTACGTCTATGAGTGTGTGCTACAATGATATAATGTATTTACTATACATGATGAAGTAACATGCCTACTAGATGTTATGATGTAATATACTCGCTATATGCAGTTATGTAATATACTTACTCTAAATGATGATGTAATATACTAATCACATGGGATGATGTAATATACTTACTCTAAGTGATGATGTAATATACTTACTCTAAGTGATGATGTAATATACTTACTCTAGTGATGATGTAATATACTTACTCTAAGTGATGATGTAATATACTTACTCTTAGTGATGATGTAATATACTTACTCTAAGTGATGATGTAACATATTAAAGAGTATGAAGAATACTTGGAGGGGCAAAAGGCTGAGCTAGCAGACAAACAGCTACTAAATAATGCCGATACTATCGCCACTAGAAAGATGGAGAGAGAAATAGATCAGGCTGACCAAGAGGTACACAACTAGATTATATAATTTGAATTGTAAGCATAAAAGAAAATGTGTAATCTAAGCATTATGGGATATCGGAATGGACTAGACAAGCATGGAATGAGTACAGACAACTCCCATGATGGCACTGACTAACCCAAGACACATAACTATCATGCGATGAAAAAGAATAGTCTGACATTTGTAGCGGGAAGTGTCATTCCCAGGGGCAAACCAATCATTTTCGCATTTGTTCCCGAATTTTTTCATGTTCATTCATTTGAAGAAACTCGACAGGTTTGTGTATTGCTTTCATTTCTGTCTCACATGCTTTTTAACCTCCACCAGTATATATGGAAGCTGTAGTTTTAATTCATTTCAAAGATTTATACTGTTGCTTTAAGTCCTAACTCACACAATGTGAAGTAGAAGAGTCAAATTACAACAAAAAATGTAAAACTTTGGTAGGTTGTCCTCTCTTACACTGATGGTAAACGATTCATGATTGGGAGCACAACTCTTGAAATGACTGGTGCCCATCATTTTATAATAACTTATTTCAGCAATATTGGGAAAACAACAATAATTCACAAAACAGTCTTTGGTTACGAATTCAGCTCACCAAGTCTAATGCTTACCAAAATCAACCATTGACCAATCATATTCCTTATAATGTAACTGTCTCCGATCAGCTGGTCTGACGTATAGATATTCTAGAATGCTGTCAGCCAATGGTGGCCTTGTTGTAGCTGTGGTCCGTGCAGGAGAGATTCAAGTCTACAATGGCAGAGATAAATGAAGAGTTACGTTTGCTCAGGCAGCATTACACGATGTTAGAGGAGCAGCTAGCGACCATTGGAGCGGAGGAACAGTGAGTCACAGCCCTACACACTCTCTGTGGTACTTTTACTTACCACTGGTAGTCATGTTGTGGTTCTATGCCGTTTTTTTTGTTTTAGGAAGATAAAACCTGGTGCTAAGGCTAAGCCATCTAAAAAGAAGCAAATTGAGAAAGGTCCTACAGATCCAATTACTTTAGGTGTGTTTCAAGTTTTTATAACTCAAAAATATATTTACTGTAAATAAGTTCCTGGTACTGTATATGAAGCAGTGAAATGTATAAATAACACCACAGATGAGGTGAAGAAAATGAGCCTGGATGTAGCTGACTATGTGGATGATGACTATGAGAATAATCCATTCATACCCCATGAGAGGATGTTCAGTAAGTACGCAGTGATGCTCTATTACTCGCAGGACGCTGGTAAGACCTACTACATTCACCAGGACTGCAGATACTGCGAGAGTTGTCATGATAAGGTAACTGACAATTTGTGCAACAGGAAGTAGGCCCATTTTGCTTACTTTCAGACTGAATAACTCTATTTTATATGAAGCAACATTTATTTTCATTCTCCTAGTGTTTTATTTATCTTCATTCTGGAAGTGGATTACACTTCTGTATTGTGTGCTGTTTAGACAATTGCTTGCCCTCACAAACTACTTGGAGAAAATAAGATTATTCTGATGCCTCATAAAGTCACTCATCTCAAACTGAAACGACCCACTGTGATGATCTCTAAACCTGTTGATGAGTGAGTTATTTTACCTTGTGGTGTGCTATCTATACATTACTACTCGGTAATGTCAATAAATGTAGACAACTATACCTCCAGTTATGTGCTAATTATACCTCACCATTTGGTTTTTAGTTTATAGCACAGATGGAGTGCCCTCTATACTATACCATCTAGTATACAACATAGGCCTCAAAAAGTGTGCTGTTTATACTTTACTATTTAAAGTATGTGTGTCTCCAACGGTGTGCTATTTATACCATACCAGGCGTATGAAGGCTCCACCCACTGCCAGTACAGCAATCCACCAGACCTCCCCAATAAAAAGCTCTGCTGGTGCAAGGTCTGAGAAAAGTATTGCTACGTCTGGCAGAATGTCCCCACAACCATCCTCTACGTCTGCTGCCAAGTTCGTACAAATGAAGAACTCATTGCAGAAGGTTTGGGATGACTATTCAGCCCGGACAGATATAGTACGGAGTATTGGCCGAAGTCTACCTTTGGTATGCTGTCTTTAGATGAAACCTACTTGGAACTGCACACAACCACAGTTGTCCGGTTTGTTAACTGGTTGCCATTTATTTTTTGCAGGAGAAAACTATGTCCCTGTATGAGCAGTTCTTAGCTTACATCTCCTGGCAGGATGAGAATTCCTCTGAAGAGGATGGGTACTGCTCAGTGTTGGTTAGTCTTCATACGTTGTATATCATATAAAGTGCTATTTATATATTGTGAATTATATTGTACAGTATTATTTGGTATACTGGCAGTATTACTTGTCATATTCAAATATCAACTCGCTCCACTCTCCCCTCTCCTACCCTCACGGTTTTACTTCTCACCCTCTACCTTGCCATACAACCGCCCTGTCGAACCTGTGCCCCACCATACTCTCTCGATCTCTTCCTCCCTCTCTCTCTCTCCCCATTCAATTCAAAATATGACACAGGTGTGCTGTGCGCTGTCACACTGCATTCACTACTGAGAAATCTACGCATACTGAAAGGAAGTATGGTGAGTCATCCATCAATACAAAATTGTTGGATTGACACTCCAACTATTACATATAAAGAAAATGCAACTTTTTGTGAGTCGTCTCCACCTACATTATTGAAAACATTAAATCTACAGATATTTCCAGTTGGAGAAGCAATGGCGAATATAAGTTCCCGCTATACATTAGATTAAACTGATCAAACCATTTTACGGCGGTTTACATGGCTATTCAACTGGAATAACAGACTTACGCAGATAGACGTGCTGACAGATGTTTGTTCACTCTTACATATATATAAAATATTATATAACAGCTGTGATAGTACATCAATAGTGTTATATATTGTATCTTGTAGCAGTAACATATAGAGTATATTGTCATGCAGTTATTTAACATTGTTTGGACTCTCACAGGACAACCTGTACCAGTTCTTTGGAGATCGATATATAACAGATGAAGCAAAGTTCGCCGCTGTGCATGATTTTATCTCTGCTGTCATCCATTTCTCCAGGGATCATCGGGTAATTCAATAATATCACATCTGAGTGTCACAGCTAAGTGTCACAGCAAAGTGTCACAGCAAGGTGTCACAGCAAGGTGTAACAGCAAGGTGTCACAGCTGAGTGTCACAGCTGAGTGTCACAGCTGAGTGTCACAGCTGAGTGTCACAGCTGAGTGTCACAGCTGAGTGTCACAGCTGAGTGTCACAGCTGAGTGTCATTACTGTTATGTAATAATGTACCAAACACAATCAAGTGATTTTACTAACAATCATTAGGTAGCAGACTACCAATGACTCAGTCTATCTCTCTTTGCCTGTAGGACATACAGCTGTTTGCCCACTCTTTGGTAGGAAACATAGACTTTGCAGCCTGTAGGTACGTTCTAGTGCTGAGCAACTACATCGAGTCTGTCGACTGGCAAGATGTTGAAGATTTTAGAGCTTTCTCGGCCTCCGTTTATCCATTTATACTGGTTAGTACGAATAACATTATATTGGAGTTGCTCTCCCAATAAAAGAGCAGACAACTCCGTATTTTATTTTTCCTTATGCGTTGTTGTTAGGATGAGGATTTGGAATCTATGCAAATGGGATATGTCTCATTCAGTGAGAACAGAGTTTCTAAACTACACGTATTTGAGTACGTTTTACATCTGGTACTCAAAGGACGGGAGCCACGCATTCAAGATGTAAGTGCACATAACTCCCATAATAGCATTAGTTCCTACAGAAGCTTTACTCGTTTCTCTACAAATAATAGTTGTGTACTACTGTTTAGCTGGAGCAGCAGCTAATGCAGTACCCTAGCAGGGAGATGGGAGTGATGAACGATGAAGAGTTCAGTGAGGCGGTAGACCATATCTTACAAGTTCCAGATGAGAAGAGACGTAAAGCTCTCTTCTCTGAGACGTTGCTGTTGCAACAGCTTGATCAACCTGATGTCTTCCATGTCCATGTCAGCAAACTCGCCTGTGAGTAGCCTGGGAGTTATCTCAATAATTTTCAAGCCCAGGAGCTAAGGCTATAGCTTACACATAGCTACTATTGTAGGTATCCTAGCCTACTTGCAACTGGTAGAACAAAGCAACAAATTAGACTCGACAATCCATGAGTTTATAGAGGAGAGTCGTCCCACACACGAAGGTACAATGCAATACAATCATTTGAACCGCAATGGATGCCAAAGATGTATGTTTACTGACTCAAGAGATAAATGTTGTTTTGTAGAAAGCCTTGGAGTGCACGGCCATGTTGTACCAGTACCTCCTTCGGTGCATCTGCTTACAATGCACCGCGTGGAGAACTTGTCATTTAACATAGCGAGGTGAGCGCCGCATGTGTATCGCATTGTATATACAACTCTATGTATGTAATATACCATATGTACTGTATATACAACTCTATGTATGTAATATACCGTATGTACTGTATATACAACTGTATGTATGTAATATACCGTATGTACTGTATATACAACAGTATGTGATATATCGTACTGTACATAATATATCGTGTGTACATATGTAACTTTCATGTATATTACAGGAGAGATAAATTTAGGAAAGAGAGAATGCAGACACAACATGACGAGACGTTCTTTGCATGAAATGACAACTACATTAGGTGTGCATCACCTGCGCAGCCTGCCATCAGATTCCCTTGTGATATATTATATTTATTGACAAATTCATATATAAATAAATATATAGTTATCATGTATCATCATGTGTAATAGAACCGGGGGGCCTGTAACCACGCCCCAACACAAATATTTCAGCAGAGTTTGATCTGCTTGCATCAGGTTTCACTACCTTCACATCATCAAATATAGTTCGTAGATAAGTAAGAAAGTTTGTGGTTCGGTTTCCTTCCCAGAGTTTACACACCAGCGTCCCTCCTTCCCGCAAGACAAGTTCAGAAAACTCCACAAATTTTAGTTGTAAGTCAATAATTTGCTCATGGTCCATATTTTTGTGGCCAGTTGCATTAGGGGCCATATCACTGAGTGCGCAGTCCACTTTTCTTTCATTGAGGAGCTCAAGTACTTTGGACCTTGAGGCTTTCTGTGTGAAATCAGCATTTCTGATGCATATACAGCCGTCTATTACAGGAAAGTAATCTCTGTCTATGCTGATCACATGACCTTTTACATCGTCTGCAAGGTCATCGAATAAGAATATAATAATTTACACAGCTAAAGAGAGTCTAATGCACACTTTCAATAAGCCTTATGTAGAAGGTTATTTAAAGGACTCTAGCGCATACGCTACATTTCTGGTGTCATTTGGGAACACTGGCTACAGAAAATGTTATATGAAAATCAACTTGTTCCATCAGTTTGATGATCATAGTGGTATGTAAGTTCTCGTTCAAGCTACACTTTTTTCATAGCAAAATGATAATTTAGCTAGCAATTACTCAGCATCTAACAAAGGAATCATTCATTTATTGTGCTGAGTACTATCAGTGACTAGTATATACGGTTTGTATGCAGTCAATATAGCTAAAACGAAAGTTTACATACCAAAATGATCATTAAACTGATAAAGCATGCGGATTTTCACATTTTACTTGCCATTGTTTGACAAATGACACCGAAAATGCCGCGGGTGTGAAGAGATCATGTTAAACAGCCTTCTACATTAAAGCTTATTATACTGCACACTTATACCTACCAGTATGTACGAGCTTTGCTGCCACCTGACTCCAAGAGCCAGGGGCGGCTCCACAATCCAACACGGACATTCCGGGTTGGAATATTTTATATTTCTCATCAATCTGTAGAAGCTTGAACGCACTACGGCATCGATAATGTTCATATTTAGCGAGTTTTACATATTTGTCATTCATTTGTCGTATCAACCACTCTCTTGAACTTGCTTTCTGGAGGTTAATTTTTTTATGTGAGCTGTACGAGTTACTGGACATGAAGGGTTTCTGTTTTACGAAGTTGGAAGAAAATAACTTAGGTGATTGCAGCCTGCATGCAAATAGGCATCTGGTAGACCTTGCTGCTGTCATATCGGCCTGAAATAAAGAGTGTTATTTCATGAAATTCTTAGCGTTCAGAGAATTAGGTTTGGTTCATAGTAACCAAAAGTTTCTGATCTTTTCCAATTATAAAAAATGTAAAAAACATACACAAATAACAATTTAAACTATTGCCTACCGATAAGCATTGGAATTTTTTTAGCGATGGGGAAAGAGGATTGCATTTAGCATCCCTTCTAATCTATCCAATGAGACCTTTAGATAAATCAACAATCCAAGAACTGAAATTCTTGTACAATATTATAACATTGATTGTTATCAGTACCTTTGGTGATTGGCAAAGGATAAAAATGGTGCAAGTACATGTGCGCTAACAACTGCTAGCGGCTTGAGGTAATCGCAATAATTGAAGTCAGGAAAACTTTCAAAGCATCAACTAAGAGATCAAGTTTAGTGCTTGGCAGTGTTATGTTTATTAGAGGCAATTTTCCGTAGAGCAAAGCCAAGTTTTGTATGCAGTCTTCTCTGCTAAACTGTACTGGAAGAGCAAGTTGATAAAGTCTGCTTAATCTTGGTTTTCACTAGCAATAAGGTCATTGCAAATAATTGGTTATTGTTATTCATTATCTTGTGTCAACGCTCAAAGGAAGGGATTACAGTGGCAACGGTTCCCTGCGAGATACAATAGCCTCTTTCAGTTTTTTCACGTATGTTTATCTCTCTTGGTTTTCATACAAGTCTCGTAACATTTTTGTTAAACCATATATCATGTCTAACGCACAACTACAATGTGAAACGGATTTGATTTTGCATTTTTAAATAAGTTGGACATACAATCAACATTTAACATATCAGATAGCTTTATGCGGGCTTCCAACAAGTTGATTTTTTTAAAGCCAAGTTCGTCTATATCCATTGTCTTTTGCCAAAAAATTTTTCGCGCAGGTGCGCTTTTGTTAATTACATTTATATTATAAGCGTAATAGATGCTGAGTTGCACCCAATTTTTTTCTTAGTATCCGACAACTTATATAAGGCATAAAAAGAGGGCATATAAAGAACAGTCATTGTGCAAAGAGTTTCAAGAGTTTAAAAATTTAAGTTCGCAATTGCTTTCAGATTTTTTTAAAGGTTTTAGTTGAGTGAGCATTCTAATTCATCGTTGTGTACACACTGGTGTCCACATGATAAATTACACGGCAAATATTTTGAAAACTAACGCAATTATTTAAATCAATCATTATCAAAAGATTCAAATAATTCACAATTTATTTGTGAAGAAAAAAACACCATATTTACGTTTCCGTAATCATTGCTGTAATTAACAGCAACAATAATTAGCAAATTATTTGACAGAAAAAACAGGCAATATAAATAAACAATAATCTTCAAAGACAATAAAAAAAACAGATATGAGTTAGTCTAAGATTGTGACTAATTAGCAGTCTTTGACACTAAAGAGAGGGCAACTCTGATGAGTGAACTGCGTAAAAAACCTGTGACAGTGCATCTTTAATGTAATCAACACAAGATTTTTTCTGAACCACAGGGCCTTGGGCTTCAGCGTAGCAAAAAATTTGATTTGAATGTCTTTTACTTCATGATTGCGGTCATAGCAAAATTGTCACTCTGGGCCTAATGACAAAGGTTGAGAGGGTTATTTCTGCATTACTGGTGCAAACGAGACCTGAAGCATTGCCATGAATATGAGCAGGTATTATTTGCTGTGAGCAGCTTTAGTGGTTAATGGAGTGAGTGTAGACAGGAATGATTGTTGACAAAAACAATAAATAATAAGCCTGGAAAGAATCAGGAGACTTTCTAGAATAAACACTGACAGACCTGAAACAAATTTGAGGTTGGAATTAAAAATAATTTTGACGTTCATTCTCAGAAAAAACAAATTCAATATTCATTCTAAAAACTGCACCATTCTGAACCTTATTAAAGTAGACAGCATTTAGAACAAGCGTCAAGATATTATTTCGTGTTGAAGGAAATGGTTGTGGTCAATTTGTGGAGCTAATGTCAAAATATTTAATTATCCCATTGGTGACATTTATTTCAGGCCTGTTACTGTTTACTCAGGGAGGGGTCTACATATAATCCAGGTTGATCTGCATCAATTATTACTAATGCCTATTTTCATCTGCATTTGTCTAACTTGCTTCCTCAGTATAAAGCAGAGTTTATTATATAGCGTCTACAAATTGATCACGAAATATGACGTCATGCGTCAAAAGCATTGATATAAATATTTGTATCACCCGGTTTTTTTCAGTTTCCAAATATTCGAGAATTACTAAATTTTCAATAACTCAGGACCACAGGCTGCTAGAAACAAAATTTTAAAAGGGTTTAATAGGATACACTAGTCCGGAGCAGATTAACTAATCACTGGACTTCTTACATATCTGTAGCTTCGGGAAAAATTGTTTGAAAACGACGTTGTAAACGGGAAAATTCCTACTGCGCCGTTGGCCCTCATGATTTTAATAAATTTTATATCACTAGCCTATCAAATTACCGACATGTTGATATACTACTTGTTGTAGTTCATTTATATCTGGAGGTATGAAAATAGATTTAGTAATTCCCTTGCCAAATAAAAACGTAATTTTTTTAATGAAGTAATTAGTAACTAGCCGCTAATTAATACCGCATGCTTAGTCACGCATCACGGATTTCACTCAAATGTATCAATAATGAGGCGTAAAACTCTCCTCTGCGCGTACATGAAACAAAGTAATTTTGGTGCAGAGAGAGTCATTTTTAAAATTCATTTTCTCAGTAACTATCAGTGAGAGACAAAAAAGTTTACCACTATTGTGACGGCAAGATATGATTCTACGCCATAACATGATTTTTAAAGTCTCTAGGCTGATTTGAAAAATCCATTTGTACTGGCTATATTATAGCAACATATTAACACAATGATGATTGTGTCTTGGGTTATTTTCCAAAGCGTGAAGTTGAATACGAGTAACTCTGGGAATTGCAGGCTAGCAAATGTCCATTAGAGGAGCATAAGTTCTATGATCCTGTAAACAGCCTATGACCCATAAAATCTGTTCACCCTTCCAAACAATCGCTATCCAAATAAATAATAATAATAATGAGTCACGTCCCTCTCCAATAGTATCACTTTCATCATTTATCACCGCCATCATGAGAGTCATCATGATCATCATTGCGGTCATTACTTCATTTATTAATCGTCATCTTCTTTCAAGCTGCAATTATTATTGCGCAGAAAATACAAACACTATTTATTTATCGCATTTTTCCATTAACTTGCCAGCAATGAACGATGGTTGCTACCTAATCATCTATTAGTTGTTATTGTTTTCTGTAAAGATTGCTGGATGTGCTAAACTCATATAGATATATATTTTACAAATTACTTTTGAAAAAATTATTGTATTCATATGTTGCATTTTCTGTACGTACCCAAGTGAACAATTAATCGTGTGCCAAACCATAAAGGAACTGTTTGTGTATATAATTTGGTTACACTCAGAGTAGAAGGATACATGCAGCCAGAAAAAACGAAGCAATAAACTTTGAAGAAATAATCTCTCTCTTACAGCGTTCTGCTTGATTGACAACAAACAGCATCGGAATTTGAATGAATCTAAGCATATTTTTTGCCCACAAGTAAACGCAGAAATAGCAAGCCGGCCATTAAAGCCAATTGTTTGACAAAGGGTTTGCAGATAGAGAACAGTAACCCACGTCCACTCACCACTATGTTAATTCCAAGACTGCCGCGGTGGGCTCATCCATGCATCACGTGAGTAGCCCTCACTCTTTGATCGCTGTGGCCAAATACCAGTAAACTCGATTACACCAAGATACCAATATAGACTAGCGTGTCCCTGAAGGTAACTGGACTGATTGTCGAATGGCGGGATATTGACAACCTGAATGGCGACAAAGTTGGATTGCTTGTCGACAACTTTGACCAGATTGTCGACTAGCCTAGATTGGATGTTGACCAAGCATAACACCAATGATAGTTGATTACACTGTATACTTTTCAACTATGTTTTAGTTTGCTTTTTTGCAAATGCAATATATTCTAAGGAGAAAGAGGGAAACAAATTATTTAAAAAAATCACTTAAAGATGTATTCTAATTTTTGATCATTTCATGTTACTCTTTCTTTCCTTACTTTTGAGTAGAGCAATGAATAAAATAAATATTATTGCTGCCTTAGTACATACCACTGGGAGTTGTCTGCACTAATAAAAAAAGACAACTACCACTTTTAGTATTTTTGATTACTATTTACATTATTTGATTTATGGCCATATATGTAGTGGTGTTGAGATACAAAAATTTTTAACCACGAGATTATACTTCAAGTCTGTAATCGGGGGAGTAGCTGTCACAAGGCTGGTGCAGGAGGTATGCTAAATAGCTCTCCAATGAGTGGAGGGAGGGTAAAGCGTTCTTTAAAATATGTGAAAGCAAAACAAATGTCCAAAAATCACACAGCACTTTTTCGTAACAAAAAATAAACAATATTAACAGGAAGTCAAATAAACATACTATAGCGCCCACAAACCCCATGTGAGCGTAGCATTTATGGAGTCAAAGCATCGATATATAAATTTGTAGCACATGGTTTTTTTCGGTTTCCAAATATTATCGAATTAGTAAATTTTTAGTAACTTGGGACCACAGGCTGCTAGAGACAAATTTTTAAAAGGGTTTAATAGGATACACTTTACCGGACCAGATTAACCAATCACTGCTTACATAGCTGTGGACTTGAAAAAAAATGTTTTGAAACCACGTTGTAAACGAGCAATATCCCAGTGCGTCGTGGGCCCTTATGGTTTTAGTCCGTTTTATATCAGATTAGATGGAAGATTACTTCATTTTATTTTGAGTAATCTCTGTCGTGTGGCAATTTTTCGAAATGTCACAAATATATTGATTACTGGACAGTCTAGATAACTTCATGGCACTAAAGAGATGATTTTTCCAACTATGGCTGTCATGGACACTCATGGTATCACCAGAGCCCTGGGTATCACAACACACCACTGCATAGCGCATCCACACCATTTACTTTATATAAATCATGATTTTCTTATAATATTCCGGTGCATATGCATTATTCACCTGGAGCACTTATGAGCATTTTTAGCTGAGATTGATTGACTGAAGTTCTTCCCATATTAATGGATTTGTTAAAAAGGAAGAAGCTTATTGGGCTGAAAATGTAAGTTGTTCTCTCCTGTAGAGTTTGAAGTCAAAAATTGTCACCAAAAAAGCTAGTGATTGTTTAGATATACTCTGTCGGCATCAAGGTGAGAAAGTCGACCAACCAGTCGAAGTTGTCATCAACCGAACTTACTTTGTTGCCCTTCGATCCAATTTTGTCACCATCCAGATTGTCGACATCCCGGTTTTCGACAATTAGTCCAGTATGTACCCTGAACTCTCCGCGGCATACAGATAGCAACATTCAACGCCAATCACGAACAAGGACCCAGCACAAAACTATGCCAATCAACGGTCAAGTTTGGACAGCAATGTCAAGCATCTGGCACCAACCCATGGAATCTGATGCTCGGGGACAACTACTGATAGTTGTAGTCAGCCAGTCAGTCAGAGGATAATGTAAGTGTGCTACCACTGTAAAGAGACCTACAGCTACCAATCAAATCTGACAAAAAAAAATCATAAACTTGGACAACACTAAAAAGAATACTTTACAGGAAAAATACAACACGGCGCCTGTAACATAGTAGACATTATAGCGAGTCAAATTGTACCATGTGTAACATCATTATTATTTACAACCTCGAACTTTGTACCTTTTGTGATAACATGTTTAAAGCTATGACTGTTTAAGGCCATGACTGTAATGTTACATAACGCTTTACATAAATACAGCTACTATGCCTCTCACCAATCAGTGTACACCGCGAGGCATAGCTGGACAATTCTTTCTGAGAATAAAGATAGCTAACACTCACTTAAGCTTTTATACTTGAATACTGCGCAATTTACAGCTTACTGCTCTAGAAGGCAACCAGCTCTGACGACCTACTAGGTCTGGCAGCACTAGTGTTGACTAACGAGTAGTACGCTAGAGGCAAACTTCCCTGACAGACTCTCGCCTATCACGGCCTACCTTCTAGCAGTTATGCAGAAGGGCGGACGCTGAGACGGCCGAGCTGGCAGCAAGCTTGTCTGGACAGACAGACACCTCTGCTACCTAGAGGTGGTGCAGGTGTGCTACCAGGGTGACTAGTGACGTTACCACAAAACCCTGCACAATACTTCGGTAATTTTTTGTTATTACAGCATTCAATTATTATTTGACACAAGTTTTATAAATTTAGTTTCAATAAAAAAACGTTTTTAGTTTTGATGACTAACACGACGTGACGTCTCCCCTTTCCCCATCTTAGGGGTCTAGGCGATCTACTCAAAACATTATTATTTTTATTGTTACGTTTTTATTTATCCCATAATAATATTAAAAATACATTTAATTTAAATAGCAATCAGTCTAATAATAATAATAATTATTATTATGTTATGTACATAACATAATAATTATTATTGCTATTAAAATTAAATGTATTTTTAATATTATTATTATTATGGGATAAATAAAAACATAACAATAAAAAAATAAATTATTATAATTATTTATTTCATTGATTTATCTTAAAATAATAAAAATAATATATATATTTCATACAAAAATATAATAAGAATAATAATAATAATTAATTAATAAATAAAAAAAATTAATAATAAATAAGATTACTTCAGTACTTCACCCCTATAAAAAGTGAAATTTCTCGGGACCATTGGCAGTACTATCTCAACCCCATATGGTATGGTTTAAAGCTAAAATGTTATCTAGCTTGGTGGATCTGACAATTATGCAATTGATTAATTATTGCATATTTATTTTTAGGAATCAAAATCTTGATACGTTCAACGCTTTTTACACTTTTTTGTTAAACGGAAACGACTAGTCCTTTGTGACAAAAAACAAGAAAGTGATCTATCTATAGTTTTAGAACGAGCGGCTCGGCCTCCCACCCAAGCACTATACCACTACATTTATGGTTACTAAGCATATTTAGCGAGAGAGTTTTTGTGTTTATTTAGATTATTGAAGAAAAACTTCAGTTAGAGTCAGTCAGTGTGTGTCGCGACGAGTTTTAATTATTATGTTATAATGATTTTACCAAGAGTTCAATGGGATAGTTTGGACAAAAACATTTGTATCATGTAGAAAAATTAGATGTTTTACCTTCTGCTGTCATAATTTAACCACTCATCTCTGCTGACATTTGTTCTTAATTAATACTACTCACTCACTTATTATCACGTACATACGCTACTACTACTACTACGTTATTACTTATTACTACTACTACCACAGGCCTACTGCATAAAGTTTGGTGGATTTTGGACCATTTTTCGAAATTTTATGTTGTGTTTTGTTGTTGGTGTTTGGTGTTTGTGTCAAACACCAACAACAAAACAACATAAAATTCCAAGCAATGGTCCATATTCACCAAATTTTCTGCAGTAGGCCTGTGACACGGGCGGCTGGGGATTTCCGGTTTTTAAATCGGAGCAGACAATCCCAACAAGCATACATGATCAATAATTATATATACTAATACTTATTAGTATATATAATTATTGATCATGTATGCTTGTTGGGATTGTCTGCTCCGATTTAAAAACCGGAAATCCCCAGCCGCCCGTGGCCTGTGAATACTTACTATCTGCCTACTACTACTACTACTACTATTCTTCTACTCTACTGATGATGATGATCATCATCAAGGCTTCAATCTACTACTGGCCTGGTGGTGTTGGAGGAGATAGCTAAACAAAACTCACTCATCCACCCACACCAGTCCAGTAGATTGAAACTGCCTGTGGATCAGGGTTGTTAAAAATGATGATTTTTATCAGTGATTATAACCTAGCGACTATAATCAAACAACCCTGCTGTGGATGATGGTGGTTGGTGGTATCAATGGTGATGGTGATAAATAGTAATATAATAATAGTAGTAGTACAAACTCATAATAATCGATTATGATTGCTGTCTGTTGGTCAGTCATTTATAATACCGTCAATCAATTAACAACAAATGTAATATTTTGTATTTCTTTTTAAGAAGAGTGAACTACTGCTAGAGCGTGATTAATCATCAACCTGTGTCATGATGATGATGTTGTTTGTTTTTGTATGGCCAACATTACCACACGGATGTTAGCATTGTTGTAATGATAAAAAAGTTTTAACCCTTGATTTGCTAGCTTATAAGCAGTTTTATTGCTTCACTAACTTACCTAAACAGCCATCCAGCTAACCATTGGTTTGGAAATGTTTATCATTACATGCCAGGGCGGAATTGTAGTAAGTGGACACAGTAATGAATTGTGTGTCAGCAGTGATGAATGCAGACAATCCTGGAATGACCATAGACACCCTCTGAGAGTGAACGTACGCAGACATGTATTGAGTGTTGACTTTGGGGTCAACAATACTTGAATAGTGGACTGATGGTCGATAAGCTGGATTGACTGGTAAAAAAATCACTTCGGTTGGAAAAAATTTTGACCAGTTGGTTGATGAGTTTACCTCAATGCCGACAGGGTGTTTGCAGACAATCATTGGCTTAGTTGGCGACAGATTTTGACTTTAAAACTTCACAGTAGAGGACAACTCGTACTTTTCAGTCCAATGAGCTTTTTTAATAAACCCATTAATAAGTGAACACCTTCGCTCTCTACTAAAAATTGGTCATAGATGTTCCATGCGCATGTTTCATATGGACCCAAGTACTATAATAAAGTCATCTAATATATCAAGTAGCTGGTATGAATTTACATGCATATATATGACCGGGAATCAATTAAAATGTAATGGGTAAAAGATTAAAGGTAGTCTTTTTTAATAGCCCAAGCAATTGCAAGTTTCATGTTCAAAAGCAATAATAAATAAAACAAAAACAATATTGCTCACAAAAAGTAATAGAGATATCATAAAATTTTCTAACAATACATCCTCAAGTAATTCCTTCAAATGGTTTATTTCCCTCTATTTCACACGTGTTTTATTTGCCGAAAAAGACTAAAATATGATTAAAAAGTATGCATTATTATTAAAACTGGCAAGCGATCCAACTTTATCGCCGATCAGGGTTTCGCCATTCTGGCATTCGACAATCACTCCAGTAACCGAATATTAGAGCATTCGTTCCAAAAAGTGTCAACATCACTCACTTCCGATGATTTGTAAAATAATCTCGACATCTGTTCCATAAGTTGTTTACTTTGATGGCAAAGAAATGTCCAAAATCCCTTGACTGGATGTAGAAATAATGTTTTAGTCTGTATGCTGCTGTAAACGAATGTTGACTGTTGATGTTTCCTAAAATGAACGTCTGAATATTCATCTCTATTGCGTTATCGACATTTATTCTAGATTTGTGTGTATTCTTTTCTATCAAAGGGTATTCCTGTCTATATTCAATCCAGATTCCACTAGTGGCAGTTGCAATAATATAACCAGTATGATCCTAGTCTTGATTTGAGTTGACAAATTTTTTTCGGAACTTGCCACAATAAATCGATTCACTAATATTTATAGTGAATAGGGTCACCACTGCCCTAGTAATGCCAGCTGACTCGCTCTGCATTCTTTATTACCCCTACTTTTTTGGCTTCATACGCTTAAGTCTACATATTCTTGATTTTTCAACTTGGTACACTAATTATATTAAAAAAATATTTAATATAGATCTTTATGATAGTTTTTAATAATTTGATTAGCAGTTGCTGAATTATAATTACCTCATTATAGCGCGGTGACCTCATTTGGTTATCACAATTATTAATTATTTATTAAAACGTAGTTCTAATTGCAAAAAATTGAGCCTGGTGTTGGTTTTAGACAAAGCAAATGCCTATTCACTTATCAAACAGAATTCTCATGAAGAACTTCATTTATTTTACTAACAAACATGAATACGATTATAGGTAATGTGAATGTATCCAAGCACCGATAATTGTATGTTCGTCTACAAAACTTATTGTTTTGACTAACGTTGTTTTATATCAATGGAGTGATACAACACATTGTTTCAAGTGAATGATCTTATTGCGGTTAAAATCAATTCAAGCTAAAAGATGACATGAAACTGAAACCCGTCAGTTAAGACTATTTTTTGACGAACGAAGGTTGTTAGTGCTTGATAACAGATCTAAGTAAAAGAATTATGACTGTTCCTGCTAAAAAAATGTAAAATTAAATATATCTTCAAGATCAGTCCACTAAACAAAGCTACTAGATCACAATGCTAGCCAAGGGAAATAATTAGATATTTGCAACTTGATCAACCGATTTATAAAAAAAAGGTTAATATTAAAAAAAGCTTGGAACATTTTTTAACATACGCAATCAATCCGGTTTATTTTAGCAGCTCCTACGAAGATTACTTTTGGTTGCTATAACCTGACTGGTCTTATGTAACACGTTTTTACTCTCACTGCTGTCATGTTCAGCAGATCTTAGAGCAAGAAATCACCAACCATGTCCCTCTATGACGACATCGATATGGATAAAAAGGATCTTGGCGACACGAAGAGTGATGTTTGTAAGTCAGAAATCTGGATATAAATTACCATCTTTACTAATCAAAACACATTTTACGTTATCGAGAAAAGAATTATTGCTATTTTTTCATTGGATAGATTCGCTGTAATACAAGTGTGTGCTGCGGTATTCTAAATTGTTTGTATCTGTTAGCTGGCTGGTCAGTGGGTCACAAACTCCTTCACTCATCAAGCAAGAAGCCATCCAGTTCCAGTAGCCAATCATACAGTAAGGTACGGTTACTTCCTTTTCTCTATTGCTGATTCGCTTTCTTTATGTTCTATTGAGAAGTGTTTCCTTTGCATTATTGCCAATTCCGCAGCCATCCCCTATATGAATCGATGAGATTTTTCTGCAAGTTTTTTTGTTTGCTAATAGTTGAAAAGACAATGGAGTTGGTGTTTTATTTTTTAGAAACGGCAAACTTCCTCTTTGGCGCCAGTTGTTGATTTAAACAGTGGCGGTTACAGCGGTGTCGTTGGCAGCAGCGGCAGCAGTGGTGGAGGCAGCGTAGCTTCAGCTGATGGTGAAATCAGGTTCAATCACATCACAGGAAAGGTCGGTGTAGTCACTGTTGTATGCACCACTGTTGTATGCACCACTTGTATGCACCACTATCCTGACTCGAAATAAGACCAATAAATTTTATTTTCCAAGTTGTCTGCTCTTTGATTTTATTTGGCTCATATTTTTGATAATTTCGAGAACAAACAACTCCTCATGGCATGTCATATGTCAAATTGTGAAGAGAGGATGACTCCTAAAATTTATAAGTAAGGCATAAACATTGTGTTGTTTTTGGACCAGTTGGAAGCAGGCGCTGCCCCAAGGTCGTATGCACAGCTGGGGGTTAAAACTTATCCACAGAGCTCTCCATTCGCTGACATGAGCCAAGAGTATGATCCTGGCTTTCCCAACGAGTACGCAGATTTCTCCAAAAGACTAAAGAAGCTGAGGAATGAGGAAAGAGAACGAGAGGAGCAAGAAAAAGAAAATGAACGAAAAAAGGAATCCATTGATAGGCAGAAGTAGGGAATCAATATCTATGTCTATTTACTTGATGTCTATGGCATATGTCTATGGAGAATGTAGTTACATATATACCTATGTCAGGTGTTGCATACCTATGTCTATGACTTATATCATTGACATTTTATGTAGAAAGAGAGAAGATGAACGGAAAGAGAAGCTAGAAAAGATAGCAGCCTCCTTCATGCCTCCAACAAATTTATACAAAGAAAATGCGAGGGAAACGGAGAGTACAAAACGATTGGCTTTATACGGATCTTCATCTGACAGCGATGATGACGAGAGAGATAAATACAAAGGTTATATAACCAGTAGTATATATATTACATAACTAATAGTATATATATGTTACATAACCAGTAGTATATATATGTTACATAACTAGTAGTATATATATGTTACATAACTAATAGTATACATATTACATAACCAGTAGTATATATATATTACATAACCAGTAGTATATATATATTACATAACCAGTAGTATATATATGTTACATAACTAGTAGTATATATATGTTACATAACTAATAGTATACATATTACATAACCAGTAGTATATATATGTTACATAACCAGTAGTATATATATGTTACATAACTAATAGTATATATATTACATAACCAGTAGTATATATATGTTACATAACTAATAGTATACATATTACATAACCAGTAGTATATCTATGTTACATAACCAGTAGTATATATATGTATATATGTTACATAACTAATAGTATACATATTACATAACTAGTAGTATATATATTACATAACCAGTAGTATATATATATTACATAACCAGTAGTATATTACATAACCAGTTTATGTACAGGGAGTACAGCCTTTGCTCCTCCACCCAGTCTGATGGAGGAATCAAAACCAATGACTCCCCCTCCCAACCCTTTCACTGCTACTCCTCCTCCCGAAGAGGATGATGGAACTGCAGGCTTTAAAATTGAAGGAAAAGGGTAAGTGTCGACCATGTGCAGAATCTCTGCGGCTCAGACTCTCTGCGGCGCAGACTGTCTACAGTGCAGACTCTCTGCAGTGCAGACAAAAGATTCATATAAAATACACCAGCTGACTTTGTTCCACGTACTACAGTGTATCACCTGTACTTGCAGAGGCAGCGTGGCATCTAAGATTATGGCGCGGATGGGTTACAAGCATGGCAGCGGTTTGGGTAGAGAAGAGCAGGGAATGAGTATCGCTCTACAAGTAGAGAAAACTAGTAGAAGAGGGGGGAAGATTTTACATGAAAAGGATATAGCATCCAAAGGTTTGTTATTGTAGCGTCACATTCCGCATCTAAAGGTTTGTTATTGTAGCGTCACATTCCGCATCTAAAGGTTTGTTATTGTAGCGTCACATTCAGCATCCAAAGGTTTGTTATTGTAGCGTCACATTCAGCATCTAAAGGTTTGTTATTGTAGCGTCACATTCCGCATCTAAAGGTTTGTTATTGTAGTGTCACAATCAGCGTCCAAAGGTTTGTTATTGTAGCATCACATTCAGCATCTAAAGGTTTGTTATTGTAGCGTCACATTCCGCATCTAAAGGTTTGTTATTGTAGCGTCACATTCCGCATCTAAAGGTTTGTTATTGTGGCGTCACATTCCGCATCTAAAGGTTTGTTATTGTAGTGTCACATTCAGCGTCCAAAGGTTTGTTATTGTAGCATCACATTCAGCATCTAAAGGTTTGTTATTGTAGCGTCACACTCCGCATCTAAAGGTTTGTTATTGTAGCGTCACATTCAGCATCCAAAGGTTTGTTATTGTAGCGTCACATTCAGCATCTAAAGGTTTGTTATTGTAGCATCACATTCAGCATCTAAAGGTTTGTTATTGTAGCGTCACATTCAGCATATAAAGGTTTGTTAATGTAGCCTCACATTCCGCATCTAAAGGTTTGTTATTGTAGTGTCACATTCAGCGTCCAAAGGTTTGTTATTGTAGCATCACATTCAGCATCTAAAGGTTTGTTATTGTAGCGTCACATTCCGCATCCAAAAGTTTATTATTGTAGCGTCACATTCCGCATCCAAAAGGTTTGTTATTGTACCGTCACATTCAGTATCTAAAGGTTTGTTATTGCAGCGTCACATTTATCACACATATGATCTGCCCTGGGTGCTGTAGTTGTATTCCATTAATACATTTGCCTAATTCGGTGTCAATACTATTAGTTCTATACAATGCTAGCCTCAGCTCCATGTATGTCAGTGAGATCATCTAATCGTCTAAATTACTAAATTTTAAAGGTGGTATGTCAGCAATTGACATGCAATTCATTCGTTGGAGTTGTCTTTCCTTTAGTGTCAAAAAGTGCTAAATAGTCCAAACCAAAATAATAAAAATAATCATAAATTATTACCTATTTATTTTTTTATTGTATTTGAAAATCATTATTTATTACAATCTTCATTGTCTAATTTTTTTCAGTCGTATAATGTGTAATTCAGATTTTAAAATTATTGTTAATGCCAACAGTGAAAATCTGGCGTTTTTTTCTTCACAAATAAATTCTACATAATGATATGACATTATTGGTTTTAAAAACAATTTTTCAACTGTAATATTGCTTTATTTTTTGAGATATTGGCCATGTAATTCATTACGTGAATGCCAGTGTGCACATAATAACAAACCTATCAATACCAGTGTGTACCTCATACCAAACCTATCAATAATAAATTAAATTGCTGACTCGGCTAAAACACCAAAATGATTCTGAAAATAATTGCAAACCTAACTTTTTATGCTTTTGAAAGTCTGTGCACAATAACTATTACTTGGATGTAAACAGGATCAATTTTTACAACTCTGCTTTATATAATTTGTTGTGTATCGGAAAAAACGCGTACAATTCAGTATCTATTGCTCTTATATTATAGATAAAATTAAAGAGAACAAAACTCCGAAAACATTCTTTTTGGGCAAAAATTACTAGAAATATATAAATTAGGTTTAATTCAGCCTAAAATTATTGGCATAGCAGCTTTCAGGGTCGTAGGCAGTTGTTGAAAACAAACTCTCTGACACGCTAAATGTGTTTTTTATGTAACGCAAGACAGGCAAAACAATATTATTTACTACGCATATTTATGTTGATTTTGTGATAAAATATATTATTGATTTTCTAAATATTTTTCACCATTTAAAAAAATAAAGTACGTCGAATATTTTACAATACTGCTTGAAGTTTATTCGTAGACCGCTCTGTACAAAGCAAACGATGTTAGAGTTGTCATACCATGTAGGGTTTGTAAAAGTAGATGGTTACATAAAAAGAGAGCAGACAATTCCTACCAATCTTCTCTCTGCTTGATCTTACTATATCCCACAAGCGTTTTTCTCCAGAATGTACTGTTTTCTCTTTCACCAATCTCATTAGATTTTGCTAATGCTGAGTAAAATTAAGAGCTAATAATGTCATTTTTTGATTGAAGGAATTTATTAAGTCTCTTCCTGGATTAATTTAATCTAGTGCTGATTAGCTTATAATCCCTGCCATTGAATCTGGTGTATTACTTGTCAGAGATAAACCATATTTAAGCAGTGGGCGGGGTTCAACTTTTGGATTTTATCTCAAGTGTCAAGTTTTTGTTTCATGCAGCTGGGATGGAGCCTACATTGAAGTGAAAAAATTACAAACAAAGTTGCTTGTTCTTTTCTATTAAGCATACTCATCGGAAATTGTATGAACTCGGTCGTAGTTTATGACCTTGACATTTGTGTTATTGCCTGTGGGGAGACTGGGGACGTACAATAAGCAGGCGTAACATTGTGTAACGTTCATGCGTAGTGTACATACATTGTACTGTGTTATATCTTAGTTTTCCTTTATTAGTGCTCTGACCTGCTACATCTCTTTCCTTGTTCCTGGTTTCTACTTTTGGAATGACTTCACGTTTTATCACAAATTTTCCTCCCCTCTCCCCTGCCCCTCTTCCCTCCTCTCCCCCTCCTCTCTCTTGCCTCTCTCCCCTGCCCCTATCCCCTTCCTTTCCCCCCTCCTCTCCCCCTCCTTTCCACTCTTCTCCGCCTCCTCTCCCTTTCCGCTTCCCTCCTCTCCCCTCCTTTCCCCCTCCTCTCCCCCTCCTTTCCCCCTCCTCTCCCCCTCCTCACCATCTCCTCTCCCCCTCCTCTCCCCTTCCTCTCCCCTTCCTCTCCTCTCCCCTCCCTCTCCCCCCCTTTCCCCCCTCCTCTCCCTCTTCTCTCCCTTTCCTCTCCCTCTTCTCTCCACTCCTTTCCCCTTCCTCTCCCCCTCTCTCCCTCCTCACCCCCTCCTCCCCCTCCTCTCCCCCTCCTCTCCCCCTCCTCTCCCCCTCCTCACCCCCTCCTCCCCCTCCTCTCTCCCTCCTCTCACTTCCTCTCCCCCTCCTCTCCCCCTCCTCTCCTCATTCTCTCCCCCTCCTCTCCCATTCCTCTCCCCCTCCTCACCCTCTCCCCTTCCTCTCCCCTTTCCCCCTACCCTTTTCTCCTCCCCTCTCCCCCTCCTTTCCCCCCTCCTCTCCTTCTCCCTTCCTCTCCCCCTTCTCTCCCTTTCCTCTCCCCATCCTCTCCCCCTCCTCTCCACCATACCATCATTTTAAATCGGTGTTTTTAAATTATCATTATTTCATGCTTAATCAACCGAGTAACTATTTTTATTTTTCACTCATTCAGTTTATTCCTTGAGTAGCGCAAAGAATTTAGATCGCTTATCAGGCATGTGGAAGGAAGATTTAGTGGAACTGTTGTTATGTGCTACTATATAGCCTGAGTACCACACAATAAACGCTGCCTTCACCATTGTCACATGAGTTTAGCGTTTGAAAATATTGTGATAACTTCAGTTCCTTGCTTTGATTTAAGCTAACAAACCTCCATCTAAGAGTTCTATAAATTATTTGTTGCCGATGCTATAATAATAATAATAAAGGTTGGAACTACTAACCATCTGCATGTTTCAAGTAAAATACTTCTTCTATTTATAATACTTTTACTACCGGCTAGTTGTATATGCAACGGATATAAAGTTAAGAAAATGCCTGTAAAAACCACATTTATTACCTGTTGGGATACCTGCATCAGCAGTGAAAATGGTTTTAGTTGTGTAACAATCACCGCTTAGTATAATGCGCGTGTCATTGCTATTGATCTACATCCTCTTATGTCATGTCACATGATCAGCTCTATATCTGGCTAGGAGCCAACTCACTCGCAAACAAATGTGTTCCAGTGGGATGCTAGTCAGCGTCAGCAGACATAATAATCAGTTGACATTCTTGTTGATGACTTTTTAACAGTCAATATACTGTCATTCAAAGAGAAATAATCATGGATGAGATGTACATTGATGTCTTCTATTAAATTTGTCCCTTGGCTGTATCTACTTTTTCATAGTCTGTGAAAGCAATTTGCAAAATATTTATGTTTAATCGCAAATTATCTCCCCTGACAAAGTGTAAACAACTGATCATTTCCACAAACTATACATCGGGTGTTGTCTCCCCTGTTATATACTATACTATATAATGAGTCGTCTCCCTTGTTCATTGTAGAAATGGCCAGCGCTGGGGCCCCTATCAAGGCAGACACGGGCATTACAAATACTCAACTATTGCGCAATCCTTCAAAAGTGCTTTTGTTGACAGTAAGTGTTATGTCTCTATGTCTATGTATTGTTTTTCTATGGAATATTGCCTTTGTACATCCATGTCTGTGTTGTATATGATGTACAATACTATACATCCATGTCTATGTGTTGTATATGATATACAATACTATACATCCATGTCTATGTGCTGTATATGATGTACAATACTATACATCCATGTCTATGTGCTGTATATGATATACAATACTATACATCCATGTCTATGTGCTGTATATGATATACAATACTATACATCCATGTCTATGTGCTGTATATGATATACAATACTATTCATCCATGTCTATGTGTTGTATATGATGTACAATACTATACATCCATGTCTATGTGCTGTATATGATGTACAATACTATACATCCATGTCTATGTGCTGTATATGATATACAATACTATACATCCATGTCTATGTGCTGTATATGATATACAATACTATACATCCATGTCTATGTGCTGTATATGATATACAATACTATACATCCATGTCTATGTGCTGTATATGATGTACAATACTATACATCCATGTCTATGTGCTGTATATGATATACAATACTATACATCCATGTCTATGTGCTGTATATGATATACAATACTATGCATCCATGTCTATGTGCTGTAGAATATGGTTGGTCCAGGTGAAGTTGATGATGAGCTGGAAGGAGAAACTGCTGAAGAATGCAGCAAATATGGAAAAGTAGTTAAATGTATTATATATGAGGTAAGTATCTATGTCTATGTGTGTGTGTCTATGTGTGTGTTTATGTAGATATGTATGCCTATGTAGATGTCTATGTGTATGCCTGCGTATGTGTATGTTATGTCTGTGTGCCTGACAGCAAACGGCTATACAAAGTTGTTTGTTATATAACATCGGATGTGATGTAACGGAATGTTGTCAATTGCTGTGCACTGGATAGCTGCTGCCCACAGTAGCAGGTATTGGACCAGAGTATATCCTACACTATATACACGTGAAGTGGCCATACACGTCTGCACAATGTTCCTTTTATACTCAGGAAACGATTGTTTGGCATCAAAGTTTTGTTTTACAAGTGAGCCAGGGTTTGGTAGGCATTTGAGCGGGTTACACAATAAGTGCTCGCTGATGGCTGAGCCTTCAATCAATACTAAGATTACATCAATGGCAGCGCGCGGCAGCACCGCTGACATACCAATTATTGCATGATGTCAATTTGTCCCACGCACACATTCACTCTGTCACAATGTTGGCTAGAACATGTCCGCTCCTTCTATCTCTCCCATTTATGTTGGCTAGAACATGTCCGCTCCTTCTATCTCTTCCATTTATGTTGTTTCTGTTTTTCTTACAGCTCAAAAATGTCCCTGAAATTTTGGCTGTGAGAATATTTGTTGAGTTTGAAAAGATTTCATTTGCCATAAAAGGTGAGTCTCTTATCTATGTCTATGCGCAAGCAGCTCTCTTTATGTCTTTGCGCTAGCAGCTCTCTTTATGTCTATGGGCTAGCAGCTCTCTTTATGTCTATGGGCTAGCAGCTCTCTCTATGTCTATGGGCTAGCAGCTCTCTCTATGTCTATGCGCTAGCAGCTCTCTCTATGTCTATGCGCTAGCAGCTCTCTCTATGTCTATGCGCTAGCAGCTCTCTCTATGTCTATGTGCTAGCAACTCTCTCTATGTCTATGTGCTAGTAGCTCTCTCTGTGTCTATGTGCTAGCAGCTCTCTTTATGTCTATGTGCTAGCAGCTCTCTCTATGTCTATGTGCTAGCAGCTATCTCTATGTCTATGTGCTAGCAACTCTCTCTATGTCTATGTGCTAGCAACTCTCTCTATGTCTATGTGCTAGTAGCTCTCTCTATGTCTATGTGCTAGCAGCTCTCTCTGTGTCTATGTGCTAGCAGCTCTCTCTATGTCTATGCGCTAGCAGCTTTCTCTATGTCTATGCGCTAGCAGCTATCTCTATGTCTACATATCAGTAAAGTTACATGTACATCTACCGAATAGCTTCCGATTTGTCCTTACCGATTGGCGATGCCGTCAAGGTGTTTCCCTTATTTTTTTCTGTACTTGCCATTCTCACACGATACTGGTCAAACTCGCTGTATTCATATCACAGTTAGCCATAAAATGCTTTCAAACAACAAAGACTGGACGCTCAAAAACGACTCTTTGTCCATAAATAATTATACTTGAGAAAAGGTTTTGTTGGAAACATCAAAACCGCGATCAATGATATGATTAGTTGAATCACAAGTTGTCAACCAATTTTTTGATGCGGAGCAAAACCTGCCGATTGTTTGGTGACTTATCCGGAAACAGAAGCTGTAAAATCACCCAATGGGTAAGGCAAATCGGGAGCTAATCGGTAGATGTACATGGGGTATTGTTCTCTCTATGCCGACGCACTATAGGTTTTTCCTTGTCCAGTAGTAAACTTTATGTCTGTGTATCTATGTCTATGTAGTTATCTCTACGTCTGTGTATCGGTAATTATCTCTATGTCTATGTATTGGTCTCTATGTCTATGAGTTTTATTTATCTCTATGTCTCTGTATCGGTAGTTATCTCTATGTTTATGTATCGGTAGTTGTCTCTATGCCTATGAGTTTTATTTATCTGTATGTCTATGTATCGGTAGTTGTCTCTATGTCTATAAGTGTTAGCAAGGTCAATTATGGTTTATTGGTGAATGAGAAGGTTGTATTTTTGTATTATATAGTAAATTTACATTGGCTTTTTATGGAATATTCTAGATGGTTCGCATTTGTTGCTTAATTGACCTTTGTCTTGTTATTGTCTGCTGTCGAGCAGCTAATTCTATAATTGCTCCAAACTAGTCGCTGACCTTACGGCATCATTACTCATACCACTGAAATCTGTTGTTTTGCTGGCAGCGGTCTTACGTTTGTGAGAGCCATCAGTCGACAGCAGGAAGTGTAAGAGAATTCCTATGAGATCGCAATGCCTCCATTAACATTGTGTAATCAGCCTTCTTTGCCTCTTTTGTAGCGGCTATCGATTTGAATGGGCGGTTCTTTGGTGGACGTGTGGTGAGGGCATCTTTCTACTCGCATGACAAATTCCTTAAGATGAATCTGGATGAAGACCCTCTATAGTTGTGCTGCCATTAATTGTACATAAACAATATACTGTTTGACTGTGTACTGTACATACTACTCATGCCCCTCCATCTACTCACTGTTCCACTCTCTAGTGCTTTTTTCAAGTTGCTAACGACATTTCCTGTTTAACGATGACTTGAACTATTTTCTCGAAATCGATGTTATCTTTTCCTGTACATAATAAGCTAGCCGACAATGGCTGCTTTGTCATTCTATTCGGCTCTTCTTTTATTTAAAAGAAATGAAGAGAGTTTTTTAAAGATCAATATATGATGCATATGATGGGGACCTGGGGGCATTGTGCTATTGTTGGACGGTTTTATATAAGCGTCTGAGCCGTTAAAATCATATTTAATTGCTGATGAGACTCGCTTGTTACCGTTTGTGAGACTTCATTCTGTCAGCCATCTTTAAAGGTACGTCTTTTGCCCATAGCCATAAATATATATCTATTTACTCTAAATCGTGCCTGTTGTCTGCAATTATATACAATTATGGTTGAAATTTGTGAAAGTTTGAGTCTGTGCTATTGATCACAGTGCATTAGCTGACAGCAATCTGTGTCATCTAGACTTGGTATACTTACAACTGCTGACATCGCCCACATAATGCTGCCGGCTAAAACCTTTTATATATGGCTGACGTTGGTCCTGGCAGTGGTAGAGCTCACCAATGCGTATCCAATACAAGCAGGCAACATACAGATATGCGATTACAAAGAAATGATGAGTGACAGGTCTTACGCACTGTGTCAACTTTTACACAAACGTAAGTTTGTTAGATTTTTGCTTTCATGTAGCTTACTAGTTATCGAATGCTTGTGACCTTGACATGACTGGAAAACTGTACCAAATTTTATTTCAACATTGTATTCAATTCTTACTCTTTTTTCTGGCATTTCTTATGCGCGTAGCTGTCTACCTGGAGTGGCCATATTGGTTACATCACATCTCTTTTGTGGCGTTAAGCCTCAGTTCTGCTCTACGTCTCACCTGACATACGATGTAAGCCCAGCAAACTGTACGTCTGCTGATATCTGTTTTATATTTATAGTGAGCGTGGCAGATGCAGAGAGAGGTTTCGTATCAGATGAACATAGAAATAATTCCCCTGGAGCGAAAAGTTTGATGGAAAGATTGGAGTTAGTCTCTCCTCCACCAGCTGATGATTTTATGCAAACGACTGATCGCTTCAGGTGGGAGTCATTTATTTGAATTTTTCTCCAAAGAAACTGTGCGTGGAGACAATAGTGGAGCATGCATGCTTTTGCACCTTCACCATGTTCTCTGTTCACTGTGTAACTAACTCCGTTTTTTTCCTCAAGCGTAATCCAAATGATGATGCCGCTGTCGTTCATAGTATCTCTCGCTGCTGGTTGGTTTAAAGACTTTAAAAAACTGATTGAAAATTATAAATTTTCTATTTCGTTCAATCTTTTGCTTTTTCAGTGAAAGCTTCAACATATCTGATGTAGTGGTGAAATTGTCAAACACATTTTTTCCCCCAATGTCTTAGCAATACTATTTTATACCAGGATTTACCTCAAAAACTTTTTTTTCGTCTCGAGTTAACAGATCTCTTATTCTTTGCGAATCTGGTTTTAGAAGTTTTAAACAAAACTTTTTGTAATGCAGTTTTTATCGTAGTAATAATTGTGAATTTTTAAGCTTTTTTCATTTTACACGCATGATTTTTTTGTTGTTAGGTTGCCATCAAAAGATGTCAGAAAGCTGTACATGCAGCTGAAACGTACAGATACGAGTCATTTCAACAGATTTGGTTGAGAGAATGCATACCTTTATACGGACCATCCTTGTGTATAAATGGAATAGTCACTAATAGGCTTTATTATTGTTGCGTCGTCCCGTGAGGACCTTGCGGGGGCACCGATCAATCTCTACCACTAATTAGCTCTCCAGTTTTTCTCAACCAAATTGACATTTCAACCTCCACTTATGTTTTATACGTGAAAGAAGTTTCATTAACTTGTTTTTAAATATTTTTTTTCAGCTTTTTTAAACGGTTTAGTGTTTGTGTGTTTGAAATAATGTTCTCGTAACTTTGATGAAAATTTTGTATTATATGATATAGAGTGAAGGTAATTGCTCTACATTGTGTACGCATAATACATGAATGCTGATCGTAATTCACTTAGCGAGTCATCATTACTCTTTTCTGATCCTTCGCTAATTGCGGTTTGGTTAATTATGATATAATAAGGGTGTTTGTGAGATATTTGTGTGCGCTCTTTGCGATGTTTGTCCCCTGGGCTTTCATTTCAGCCACTATAAATGCCCCTCGTCTGTTTGTTCCAAGTCATATCTGAACAAAGACAAGGCGAAGCACCACATACAATACTGCAACCTTCGTATTAAATCTGACATTAATATACCGTATCGACGCAAGGTTAGTTGTGAGCTTCACTTGGGGTGTGTACATTCTATGTGTTTGTTCGTACAAACTAACAATGTCTTATGTATTGCAGATTGACAGCATGAATTGGTTACTTACCATCTTCTTGATTGCGTTTGTGGCACAGACCTGTTCGACTTTGAGCATGCTCACTGAAGACCAGGATCCGATGAAGGAGCAGCTCGAGATGGCTAGACTCTTTTGTATGTCACAAAAAGAAACAGACTTTTGTGACGGGTTTTTGTGCCGGCAGCTGTTTGATCTTCCATCTACATATTCTTCAGGTAAAAATAGATTCATGTTGCAATCATGTTCTCCTAGCATTATATGTATATACATAGTGTCAGGAGTAAGTAACTCCTAATATTTTGGGCTTTTTACAACTTTAAACATGTTGACAGAAGGTTTGATGAGCTCTAAAAGATCTGGTGCTTCCAAAGGAATGCCACCACCTCCCTATGGCACCAGAATCACCCATTTACGTTTTGGAAGAAAACGCCGAAGTGCTTCAAGATATTTGTCTGGCAATGAGGAAGATAACGGAAATCTCTCCGAGCAATGTCAAAATCTGGGAGTTTTGATAAAAAACTTTATGGAAAAAAATCAACCAACAAACTAGAAGATACAAGATATCAGCTAATGTCCTTGGATGAAAAATTTGGCATCTTCCTAAATCACTTGTGCTCTACCTGTTTCCTATTGGTTTGATTTTTACACCTTTTAGCTCGACCCTCGAACAACTGCTGTTAAACATTATTTTAGTTTTCATTCATTTAATTATTAGCAAACTGTTGGAAGCCTCTGTGGTAGAGTTGTACTGGTTGTGGCATTGTTTATTATCAGAGTTGTTTGCTCGTGATACCGGTAATTGTTTCATGGATCAAACCATATAACTATAATTTTATTTTAGACTTGATTTGAGCTGCTTATAATTCTACAAAATATTACAATAAACTGCACATTATCACATCAACTTGTTGTTGGCCAGATTTCATCTCGTGATGCTGTTTTAAACACTACTCAATGTGCAAATCACTTCCCTAAATGGTATAGTTTATAAGAAAGTTCAAAATTTGCTGACTTTAAAACTAAGGTTAGGTAATAGATCCATGCAACACATCAGCAGCAACCTCACTGATGTGTTAGAGCTCTCATCACTATTGAAATGGTTTTTGCTTTTGCTACACTTTTTGCTTGTTGGCTCTTGAATGCAGCAGTCATTACATCATCAGCAGAACAAAGGTCGAACTGAAGGTCGAACTGAAGTGAACAGTGATCCATTTCAATGCATTACTCCGTAGTTCCTGGGGTTTGACGTAAACGATTCTGTTCGCTAAACAAGAGGATAAAATAGCTGAGGAGGTCATTGTTATTGAGCAGACAGTTATTGGCTTTTTATGACTTCTTGGAGTGTCACCAGCGATAGGCAAACATTGATATCTAACATTGAAATATATATCTTTGGAGCTGAGATTAAAAGAGACACCTGGACTGAAAAAAACAGGAGATCAGGGCTGTGCCAAGCTTGGAGTCGTAGCATTCATTTTTTGGTTCGCCAATAGCAAATGCAGATAAAAAGTGTACACAACTACCAATTGATTGTTACAACATACAAAGTCGAAACATTGTGGCTCAAAAAACCTGAATCTGAAGAGTTAATGAAACAAACTATCTGGGAAAGGTGACAGGCTAATGACGCCATTTGTGAGCCGTAGCCAATGACGTACACAACACACAGCATTGTTAGAGTAATTTACCAGCCACAACCTAGTAGCGTGAGCCAAAAGCAATATACATTATATAAACGTTTATTCCTAGATCAGCCGACAGTCATTTTACCTGCTTAGGAGTTGTCCCACCTTACATTACTAAAGATAGTGCAAGGCATGACAATTCCTGATTATCCAAAATGATTACGTTGATCCAACCAAGCAATGTCTGATGCTGCAGAGACCAAAACATGGCAGATCTTTTAAAGTAGACAAATTTTTTTTTTGAGCAACTTCTTACAATGACATTTAACGAGGCTTTATCTTTTTCGCAATTTTAATTTTATTTTTGAGACGAATCTCCATGAAAAACTTAAATCAGTTAAACACATAATGACCATCAGGATTACAGTTAACTATCGGCAAAGTGGATGGGTGGGTAATGGCAGACCACCTCTTGCCATATGACAACAATGGAGAAATTTGTGATGACCGAGTATGAAGAAGACAATCAAATAGAACTGCCGACAACCTCTAGCTTAAAATATTTATGTACTGTGATGGACGAAGATGGTGCATGTACAAAAGAGATTGCAAAGCGAAAAGAGAAAGCATGAAAAAATATGGCAAAAACTCAGCAGAGTTCTTTGTGTTGAGAAGAACCCTGCTTGCGTTAAGGTTCTGTTGTACAATAAAGCTGCGGAAGAGGAGGGTATAAGAAGGTGGCAGATATGAGGGTGCTGAAAAAAACGGAAGCCAAAAAGAAACTGGTATGATATGAGGAGACGGGCCTTAGTGAATATACCACAAATAATAAACTGACACAGCATTCTTTGATTGGGTCTGGGGCTCTGCAGGAGCACCACTCAATCCAGATGACTATGCTTTAGGTTAGAAGATTGGCAAGAACAAATAAAAACATTTTTGTTAATTTCAGGCTAACTTGCAAAGCAAGATATACACACATAAAATTTTCTGTGGATTTCTTTTAATGTACATCTGCTAAACCTAATGCGACTTGCAGTGGAGAGCAGCTACTATAACTGGTCCAACATCTGGCACTGGGGTTGACCATAATTGGAGTTGTCTTCTTTGAAAACCTAACTATTTTTATTATACAGGTGATGTAGTGTCATCCTTGGACTGCAATGGACCAATGATGTTATTTGTCACATTCATTTCTGTTTAGTCCAGAAAACATGATTGTTGTGATGTCACATGGACATTCATGTAGAGCCAGAATATTATTATTATAAGCTAAAGGCTGTTCTACTTGTTTCTTTCCCTTAGCTATGTAACTGCTTTTGTTTCTGCTTTTTTATAAGAAGCTAGACATAGCTACAAGAACTGACTATGAAGAAAATTTCTTTGCCTTTTCTAAATTCACGAATAAACCTCTATTTAAACACTGGAACTGACTCATTGAATTCAGCAACAAATTGAATTCACCTACTTCTAGCTATACAGAAACATATCAACATCTTTAAGATTTTACTACGATATTGCCGGTTTTTCTTTTATGTTGGTTTTTTTTTCAGATAACATCTAAAAAAGAAACGGCTCATCGGACCAGGCGAATACACGCTATGGAAAACTCTGAAGCACAAACCTTGTTTAAAAGCAAACCTAACTGGAAACCAAACAACAGATTTTCAGTCATAGTGCAAAAAAACTTTAGCTAGTTATCACTGAGGCTGAATTGTGCTTCCACACCCAATCGAATGTGAAGTTGTTGCTATTATCCCACGCCACAAGTTGCTACATGGTATCTCATTATATTGCCATGAGAAAGCAAGCAGGATTGCTCAAGCAATCCATACTTAATCCGTGGATGGAACAACGGCAAAAAATGCTAAGCCGCTAAGCCCACTTTGCCTTACATTTTTGTTGCGACTTCAACTCAACAGTGTTACATCTGCATTATTGCCAAATAAGTTTCACGTCATCTCCAGCGTGTAAATCTCATAACAATTTAATGAATCAGTCATCTTTCAATCAACTCTTATGTATAACTTTAGTTATATATCTGGCTTTGCTAATCTCACAAGTGACAGGTCGTGGCTTGTACACTCGCTCAAGCAGTGGGATTTGTACTACACGGGAGACTGTGCAGGAGAGATGATGTATCAAATCATCCTCCTAATGCAGAGAGCTACAATAATCATAGCAGGAAGTCAGTGATTCTCAGGTATTAAGGACGTAACAAGTGATACCTGTGACTAATACGCCTATTGTATTTGTGCAGTATATCTGATATATTTAGGCCATACCTATTACGTGGGATGTCGTAGTCTGCACTATACAGGGAATAGTGTGAGAACGAGTCCCGATACAATTAAATATATAAAGCTCTAAATAAGAAAAACCTATTTTGGTTTTCCAGTATGAAATGACTAACACGCTTATAGCGAAACTCGGTATAACGGCAAATAACGGTGGAAAAACCAACCCACTTCATCAATGAGCCACTGTAACAGTTGCCAATAGATAGATAGAGACAACCATAGATCAACTCCCATCACAAGCGTGACCTAACTGCAATGCAAGGCTTACAAATGACGCCTTAGATTGGCTACAATACAAGACTCCAGAGATGAGAAGACGCGGTTATAAGATTCTTTTATACAATGTTTCTTTTTTGATCAAATAATGTACATTTCAAATGAAGTATTTTGTCTTCAAACAAAGACAATACATAAACAAACATGACAGCAATAATGAATGCCCATAAAAATAATTCTGTAAAAATTCCTAATAAAAAATGAGCACAAATGAAGATGCTCGATAACATGGGTTGTCACGACAATATCAGATGAAGACCATTTTATGGCTACGCCCCTGGTCCAAGAGCTTTATATACAACAAAACTATATAAGAGATTTCATTGATATCATGAGAATAATTAAAGTGCGAGACGATGTATGAGAAGAAGGGGTGGAGATGACATCAGCTGTGCCAGCCCACCATATCAAACTGTGGGGATGGAACTAGTGAATCCATTTGTGGCTGAGCGCCAGCGGTGGATGTAGTCATATTCACAGCGAGCATTGGACTAGCACTGGTCAAACAGTTATTGGCGTCCATATTTAGTAAAAAGTTAGTATTATCTGCAGGCCAATGTAGAGTGGGAACCAACTCCTTGCCGTGTATGGAAGAGGGCATTACAGTTTGTTGCTGAGCTAGCTTATATGACGGTTGCCTAGCAACTGTTAAGTGTTTACCACCCCGACCCATGCTAGTAATGGGAGAAGGAGCGAGGGTTTGTTCAATGTGCATTTGTTGGAACTGGTGGTGCAGAGCTGAAGGTTGCTTGTAGCCTTTTCTCATGTTCATACTGCGATTAAGAACCTGTCTGTGCGGCAGTGAACAGTTATTGAATGAGTGTATTTGCACTGGCTCATGGGCTCTCAACGGCCCAAACGGATGAGCAGCATCGTGTATATCTTGGCTTACCGCCAAGTTCTGGTCAAGTTGGATACTCTTTTTGATTTCGAGGAGTTTGTGAGGAGGCAGGTCTATGGAGCTCGTCGGCAGACTCATGCGCTTTCCCAACGGTATTTTTACGGGCGGCTCAATAGGAGTATCACAGTCTATCTCACTGCTATGACTTTCCACCAGTTGGTTGTGTTCTTGTCTCAGCTCTAACATACCTCCGGCTTTCATACCGTCTTTTAACTTTTGTCTAAAGGCTATCACATCTTGGCAGACGAGGCCATCGGAGGCACGCCTGCCCTCTCTAAAGTTGATGGGAGATCGTGTGCCTTTCCTATGACCTGTGTACACACCAGACTCGGCTCTGTTGGGTGGGGCTTGTAACAAACCTGTATCACTAGTATTACTGTCAGTTGTAGTGAGAGAATTAAACTGAGATTGTAAGTAGGCGGTATTCACAGCATTGCACATGTCTAAGGTGTTAGTCACATCTGAGTAGTCGAGGTTTGACTCCATGCTGGGAGACTGAGAGGGCACCTCCATATCATTGCCACTGTCAATGCTAGGACCACCGACATACCTGAGCATAGATTCAGGGGTGACAATTCCAGTCATTGCGGTGAGCGTGTGTCTGCGTGTGAGTGGAGGTTTGATTACCGGTTTGACCAGAGTATCACAGATGTCCATGTCCACCTCAAGGCCAGACTCAGCTGAGGTGCTGTAGCCAGTGTCTATAGACGGAGACATGTATGGTGGGTAGTCAGCCGAGTGCACAGAGCTATAGTCTGAGTGCACAGTTACTGTAGGGATGTAATGCTGGTGCTGTGACATATCCGCTTGACAAGCAGCTGCCTGCAGACTGTTTTGATGTAACTGCTGTAGAAGGGCTGACGTGGTTTGACTCAGGGCATTGTCAGCGACTGTAGAAGGTCGGCGTTGCTGCCGATGATCAGCGTGTCTGTCCAAAGGAAAGCTGCTACGATGTAACCTTGTTCTGTCCAGCAGAAGGTGGTATATGGCTGTGTAGTGATCAAACACGTTGTTCTTGTTGAGTTGCTACAAAAGATACAAGTGCACATACAATACTAGCACTCAGTAAAGAGCATGCAAACACCCTTTATTCTACTGTGCACACATACACCCACACAGGCTTTCTCTGTTGACGTAATACAATATAAATGAATACAAGATTTATCTAATAAGACAAGACAGCTCGAGTGGGAGGGTGAGACAGTAGCTACTGTACAAGCATTGCTCTGCATTCGCTTCAACCAAATGACCATTTCATCACCCTTTGCTCAACAATACGCCGTGACTGTGTGACACAGAGTGCTTCCTTCTGGCATTAGTTAGTAGCTGGAGACAGGCTCAAGCAAACTGCTGTATGTGATTTATGAGTTGTTGTTGAACTCACACAAAACATACATTCTCTATTTAAGGCAATTATGCATACTATTTATAGAGTGTTTTCCTCAACCGCATTTGCCTTTGAATAAATATATATTATTGTAACGTGTTACCGCCTTTCTATGGCTTTTTTATCACAAGTATCTATTACAATGATGTCTGCACAGGTTATAGCTGACATACTACAATGATGTCGGCACAGGTTATAGCTGACATACTACAATGATGTCTACACAGGCTACAGCTGACATACTACAATGATGTCTACACAGGTTACAGCTGACATACTACAGTGATGTCTACACAGGTTACAGCTGACATACTACAATGATGTCTACACAGGTTACAGCTGACATACTACAATGATGTCTACACAGGTTACAGCTGACATACTACAATGATGTCTACACAGGTTATAGCTGACATACTACAATGATGTCTACACAGGTTACAGCTGATATACTACAATGATGTCTACACAGGCTACAGCTGACATACTACAATGATGTCTACACAGGTTATAGCTGACATACTACAATGATGTCTCACTGACACAGAGAGAGATGCAGTGGGATAAGAAAGAGGAAGGAGCTGTAAAGAAGTGAACAGTTGGCCAGCCCATCCTTTGTCTGTCCTTAATGGATATAGTAAGCTGCATCAATCACCATCTAACCTCACTCAGTCAATAATTAGAGGCAAGTTCAGCCAAGGATTATAAATAAGTTATTAGCCTAAGTGGGGAGTGGGCACATTGAGTCGTACATTAGATGGTATAAGTCTTCACTGCCTGCACGCTCTCTCCCTCAGCTATAGCACTCTAGCGCATAGAGTTACATAGAGTTATATAACTCTATGTACTAGGCATACATGACATACCTCAATAGTTTTATGACGCTCTAGCCCGAGCTGATCCATAAGCCTTAGCACCTGTTCGTTATACAGATCATCTCCATCGCGTGGAATGAGAAGGGGCGAGGGGTGAATAGGTTTGAGGGGGCCATCTGCCAGCACCCAGTGATGTTTCTTTATCTGCTCTATACTATATCGCCTCTCTGGATCTCGCACTAACATCCGTCGTATCAAATGCTCACAACCTGAAGGTTATATACGATAAAGTCTTATCTATACGATATAACGTCTTATTCTAATACAACGTTATATATCATGATATTCACAAAAAGCCTCACCTTCAGACATCCAATAAGGAATTCTAAACATTCCTTTCAAAACTCGGTCCTTGAGATCACGAAGATTTTCACCATAAAAAGGTAGTCCACCACAGACAAGAACGTAGAGGACAACTCCCATGCTCTGCAATACAATATAAAACTTGATATACTTGTCCAATGTACACTTGTATTGGAAATAGGTACACTAGTATATATATCTATGTACACTAGTATATAACAGTGTACACTCCACTGTACACCGTATATATATATGTATGTATGCCAATAACTCACCCAAATATCCACTTCAGGGCCTCTATACGTTTTTCCCTCAAACAGTTCAGGTGCAGCGTATGGCGGGGAGCCGCAAAATGTGGCGAGTTTACCATCGAGAGAAAACTGATTGCCAAATCCAAAATCTATGAAAGAGACAACAAGACGTGTTACATTATATGTATATAATAGGTAGGTCACAATGTCTGCTGCCATTAAACAGTTCATTCGCTGCAGATATTTGCAAGATGTAAAACAGCAGCGATCGTCTATTCAGCAGTACAAAGAAGTCAGCGTAGAACTCAACAAATGGCTCCAACACATCTTGTATGAGCATTCTCACCTGCTATTTTAATGTTGCCGTTGGCATCTAACAACAGATTCTCTGCCTAAAATGGATTCAAACGATTAAATTTAGAATTCAAAAATACAATTACAAGACTGAATAACTGTAAATGAAACAGTGAAATAGTGTTTTGACACGCAAGTAAATCACTATATTTCCTTGAAGACTTGCTAATAATACACAAGGTCTCACGCATCAGAACAGACTCGGTCAACATAAAGCACTATTTTTGGGCACTATTTCATGCGTCTAATAGCGCATCATAGTGACATCCTTTTTCTATTTTAAGGAATGATGTGTGACAGGCAGTCAGATAAACCAATTTGATTCATGGCACAGTACTTAGACCAAAGAGACAGCTGGCAAGGCGTTGGGACATTTACACTACACATCGAACAAGCCATGGAGAGGACAACTCTGACCTGCCAACACTTGTTGATGTGTGGTATTGTATAACTAAATGGAATCGTTTATTACTAGATAGCAAATAGGGCAGAGTGAGAAATGGTATGAGGTAGAAATTATTAGAATGGGCGAGAGAGGAGAAAGAAAAAGTCAACAACTGAAAGGCATTACCTTGAGGTCTCTGTGCACAACTTTAGAAGTGTGACAATACTCAATAGCTGCTAATATCTGCCAGAACTTTTTCCTAGCTTCACTCTCTGACAATTTTCCGTTTTTTACTATATGATCTGCATAGAGAAAGCATGCAGCCTTGACCAACAACACATAGCAGTAGGCATAACAAGTCTACTAGTATATATAAGTAGACATAACAAGTCTACTAGTATATATAAGTAGACATAACAAGTCTACTAGTATATATAAGTAGACATAACAAGTCTACTAGTATATATAAGTAGACATAACAAGTCTACTAGTATATATAAGTAGACATAACAAGTCTACTAGTATATATAAGTAGACATAACAAGTCTACTAGTATATATAAGTAGACATAACAAGTCTACTAGTATATATAAGTAGACATAACAAGTCTACTGGTATATATAAGTAGACATAACAAGTCTACTAGTATATATAAGTAGACATAACAAGTCTACTAGTATATATAAGTAGACATAACAAGTCTACTAGTATATATAAGTAGACATAACAAGTTTACTTGTTTACATATAAATAGGAGTGAGTTGCATATCCTTCCACATATTCACACCAACTAGTCTGCATCAAAAATGTCAAACTACATAATTTCACTAAAACTTACCAAATATTTCACCATTGGGAGCATATTCAGTCACCAAATATAGTAACTTTTCCGTTTTCATCACCTAAAATGATACAGACACATCAAATACGTCAAAAAGAAGGAGGTCTCTATAAATAGAGAATTATTAGCTCCAACTGAGGTAGCAGCGTGGCGACACAACGCCATAATCAATAAGATCCTCAACCGAGCGCTTATCATCATCATCAATGATGCATAAATTAGCAATGCCAGCAGTTTATCCCCTCCGCTCTGAATACTGCATGGTACTGACAAATTAGCAATAAATAACCTAAGTAATAGTACTTAACAAGTGTTTAGCTGTATCCTCCATGTCGACCATACGGCACACATAATAGCTGCTTATTGAACTAAACAATTAAACATTAACCAACCTGATATAACTTGATTATGTTGGGATGATTTAATAATCTCATGATTTCGATCTCCCTGTGTACTTTGTCCAAGTCTGACTTTGACAGTTTTGTCTTGTCAATAATCTTTATTGCAACCTAAAACCAAAACCTGTCAAGTTAAAAAAAACATTTCATATGCAAATCACGTTTACCCGACAAAAAGTGTTCATGACCAATAGAAAGGGACATCAAAAAGAGTACACAGCGTTGAGCATAATGTTGAAAAAAGGGCATAACTGAGCAAAGTATGTTATTATTATATTGTAAATTCATACTAATCATTGCAAAAATAAATTATCATTATTATAATAATTACTCAATAAATGGGTAAAAATGCTCAATACAATACATTTTTTTGATGTCAACCTCGAATATTCTTTGTTGTAATAAAATTAAAATTAAGAAACCGTGTTTTGCCTACTTTACAATCAATAAATCATCATTCACATTCAAAACAGGAAATCCTCAGGTAAACAAAAATGATGAAAAAAGGTTGATAAATTATTAAAGATAATAATAATTTAATAATAATAATCAATTATAATAATAGTAACAATTAATTTGTTGATGACATAGTAGTTTCAGAAGCGATAATTTGTTGTTGGACAGTAACACACCGACTTGTTGATGGTGATGATTGATCATGTAATATATAATAATAAATAAATAATTATTATTATATATTATTATTATTAATTATATATTATTATTTATTATTTATAATAATAATATTCAACATTGCAAATCGTCTTATGAATGTAATCAAACGATTAACTGCTACTGCTATTATTACAATAACATAGTACCAAGTCTTAGTAGTCTATTGGTACAGCATCATCATCTTCTGAGTATTTTTTTGTACTCACATCTGATTTGGTATGTCGATGTCTAGCAAATCTCACAGTAGCAAAGTTTCCTTCTCCAATAACATCACCAATGTCATACAGTCCGACTTTAATGGGAGTCGTAGAAGAACTACTGTTTTTCTTTTTATGACTAGTAGTCACAGTAGTAGTATTGCTGTTGTTGCTGTCGCTGCTGTTGTTGTACCAAAAGTTACAGTAGTTGTTGAAGGCTTTTTTATTATTATCAATATTATTGCTGTTAGCCATAATAACCATGTTGAAGCCTCTATACACCAACTAAGAATATATCGAGTAATCGTGCAGACACATAATAATACACACCAAGTTGTGTGACGACCTCCGTCATTGCATAAGCCGCTAAATATTATATTGAAGTGCAAAACAAGAGTCCAACAGCAGCTAAGCGATGCACACCTTCTCTCAACCTTGTAGCGATCAATGGGTACTTCATGTTTGACCCATTTCCTCCAGACGTCACGATGACGTCAGACAACTTGAACGCAACCGCTATGAATGGCAACAAAGCAAACTGCGTCGCTCGCTGATTGGCTGTTAAAAGTGTTTATGTTTTTGACTCGTGATCTCATAATCATTACAAGATTTTGCGTTAATAGCCTACTACGCAGTCGAAGCGGGAATAGCTCTGTAAAATCGATGAAGGCATTTATGGTGCACGTATTCAAGCAAGGACTGAAAAACAGAACTTATTCTTGCTGTTCTTGAAACAATCTATTATTTAAGTACGTATGCACATGCAATGCATGGATGGATACAGTGTTTGCATTATGATAACAAAATACACCGCCCTGATAAAATGTTATGGGAAAATTTTTGCTTCATAGTCATGATGATAATCCAAGTTTTATGCATTCTTGGCAAAGTTTTTCTTATGTGTATTGTATACAGTGAGCGACTGATCATATCATAATTATAACACATGCAGCGTGTGTTGGAAGCACGTGCTTACATCATGAATAATATATCACTGCGCATACAATTACAATATTTTGCTTGTATATACATAGATTTTGCATTATGTTACTGTTATCATACCCTGTGTACGCTGCAATGTCTAAACAAGATAATAAATGGGAGTTGCTTGCTCCTGATGACAAGTGGAAGCAACTCCTCCTGAAACCAATATCTCGATTACAGTATAACGACAGCTTTGAGCAAATAAGTTATTAAATAGTCTTTTACATAATAAAAACTGGTAACAGAGCATACAGTGGGTATTTAGAGAAGTGATTGGTTAATATCACTGACCTACTTATACCTACTAGTTATATGGTAGTGAAACAACGAGTTTTGCAAGGACTATGGTGACATCAACATACTGGTACCATGACCGACTGAGTGCTAGTGGTCTGTAGTTACAGGCACTAGTATTAACAGCAAAGGTTTGCTTCAAACTAGTAGCAAAATCACTGACAAAACAGAATATACAAACTAACATCCACCAACCGTGTAGACTAGACACTCACCTGAGGCTAACAAGCTGTTATTGGACCTTACACTATAATATAACGACAACATTCACACAACCTGGATAGATTATGACAAGCACATTTCATCAAGCCTATGTGCATGCAGTAGATGTGTTATAATATAGTTGTCTGTCATGGGCACACAACTTCTATAGCAACAGGCATTATTTTTTAACTGTTTTGGAAAGAGCGAAAGAAAGGCAGCAGGTAGCAATATCACCCCTCTCGATATTCAAAATTACTGCAAAAATGACAGCGTAAAGGGATAAAAAGACATACAGACGTATTACTCAATTTATTTATACAAATATAAAAAAATGAATGCAATAGATGAGAACAACTACTAGCACTTGCTGCCAGTGATTGAGTAAAGCATGTCATTTATAGCACTTGTCACATTTTGTAAAATCAACTGTTTTCATATTTAATTTAATCTTTCTTTTGATATGTTTCTTTGTATAGCTGCTCAGCAGTATGTATTGGTACCTCGTCTATGTCATTTTCACTCACGGTATAGGATACGTAGGGTTTGAGCTACAACACACATACATATATCTATAGTATACCAGGTACATGCGTGTACGCCATGTACATCTACGTATGTACATGTATACTATACACATATAGTATATTATATTTGCGTATAACACACATGTACATATACATACACACGACAACCATATATTCTAGATATGAACAGTTCACTGGTTATGCAAACTTTAGAAGTGTTGTGCAATGCATTGCCGGACAAACTCAACTCAATTTACCTATTCGCAGTAACGTTTTGCGAAAAAATATTTTGCGGAGTTGTGCTCTCATTAATTCCATCTACATTACAAAAGCAATAGATACTGACTTGAATGGAATTGCTTTCAATACCCAACAACTAGTATAAAGCCTTGAAGCAGAATTGCAAAAGTTTGGCACAGAAGGTGAGCCTCCCAAGAACAGTTGAGTGAAGACTTTAACAGACGCCAAAAAACAGGTTTGCAAATCATTTCAGATTTTTTTGGAAGTGTTTTAGTAAATTCAGCATTTCTACGTATCCTTAGCGAGCCTGCTACTGCGTGTATAGGCTTGTCATGTGATCTGTTACACAGCCAATATCTCAAAAACTAAAAAGGCTTGTAGCTTAAAAAAACGTTTCTCAGTTTACAGCTAAAGAAAAATTGACATCAGAATTTTAATTTTTTTGGTGAAAAAAGAAAAATGCCAGACTCGCTTTTTGGCGTTGTTCTCCAATCTGAATTACACGAAATTTGACTGATTAAGCAACAACAAATGTAATAGACAATTATTTTCAAATAAAAAAGAAAAATATGAGCTAAGTTCTTGAATACTCGTAAATCGAAACAAAAAGAAAAGACAACTCTAAAAAGTGAGTAGGCTAACAAATCCATGACGGACCATATGTAGAGGGGTAAGACAAACCCCCTACCCATACCCCCACCTCTAGACAAAACCCCCTACCTCTAGACAAAACCCCCTACCTCTAGACGAAACAGCCTACTTAAAAGTGCATTTTAAAGTTTCGGATATCGCAAAAACTAAAACAATATTACAGTTAAAAAAACTATTTTTAAATCAAATAATATCAGCAAATTTAAATTATCACAACTTACAAATTCTTTGTGGTGAAAAAAAATATCAGGCGTGTATTTCCGGTGTTGTAATCAACTACAACATTTCAAATCTGAATCACAAGTTGTGTGACCAAAACAAAAATTTTACAATGTAGAACGTTAATAAATAATAATTTTTAAACACAATAAAAAAATGATTATGTACTCATTTCTGGTTATTTTTAATATTTTGATTACGACTAGTTAGCACTTTTTGACACCAAGAAAAGACAACTCCTGTAGGGGGTTTTGCCTGGCTCCATGTAAAGTGAGGAAGACTGTATCGGTGAGATACATTCTGTGTGTAGAGTTGTTCTCTCACTGAGCATAGTACAACTATTGCAAAAATTGGCTTATGGGAACAAAATACAATATATCTACTGAAGTCTATCGAACTAAAGTCTATGGAAAGAGCTATTTGCAAGTGAAAGCTCCATTATAATACATTCAGTACAGCTCATCAAGTAAATTAAACATTTTCACAAGTATTTAGTTTTGAATCGTTTTATAAAAAAACCTTCAATATTATCATTTTTGCTTTTTGTTTTCATAATATTTTAAATATTTCAATTATTATCGTTGCAGTAAAAAAAACAATTTTGGGAATATAACTTTAGCGCCGATTTTTCTCTACTCAAATTACCGTAAAAATACTTTCCAGGTTGTTTAAATAATTTTTAAACATAAAAATTACTTTTTTGGTGAAGAATAATCATTAGTTTTTAGATTTTGTTATGAGACATTGTTATGCAAAGGCAAACGTAATAAAAAAATGTTGACTTGAGAAAAAAATCTAAAAAAGACCCAAAATTGTCGGAATTTTATTTTTGCAATCACAAACTTTTTGGCACAATGCCAATATCTGGGAGGGCCTACTTCTATACAAACAAACCAAATTTCTGAAAACTCATTTTGCATATTTTACATAGCTTGCTGCGTCTTCAAGATAAAATTGCATCTACGTCAGCACTGAGTGTGTTTACAAAAATCATCCGACTGGCGAGAAGACAACTCCATATAACTTTTTAAACATAATTTAACTTGATGTACTAGTTTAGAACGAATCCACTCAAACATTTGGGGTCCTAAGCCTTTGTAAATATAAATACATAGTACACACAGATATAACTCATCTCACCTTAAATTTATCCAATGAAGGCACTATAAACTCTGGTGTCATTTCTTTTACTGTTTCAGTTATCTCTCTCTCCTTTACGTAGTCATAATATTTTAACACTGCAGGGTTAGACTTTGCTCCTAAAATAAATCTATGTAACTTAGAATTAAGGCTAGGCCACCAAGATAAATATAGAAGTAAGCCTACACATTGTTTATCACAAAGAGTGTATGCAATAGAATACGTACTTTCTTCCCCAATCATCTCCGTCATCACTTTATTTCCACCTCTTTTCAGACCTTCCACGCTTTCATTGATATCTTTTCCAGACAAAGGAAAACGTTTGTCATACGGGATACGTGATTTTTTTCCTCCTTGACCTCGGTAATAATTTGGGCGACGCCCAATTCGTCTATGTTTTTCATAAGGCCATTGTTCGTAAGCTTTCATAACATTGTGTGTTGTAGACAGCATACGACATGTGATGAACTTGTGAAAACAGCTAATGGTTGTCTGAACTCCCAACATTTTGTGTAAGAATATTCTAGAAGCAAAAGGAAACAGTATGTTAGAGTGAACGATACTGGTAGTGCGTTTGTACTGATTGAAAAGTAGATGAATTGCAAATTTAAAACTGTCCACCACAGCAGATTATATAATAGTAGGGCGATATGAAACAATGACCTAGTTTTGATGGCTAAAAATGTGTCACGGTTGCTTTATATTGGTGTCTTTATAGATTTTCATGAAAGCTTATAATAAAAGTATTGCGACCTATAGTTGGTGATTAAAATTGAAAAATTATCAGATCAGCAATAAATTTAATCAATAAATAAATAATCATATTGTTCGAAACTCGGGTGTCAACAAAAAGTGCTAACAAGTAAAAAAAAATTAACGAGCATTTATCTATATTGTGCGTAGGCCGTGAATGAAACTGAACATTAAATAAATAATAACCAGTGAGTCGTTTGATCATTTAAACAAACCGGTTTTATATCCTAATCGACGTTATGAGATAACTACCATATATAAAAATGTCGTATTTACAATATATATTGGTTGACAATGGTGCCATTTTTATATTTCCTTGATTATTTTGAAAATTGAGAGTTATCTTCTTTATGATTTATTCGGCAATCTATGAGTATTTATTTAATAATTATGATGCTCCAAACTACTGCATCGTTTCATGTGACATATTGAATTATGGACAGCTAATACTTTTTGTCCTTTGTTCGATGAACGAGTCATGAATACTCTATAATGCTTTAAAAGGATAATCTTGTTAGAGTGTTATTGGAAAAAACTAGTGCTGTCTTGTAATTGAGTTAATTGAAGATTGAAAATGATCATTTTAAGATTAAGATTATTTTATGCTTAATTAATCTCATTTCGAAAACATTATTTTACATTTTTAGCAATAAGAATATTCCAATTTGGGTTTAAGGAAGAATACTGTCACCATGTAAGCTTGCACAAAAATAAAAACTTTGCAGGAAAAAACTCATGGACAATGCAACGTGAATTATTTATAAGAGAAGATTGTGCAACTTACGTTATTTGCAATAATACACCTAAATACAAGCATAGCACAAGAAAATTCAACTACCTTTAAGAAATTAAGGCCCATATTTCTAAATTCCAATGATTTCTTAAAGCAAATAGATGTAATAAGGTGAAATGAGTTGTTCATGGACATTTTCTAGTCCAAGAACAATTAACTTGTTAATTGAAGATTTAAAAAACTAGCGGTAAAGATTAATCTGATTAAAAACTGTCAACAGGTGATAGCCCTAAATGGAATCCCTTTTTATCTTGTTACTACACCGAAAAATTTAATTTGTTCAAATCTGAGATAAAGTTCATGAGATGTTATATTTCCACATCAACATGGATAAACAACATCAATCCTACATAGCGGCAGGCGACACCTCCATGCCATACTTCTGGTGACGGAGATGAAGAAAATTCAGCAGCACAGCCACAATCTTTTCATTTTCAAATTGAATCTAACTAAAAATTTTTACTATTTTAATCAAGGCAACTCGACTCCTTGGAGGCGTAGATGGCTGCATTGTGGAAAAGCCAGCAGACCATCTGAGCAACTTGAAGAATGGCAAATCAACAGTCTTGTATATACTCCAGCGCTAAGGCAAACAAGCTGAGGATATTGTAATAGCTAGAGCAATGGGAGAAGATACCCATGGTTACATTATAGTAGCTAGCTATTAACGAATACTTCAAGATTAGAACCAACACTCAAGGGCAAGATGTTTATATTATTTAGTTTTCTATGGCCAAAACCATGACCAATGATACAATTAAAAAATTAACCTATCAGAGCCGTCTACTCCGGGAATGAATGTCAATATGGTATTTTATATGTTGCCGAGAATGAATGTCGACACTTACGGGAATTAACGTCAAAATTTTCTCCTTCACAGCATAGTCGACATTCATTTTAGATGTGAAAAATCTCTTAACGAATGTGTCTACGTTCATCACAGCTATTTGCAGTCTTTCCTGTCAATGTTCAATTTTGTCTATATTTGTTCCTATCCTTGAATGCAAGTTTTTCAGCTGTCATGACTGTTACTAAATATAGGTATTTAGGATTGTTACCTGAAAGAGCAGCTGGGAGCTTTCAATTGAAATATGACACTAGCTACTGCTGACAGCAATTTAGAGGCCTTTTACTGCGCTCTCTTCATCGATAGCTGATGAAGAAATGGCAAAATGATACACCAATGGTGTAGGGGCTATGACATAAAAGTGCAAAGTGTTGAAATCATCATCATCTTTGAATATCTGTATCTTGAAAATAGTCGCTTTTACTGGAACAAAATATCGCATGCTTATTCATCACTCTTAATTCTATCGATTCGATGACGATGTGAAAAACAGCAATATTATTATTATTATACAATAATAATAATATTATCATTCAATAATATTGTAATAATTTAGTACTATAATAATAATAATTATAATAATAATGGGTTAAACAACTTTAAATAATCACCATAAAAAGCAACACAAAGGGTTTGCTTCATTATGATTATATATAAAAAATAATTAATAATAATAATAAATAAATAATAATGTTGTAGTAATCATATCATCATAATAATAATAACATACATAATAATAATAATGAATTGAATAATAATAATTGTTGGTAATAATTATTAATAATAATTAAATTATCATAAAAGATTAATTATTATAAATAAATAATAAAATAACAGTAATTATTATTATGTATTAATTATAATATTATTATTATTAATAATTATTATAGTTAATATTATAAATAATTAATAATTAATAATAATTATAATTAATATTAAATAAATATTATAATAATAATAAATAATAATAATTATTATTATTATTATTATTATTATTATAGGACAGCACATGGGAAGTATTAAAAACTCAGTGAGCTTCTCAGGTGCAGTTGAGATTTTGGAGTGAAAAAAGAACATAGAATGAGACTATAGTTCGGTTTTAATTCAGCATCAGTACCATCATCTGTCTGCTACTAACCAATATCTCATTGATTGAAAAAAAATGTTTGCTTTGGCTTTCTGTGCGCACAAATTAACCGAATAAGTGGAGAAGTGGGGGAGCTGTTGCAAAAATAGTCTGCATTTGAACAAAGTTTGTAAGCTGTGAAGAGTTTATATTCTACATAACAGAGGCCTCATAAATGACGGTCTGTAAACTCACCGGAAACGGTATCTGCAGGCTTAAAAGTTTTGCTATGGCGACTAGTAGTGGGGGGTCAAAGCAACCTACTAAATCGCCTGGCTCAGTGTCTTCAAAAATGGGTCCTGTTAGAGTAGGATCGTATGAAATTGAACGGACTATTGGTAAAGGAAATTTTGCCGTAGTGAAATTGGCAACACACATTGGAACAAGAAATAAAGTGAGCAAATACACATGGTGATGGTGGTGTAGTACTACTACTACCACCAGTACCTAGCTACCTACTAACTACTTACTAAATACTACTACTACAACACTAGTGGTAGTGGTTCTACTTACCTACTACTACCACTACTACAGTTTTAAACATTATTGATATTGGTTATAATAGTAGCAGTAGCACCTACTACTGCTCCTAAGACGACTATTGATAAATAATAATAAATTAAATAATAATAATAATACCAAGCAGAACTGCCAACAACAACTACTACCTTCTACTACTTCTCACAAAAAAGTAGCCTCTGCTGATACTTATTGTTATTATAGTAATACATATAATACTACTATCACTTCTTCTGCTACTGTTATTGATAAATAACTATTATAATAATTTGGATTTTAAATAATAATTGTTATTATTAATTATTATAATAATAATAATAATAATAATAGTTGTAATTATTATTAAATAATTTATGAATGGATTGTGTTTTTTATTAGAATTTACTTTTAGTTATTATTGCTAAATTATTGTGCTCATAATTATAATTACTATAAATGTAACTACTGTTATTAATAATTTATTTAGCATGATTTGTTGTTATCATTACTTCACTATCAGATGATATGAACAAGGTGGTTAATTATTAAGTGTTTTTAGTTAGTCACTGTGACTTAGTGATGGGTTGTTTATTGGTTATTTAATTTGATACCATGATAATTTAGATCATTTTCTAAGTATTACTATCTATTGCTGTAATAGGTTTCTACGGAAATAAATAATGGAGGACATGAACACTGTTGATGATTAGGTTATTATTACTTTTAAAAATACAGAATTAGTGAAATTTTATTGTTATCTACAGCTTGAAAGAAATAATGATCATACTTTCGGTATTTTATATACTTTATCAGAAATTATTGGTCTCCACCATCACTGGTTTTACTAATAATTCTTATGAGAAAAATATTTAATTATTTTTTATGTCTACTTATATTGGATAATCTCTATGACATAGTTATCCATGGCTATTCGTCAAAAGCAGCATCATCGTGGCTTATGTAGCGTGTACGAGTGGCTTATATGTGTTTGTATGCATAGATATATGTATATATTAAGGTTTTTATAAGTTAAAATATATTATTGTAATGCTGTAAAATTACACTAAAAAAATTTATTGTTATCATTTTTTTCTGGTTATTATTGTCCTCCTAACAGCTCGTTTATAAATTTAGTAAGTTATTCAAGTTCGCAATTAACTCAAGTTAAAAACAGGACTCTTAGATCCCAGAGATGAGTTGAAGTGAGATTTCCATGCTAGGTCTGGCATTAAAAAATTAAGTTATTTTAAACAAGATAAAAACGTTCACCCAGAACGAGAAGCTTAGCAAACGAAGATGTATGATATAACAATCATGGTGACTCGAGAGTATTTGAAAGCATTTGAGCCCTTTCCAAAGGTTAAACATTTTTAACACATCTGAAACATTATTAAGTAAGTTTATGTTCTTCAAGATTGTCTAATCAAAATGAAAACTAAAGCTAATATCCCAGCCCGTTGATGACTAGTATTCTTTTTTCTGGGGGCTGAAATAGAACTCGACATGAATGGATATTAATAGAATAAAGGTAAAAACTGGGATGAACTCATAGAATAATGTGATAAAAAAATATTTTGATGCTTATCGGAGGAAGTGTCAAACCTAATTTCTGGTGTTATATGAAATATAATTTCTACCTCTGTTCCACAAGTTGTTGGATTTAGTGCGAAAGGAATGTTGACATTCCTGTAACAAATTTGAATATAAGATTTCATATGTCACCAAGAACGAGCGTTTCCATTTCCTAGAATCAAATGTTTTTCTTTATTGCGTTGTTGACATTAATTTCAGCTTTTTCTACATTCCTAACTTGTCTACATTTTTTTCGTTGATGCTCATTCCTTTGTTTCTCATTCCCGATTCCTCTATGCTAATTGCTAAAAATCGAATAGGTGAAACGACAAAATTTTTTACAAATATGGTAAGATTATCACATTTGTTGTTTACCATATTTCAAATTTTTTTTGAGTAAAAGTTGTGAAGGAAAAGGTGGACTTGAAAAACCTGCTGGGAATTGTTGTTTTGTTTGGATTGTTCCCCAGTTTGAGCTAGAAAATTGTATAGCTGTTTTATTAGTTGGACTGTTTGATGGGTTTCTACCTGTTTCATTACGTTTTGTCATAATCAATACAGTTTCAACGAGTAACGATGTCACGTTTTTGTTGTAAACTTGCAAGTTTTTGAAGTGCTGTATAAAGGCTTGAAATTTTTAGTTTGTATGTAGCATGTTCAAACACCCTCTTCTCTTCTCCCTCTAATTTCAGTGAACCCATGACATTTATCACTCATTTGCAATAAAGTTATCATGATCAAAAAATTTATATTTTTAATCGACTTGCCAGCAATTAACTCTACTTGTAGTTTACAACATGGTTAGGAGAGAATGGAAAATATTTCATTTTTTGTTTGTCAGACTTGACAGATTGATAAATAGAAATCCTTTGAAATAAGTCTGCAATAAAATGAATCGAAATTCTCACTTGAATAAATAATTTTTTTGAAAATTTTGATGACAGACGTTATCACATTTGATTCATTCTATATCTACTGAATAAATGAAGTTTGTTTGCACAACTAATTGGTTTTGTTGTTAAACTTTTGGCCTCTTGCTTCACTCTGATTGTATTGAATGTAGTAGTTTCTCTCATCCAACTATATTACTGAGAAACTCTTTGTTTTCATGAGTTTTTTGTCTCTAAAAACGTTCTGTTGTCAGTATTATTTAAATACTGTCTCAATTTAGCGAATAACTATCCAACATTAGCTGCAGTGTATCTCCGATCATACAGAGAAAGCCTACTGCTCTCACATTTTGTGAGAGTGTTGTCGAGTCAAAGGACCATAATTTGCACTTTAAATTTTTTTCTCCTCACCTGGTTATTTCTCACCTATCAATTCATTGAACAGATTAAAATTTCCACCCATTATAACATTGAAAAAAATAATTTAACTGTTCAAAAGTATGTTTAAAGACCATCAGTATCCTAACAGTTTCAAAAATAAAAACAGGAAAGGTAGTTGAAAGATGTTGTGTTTTTGGAACCTTGATTACGTTTCTTGATGTCTGCTCTTTAGGTTGCTATAAAAATCATTGACAAATCACACATGGATGAAGAGAACCTGAAAAAAATTATTCGAGAAGTAGAAATAATGAAATTGTTAAGACACCCTCATATTGTTCGGTTATACCAGGTAATCTATGCTTGTATGTATACCTTTACGTTCACTCTCTACTCAGCTCATTGTTTGTTCTGTAATATTACTCCTACCTTGTTATATTTGTGAGGTGATCAAATGTATATCTGTATATCAAGTCATGGTGCGTCGTTCATGGATGTATCGAGTGACTTTTCACGTTGACAGGTCATAGAAACTTCTAGAATGTTATACCTGGTGCTAGAGTATGCCAGTGGTGGCGAAGTTTATGGTATGGAATCTGTTTCTTCTCTTTTCTCTTTCTACTTGTTTTTAAGACAACACGCTATGGAATTTTAAATGAACATTTTTCAATAAATCGCTAAAATAATCGAGAATTCGTCGATATGGTTTTCATGATTGCGGAAACTATTATTTATTTTCATTACAAGTTAAATGGCTCAATTCCGACTTGATAATTATTGTAGATAAATACAAGACGCCGAAAACACAAATTTTATGATTATTTTTTCATTACAAACTAATTAATATGCTAATTCTTGGACTGAAAGTTTACCAAGTGTTTGAACCATCAAGGTATAGATAGTGGTATAGATAGAGGTATAGGTAGAGGTATAGGTAGAGGCATAGGTAGAGGCATAGATAGAGGTATAGATAGAGGTATAGATAGAGGTATAGATAGAGGTATAGATAGTGGTATAGATAGAGGTATAGGTAGAGGTAGAGGCATAGGTAGAGGCATAGGTAGAGGCATAGATAGAGGTATAGATAGAGGTATAGGTAGATGCATAGGTAGAGGTATAGGTAGAGGTATAGATAGAGGTATAGGTAGAGGTAGATGCATAGATAGAGGTATAGATAGAGGCATAGATAGAGGCATAGATAGAGGTATAGATAGAGGTATAGATAGAGGCATAGATAGAGGTATAGATAGAGGTATAGGTAGATGCATAGGTAGAGGTATAGGTAGAGGTATAGGTAGAGGTATAGGTAGAGGCATAGATAGAGGTATAGATAGAGGCATAGATAGAGGCATAGATAGAGGTATAGGTAGAGGTATAGATAGAGGCATAGATAGAGGTATAGATAGAGGTATAGATAGATGTATAGATAGAGGTATAGATAGAGGTATAGATAGAGGTATAGATAGAGGCATAGATAGAGGTATAGATAGAGGTATAGATAGAGGCATAGATAGAGGCATAGATAGAGGTATAGATAGAGGTAGAGGCATAGGTAGAGGCATAGATAGAGGTATAGATAGAGGTATAGATAGAGGCATAGATAGAGGTATAGATAGAGGCATAGATAGAGGCATAGATAGAGGTATAGATAGAGGCATAGGTAGAGGCATAGATAAAGGCATAGATAGAGGCATAGATAGAGGTATAGATAGAGGTATAGATAGAGGTATAGATAGAGGCATAGATAGAGGCATAGATAGAGGTATAGATAGAGGTATAGATAGAGGTATAGATAGAGGTATAGATAGAGGCATAGATAGAGGCATAGATAGAGGCATAGATAGAGGTATAGATAGAGGTATAGATAGAGGCATAGATAGAGGCATAGATAGAGGCATAGATAGAGGTATAGATAGAGGTATAGATAGAGGTATAGATAGAGGTATAGATAGAGGCATAGATAGAGGTATAGATAGAGGCATAGATAGAGGCATAGATAGAGGTATAGATAGAGGTATAGATAGAGGTATAGATAGAGGCATAGATAGAGGCATAGATAGAGGCATAGATAGAGGCATAGATAGAGGCATAGATAGAGGCATAGATAGAGGCATAGATAGAGGTATAGGTAGAGGTATAGATAGAGGCATAGATAGAGGTATAGGTAGAGGTATAGATAGAGGCATAGATAGAGGCATAGATAGAGGCATAGGTAGAGGCATAGATAGAGGTATAGATAGAGGTATAGATAGAGGCATAGATAGAGGTATAGGTAGAGGTATAGATAGAGGCATAGATAGAGGCATAGGTAGAGGCATAGGTAGAGGCATAGATAGAGGCATAGATAGAGGTATAGATAGAGGCATAGGTAGAGGCATAGGTAGAGGCATAGGTAGAGGCATAGATAGAGGCATAGATAGAGGTATAGATAGAGGTATAGATAGAGGTATAGATAGAGGTATAGATAGAGGTATAGATAGAGGTAGAGATAGAGGTATAGGTAGAGGTATAGGTAGAGGTATAGGTAGAGGTATAGATAGAGGCATAGATAGAGGTATAGATAGAGGCATAGATAGAGGTATAGATAGAGTCATAGATAGAGGCATAGATAGAGGTATAGATAGAGGTATAGATAGAGGTATAGATAGAGGTATAGATAGAGGTATAGATAGAGGTATAGATAGAGGTATAGATAGAGGTATAGATAGAGGCATAGATAGAGGCATAGGTAGAGGTATAGGTAGAGGTATAGATAGAGGCATAGATAGAGGCATAGATAGAGGTATAGATAGAGGTATAGGTAGAGGCATAGGTAGAGGTATAGGTAGAGGTATAGATAGAGGTATAGATAGAGGTATAGATAGAGGTATAGATAGAGGCATAGATAGAGGTATAGATAGAGGTATAGATAGAGGCATAGGTAGAGGCATAGATAGAGGTAGAGGTATAGGTAGACTAAACCCCATTAATGGTGTCTCCGGTTCGTCAGGTGGTGGAGTATATAAAACATACAATAGCAATCTAATGCCTATCAGTTTTATCGCCTTTACTATAGAGATATAACCCCGCCCCCTTTACTATAGAGATATAACCCCGCCCTTTTTACTATATAGATATAACCCCGCCCTCTTTTTATAAACGATTGTTTCTACACTTGACAGACGTTCAATCATAACGATGAAAAGAAAAATTGTCCTAATATGCCACTTTTTGATATAATGAAACTGTAGTTAATAAATTTATGTCAATGAAAATGACAGAGTGGAACTATTGATGAGTTATTGTAAATGAAAAATTATGGTTGCAAATAATAATTGGTAAAATAATACTACGGTTTTAAAATTCATATTATCGTATTTTTGTTCAGCAGAATAGATAAGGTAACCAGAAATATTGTTCAATTCTATTTCTAGTCAAAAAACATAACAATTTGATAAAATCGGCCCTGAAAATATTGTTAAAAACCAAGAATTTTGTTATATTTCAATCATTGTGAACATGAAACCGGAACCTAGAGCAGGTGTATCGTCGACGCACAAAGCTTCGGTAAAACCTTGGTCTCTATCTATTATACATCTATGGTTTGATTATGAACAATACAACATATCACGTGGTCACTGATGTCTAAACATTATCAGATTTCCCGGCAAACTCATTGCACTAAAACATCTTTAAAGAATCCGATAAGTTTCTGAAAATCTCTATTCAATGATTATTTTTGGAAATCCCTTCTTTTACGAAAATAAGCCGAGTATTCCCAACTGTGTTTTATGACCTTATATGAGCTGTTGCGTATCGCGAATAAGGTACGTGAAAATCGGCATCCATTGCACTTGTATTAGTGGACCTAACGGGAGCACAACTCCACAAAAATAACCAAATTTAATAAAATCCTGCAACAATCTTTTAATTACAGAATTACATGAAAAGATAAATAAGCTTGATTCATTTAAAAATCCATAGCGCAACGCCTTTAAGTTGCTAAACTGCAGCCAGTGTGATCTGGTGTAAATAGAGAGAATATACATGGTGGTATAAAGTGCTGATTAGCACTAGTTGACACTGCTAGTGTGATAGTTCGTAGACCTTCTGTCCTTGTACATCAATGTCGGCTCTCTCTTTCCTTGCTTCTTGTTTTCCACTCTCAACTGTTTTGTCAATCCAAATTCGATGCATTGCGATAGTACTATTATTGCTGTTGACACGCACTTGCTGTGTCGATGCAGACCATCTATTCGCTCATGGTCGAATGAACGAGAGAGAAGCTAGAAAGTTGTTCAAGCAGATTGTTGCTGCGGTTGCCTACTGTCACAGTAGACGTATAGTTCACAGAGACCTCAAAGCAGAGAATCTCCTTCTTGATGCCAACTTAAATATGAAACTAGCAGGTAATGTGTAGTTTATACACTGTAGTATATGTGGTGTACGCATTGTAGTGTATGTGGTGTACGCATTGTAGTATATGTGGTGTGTATATTGTAGTATATGTGGTGTATACATTGTAGTATATGTGGTGTTTACATTGTAGTATATGTAGTGTATGTGGTGTACGCATTGTAGTGTATGTGGTGTACGCATTGTAGTGTATGTGGTGTACGCATTGTAGTGTATGTGGTGTACGCATTGTAGTGTATGTGGTGTGTATATTGTAGTATATGTGGTGTATGCATTGTAGTATATGTGGTGTCTGCATTGTACTGTATGTGGTGTCTGCATTGTAGTGTATGTAGTGTCTGCATTGTAGTGTATGTGGTGTACGCATTGTAGTGTATGTGGTGTACGCATTGTAGTGCATGTGGTGTATGCATTGTAGTATATGTGGTGTATACATTGTAGTGTATGTGGTGTATGCATTGTAGTATATGTGGTGTATACATTGTAGTATATGTGGTGTGTATATTGTAGTGTATGTGGTGTATGTGGTGTATGCATTGTAGTCTACGTGGTGTATACATTGTAGTGTATGTGGCGTATACATTGTAGTGTATGTGGTGTATGTGTAGTGTGGATAGCACTCATTTCTCCATTGGTGAATAATGTTTTCATAGCCAAAACCTCGATAGCTTTGCTGATACCTCATCTCTGATGTTCTCCTTCACTCAGGCGACTATTGTCATTGTCTCAGTCCATTTATTATTGTACAATGTAGATGGTTTTGTATTCTTTGTTTTAGATTTTGGTTTCAGCAATTTTTATAATCCTGGTGACTTCCTTTCAACTGGATGCGGCAGTCCTCCGTACGCTGCCCCTGAGTTGTTTGAGGGGAAGGAGTACGACCCCCCCACAGTGGATGTGTGGGTATGTACATATCTATTCGCTCACAACTTTTTCTTTGTTATTGCTAACGCGGCTGAATGCCATAGAAAGACCATGAATGGTGATTGTTTGTTTTGTTTGGCAGAGTTTGGGAGTTGTCCTCTATGTGATAGTGTGCGGTGCTATTCCATTTGATGGTAATACATTACCTCTACTGAAGGAGAGAGTCTTGTCCGGCAAGTTTCAAATTCCTTTCTTCATGTCTACAGGTAAATTAAACTGCTATATCAACTATATATATACCTGTTATACTTTGTGTCTACAGGTACAACAAACTGCTATATCAACTATATATATACCTGTTATACTTTGTGTCTACAGGTACAACAAACTGCTATATCAACTATATATATACCTGTTATACTTTGTGTCTACAGGTACAACAAACTGCTATATCAACTATATATATACCTGTTATACTTTGTGTCTACAGGTATAACAAACTGTTATATCAACTGTATATATACCTGTTATACTTTGTGTCTACAGGTACAACAAACTGCTATATCAACTGTATATACACATTTGTTACCTTTTAGAATGCGAGGACCTTATCAAGCACATGCTAGTAGTAGATGCAGACAAAAGGTACACACTAAAGCAGATTGCTTGCCATCGTTGGATGCACATAGGTTGTGAGAGCGAACGTACCACATACGAGAGTAAGTGTTTTTTATTCTGTTATCTAATAACATTGTGCAATCTTTTTTGATTGGTTGAAGACAATCGATGCTCAGACTGCAGGATGTGGTTCCATAGAAGTGTAGGCGGAGCTATAAATATATAATTGATAATGGTTACTGTATTTGCTGTTACTTCAGCCAAAGTCAATCATGTCCTTTTTGTAAGCAAAAGTCAAAAATTTTAATATTAGACAAAATGTTATCAGGAATATTTTTCGCCGTTTTCCGTTAGGCCAAAGTGAAGTACTTGGATTTGATAGTTTATCGATTATTAAACATTTTAATTATTTTTAGCACAATTTGAAAGGGTTTTATTCATCTTGATTCTTTAAAATGTTTTTTCCTGTCACGCTGCTATATCTGAAACAATACCAACTGCGGCTCAGTTAATATTGTAACAGTATTATTGGCACAGTATAACAATATTAGTAATAATACTAATGCTAATAATAATAAATGAACATGGTACAAAATTACCTGGAGACGGTGGTGCACTCATTGACAGTTGAGAATAGGCCAAAGTTTATTGAAGAGTAATAACTACTTACAAGGCTGTCAAAGTCTCGTGTACTTAAAGCTACTAACTAAAGTGAGTTGTCCTCTCTTAACATTAATCATCTGACATATTATTAGAGGAGACAACTCTGAAAATTCTCAACACTGCATAATGTTTACCCACAAGTATTTGGACAGACAACTCCTATTTATATGAGCTTTTTCCTCGAAGTATCCTGCAGATTCATCTTATGGAGTGAACTGTCTGATTGATCTTTTCTCTTTCCTACTTTCGTTCATCATTGTTTTTGTACTTGGCTTGTTGATATCTATTTTGGAGCACTTTATTTCATTTCACTCTGGTGTATTGTACTCTATGGTATTTCACTCTAACGTATTCCACTCCATTTTGTTGCACTCTGTGGTATCGCATTCTATTGTGTTGCACTCTATGGTGTGACCTTCTATGGTATTACACTCTATTGTAGCGTCCATAGACAACTACTGCAGCCACCTAGATTTGTGCGCATCCGATGATATTCCTTTAAATCAAAGTATTCTAGAGCACATGGCTGGGCTTGGCCTTGATCCTGATAAAACAATGCAGGTAATTTACTTATTTGCCTTTCTTACCTGGGCACTTACCTGTAGTCTAGTGTATACCTGAATACACCCTCCTCGCTGCAGTCGGTGAGGAACCAATGCTACGATGATCACAGTGCAGTCTATCACCTACTGGAGGACAAGCTACAGAGGCAGCTTCTCAAGTCTCAAACAGCTACAGTGAGCCCGGCAGCGCCTCACCTAGAGACGTCCAATGGTTTCAGTGCAATATCGCACGAGCTGGTACCCCCGGTGTCTACGCAGAGGAGGTCTAGTATTACTACTGGCGTGGGTAGGTGACCTGTAGTACTTGTCAGTGGTGCTGATGTAGTACTATGTGCGAAGGTACATATCGTCATCTCTCCCTCCTGTTGTAGTTGACCCCCAACAGAGGATATCCCAGGCATCGTCTCCCCTGGTCACTCCCGAGCAGCTGCTCAACTTGCAGATGCTGTCGGAGCGGCAGCAGCAGCAGACAGAGATTGGCGAGGACATGGAGAGCGATGAGGAAGAGCCTGCTCCTGAGGCGCTCATGCGCTACATGGCCATGAGGAGACACACTATTGGCGTCGGTGACAGCGAGCATGATACTCCTCAGGATACTCGTTCTAAGCTAGCGCAACATAAGCCTATAATGGGTCAGTCGTATGTGTGCTAGCCTGTGCGCTTGTTGCATGTACTAGCCTGTGTTCCTAGTCTAAGTCTCAGTGTCTTTATGATGGTTTAGCGTAAGAAGTATGCAAATGGCTATTTTTGGATCCAAATGAAGATTGTCTCCCTGTTGTTGTTTGCTCCAAACAAGGTTAATATTTAACTCGAAACCATTTTGTATGGTTCTAGTAGATGTATTATGTATTTATAGGCGCATGTATTCCGCCCACCCCACTTCTACCGCACCATCCTCAGTTCGGAGGTCATCCAACAACGTTCTTCCCCCAGTTGAATCAAAACATCACAGACGATACGTGTGAGAGAGAGAAGGCTAGCCATGGTTATGGAAACAATGACGTGTCATCAAGTGGCTTTCTTGGTCTCCCCGCAGATCCCCTCCATGACGGTAAGCCTTGGGTTACACACGCGAGTGTTCACAACCTATATGTATGTATTCACATCATACGTGCTAGTATTTGTTCACATTACATGATTGTGTTCACATTACATGTGTCAGTGTTCTCAACTACTGTGCATACACAAGGTAAGAAGCTCTTTCGTTTTCGAATGCCAAGTCCGTGTGGCGAGTGTTTGAACTCTGTAAAGAAGGTGTTTCCTAGTCTGTAGTTGGTGTAGTGGTCTGTACACCTAACTGATAGCGCCTTTTCAATAGTACACAGTCTCCTAGCTGCATCTCCTTGCTGTGTGTGTTTAGATTTAGATGAGACCACGTCATCATGTAATGTTGGCCCGACTTATCCGTCTGCAGGTAAGGTTGAGCCACTATGGCTAACAAGTAGTATCTGCACCTATCTGCTTAGTTCAAAGGTTCTTTGGTTCATGCATGAGACAGCACATGGTCACCAATGTAACCGCTCAAACCACCAGCTCCATTAATAATTCTACAGCTGAATGTGACCTTGCTTCGAGTACGCTCACCATTTTATTGACACTTCATGATCTCATTGTGACTTACACAACTCATTCTTGACACATACTACTAGTCCTAATGACAAGTACGCCATCAATTCAATTTTTAGTTGTTTCACTGTCATCATTGTGGTTTTTGTCTGTTAATCTGTCATCCATCAGTCTAATTGCAAACTCATATCCCTTGTCAAAATTTTACCTGTCGAAGTGTCAGCTGTCAACCTTTCACTTGTCAAAGTGTCATCGGTTAAACATTCTATTGTCAAAGTGTCATCTCTCAAACTGTCATTTATCAAAATGTCACATGCCAACTGTCATTTGTCAAAGTATCATTTGTTAAACTGTCATTTGTCAAAATGCCACTTGTCAAACTGTCAATTGGCATACTAGCACTTTTCAGCTGTCAGATTGTCACGTGTCAGGCCCATGCACTAAATAACCAAGTTTTTCTCCCAGCCATATCCATTGTTCATTCCTCTTGCTCTACGACTGACTAGCTCTAAATCAGTGCTGTATCAGCTGACCAGACTAACTAACATATCCCTTCACCCTTACTGGCTCTATCATTGGTGGCGGTTAACCTGCAGGAAGTCTTTTCTGCTTCGCTCAGTAATATGGTTGCTCCGCTTGACACACTGAATGGGATGGTACCTTGCAGTAGCGGTGCTAGCAGATGAGCTATACATACTAGTTGGTGCATTGCAGTAGCGGTGCTAGCACAAGGTGTATAAATTACTAGTTAGTTTTCACTGCTCTCTACTTTTGTGCTTACATAGTTATTGTTGTTACTGAACATAGAAGTCATTTGAAAATGTTATCAGATCTATCTCAAAGCAGAGGTTACAATAACACATCAGTGTAATTGTACGTATGGGGCATGTTTGAAGCTTGCTTGCTCAATTGAGCTGAGCAAGGTGAAAAGCATGATTAGTATCAGAAAGTTATGAATTCATTTTAGCGACAGACTCTGAGTAAAAGGGTAGAAAAGTGTAAACCGTAGACAATTGTAAACTGTGAACCAGTGTGTGAACAAGTGTAAACTGTAGAAGAGTGTGTGGACAAGTGTAAACTGTAGAAGAGTATGTGGACAAGTGTAAACTGTAGAAAAGTATGTGGAAAAGTGTAAACTGTAGAAGAGTGTGTGGAGAAGTGTAAACTATGGAAAAAAGAGTTGGATGAAATACATTACAATGTATGATTTTGTGTAACTAAAAATTAGCAACTTTTATGTCGAATATCCAACAATAATACAAGTTTATATTTGTTACAAGTCCAGATAATGATCCCCTTGTGTGCAAGTACTTCTCTATATCTATGGACAGGTCTTCAATATGAAATGTTATATAGAGCATGGTTTAATTACTTGAACATTTCTTTGTTATTGGATCCAAGTATTGGTTTCTGTACGGAACGGAAATAAGTGTATCGACATTTTTTACCCAAACAGTGTAGAGTTTGCTCTGCAGAGCTAAAACATATAAAATATTATGTTTAAGGTTTGTTATATAGAATCATAGTGTTTGGTGTTTCACCAACTTCGTGAAGTATTTTAATTAAAATAGCATTCAAGTGTTGTTATACAATGGTCTTTTCAGTTATTGGTGTATTGATTATTTTGTTTAGATTTTTTGCTATCAAAAATTTAGCTGTTAAGACAACGTAAAAAAATGCCAATTTTCAAAGCCTGAAAAAGCACTAAAAGTAATTATTACCAAGTTTTTCTCAGGCTATAGCTATACGTCTGCTTTCAGGGTGGGTTCGAGGCGTTGCCTTCTGGCTGGGAAATGTAGTTTCCTTGGTCTTTAATGACCAATGTTAGCGGCTTCTGCTACATTTTTCAACAGTGTCCATTAATGACTTTCTGACTAAGTTTCTTTTATGTAATTTTTTTCCATATTTGATGATGAAAATGGTCAACGAACACGGCATTTGCTTGACTCTATGGATATGCAGTGTGAGTCTATAAAATGTCTGTTTGACTCTATGGATATTCAGTGTGAGTCTATGAAGTGTCTGTTTGACTCTATGGATATGCAGTGCGAGTCTATGAAGTGTCTGATTGACTCTATGGTTATGCAGTGTGAGTCTATGAAGTGTCTGTTTGCAGGAGCCATGGCTAGGAGGGCCTCAGATGGTGGATCTAACATCATGCAGTTCGTGCAGTGGTGCCATGCAGGCGCTGACCTCAATCTAAACCAACACCAGTCTGCCATGATGATGCAACCTCCTCCATTCCCCGCTGACCCAATGGCCCTGCAGCTCGCTCCCCCTTTCATGCCTTCTCTGCCCACCTCGGCGCAGTCAACGTCCGGAACTTCTCCTGATGAAGACGAGGATGATGCTGAGGATGAGGAGGCCATTAGAAGGTAAAAATGGCTTTTGTACCACATGTGTAGGTGTGAGCAATGTTGTATTTATTGTATATCAATGTCTATGTATCTATGGGTGCATATCTATGTGTATACGTATCTATGTGTATATATATATGTGTGCTATATATACATGTATGTATATATATATATGTGTCTGTGTGTGTACACGTGATAGTATCTACAATATGTATATGTGCATGAAATTTTATCTGTAGCCTGTAATCTACAAATAGGTATCTCCAAACACGGGGTGGCAAACCGAGACACACAGTAACAGGTGCAACGTCCTCATTCGATTCAGAAAATATAGACGAGCTTCAAGAACGGTTTTCTCGGATGCCCATCAAACAATCCCGCCGAGGTACTTTATGCATATATAATATATTATATAATATATATTATATAATATATATTATATAATATATATTATATAATATATATTATATAATATTTTAACAGTTCTACTATAAATTCTACAGGCTCCACATAACGTCTTCTTCTCTCCCCCTCGTTTAGTTACTGCATGTAGGAGTTGTCTCTCTCTATACATACAGGGAGTTGTCGGGATCCACCCAAGGAATCTCATAGCCTAGTTCTACCAGAGAGCTACCCTCAGGGGCGGAGGGCGAGTGATAGCTCGTGCAATAACCTGTACAAGAATAAGGCTCACCTGGAGAAGCTCTATAAGCAGGCTATCACAAATAACGCAGCTAAAAGCAAGCAACCCAATCTCAAACAAATCTATAAAGAGCTGGTGAGTGTGTTGTGTGTGTTATGTAACATCAGCCTGTTACATAACACAAAAACACTATTTATATACAATCATGTGTGTTCTGTAACATCAGTCTGTTACATTGTTCATCAGTCTGTAACATCAGTCTGTTACATAACACATACACTGTATACAAGTGTGTATGTTATGTAACGTTGGTATGTTACCTAACACACATACACTATGTATATATATATATAATAGGATATTGGTACATTCGCAGAAACAAATAAGCAGCAGTCTTGAAATGGACAAGCCTCAGTTCCATCTGGTGGATGGTGTACGCCGGCAGATGGTTGGTACTCCGCTCACTCAGCAGCATGCCATGACTCATAGTACTCAACACCACCACACTCACACCCCTCCTGGCTCGCCCCTCTGTCAGCGGCAGTCAGTGCAACAGCACAAGATTGACTCTCCTCCTGGTTAGTTATTGTATTAGATTACACTGATGAGGTAATACACGTGTACTGATGATGTAATACACATGTACTGATGAGGTAATACACATGTACTGATGATGTAATACACATGTACTGATGATGTAATACACATGTGCTGATGAGGTAATACACATGTACTGATGAGGTAATACACATGTACTGATGAAGTATTATTGCTTATATTACAGACATGCTTCCTTACTTAAATCAAATGAGCACAGGCTACCAGCCGCGGTACCCCCCTGTCTCCTACCCACAGATGCCTGTCTACTCATCTACAGAGGTTCAACAGTCAGACTATCTGGTACAACAGAATAACCTACAAAGGTACCTGCAATACCTTCTAGTACCTTTTAGTACCTTTAGTCTTTTGCCTTCCCGTGTCTCCCTTCTTGGTTGCCAAATACAATAAGTTGCAGTTGTGTCAGCATTGCGCCTTTTGGAGTTTTCTCTCTCAAGAGAGGACAATTCTGCGATAATTTTGTTAAATAATAAAGAGACTGCTAATGCTGGGAAAGACACTAGTTTTCAGGTCTGTAAGAATAGCTTTAGATTTTGGTTGGCATTCAAGTTTTTGTAATCTCTCGTTTTGGTACACTTGAGGGCGGGTTATCCTTTTTTTATGTTTTTTGTGTGTGTACTTTACTGAAGTGTTTATTATGCTTACACGCATAGCAATAATACATATTACTAATGCATAGATTGATCAAAAGCATTGCATACACTCTACATAGTTCGTCCAGTCGTGTATGATGAACGATTATAAGATTTCTCCATCCTACCATATAAACAGTATATGCAAACAATAATTGTTATCAATTTTATTATTACTAATTGACAACAGTTGCAACAACAATAATAAATCATGGTGATAAAAAGTCATTAATTGTTCATACTTCAATGCATTATATTACCATTATCAATTATTATTAATGCTTCGATTTTACTAATAATAATAACAACAGTAATAATGATAGATAGCCCCAATGACTTTTTTGCTGCGCATGATTGATTAACCTCAAACCTCAAACGATTCTTCAATTATATTTCTACTTGAATGTTTTTGTTTAAATTACTTTGTTTCCATTATGTAACATCCGAGCTTTACGAAATTATTATTTTTTTGGCAGAGCATAGGAATGAAGCTAACATGTCTCCCAGCAATGAGAATCTAGCTTTTACATTTTGTGTTCTTGTACCATAGACATGGAACTGTAGGCACATAGTATATAAACTGCCCCATTGAGCTAATATACAAAGACCATTAACTAAAAAAGGCGTGTTTGTGTGAGGGATCAGTAGAGTTCGCGACCTTTGAGAATGCCTCGCAAATTCATTTTGTTTTTTACGTGGGATTTATTTTTTGCGATCCACTTAAAATATTGTTACCGACCTATTCGCGTTAAATAATTGCGAGAAATATTATTTATCAAATTTTTTGTACTGATTGATTCAGCCCGCGAATGCACTTATTAGGCACATTCCTAAATTGTCTATTGTTGAACTGGTGCAAAAATGCCTGCGTTCACTTCGCCACTGCATTCATTTCTGAACGTTCACCCCAGAGGTTTTTGTGAAATATTTCTATTGGTCATAGTGTTCTGTTTCATCCTTTGGGAGTTGTGGTACCTTTATATAATATTGTGAGATAAAGTCACATGATAGCGACTCAAATGTGCACTGTCTCTGATCCTAATGCAACTCGCTTGTCGGAGTTGTCTTTCCCTCTGTGTCAAAGGGTGCTAAATAGTCTTTACCAAATTACTAAAATTAATCATAAATAAGCCATTTTTTTGTATTCCAAAATTATTATCATTTGTATTTTATGTTGTCTTATTTTTGTGTGTATTGTGATGTGTCATTCAGGTCTAAAAATTATTGCGGTTTTTGACCCTGAAAACGCTAATTTGGCAATCTTTCCTTCACAAATCAATTAATAGTTAGGATAATTTAAATGTTTTGATTTTAATTGATGTGAAAATAGTTTTTCAGCTGTATTATTGCTGTAAATTTTGAGATATTGGATACGCTATATGGTGTGTACGTTATGGTCAATGTATAGAAATATCTACTCGTTGTTATGTTAGTAGCAGGAAACAGAAACTTATCACGTGCAAAATAAATTTCGCCAATACCCTCCCAATACCCTTCATTCAACCGTAACATTTCAAATAATTCATTATTATTCTTTGTTACAAAACTCATGCATTCCATTTGTATCTGGATGTCCTTTGATTTCCAAATGCGCCTAATTTCTCCTTCAAAATGGGTTTGATTATTTTGAGGAATAAAAAGATGAAAAAAATACCTAAACTAGCTGCATGGACTAGAAGTTTCTACGCCTGTTGCATTGCCTTCAAGTAATCTATATAAATAATAGTACTATATTGTTATCATACAGTATTTTACTTGGTAATATTGTAAACATTGAATGCGTTCAATGATATAGACATTATTCATTTTTACATTTAACTCACCGCTTTTGTTATTCTGCCAACTCGTTTTGGTATATATTCAATTTTTTGCGATTGAATAAATGTTGTCACTTTGGGAGTAATAATGAATATTTACTTATCAGTTATATTAAAAGTATTCGCGACGTGTTTGTCAAAAAAAGTACAAAAAATAATAGGTGTTCGTATTTCAATGCATCCCAAATGGAACGGAGCATTAGTTTAGAACATAATAACTATTCAATAAACTGTTAGATTAGCGAAAAAATCATAAAGAATGTTAAAAATAATCAACAAAAAATAAAATATGAATCGCTAAAAACTAAAATAGTTTGTAAAGCTGCCCTTTTAATTCAGTAAATTTTGAACGAATGTAATAACTATTAATTAATTTTTAAGGATATAAAACCGGTCTATGGAAATAAAATAATAAACTCACTCGTTATAATTTATTTATTGTTTAGTTTCATTCGCGACCTACAAACAATATGAATAAATGCTCCATGATCTTTCCTTTTTTATTCAGAGAGCTACCTTTTGTTGACTCGCGAGTTTCAACCAGTATGATTATTTAGTGGCGGTCTGATTATTTTTATTGCTGTTTGTTCGGTGAGCAAAGGTCGTAAATACTCACAATGTTTTACTTCATTTGTTTATCCTATGCCGTCCAAATAAATTATGGGTAATTTTTTTTTCAGAAAAATACTTAAATTGGTTGTTGGTCTCCATCATGTAAAAAATTCTCTATCCATTTTACCTAACTTTTGAAATACAAAAGACACCGAAACTGTTTTTGATTGGTAGTTCAGATATGTAGGTATTTTGATCAGCAATAAAGGAAAAGAACTAAGGGATAGCTATAATGTTTGTGCGTTATTACTTGTAGAAAAGCCCCCTCGCCACCTCCGCCCAAAAATTTGGATAAGATTGTTGAGGACAGTTGTGGAGAAGGGGCGTTTGAGGACATGGAACAAAGTGTAGCAACATGTAGCAGACCTAGCACCATGCCATTTAACCCTCCTGATATTAGCGTGACTGACGAACAAGGAAATGTCAGCACTCATAGCCAATTCCCGTCGTGCCGCAATGTTCAAAACACTCATCATTTTACTCCGTTTGGAACCAATCAGTTTCAAGCACCGATGAAGAACCAGCGATCTCGCACGTTCACTTCAATGGCAGACGTCTATGAGCTCGGCTGTAACCTACCGCCCACTCAAGAAGTTAGTCATATTAATAGAGACTTGCCTCTTAACGGCCTCTTCGCAACAACCAAAATGGCTTCTCTACAGAGCAGTTACGAAGATATGGCCGTTAAGAGCGACAATGCGGAAGAAACACTGAGACGGTTGAGACAAGTGCTGGACACGCAGCATATACGATATGAATTGTCCGCTTGCTGTCGCGCCGTGCGACTAAATCATTTTAATGTGCAGTTTAAAATGGAGATAATAACCACTGGGACTCAGTCTAATAGCCTTAGGTTTAGACACATCTCGGGAGACTGTACTTTAGGTAAACAACTATGTCGAGATCTGGCGCAGCGAATAAGTTTGTAGTCTTGTATTTCTACCCATTAGCTTACTGGATATATAACCAGTGAGCTGTATCGGTGCTAGATAGGATGAAAGATATTGCCGGCCGTCCCACACCCCTCGTATGTGCCACAGGCTATACATGTCACATCTATACGTGTCACATGGCACACGCATCTATGTGTCTTTCTATAGTGAATTCTTATATAAATATTTTGATAGAGCTATTTCTTAATTTATATTGTTATATTTACTCGACTTTGCAATACTTTTCACTCGCCATCATTATTTACCGTATTCTTTGCATTTTTTTGTATGATGTAAGCTTTTACATGTAAGACCCATATTTTGACCCTGGCATTGTACAATATTGTATGTAGCTATAACTTTGCATATGCTGGCAAGCTGCGTTCTCAACTAGCATGTGTTGCTAGTAGAAATTACTACTAGTATAGCTCCATTATGGTCTGTAACTCGAATCTCATCATCGTGTTAACTGAACTTCTCCTATCCATCACAGAACAGACATGGGTTGATACTGTCGCTAGCATGTTCTGTACAGTATAACTCTCTTCCCACTGTTGACATTCACCCACACGCCTGTGTCTATGCCTATATTTATTGTACATATATATCTGATAGGAGTTATCTCCTATATCTACTGCTTGTTTCAGTCAGTTGTTGACAATTCTCACTAGATTTCCAAATATAGTTTCTAATCAAGAACATCATTTATTGCTGTTTGAAGACAAGCATGAGTGGGTGGCAGATAAATACATTATATACAAGGGTCGGGTGCAGCTTTATGAGCTTTTGGCCTTCATAGGGGATGGAACTAAGGCAAAGTTATGTTGAATTTTGGCTATTCGTGAAAAATATATGATTAGTAAAACAAGAAGTAGAAAAAATATATTGTAAGCAAAATAGATAGAGATTGATTGTTTTATAAATGTTAATATCAGGCTCACTACTTCTGTGAATTTCAGGCTGTTTGCTGCATTTTATACTGTATTTCAGCAGCTGCTTGTCTTTCTTCCTCGTGCCTGCGTTGCAGGTCCTCCAAGTGTACCAGGTCGATAGAGTGAGTCGGCGAATATGACGGAGATTGTTGGACTTCATCTACCGGCTTCATTGCAGCAATCTTTCTACCATCATTAGCTGGTCCTTCCTTTTTACTGTTAGTTGGAGAGACGTTCTGCGGTGAATTTTGGGTAATTGCCGTATGATTGGGATAATGAGCAACGGGGACTTTGGGTTTTGGAATGTGTTTGGCATACTCAACGGCCTGTAAAACACCCCAATAGACATAATGAGACAAAATCATTTATTTGGCATCCGCTCAACATTCATAGAAGTAACAAATGTCTAACATTCATAGAAGTAACAAATGTCTAACCAGTTGGCGACCACTGATCTGCTGAACTTCGTCTTGGGATCTCGGATGTGGAAGATGTGGCTTTTTCTTTTCCTGTTCAACAACTTCTTTCGCATATTGCAGCTGTTTGAGGCGTATATCATTCTAAAACATGATAATAGATGTCCTGAAATATGACACTATTTAGGAGTTGTCTTTTCTATATTTTTTTTTCAGGATTTCGTTACTGGCGATTTCTATTTGTAAAAGATCAAACCAGAGAATGAGAAAAAAGCTTGAGTTTTGATTTCTAGTCAAAATATAGCTCGTTTGATAACTCTATTATGATATTTGCTTGATTTGCCAGCTTTAAACAAGTGCAATAGAAGACAACTCCAAGAAAGTGGGTGATATATATTGTCATTAGCTACTTGTAAGAAATAGCACATAGTTATTAGATAGCAGACCTTATGTCTTAACTCCTGTTGGTCCTGCGATGGTCCCAGACCCCCAAGTTTGTATTCTAGCTTTAGTTTCTTATAATCCTTCATCGTATAAACTTTATATGTTGGGCCTTTCTGTAGCTTCTCCATTTTCTCCTTTTCTTTCTAAAAATTAAATTTGACTTACCATTGCATCGGTTTACTTATAGCATTAATAATTTAACAAGGGCGTAACTCCAATCAGCTAGATTAATTTTGGATTCACTCAAATTTATTAATTATTTTTTTCTGTGCTTGGTGACTCATTCCTGCGATATACTTGATCAATTTTCCACCTAATTACGACCATTTTATGGTAGCATACATCAGCTGTTTTAGAAAGTATACATGCAGCAGACCTGATGCGCTAGAAGATAACTTCCTGTATAAGTTAGGTGTTCAGGGACAGCCTTGTTTGCTGCCTGGTGTATGGGTGGTACAGTGGCATAAGGGTTGAGAACCTTCTTCACAGCTGCCGGGCTGTTAGATGCATATGCGCTGTCAGAATACGGAGGATGTGGTGACGAATATGGACTTCCATCGTACCCTCGTCCATCCTGTCACAAAAATTAAGCATTTCATTCAGACAAAACATTCGCAAAGATTTAAACGAAAAGGAAAATAGTGAAGGCGTGGTATGAAAGCATGTGGATCATTTCGTCTAATGCTTATAGGTTTGTTGAGATTAGTCAATTAATGGTTTTCCCCAGTGAGAAACGGAAAAGCTAGAGATGTTATATTACTGCATAACAATCAATATAAAATGTTCAGTTTTGTCCACTGGGAGCACTCCACCTGTTTGCTAATGGGTAACACTCGGCAACTAGCATTATAATTTATTCAATTATCAGGAAAGTGAATTACCGAAGTCACACATGTGACTTTTATCTTGACTATCGCAAATTTGAACAGAGCTAGAAATAGTTTTTATTGGTATAACAAACATTACTCATTGATTTCAGACAATATTTGGCATCCGGCCAATAGAAAGCTTTGGGATTTGTCGCTAGTAAACAGTAAAGTTCTACTAGCGACATAAACTTGTTTGACTGTCAACGATTGGTTAATTACTGCTGACGATTAGTTTGAAGATATTATTTTAGAACATAAATTCTGCTAACAAACAAATTTATTGACTGATAAAGACAAAAACAGCCCATAATAGAAATTGAGAATAATGTAAACAAACCAAGCAGGGGAATCTATCAATTTTTATTGCATAATTTTTAAGAAAGACGCTTTCTTGGTTTAGACCACTAGCTTAGAGCAATTTCAGATACACCGGTTTAATTTAGTCGTCAATAAATGCCGTTGTCTGACAAAGAAATCGATCACCATCATACAACTTCCGGTCAGACGTTAATACTGAAGTAAATGAATGACTCTTATTTTACGTGATTTAGAAAATAGCGAGTTAGTTTAGATCAAAAATCCAATGATCGCTTTTTTTACACAGGGTGATGCAATATCCCAGTAATAGCATGTAACCAGACCTTTTTAGTAATTGTGCTACTACGAAGTTTCCTCATTAGCGGTGTAAGTCACAGCTGGGTTTGATACTTACCTCGCCTGGCTATACGGCGTACATACAATACAATAAATAGGATTGATAGAGACGTACCTCCAGCATGGGCTCAGATCTGTAGGCCATAGATTGGTCCATGTAGCCACTGTAGTCATAAGCAGGTTGTGGCGCTAACATCTCCCCATGAGGTTGAACCTGCGCATACGGTTGGTCCATCAAACGTGGCTGGTGGCGATAACCACCGGATGGAGGTCCTTGTGGGTAAGAGATGTCATATCCTTGATACTGGGGTTCAGGGTGGCCATACTGTTGGGTGTACACTCCCGGATTCACAGGACTATATTGTTGTATAGGTGGATGAGGTGGAATGTTTGATTGGTACAAAGGGGAAGGGTGTGACGTCATAACATTGTTATATAATGGAACAGCGTTCACTTGTCCAGGTAATATCTGCTGCTGATGAGGCATCACTTGTCCTGCAACCTGCTGATAGGTGGCGTAGTAACCCCTCTGTTCACTGTCTATTGGTGGTATTGGTGCCTTTTTAGAAATACTGCTTTCACTAGGGTAACGTTTTAAATTTGATACTTTGGTTGGCTTTTTCTTAGTCTTAGCACCAACTGCAATTGTAACAAAGGTTGAAAGGAACCAGCAAATCTTAGCAAACAAAAGGCTTATGCAAGCAATGACTTTTGGCTTAGTATTATGTCAGCGTGTATACAAATACTACCGCAATGTATAAAATTATTCACTGCTGTTTATATTGATTAATACAATATTGATCATTCATTGACAGTTTACACAAAAATAGTGAGCCCATTAAACGCATTTATATTGCATCAGCCTGAGTGGACAAGCATAAGAAGCAGTGGAAATGTGTACCTGCTGCCTTCGCCTGCTTAGCATTGGCTAGATCTTGAGAACGTTTGCTCCAAGCATCTTCAACTGAAGCTGCAGAGTCCCGCTCTCCAGCTCGTATTATGTCGTCTGCAGAAGCAGCTTTCTTTCGAGGTATAATCATTCCTGGGGCCCATTCATCCATTTGTTTCTAACAAGTGAAATTCTGATTGGTTTACTTGTAAAAAATCCTCAAATGAAAGGGTTTTATAGCTGTAAATGAATGGATAAATTGCAATTTCTTATGGGACAGGAAGTAGCAATGAAGTTAAAAAAAGTTAAAAAAGATTTTCACTGCTAGCCTGGTTTAAGTTAGCCTATGTGTCTAGTAGCTAGTAGTTAGCAATCTTTGGAAGTTGATAAAAGATCTGCGGTAGCTTAGGGAATTGCAACTAATGTAAACAGAAATTAACGCCGACAGAATCGATTACCAACAAACTTAGAATGAACCTTGAAAAAACCAGTAGCGATTACCTTTCATGTGTTACAAAAATTACATTTTGACGTCTGCCATAAAAAAATGATGTTATTTCACGAAAATAAATGAATACTGACATTTTTATATGTTGCCTCTAACAATTAGTAAAATTTCATAGAACATGCGTTAAAATACTGTTTGTAACCATTTTATAAGGATCTATTACAGGTATGCCGATATTTTCTAAGTTGCTTCGACGTCGATACCCACTCCTGTATCCACAGCCAACTATAGATACAAGACCACACTTACTTTCTCAACCTTCTGCTGTGCCAACCTCTGGCTGTAACCAGGTTTGGCAGAATGTTGACCAAAAGCTTTAACCTTATTTTTCTCGACATAATTCTTAGGCGGTCGAGTCGGTTTGGGGGCTACAATTGCTCTCGGACTTGAATTCGCTGTTGCATCTTCAGCCTACAATACAATAGCTCAGAATTTAAAAAATAACTTGATGACTGCTTTATTGTCTTCGGTAGACGAGAGTAGGTCGTACCAACCTGCATTAACTCGACTTGATTGGGCCTGTCTTGAACATACTGTCCGATGTACGGATGATAAGGATCCCTAGGTGTTACAGCGTTGTACTCATTGTGAGCTTGGGTGTTGTGGAGGTACATTAATGGAGCATTTCTTTGTAAAGCGCTATTATTGCTGCCAGTCTCTATAGAATTCATCTGCTGCTGATGTTGTAGCATTTGCTGCTGAACCAACAACTGCTGCTGCTGAAGATGCTGCTGTTGCAACTGTTGGTATTGCTGCGTGTAGACATCCTGATCATAGACATCAGAACCTTGGCTCTGTTGATAGTTATATTGAGGCTGGTCAACCTGCGGTGACTGGACCGGGTTGCTGGCAGCCTTTTGCTGCACTAATGGAGAAGCAGTCTGGAATTTGGAAGATGAGCTTTGTATTACGTCAAAAGTCGGAGTGTTTTTTGATAGCGATGCAGCAGATTCGGTCTGCTGAGGAAGCTCTTGCTGGCTCGGTTGTTTCTGCCCTTCAGTTGTACCATAGAAGCTGTAACACAAGATATACCATTACTACTAGGCTACTATTCTGTACTCCACAGCTTTAAAGTAACAGCGTAAATAAAACCTTTGAGAAGAACCGTGCACCGTCGCACTTGCCAGCGGGTTGGGTGGAGGATCCGTCCATCCAATAGAATCAGGTCGATCCTCATCTTTTGTTTTTGTTGATTCTTCGGCTGAATTGCGGTTACTATCAAACATACAAACAAGACGAGTTTTGTGTTAGATTTACTAGAACCTATGGGTAATGTTTCCAGCTTGATAAACCAAATATTTCTATCTACAGGTAGACAATAAAATATGGGAATGAATTTCAACAGAAACAAACCTTAGGAATGAATGCAGACACTTCCAAGAATGACAGTTGACAGAATAAATATAAATAAAAACGTTCTGACGTTTATTGTAAGAAGTGATGTCAGCTGTTTTTGTCGACATACAAATTACTGTTTTGCCATTTGTTCCAAGAATACCAATATTTCCTGTTACCAGCAAAGTAAAGAGCTCCTTGAACGAACATTGAAATAATGCTTTGTATCTTGCAAAAAATGAACAGCGACAATTTCAGGAAAGAATTCTCGTTTATAACAAAGACTTGTCAACATTTATTCCAGCGGTTGTCTATGTTCATTCCAAGTCTGTCACATTTAACCTAGTTGATGTTCATTCCAGTCTACATTCGTTCTAACCTCCAAACTATAAAAGCTGATGTATAAACTGGTGGGCACACAAAACTAATGTTGTGGTGGTGAGAAAGATTACCCTGATTGAGGTTTTTGTGACTTGGAAATGGCACTGCCATTTGTTGCAGGTCTTCTGCTGGAGCTAACACTCTCAGCATCCCATGAATCGCTGTATTCACTGCATGTTACAAAGCCTCTAGCATTAGTACTCAATGAAAGTGATTTCAAGGAGTGAAGCATACACTTGATGAGTGTTCAGCTTACGTGGTTGGTGCTGCATAGTTAGTAGTTAATGAATCACAAGTTAGTAGCAGACGAGTCACCAGCTAGTAGTGAATGACTTATCAGTTATCGATCAAGTTATGAGCTAGTTGTGAATGAGCGAATGACAGTGTATGAGTGATCAGTAATAGTGAATGAGTCACCAGTTAATAGTGAATGAGTCACAAAATAGTAGTGAATGAGTTAGTAGTCAGTGAGTTATCAGCTAGTAGTAAATGGATGAAATAATTAGGAATCAGTAGTTAACCAGTTGATAGTTGACTGACTTTTTGTGCAGTAAAAATTAATTTATTTAAAAATTTTTTGAGGTCAAAGAAAAGCCATAAAGATGCCAGTCTGAAATGATAGCTGTACAGTAAAACAATGAAATAATGAAGTAACTACCTAGACGTAGCATCGTCGATGCTCGATTTTTGCAATCTGTCTTGAAGTTCTCGCTGATATTCAGCCTCTTTTGTTAACTCATCAACATCCGTAAAAGGTGAAGGCATTTCTTTAGCTGTGTTGTTACCCTTCACATGAGGATTCTTCATTTCATTTACTGCAGTTTCAACGTCATCCTCAACATCACTGCTTACGTAATTGTACTGGACAGCATCTTCGGTAACCGGTGAATCAGATATGTAGACTTTTCGGATGTTGGTTTCAGAGTTGGCTTGGACAGATTTACTCATGGTCTATCATCATTATCAATGCTAAAACAATATAGACAATTGCTCATATTCTCTGTTCAAGCTTCGGGTGAAACTAGAACACAAACTCTGTAAGGTAGGTGATGTAAAGGAAGGAGTCAAATTTCTGCTTCAACAATGGCAAAAAAACAGCTGATATGTTGGACTGCCATGCTGGAAAAAATTGTGGTAATAAAACTAGCTACTCGCTATAGCATAGGTCAGTCAAATTTATTTTTTTTACCAATAGTGCAAACTTCTTTATATTATTTTTAGAAAACATTTATACACACACATGTATCATGGTCATAAAGTTTGTTTAGTATAAAGCACTTCTGCAGCTAAAAGTGCCAAAGGATACAATTTTAGTATAAATACAGTAGAAAACAGTGACTTGGACTTGACAAGTTTGTTGATAAATACTGATGATTAGAAGCTAACAATCCTTATAGAGCCAGATTATATGGCAGCATTGTGGGTGTAATCACCTCCATTAGCCACTTCTCTGCATTATTTGGGTTCAACTGGTTTCACATAACCAATTGATATTATGTATTTAAGAATTTGTTACTGAAGTTACTGAAATGGCAGCCTCTATGAGCCAACCAGAAAAAAGTACCAGAATCTATCCACTGCATATGAGACTAATTACAAATGCGCTAGGCATGGCTACACATAATAGATAGCCGGTTGAAAAGCATGTCAGAGGGGCAAGAGGGTCACAGAAGTAAACTCGCCATAAAAAATCAAAAACCTTACATTACTGAGACAGAAAAGATCATCATAATCATCTAAAGACAACCATGGCACTTGGATTCAGTTTCGATAGTTCATAGAATCAGCTGCTTCATCATCAAATAAAAATGGTAGAAATGGAAGATCGAAAATCAAACTTTGACAACAAGAAACTAAACTTTATTTTGAAACCACACTCCCTAGTAAGTAAGCTTGGAGGCTGCTGTAACTAAGATGACAAGATTATTTAAAAACAACAAAAAAATTAGTTGATCTGCAGGGATTAAATGATTAGCAAGGATTAGCAGCATAAATTTGTTTAAAAAAAAAATGAATGTAGACACCAAAAAAGAAAAGTTTGTTTTACCAAAAAACAAATGGTAACCAAGTAATGTTTATGATTATTAATGATACCGATGATTATCATTGTGTGATACTTGGCTCGCTGTACCAAAATACTTCTTGCCAGTAACAATAAAAGAACAAACAGACTTGAAAATGATTTTGTTGTATACACACACAACAAACTTGCATTAATAATAAAGTAAAGTAAAAACAATTTTTCTGCCATCTCATAATAATAAATACCTTTATTTAATTATTATATTACATAATAATAATAATTTAAAGAATAAGTAATCTACGTGAATTATTTGATCATGATAAGTCAGTCGTGATCGTGAACAATAATAATAATATTCATATATATTAATAATAATCAAATAATATCAAAAAATCTATTAGTCAAACTTATATAACTACTAAGTGAGTGATAATAATAATTATATAATAATAATAATGACTTATTATTATTATTATTTATTAATTAATTAATGATAATATTAATTCTTTTACCAACTTCACCTTTGGTGAAAGGGCTTCTTATGAATATCTAGTAATATATGTTAAGTACAGAGTATACCCCGTTTTTTGGTAAGTTGGTTACTTGCTTACTTACGGCTGTGCAGTATTTCAGTAACTTTTTTGTGAAAAAGTCCTAAAATGCTGTTGCCAGTAGTTACGGTCTAAGTTATTGACAGACAGGTAAAACTTCTGATATCAATAACACGTAGGGGCGACCGTGCTTGCGTAAAATCCATGTCTATGGCTTCTTACCAATGGAGGTATTCGACCCAGTAGTCCTGTTAGTGTTCGAAGCGAACCACTGTCATGTTGGCAAAATCAATCAAATCGAACTACCACGTCGAAACAATGACAAAGAGGGTATGCCCTCTTTGACAATGAATAATCGCGATTTGGCAATGACCAGTGGGGCGTGGTTATTAATTGGTACTAAGCCTGCAAGAGAGGACAACCCTGGAGAAATTCAGCACTTGATATATGACACTGGCATATTTTATGCATGGTGATAGCCAGCAACTAGCGCGTAGAATTACATTAGCATTTGTGAGTGGGATACGTCTGTGGTTAGACCATTAATAGTACATACATATAGCACCCATGGATGTCTTTCTGGGAACCTGGAAGTCGGAAGAAAGTGAAGGATTTGAGGATTATCTGAAGGCTCTAGGTAAACTTATTGATTTGTACCTTGTAGTCTACATGTTACTACATGTCTGTGTAGATCACGTGTATTTCATGTGTATTTTATGTGTAATTTGCATGCTCTGTGTAAATTTTATGCCATAAGTTTGTATACTACGATAGGATGTATTGAAGATTAGGGTTACTGCACTGTCACTCACTGATGATGATATTACAGGATGAGTAGTTAGTTTTGGCAGCATGTGACATGTATGCATGTAGTGAGCTGGTGCAGTTTTTGTTTGTGTGATTTGATCTATAGTCCAGAATTGTGGCTTACATGCATGACGTTGTTGTGGGCCAGACAGTGCCAATTCTTCGATTTATGACCGAAAACATTGAGTATGGAATGTTTTTGTGAGCTGCGTGTAGGTGAACTCTATAGAGCAGCAGGTGCTGTGGTTGTACACAGTAGTAGTACAGTCACAGGCCTACTGCAAAAGATTTGGTGGGTTTTGGACCATTTTCCTGGGAAAGTGGTCCAAAACCCACCAAATTTTCTGCAGTAGGCCTGTGAGTATAGTAGTTGTGATACAGTAGTTATACAGTAGTTATACAATAGTTATACAGTAGTTATACAGTAGTTATACAGTAGTTATACAGTAGTTATACAGTAGTTATACAGTAGTTACACAGTTGTTATGCAGTAGTTATACAGTAGTTATACAGTAGTTATACAGTAGAAGTTGTAAGTGCCAGTAGTAGTTATACAATAGAAGTTGTGAGTGCCAGCAGTAGTTATACAGTAGTTATACAGTAGAAGTTGTAAGTGCCAGTAGTAGTTATACAGTAGAAGTTGTAAGTGCCAGTAGTAGTTATACAGTAGAAGTTGTAAGTGCCAGCAGTAGTTATACAGTAGAAGTTGTGAGTGCCAGCACTAGTTATACAGTAGAAGTTGTAAGTGCCAGCAGTAGTTATACAGTAGAAGTTGTAAGTGCTAGTAGTAGTTATACAGTAGAAGTTGTAAGTGCCAGCAATAGTTATACAGTAGAAGTTGTGAGTGCCAGTAGTAGTTATACTGTATGTCACTGAAGTGCAATCATTTCATTGTTCTCTTGAGAACGAATTGCGCCTCTGTTCCCATTTCTTCATATTTTTATCAGCGAAATTAGATTAATTGCTAAGTGGAAAGTGGAAGCCCAGTGCTAAATATAGACGTGCCTATCAAACCTGCAGTCTGTGTGATATGTGAAACAGATGCCCAATATTGTACATATGCGCATTAGAGTGGGTGCCAGCTCATGTGGCCTACTTAGTGGGTCTCACAAGTTCACATACTTCTCCAGTGTTATACCTGACATCGCAATATCTCATTCAGGAGTGAATGTGGCGTTAAGAAAAATAGCCTCCTTGCAAAACCCCCAGGTGTCACTCAAGGATGAAGGCGATGGTAGCTACACTGTTGTAACGATTACAACGTTCAAAACACACAGCGTGACATTTAAACTAGATGAAGAGCTAGATGAAACAACTCCTGACGGTAGAAAAGTGAAGGTATCGTCTTCTCTTGCTTGTAGTTCCTTTTGTACTGATACTTGCTCAAGTTGTTTGGGTTATAATTAGTTGGAGATGTAATGTTTACTTTACAATCATTATTGCTGCCTCGAATCTGTGGTGTTTATCTTAGTCTAACTTGATATAAATTTTGGTTAATTTACATAGAAGCTAACATAAGCGAAATATACTTTTAAAAATGTCCTTTCATTAGCTTATTCTCAACCCAAATAGATCGGTGAGAAATTACATGCTGCAGTATACACCTGCAGACAAGAGGTGGTTATCTGGAGCAATGATCATTGTAAATTATCAAGGATAAATACCAGTTACTAGCGACTATCAGTTTATAGTACATTAAAGGTCATTATCCTTGAATCTGTGCAGCTCAGCAATGGCAAGTATGATAATCAGAAAGTTATAAAAGATAGCTAGCAGCAGGCCTGCAGTTAGAATAGATATATGGTCCTGCACCCAGCTAGTTACTTGTGAAGTACGTCTGCTACCAGCTAGGTTATACATATGTAGTACGTCTGCTACCAGCTAGGTTATATATATGTAGTACGTCTGCTACCAGCTAGGTTATACATATGTAGTACGTCTGCTACCAGCTAGGTTATATATATGTAGTACGTCTGCTACCAGCCAGGTTATACATATGTAGTACGTCTGCTACCAGCTAGGTTATACATATGTAGTACGTCTGCTACCAGCCAGGTTATACATATGTAGTACGTCTGCTACCAGGTAGGTTATATATATGTAGTACGTCTGCTACCAGCTAGGTTATATATATGTAGTACGTCTGCTACCAACTAGGTTATATATATGTAGTACGTCTGCTACCAGCTAGGTTATATATATTTAGTACGTCTGCTACCAGCTAGGTTATATATATGTAGTACGTCTGCTACCAGCTAGGTTATATATATGTAGGATGTCAGCTACCAGCTAGTTTGGATAGGTACATTGACTAATTAAGACATGTTCCCGTGTTGTTCAACAATAACACTTTAAAATACAGAAATTCAACACATCTTTTTGTGTACATCTTACACATCTTATTTTTTGGCAGTAATGGTGGATGGTTAGTAATAGTATTGACTAGTTCTACTAGGATATATTAACTGTTTGATGACTGATAGACAGAGCTGGCTTCCTACATTATAGCTACTGTTTATTCTAAAATATTCCGTGTCGATGACTAATAAACCGGTTACTGAATGAGTGCGATTTTTATCTTAACATGAGAAACTCTTTACATAGAAAAAATTAGCTGCATGTCTGTTAAAAGTTATCCTCTACACCTTATATTGCCATGTGACCAACCTCCTTGGGTTAACAAATGACTACTTGGCTTTTTTGGAAGTTGTCACGCCTTGGATTATTGTATTACAGTAACTTCTTTTTTTTTACAAAGTATGACAACTCTTGAAGTATACAAATCTTTCATCGGCTGGTTAAACTATGTATTCAGGAAGCGATGTCATTAAGTTTTGTGGTTGTTTACAAATACCACATGCATTCTCCTACATTGAATGTTTCCTGTTTCATAGACTGTGTTCCATATGGATGGTGATGGCAAACTAGAGCAGACACAAACGCTTGATGGTGAACTATCATCAAAACTTGTTAGGGAAATAGTGAATGGTAAACTGAAAATAGTAAGTTGAATAATTGACAAGCATCTGATGTGTTCAGATAGCCTCTGGCACAGCCAACAGCTGCTGTTTACATATCAGTTAGCTGGAAAGGTCAACATATGCGTATGCACCTCAGGCTATGCTTGCAATGGGAATCTACTTTATCTGTGAATGTCATTATCATCATTTTTCTGAAGTGGATATTAATGGCGAGGCAATGAGGCAATTTATTAGCTGATTTATATCTATTGTAGACAGCTACTGCCGGGCCAGCTGTATATATCAGGACATACACTAAAGAGGCTTAGACAAAATATAAGCAAGTGGCAACAGTGTCACACACCATGTGACATACCATGTGACATACCATGTGACATACCATGTGACCCAGCATTTGACTCACCATAAAATACACCATGTTACACACCATGTGACATACCATGTGACATGCCATGTGGCACCTAAAACGACTTTTAAACTTTACATTTCTTCGTGCTTGATAAGTACCTACCATCTTTTTAGTTGGAGTGCCCATTAGTAAAATTTCCATGGATGTCAATAGAAAGTAGCTTTGTTATAGGAGTTGTCTACACAATCTGTTATCAGAGTTGTTTACAGACTGTGAGAGAGATTTGTCTACTCAACAAACATAGCTAGTGTATTCATTCAGTCAGAAGCATATTATTATTTGTTATATTTTGTCCTGCATTGCCTTAAATCAGTATTATTTCAGTTGGTTAGATTGCTGTTATTCATTATTTCATATGCTCTGTATCTACATTGTTATTTTTTTTATACACAAATATATGTTGTAATCGCCTTCTCAGTGTGAGATTTATCATCTCTCTATATGTACATAGAAGACAACTCCTAGGGATAAGCATTGACCTAACGTATGGGAGCAAAAACATTTTTAATGAACTTTAATAACAAACCAACAATTTTGTAGCAATTTTACTCACACTATAGGGCCTATTTGCTGTTCATGAATGTTGTGGCAACGATTTCGTAGATGAAGACTCGATTGGTGGACCAGAGTGCATTGTAAGATGGCAAATGCGGCAAAAAAATGTACTTCGAATATCAAAAACTGTTAATGCAAACAAACAGACCTATCATATTGGATCTCTGAAAATTTTGAAATGGTGAGGAGTTTTCTGCACTTGCAAGGCCCCAGGCAGTGCATTGTTTCAATAGTGTGCGTGGGAAGGAAGAACACGAGTTTTAAATTTAGGCGCTATGTACATCTATTGATTAGCAGCCGATTGCGCCTACTGGTTGCGTGATTTTGCAGCTCCTCTGCTTCCGGATAAATCACTAGCATGTTATTTGAGGTAATCGGCAGATTTTGATCCACATCAAGAAATCGGTAGATGATTCTTGATTTTGCCAACCATATCACTGATTGTGGTTTTAATGTTTCCAATAAAAATTTTTTTCAAGCGCAATCATTTATGTAAAAAAACGTTGTTCTTAAGCGTCACGTCTTTGTTGTTTGAATACTCTTTATGGCCAGCTACGACTTGAAATACAACAATTTTAACCAGTATTGCATGAGATGGCAAGTAGAGAAAAACATAAGAGAAACACCCTGTCGTCATTTCCGATCGACGGGGGCAAATTATTAGCTAATCGGTAGATGTACATGTAGCTTTAGTTTAGTGTTGAAACATACAGTAATTGGACTCCGTGAACAAAAAAGAAAATGGTTGCTCGCTCATCTTCGGTTGAAATGAACCTGATGGACCAAAGTTAGTCTAGTATTTATTAATAACAAATACGTAGCTCTTTGTGTGTGGTAACAACTCATTAATCAAATCACATGACCGAAATTGCATATTTTAAAAAAAAATACAAGGATTACACATACCCATATTATCTGTCTCAAATGAAACCAGCCTGAAAGAATTGCCATATATATTTTGGCAAAAATCCAGCATTGCGTCCCCATAAAAAAGCACCGGATAGCGAGTGTCAGACGCTAGTGAGAAACTGAGAGCTGAGATGTCTGCCGCACTTTGTTGGTTAAAGCAAAAAAGCTTCATCGCTGCTTTTGAAACTGAATGTTTGTGGCAAAATTCAACCCGAAAAAATGATGAATTTGAAAAATACAAAAACGTAATTGCACACTTAGCACTTGTGGTAACTCAACAAGACTGTAACTACAAACACTCTGGTTATTTGCAACATTAAAACTGATGGGACAATTTATATTTAGAGTTGTCTTTTCTACAGAGGGCAACTTTAAAATCGTATTTAGCTCGGACAAAATACTTCAAATAAACAATATCAAGCAGTACAGATTTGTTAAAAGTTTAAACCAAGGTGTTTGCTGAAACTGTATACACATTTATAAATGTATATAGCATAACATCATGTTTCAAAACATGAAAAGGTACTTCCACAAATGCCCTAACATATTTTATGTCTAAGCAATTAGTTCTTTGCGCAATGAGTTAACGAAGCAGAGATTTGACTTACAAATTAATTGAGCTTTTATGATATCATTATAATGTATAAAACTTTGCTTGACATTGACTGCTAACTTTTTGATCGAGAAAAAAACTTTCTTATTGAAATCGAAACCGGTGTATTTTATTGGGCAATGTTTTATGGTCTAAAAAGGGTTATTATCATTCTCATTTGATTTAACCCATATTAGCCTATTATGTTTTTATATCATCAATCACTCTGTAATTTTATTTCAAGAAGTTATATCAGTAGACTTTCCTGGTTTCACACATAGATTTATATGTTTGGTTCTTTTCCAAAAAGGACTCGCATGATGCTGTGCACGTCTCCGTAGTAAGTAGATCCATTGACCAAAATGTTTCTGGCGCATTAATAATTTAACCGCTTCACAGCTATTCATGCGCTTACAACAAGGAGGTTAGTGACTATCGTCATCGCCATCATGACGAAGATGAAGCAGTGGTAGTAGGAATATCATATAATAATAATTAATATATATTATTTCCACTGTTGTGAGGTTGGCAGTACAGTGTTTCTCACATCACACTGACGTAGTCTTTAAATATTGTAAACGCTAGAATAATGGGAGCTCATTCATAACCGAGCAGCCAGTATTTTATATTAATAAAAAAAAAACTTTTTTTTTTTGGATAAAAAATAAACATTTTTTTTCATTAGGTCGACCGAATAATTAATAATTAGAATAATAACGTGACAAAAAAGGAGTAGAATAATAAAAACAACGATAATGATGCCAAGTGGAGATTCCTATCATCATCATCTTCAACTTTAAAAAAGTTAGTTTTTCTCTGAAGAAGAACTGTTGTGCTCGAGGAAGTTGTTGTGTTACACCACAACGCTACAAAAGACAAACACGGTTAGTTATTAGTAGTAGTAACAGCACCCTGCTTGCGGTCGTAGTAAAAAATACTCGTGATTTTTCGATCGACGGTGTGCCTGAAATTTTCTGTTATTTGAAATACAAATTTTCCAACAATTTCTTTTTTTGAATTTTTGTTGTAAATAATTATAATAAATAACTAATAATTAATAATAACCAACAATAGCAACATTCATTCAACCTAGTCGTTAGTGGTGGCCTGCAACACACACACACAAGGTTAGTACTTATCATTATTTTTTTTAGATAGTTTTTTGTATTATTATTATTATTTATTTATATTCCATATATATTCATAATAATAATGATGATAATAATAATAATTGATACAACAACTTGAACATACTACATACATCATCGTAACACATGATGATGATGCTAATCAATAATATTATTTTATTTTTTTATAATATAAATCTAAGTAAGAAAAATATATATCATCATCATGTACATAGTAGGTAGTTAGTAGTAGTAGTAAGGTGGTATAATTAATTACATATTCTACACAACACTGAATAGATGTAAGAATCGATGGGGTATTTATTTTTTTAGTTGAGGTAGAGGTTGTTGTTAGCGATTTGTACCCACTTGCAGAAGAAGAAAGCCTGTAATTTTGGTGGATTGGTTTTAGACCAGAATTTTGCATGCGTGAAAAATATGAAGTTGTTAATTATAATTTTTTTTATTATTAGCATAGGGTTTTATTAACAAAAAGCGGCAATAATATATACTATTATATCACTCACATACTAATAGTCTGTATCATCATTTTCGCTGTGGATGCATGTCTGATATCACGATGATATATTATTATTTGTAAACCTCATATGCAACAGCAATGATGATATATAATATTGTTGTTTATGTATGCGTAGAAATTGTAAATGAGTATTGTTGTTATATATTATTTGTAATACTATGTTAATTATTTATCATCATTATATGTGAACATATCATGCATATTATTTCGGTAGTAAGTGCCTGGCTTGATCTATAATTTTGAAGTTTTAACAGTTGGGATGAATGAAAAACTTTCTGCTGCTATGATTTTACGATGTGCTGCTTTTGTAAATTTACATAAATTCAAGTGTATATACAAGTATGTATGAGTTTATGTGACACTCTGATTTATTCTAGTTTGTTGTTTGTATGTTTCAGTGCAACTGCTACTTGGATCACATCAATTATCTGCGTTGTTGCGAATATCATTCAAAAGATAAAAAAATGGCAAGTTTAGTTACAAGAAGACAGTCTGTTGGAAGTCACCCACCTCGAATAATAATTCCTGCCAGGCATAGTAAAGATGAGGATGATATTATATATGATGATAGCCAGTCACCTATATTTGAGGCGGATACACCTGAACAGTTGGCAGTTACGCCTCCTATTCCAGCTGGATTTACTCCAGACTTACAACCTATCACACCACCAGTCTGTGATGGCAGAAATGATAAGGTGCTGCAAATTGGGAAATACCTACTAGTGGCCCTATTGGACAATAATGTGTACAAAGCTGTAAATATTCATACAAATGAAGAAAAAGTGTGCAAGGTGAGAGTGCTATATATTTTTCCCACAAGGTCTTTGATTTGATTCATTTTAAAATTGATAGCAATTATGATTGATGATTGGTACACTGGACGCTTTGGTTTTGACAAAAACTGTCGACTTTCTCAAGTATTGAGATATTCAAATGGGAGCAGAAAGATTGATAGGATTGATAGGATACAGTACATACCTGTGAATACCCTCATTATATTATTAACAAAGAACTTGGACTAATCATATATGTATGTTGACTCTCCATTTTGTTGTTCCATTCATTCATCTTGGAATGTGAAAATCATGGGTGGATTTATCATGATGGTGTCATACATCTATTCAAGTGCTGGCGTGTCATGAATACGCCAGCACTTAAATCCGGTCATTTAATGGAAACACCCAGTGTTTGAGAAACTGGATTTTGAATGGCTTAGCTGACGCCAAACAACCAATATATAGTATCTTTGTACATTCACCGCTGCTGCTATTGCAATTTGCACAAGTATTTGTGGTGCAGCTAGCAAAAATATAATTATAGCGTGTAAAGAACTTGTTGTGAACAACAAACACCTACAAGGATCTTCAGCTGAGCCAACCTACAAATATTCCCATTTATTTTGTAATCTGACCAACAAGTTCTTGTGGCAAAAAAATCGAATTGATGATGCGTCTTCTCGAGCTACTTTTCACACGCTTATCAAACTATGGATGTCAGTTTCATAATCAACTGCTCATTTTTTTGTTTCAGGTTTTCACCCAAGAGAACTACAGATCTAAAATAGCAGCGTACTGTAGGCTCTACGAGAACAGTTCAGTTGTGGAGATTAATGAAATCATTCAAGGCAACCGATTTGTCTACGTATTTTTTGACAAACACTATGGAGATTTACATTCCTACGTACGGAGTAAAAAACGGTTGAAGGAGGATGAAGCTGTGAGGTTATTTCAGCAGATCGCGGAGTCGGTGGCTCAGTGTCACGATTCTGGAGTAGTCATCAGAGATCTCAAGTTACGCAAGTTTGTTTTCACAGACAAAGAAAAGTGAGCATTTATTGCGAGTATTCTCCCCTGGCCCTCTGTTCTTTTTTATGTTGGTGCTATTGCTAGTTGGAAGAAGGGTACAGTGTGTCTATGGCCATTTCCACGAGAACCTCAGTTTTGATATTAACAAAAAGCCAAGTAATGGCATATTGAAATCGCTTAAGGAAATGACATTGCCACCATGTTATGCATCATCGCTAGCATTAATCTGTAATTGGTAAATTCGACACACCCTGCCTTACCCTAGCCAACAGTTACAAAATGTTACCACCCAATGGTTCTTTGTTGCTAAGCTGGAAGTTTGACTGGTGTCTTGGTCTTGTCTAGCCGTAATCTTTGTTCTCTGCCGTGGAGTTCAGAGAGTACAACATTCTTATTGAAGCTATGGCAGCTAGTACCTCTAGCTGTGATCATTCGGTTTTTGAAATCAACTGCGTAAGATGAAAGTAGGAAGATATTTGCTGTTAGGGGTGGAGTGGTGTTTTTGCTGTGTAATGAATGAATGCTAGCGAGTGGATTGCGTCAGGCAGTTGCTAACGTGCCTATGACCATGTTGTTTATACTGATTGCGCAATCAATATCCTTTCCTCTGCCTTGATGCCAAATTAGTGTTGTACTGAGAAATTGATGTATTGCATCATCTTGTGTATAGGTTAGTTGCTCTGTTGGCGTAGAAGGATATGCCTAGTGATGATTGCATTTCTGATAACATTACTCGCTATAATGCATTGAAGAGAATGTATTGAACAACTCGTGTTTTGTAGAACTAGGATACAGCTAGAAGGTCTAGAGGACAGCCACTTGCTTGAAGAAGATGCCGATGATATTCTCAAAGACAAACAGGGCTGCCCGGCTTACGTTAGCCCTGAAATACTGGAGTGTGCCCAATCAGGGTACTCGGGCAAAGCCTCAGATCAGTGGAGTTGTGGGGTTATGCTTTATACGATGCTCATCGGCCGTTACCCTTTTCAAGAATCTGAACCTACAAAGCTGTTTGAGAAGATCAAACTAGGGAATTTTACTATTCCCAACATAGCGTCAAGCAAAGCAAAATGCTTAATACAAAATTTATTACGCAGAGACGCTTCTGATCGGCTAACAGCGAATGAGGTGCTAAGACACCCATGGCTGCGGGGTGGAGCATCCTCCCGTGTAATGAATACACACGCTGCCAGCAGCAGGCAATGCGCTAATGATCACATAGTGCCTGACAGCTACATCTCATCTGAGCTAGTATAGTGTTTTGTGCACTTGCTAGCACCTTTAGGAAACAGGCTTTGCGTTAGCAAATAAATGCCACGCCCTCCATTTTTCTCACATGTTACAGATGATATATTTTCTACCTATCGTTGTGCTGGATTTCTCTTTGGTTGGTTACTTTTCCAGCACTAAATTGGTTATTGATAAATTATTGGTTGATAATTACCTAATATTGTTTCAATAAAATGGAAAAAATTGCCGAGTATGTGTGTGTAATTGAATTTGTGTATTTAGGAATGTACGGGACATACGGGACATGGAATGTGGCTACAAAAAGTTTACACAGAGAATAAAAATAATACAAGGAAAATTTACTCAAAAAAGAAAAAAAAATTGTGGAATGTATAGACATATACTGTGTATATAGCTGTATATATAAAAATATGCTCATGTTGTCGATGGATCATATATAGCCCTTGATATATCGGAATTGATCTATAATGAACGGTGCTGTGGACCAATTCCTGGCCCTCATTCAATGCACTGAATCCGACTACACAAATGTGGAGTTGTTGGCCCTGTTAGCAGGACGAGGTACGGCTCTCAGTCTATCTGGGTAGTCTATGTCACTCTCATCATTTCTACTCTGCAAACAATTTCAATGACATGCGTGTAATTTGATCAGGGATTGGCTTTTTGCCATTGGCAGCAATGACCTCCACACATGTGGGTTGCACATTTAACCTTTGGCAGCTACTGTAGCTGTTAGCATTGGATAGGACAATTTAATTAGAAATTGGCAGGCGAATGGGTAATGCAGAAATTGAGGAGAAAATGAAATGTAATAGCTACCTATGTAACAATGCTACATACATTTACCAAAACAGGCATTGCGTAAGTGATGAATGCTATTGGCCGATACGAACAAGTAAACAAACCATAAGCAAGTAAACAATACTACTTTGAAAACATGTTTTGGAATCAAGTATATATAGCCATTTCATAATCAATAATTTATGTGGGTCAAGTGGGCATACAGGCAGGTAGTGCAGCTGAGGCATAAAGTACAAGAATGCATCTGTGACACATTTGTGAGGAATGGGAGATCACTTTATGGCTAGAAGTTCTCTTTTCAAAGCGCCTCGCTAGTCAAGGGCCTCTCAACAACGACATACAAAAGTAATCCTTCATAATCAGAAGGCTGGGATTCAACAATAGAGAGATGTCCGCAAGGAATCTCCACGCCTAACAATTTTAATTATTTGTGCAGCGGAGCCAATTTAATATCTGGAAACACTTGACAGCTCCACCAATCGAAACTAGGTAGAGAAGCTCCCATGATGTAGAATGGAACAATAACACCTGGTTGGCTTACAACGAGTGCTCACAGAGGGCAACCATCGATCATAAATCATCTATTTAGAACATTCCCATAAAACTGTACTTGCTACTGATTCATCAAACTGAGAGATTATATCATAGGCATACAGTGTGTGGTGTAATGCGGTGATATGTCTATGTTATACATACACTCTATGGTGTAATACGGTGATATGTCTATGTTATACATACACTCTATGGTGTAATGGGGTGATATGTCTATGCTATAGCTATACGTACACTCTATGGTGTAATGGGGTGATATGTCTATGCTATAGCTATACGTACACTCTATGGTGTAATGCGGTGATATGTCTATGCTATAGCTATACGTACACTCTATTGTGCACTACAGTTATATGTCTATGCTATAGCTATACGTACACTCTATTGTGCACTACAGTTATATGTCTATGCTATAGCTATACGTACACTATACTGTGCACTACAGTTATATGTCTATGTTATACACTGTGTTGTAATACGGTGATATGCCTATATTATACATACACTCTGTGGTGTAATACAGTGATATGTCTATATTATACCCTCTATGGTGTAATACAGTGATATGTCTATATTATACCCTCTATGGTGTAATACGGTGATACATCTATGCTAGACACTCTAAGGTATGATATGGTGACACATCCATGGAATAGACCAACTTACCAAGTAAAGTGTTCTAGATGTTGGTGCTGCTTGATAGGAAGAGAGATTAGCCTGTTGATTAGGGTTTGCACCAGCGTAGTATTGTGAGGGTACTCTGGGCTGTGCGACAGGTGTGGGAGCAGGGGCTGGCCTCTACAACAAGTACATGCATGCTATGAGTGAGTGACTGGAGTGTATACAATGGAGATATACAATGGAGATATACAATGGAGATATACAATGGAGATATACAGTGGATACCTCCACGACATACTCAACTGAACTCTAGTCTAGTTGTCAACATTTATTTGATTCACCATGAAACTGTTGAGTAGCATTAGTTCCTGGTTGGTGGGGAACGGGGTAGAGCATAGGATGGTATAGGGAGGGGTGGAGGATGCAACAAGAGCTGGGGGGGGGGGGGGGGGGGGTTGAATCAGTTGTGAGAGCACAACTCTGCTATATACTAGGAATGTTTAGGAGACGTAATACAGGTAGACCTAATCAGGCGCATATGAGGGACTTTGAAACTAATGCTATACAACGACAGAGAATGTATGCTGGGTCTGATTTCAATAAACAACTTGAGGGAGGGAGCATGTAGTAAGTTTTTATCTCGCTTGAAAGAGGTAAAATCTGCTGTAAAATAGACTGAGTCCCTATTTGCAGGCAAAAATCCATAGTAGCGATTTTTTTGTCAAAACAAAGCAGATTGGCAACAAAATTTTTTCCTATAAACGTAGAAAAAGTTGTAAAACCGTGAGATTAATGATGATATGGATTTGTGATAATAATAAATAATTACAACCAAAATTTTTGTGACTAAGCGTTTTTCAGTGTATCTCGGATTTATATTAAATCACATTAGTTCTAAATAGGTTTAACTTCAAATCACTTTCAAAATATGTAATTGAAACTATTTTAACTGTTATAAATAGTTGATTAAACAAAAATATTATCTAATTGAATAATATAAAAGGACTGAAGCAGACAAAGTAGAGATATTGCAGTCAAGTAACAGACCTGAGCAGCTAGAGGTCTGTTAGACTGCACGCTAGCAGTGTTGATGTACTTGTGCTCCGATAGTGGCAACTTCTCCTTACGTGGCGTAACTGCATCGTCCCCTCTGAGCGATGGCTGGCTGTTGTTATAGCTACAAATAGTACATCAAACATACACGCACATAGATATACACATGCATAGACATACGCAGAGACATACACGCACATAGATATACACATGCATAGACATACACATAGATATACACGCACATAGATACACACATGCATAGACATACGCAGAGACATACACGCACATAGATATACACATGCATAGATATACGCATAGATATACACGCACATAGATATACACATGCATAGACATACACGCACATAGATATACACATGCATAGACATACGCAGAGATATACACGCACATAGATATACACATGCATAGACATACGCAGAGACATACACGCACATAGATATACACATGCATAGACATACGCAGAGACATACACGCACATAGATATACACATGCATAGACATACGCAATGACATACACGCACATAGATATACACATGCATAGACATACGCAGAGACATACACGCACATAGATATACACATGCATAGACATCCGCAATGACATACACGCAGATAGATATACACATGCATAGACATACGCAGAGACATACACGCACATAGATATACACATGCATAGACATACGCAGAGAAATACACGCACATAGATATACACATGCATAGACATACGCAGAGACATACACGCACATAGATATACACATGCATAGACATACGCAGAGACATAAATGAGATACATACGATGCATACTCACTCTAAATCAAGTGACATAAAGTCGTTGTTCTCCCGTTCCTTGCCCACGTCCCCACATATACACGCCAGCACCCCACAGTTCATTGAACAAAAGCATATCATGTCCACGGCCACCAATATAATTAGCAGTGCTACTACTGCTATAATTATGATGTAATGCAGTTCCAATGCCAGAGTGGAAGTGCTGCTAGCAGGGGGAGCCAGAGTGGAAGTGCTGCTAGCAGGGGGAGCCAGAGTGGAAGTGCTGCTAGCAGGGGGAGCTTCTACAATATAATACATTACATGTAACTAAACCACATACAAGCGTATACATATACACTATATAATACACATAATATGTGTTATATTGCAGCTAGGAGATTGGTGATACATGTATATGTACACTGTATATAATATATACAGTGTACATATACATGTATCACCATACTCCTAGCTGCCGTCTGTACAGATCTGAAGCAGGCAGTTGCATTGGGTAGCGTTGGGTGTGGCTACATTCCAGGGCTATACCAAAGTTGACAGTAGGCCAAATAAATTGAAAGGGATAAGATTGATGAATGAGCTCTGATATAGTGCCCTGTTTCCATGGCAAAGTAATCATCCATATTGAGTACAATGAAACTTGCAGCGATGTAGGGTGTAACCAACTGGTCATCTACCCATGCAAATGGTTGATATCGTAACCAGATTGTTGTGCACAATATACTATGTACAAGTGTATACTATACAAAGAAAGTTGTACAAAACTAAGCTAACACGTTATACGTATATTGTTCATTGAGTCTCCACTCAACCGATACAGCTGGCTGGCAGGCGATTATAAAATGGGCGTAACTCATCCACTCCCGTTTTATTAGCATGGGAAGAACAAAGAGTAGAGGAATGTGCGAGTGTTAATGAGCCTTACACGTCCGACACCAGCAGAGGATATAAGAGATAGCAGGCGCGGTATTACATCACAAGTAAACTTGAAGTGAAGGGAAAGCCAGGAAAAGTCGAGAGAAAGCAAATAGAAGGCGAAAGGGAGGACAAGACATGTGGGAAAGGAAGTGAGAGGCCTAATGAGGGGGGGGAGAAGGTGTAGCACACAACATCAGAGGAAGAAGGAATCCTAGTTTAACAAATAGAGTTCAAACAAAGTTCACACAAAAACCTAGAATTCTATCGTCCCTTATCATTCATATACTTGCTTGTTTTGCATATCAACAGCTGATTGTATGTTTGCCCAGCGTGTGATTCATTTAATTTCCTTTATTCACATTTTCCATAGCCGACTACATCATCCTTTATTTACACATTAGCCTGAGTGCTCCAACTGATTACATAGGATGCGCCCACACCACCTAACCAGTTCACAAGCAATCTTATTCAGTGCAAGTGTACCGTACCTCGGCACTAATATTAAAGGTTGACAGTGGCAGAAGTTCAAATCAATAGTTGCTAGCCAATGAAGGTGTGTGATCACTTTGTGAATTGGATTTTTGTGTCAAACGTGACATGATCAAGTCATGCATCAACTGGGTAGTGGTAGTAGTAGCAGTCTTATTATTAGTAGTAGTAGTAGTAGGAGCAGTAGTAGTAGTAGTGGTAGTAGTAGTAGCAGCAGTAGGAGCAGTAGTAGTAGTAGTGGTAGTAGTAGTAGCAGCAGTAGCAGCAGTAGTAGTAATATTAGGAGCAGTAGTTGTAGTAGTAGTAGTAATAATGGTAGTAGTAGCAGTAATAGTAGTAGCAGTAGTAGTAGTAGTGACAGTAGTAGTAGCAGTAGTAACAGTAGTAGCAGCATTAGTTAGAAGCAGCAGTAGTAGTAGTAGTAGTGACAGTAGCAGTAGTAGTAGCAGTAGTAACAGTAGCAGTAGTAATAGTGACAGCAGCAGGAGTAGTAGTAGTAGCAGCATTAGTTAGAAGCAGCAGTAGTAGTAGTGGTGGTAGGAGTAGAAATGTAAAGGTGTAGGCTGCCCCAAGAGTAAAAATGCACAGCACTAGTAATGACAGCAGTAGCAAAAAGCCGTACCTCCAAGCGTATAGAAAGTGGCCAATGGAGACTGTTCCCTAGACAGACCCTTCGAGTTTCTGGCCTGCACCTTCAGTTGGTAGCTGGTGCCAGGCTTCAGGTCTGGAATGGACCAATATGGAGAGCCAGTTGAGACATCCCTACTCTTCCACTCCGTCTTGCCGGACTGCACACAGACATATAATTATATATTTGTACAATGGCCCATACACTGTGTAAAGGAATGCTCGGCAGGACTAGCCAATGTCGGAAGTAGAGATGAAAAGTGGTGTCCATAACCTCAACTTTGTGAATTTTGGTAAAAGGATGTTGGCTAAGGTACCGTGATACAACTTGGTTAAACAGATTTTGGTAAATGGTTTGCCAATGATAATTAATTTATTTGGTGAACAAGCAAAGTAAACCAATATCAACAAATAACTAGTAACAATCACATATTATTATCAAAACCATTTTGGTCACTCAATTGCTAATAAATAAAAAAATACAAAAACAACGAGCCAATGGAATAAATGATAGTAGTACAAAAATAAGAAATAACAAACTTTCAATGAAAAAAATAATATATTAATCTATTTAATATTTCATCATTAAACTATTTTCGAATATTTTGTTACAGGCGCGAAAAAAATTAGTGCATAGCAGTTGATTAACTCGATAAACTTCATTTTCATTCAATCACTTCAAATGCTTCCAACATTTCAACGATGATATCATGAATATAGGCGATGAGAAAAACTGAAACTCTGAAAAATGGCTCCTTGTAAAATGGTCCTTTGGTGTTAGTAAATTGACGTAGATGTTAAACTATGTGTATGTCGATAATGAAATGTAGAGGTCTATGGTATAGAAATACAAAATGTAACGACAGCACTTTCATTGCTGGAAGACACAATAAAACACATTTTGCGATGCTATGTGATATCAAATAAACAATCCAACCAGAGAAGTTTGAAAAGTTCGAAAAGCAACAAAGTTTATTACACTGTTTATTATTACTAAATTATTAATTATTACTATTGTCGTTATTAATTATTATCATCACTGATTAGTATTATTAATACAATAAAAAATGACGATAATTATTAAAGGGACTAACACTTTTGATCGGATGCAATTTAATTTAAACTCTTTCACCTTGAAATGAATTTAAAAAACTCATAGGGAGTTGCCCTCTCGCCCGTGAGAGGATCCTTATAGGCGCAGTCAGCACTGACGATAAAGCGAGTGTTTAAAATTTTGGCTCAGTTGTATAAAAAAAGTAGGGTCTCCCAGATATTGGCATTGTGCAGAGACTTTTGTGATTTACAAAAAATGAGGTTGCAACAAATTCTGATTTTTTTGGAGTTATTTTTTTCAAATCAGTAACTTTTTCATCTCTGGTAATATCGCTAATATGTACACAATGACCTTCACTTGACATTGTTTTGTGAGCAAAATAAAAAAAATTGAATAATTTTCAGATTAAAAGTGAAGCAATCAATATTATAGTTTGTTTTATAATATTTTGAGATGAAAAAACTGCATTGCCGAAATTATGTTGTTTTTTTGCTACAACAATGATAATAATTTAATCTTAAATACTTGCTATCTTCCCGAGAATAAAACTTGAAAGCACTAAAAAATAATAATAAAGAATTTTAGAAACTAATTTCAAATTTAAAACTATGAAAATGTTACAATTACTTGTTTACATGTACTATAAAATATTATAACAGAACTGCCGCTTGCAGATAGTCACTTCTGTCCAGTAGGCAGACCTCCACAGACCTCAATAAATTTATAGCATTTTTTGTTGCTTCATGTTGAATTTCTCAATAGTTTTACAACTCTACACCCAGAATGCGTCTTGAAAAGCCCGTCCTATGCCCTTTAATAATAATAATTAATAATAATGAAACAGGCCAACCAATAGTAATAGCCAGTATTACTATTGATTCATGATGCTATAATTCACATCACTATTTTTCTTACAGCTATGATAACTGTTTTAGTATTTTTAGCATTAATAATGAATAAATTATTTCGTTTTCAGTTTATCGCTACAATCATATAATAATATATGGAATACAGCGATTCAATTTTGTGACGCTAACTAATGATTATAACACTCTCAAGTATATTAATACTATCTGTCATTTTGGCTTGTAAAAATCTGAACTAACCAAATTGACTATTTATTTAAAGCGTAAAAAATAATTATTAGCCCCAAAAATGTGGCCAAACCTATTACATACTGCACTTCCCAAACCTATTACATACTGCACTTCCTAAACCTATTACATACTGCACTTCCCAAACCTATTACATACTGGAGTTACCAAAAATTGAAAACACCAACAAAAATCTAAGGACATCCGTACCGACATTTACTTTGTTTTCTCCTGCCTGCACTGACACAAGCAGCAAGCAAGCAATTGAGGAGGCTTACCTCTTTCCAGCTGACCACGTACTCAATGATACGCTCCCCTCCGTCTTCTGGCTCTAACCACAACACAAGATGGCTGACAGAGGAGAGAGCCTTCTCATTGGATGTTATAACAATGACATCGGGCACAGCTGCAACAGTGAAGCTGCCATTGAGTGACAAAAAGAAAGTGGCCGAGAAGAACTCCCAGCAAGTGGCCATTAACTACGGTAGTTATAAATTAGTGATCGTGTATAAAACTGACTGGACTGCAGAGTTGAGGCAATGAGGCTGTTAGGGGTGGCGCTACGCCCCCGCTCATTCATGGCGTAGACTTCTATCTTGTACGACACGGCAGCTTCTAGATCATCGAGTGTCATCTTCGACTTTTCCTCTACAGCAACGGGTCAGAATCATTGTTAGCAACAACATTATACTATTTCTGTTCATACACCAATATAATATTATGACTATTATTCTAATACCACATCACCAAGTAGCATACACTAGAGTTATGTCCCCCACAATAAAATACACAAGAGTCAAGTTCCCAGTAGAACACAATACTTATATTCCCTGGTAGAACACACGGGTTATGTCCCCGCTAGTAGTATACACAAGAGTTATGTCCCCCATTAGAATACACAAGAGTTATGTCCCCCAGTAGAATACACAAGAGTTATGTCCCGCAGTCAAATACACAAGAGTTATGTCCCCCTCAGTAGCATACGCAAGAGTTATGCCCCCCCAGTAGTATACACGGGTTATGTCCCCCCAGTCAAATACACAAGAGTTATGTCCCCCTCAGTAGCATACGCAAGAGTTATATCCCCTCAATCAAACAAACAAGAGTTATGTCCCTCAATCAAACAAACAAGAGAGTTATGTCCCCTCAATCAAACAAACAAGAGTTATGTCCCTCAATCAAACAAACAAGAGTTATGTCCCCTAAGTCACATACACAAGAGTTATGTTCCCCGAGTAGTACACACTGTAGTACAAGTCCCTGGTTGAGGTAATGTAGACAGGAGTTGCTCTACCTTACACACTACTTGACCGCAAAACTAACCAAGCGTGAAAAGAATCGTTTCCTGAAAGTTGTTGGTGCCATGCTTGCTGTAGAGTATCTCAAAAGCTATAGTTGGTATGCAGTTGTCTTCTACCGGTGGTTCCGCTGACAAAAAGATCTTGCGAGGCGTTCTCTCTGTGACATTCACCGATCTGACTCGCCCTGGAAACTCCGCCTTCACCACCTTTATAGTATAATCCACTGAGCCAAGGTTGTTGGTGGCCTTGGGGAAATAGTTACCGGTTGGTTCATACGCACCTTGTATCCCATCCTTTGTCATCTTCCAATTGATCTGTGTAAGACAGCAAGTAACAGTCTCAACTGTCAGTAAGACAGCAAGTAACAGCCTCAACTGTAAGTCACACAACAAACACGCCCAACAAACCAACGCGCACACCGAGCCATTCACTTACCTGCAGATTTGCCATCCACTCGTCGCGCCTGCCGTTCTCCCAATACGGTTCAAAATATATTTTGAAAGCATCCTCATCGACTGATATCTGGCGCCCATCACCACGAGCCCATGAAACCGATGGTTGGGGATAACCTGACAGCAACGCTGTCACATTCCTCGGGTGATCTTCCCAGATGCATTGTGTAGATAACTCTGTTGTCATCAATTCATAGTGTGGTTTGTCTACAACGGGTACAATGTGGTAGTATATCATATGGAGAGATTGCGTAGATACAAGCGATGGCAGATACGATGTGGAAACTCACGTTGTATAATGATATGCATATTGGTTTGGTTGTGGCCAGCTGCGTTCTCTGCTATACACGTGTAGTTGGCAGTGTCGTTAGGGGTGGTGTTATCTATTCTAATCACCACCTCCTGAGGTATAATTAGCTGATTCTCTGCCTGGGCAGGTGTAGACTTCTCAAACACATATATTCTTGGGTCGCTCTATAAACAGGAAATGATCGCTGTACGAGCTTAGCCTGTGTATCACACCACAACATATGCCCTGTTGTGATTAGTTATTAATGAAAAACTATACAAATGCAATGCCAATACTGATCCAATGCTTTTTAAAATAAAAAAATATTTCTGTGTAATCACCTCAAAGCATTTCGTAAATCGAATGTAAAACATTTAGCTGACAGATAAACCTTTCACTTGCGATCTATAAAGCGTACAGTGATGAGTGTACTAAAGTAACTTGAGTAATAATATAGACAAAAGAAAATTTAACAGTTTGATCAAAAAATTTTTGAGTTTGTTCCTCTTTTTTGTTGGTTACCAATCATATTAGTGACGCACCAAAACAATTCTTCATCTTTCTAGAGAACAAATTTTTTTCCCACGTATTCAATATTAACAAATAGCAAAATGGTTGGCATGATATCAGGGAAATTTCAGATAATTACTTGGTGATTCGTAACAGAAAAAACTCCAACTCAAACCGATCAATGTTGCTTTTTATAATTTTTCTTCAAGAACGTAACACTCCACTTTATTTATGGTTCTTTTGGAAGCCCAACTATTTATTTATTTTACAATTATTGGTAACTTATGTGGCCAGAAGGTCTTTAAACTTGACCAACATCAATCTTTCATTGTCAACATATATGATTAACTTATGATGCATCGAGTAGATTGGTTGGTAGGACAACTCCTTAGCTTTATCAACTACTGTTTGCATTCAGCAAACAACTCGTAGGTTCAAACTAATAAGACTAAAATCAGCGCTTGTGTCAATTGAGAAAACTGGCTATTGACAAGCCGATGTCCACTTAACTGGAGGATTAAATGTTGAAGATGAGCGCATTAAAATCCCCTCTTGTCTATCAGCTAACAGTGATGCCTACAGGTGAGACACTGCAGCCAGTATATGTGCTATCTGAGGGAACAAATACACAATGTAGGGGTATGTGTGGCTGAGAGACACTAGTAGAGGTCAATGACACTCACCGGCTGTCTACCGTTGACATAGCGATAAGGATATCCCTCACGTTGGAAGAACATTTTAGCATTGGGTTTTGCCTCGCTCTGGCAAATCATTTCAACAGTTTCTCCTTCGTGAGTCTCTGTCTTGTTTAGGTTGACACTGTCAGAGAACACTGGGAATACTGCAATTTAAATAAAATATAATTACTGCGTACGTTATACACAACACATATAATATAATACATAGAGTTATACATAGAGTTATACATACACTGTACTTCAAAGTAGAGTTTGCCATAGATCTTGCCCGCTCTATTGCTAGCCTCACACCAGTACCACTGTTCATCCTCTAGCTGTACATTTAATATGGTTAGATCTCCCCCTGATTGGGAGGCTCTGAACCTGTCTCCAAGTGTATCCACATCCTGGCCTGTATTACTCTCTTTTGTGCCCTACAACAGAGCAATGGTACATGTACTGTATATACTACATTAGTAGCTCTACAACAACAGAGCACTGGTACATGTACTGTATATACTACATTAGTAGCCCTACAACAACAGAGCACTGGTACATGTACTGTATATACTACAACAACAGAGCATTGGTACATGTACTGTATATACTACATTAGTAGCCCTACAACAACAGAGCACTGGTACATGTACTGTATATACTACATTAGTAGCCCTACAACAACAGAGCACTGGTACATGTACTGTATATACTACATTAGTAGCCCTACAACAACAGAGCACTGGTACATGTACTGTATATACTACATTAGTAGCTCTACAACAACAGAGCACTGGTACATGTACTGTATATACTACATTAGTAGCCCTACAACAACAGAGCACTGGTACATGTACTGTATATACTACATTAGTAGCCCTACAACAGAGCAATGGTACATGTACTGTATATACTACATTAGTAGCCCTACAACAACAGAGCAATGGTACATGTACTGTATATACTACATTAGTAGCCCTACAACAACAGAGCAATGGTACATGTACTGTATATACTACATTAGTAGCCCTACAACAACAGAGCAATGGTACATGTACTGTATATACTACATTAGTAGCCCTACAACAGAGCACTGATACATGTACTGTATATACTACATTAGTAGCCCTACAACAACAGAGCACTGGTACATGTACTGTATATACTACATTAGTAGCTCTACAACAACAGAGCACTGGTACATGTACTGTATATACTACATTAGTAGCTCTACAACAACAGAACACTGGTACATGTACTGTATATACTACATTAGTAGCCCTACAACAGAGCACTAGTACATGTACTGTATATTATATACAATATCATCTCATTGATTGCATCCGCATACTTGAACTTCAATAAAAAACTCGTTTCCATCGTTATTAGATCTATGAGCTTTATGTATTACTGTTAGTGAAAGACAACTCCAAAGTTGGACATTACACCCTGGCCCTAAGTGCAGAAATCAAAGTGTGGTCAGCCGTTTCCAGCGCTATTTTATATAAGGACAACTCCACTGGAGCCAAATTTCACAAACGGTCATATAAGTCATCATTGGCTGAAATAGTTTTTACTCATTTATTCAATATTTGTAGCGTAAAATGAATTTCTTTTTGCAGTAATACCTCTGTGAACGAGTTTTGTTTCAATGTAGCAAAAAAAATTATTTTATTCAGTGGAGTTTTGGAGTAAAATTTTGTTTAAAACCTTTAACCGTCACTGGAGCCTCCACTGGAGCCAGGAGTCATCTCCCCTTCGTATGAAGAACTCTATATCGAGCGGTACCGCATATTGATAAGTTTGCCGACACGTTTACTAATGATTATGTGCCCTATAATGCAAAAACGTTCGTTTTCATCACAGTGACTTTACGTGCCCTTTTGTAATGGTATGCAGGGCGCACAGTCGCGTTATTTACCATCCATGCGAGAGACAACCGAAGTGCCACTTGGTTTTGCGGCAAAAACGAAATAATAATAAAACGAGTGGAATGTTTGTTATTTATTTTTAACTAGTATTTATTATTATTCATCAATATCTGACTAAATAACAAAAAACTCGTTGTAGACTACTCTAAAGTGAACTGTAAACAATGTGAAAAAGTAGTATGCTCATTTTGAAAAAAAATAATTGATTTCATCGGTACAGTAAAAAATAATTATTTTTTTGGAGTATTTAATGTTATTATTATTATTATTATTATTATTTCAACTACTTTGAGATTATAATTATATGAATAAATTTTGGCTATTACTTATATCTAAAGTTGTTATTTATTTAAAATTTGATATGAAAGTCGAATGGTAGAAGAAAAATAGTTTATAATTCCTGTTTTTTAATAATACAAGTGCTAATATAAGCACTATATTTCGGCCCTTATTACTTAGCTTAAATTAAAAATTTTTTGTTTAAAATTCCCAGTGGGCTAGGAGACATCCTGAGCTTTCAGATGAGTGGGTGTTTTAAGCTCTACCTTGTCAATTTACAGAGTTATTAGCTGTTGAAATAGAGCCTTTTCTTTATAAGTTATAGTGTAATCACTCAAGCATTTGGCTCCAGAGGGTCACGTGACAAGGGGAGTTGGCCACACTTTGATTTCTGCACTTAGCCCTGGCCACAGTACATTGTCCGCACACAAACGTGTAAATTATGCCAAATAACTATTATACCTACAGTATTAACCAAACCGATGACTTACCAGGTACCATTTATACGTTGGTGGAGGCGTTGATGATGCACTGCACAAAATGCGAGCATCTTTGTAGGCGGGTACCGGTAGAATTAACTGGGGCCTTGATCATCACTGGACGACCTGGTAATACAAAACTCATAGAAGTATCTCATATAAAATAATACTAGCTAACATTTGTACAACGGGTGTTAATTTTGTGATACTTTTATGTTACTGTAAAATTTTGTTGTTTCGATGTTTTAAGCAGGTTTCTCTTGCAATCCAAAATAGATCTCACCTAACAAAATAACTAAAAAATCTTTTGCCAATTTTAATCAGCAGTATATTTATACAAATACAGGAAGCGCAATGAAGGCCAGTATATTTATACAAATACAGGAAGCGCAATGGAGGCATTGAAAATGGAGCGCAACCAAACAGAGACCAAAACTTTACTGCAAATGATTAAAAAATCAACTTATTGTAAGCTGACATCCACATGACCATGTTTTTACCTCGACTTGTCTGGCTGTCAAGTCAATGGAGTATCCAGTAGGGACAAACTTGCACAAGTGATAATCCATTTGAAGAAAGGTGAGAGTATTCCATGTGAATTGAATGACCAGTACTTAACGTATAGAGTGTAGTCTAAGACGAATAGCCTCAGTTAAGTCACTACAATACCAACTTACTGACAACGTCCACAGAAATCTTCTTAGAAATGACACGGCCGTCTGTAACTCCAGTAGCTATACACTCATACTCGCCGGCATCTGTAGTCTCCACATTGTACACTATCAAACCATCACGAACCTCTTCGTACTTGGGGTTTTCTGACAATAAAATACCATGCGGTATTGTATCGACACATCTTATTGGCTACTGTATATATGGAGGACCAATCACATCGACTTTAAATGAGTCACCAGTAATACTGACTAACGGTTATGTATTGGCTGTTGTTTATAGCAGTGACCAATCAAAACCCACAACAGCTCGCAATAGATAAATAAATGCCCACCAATAGAGTCAATTTGTAGCGCGTTAAACTGCCAATCGACGGATGGGGAAGGTTGCGCTTGTGCCAGACATTCAATCTTATAGTTCTCTCCGAGAATAAGGATCTGCTCAGCCGGGGCATTGACAGTCAAACCGACTACAAGATTACATAACGCTAGTTAAATAAGCTACGCATAAAATCAAAAGCTTATAAAATAATATATAATATGACAGTAGGCGTAGAGTACCATAAGCCTGCAACTCAAAGCTCCAGTAGGACGGAATGTTATCCACTCTGCCTGTGCAGTTATACACTCCGGTGTCTATGTCCTTGAGGTTAGAGACAAACAACTTGAGGTTATTACCACTCGCCTGACTGTATATCCTACAGACAAACTGACGTTACTGGATGTGCCGGATTGTGAAAAGACTCAAATCAGTGAGGAAGACATACTGCGCGTTTGAAATAAACAATTTCAGCAAAAAAACTGCTATGGATGCCAATGCCAGATAATGGGCAACTTCACCACCGGTAGAAAGTCTAAACAGTTTGGATATTTTTTTTAGATCAAAATATGTAATGATTGAAATAACGATATCAAATGTTAAACTTTTATCCATATTTTTTAAAAATGTATAAAAAAAAGAAATTAGTTGACTTTTAAAGTATAATGAATGCGACTATTTGTAACTTGTGAAAAGTAAAAAATGAAAATTAAAAGTACTGATTAGAGTGAGAAAATAAGCGAGAGGAACTTGGACAAGAATGAACGCTGACAAAAATAAGCACAGACTAACTGTGCCGATTGTGCAATGAAAGAACAATATTTTACTATTTGTTTTAAAAAGGATAAAACTTGGTTCCAGGTGAAGTAATAAATATTACTTTCAAATTTATGCAAGAAACATTCATTTTGGTGAAAATACATGAACTTCTACATTTCTGGACCGAAGGTCACAATAATGTTTCATATGTCGTCACAATTATGTACCCAGTCGTTAAAACAGAACTTTAATTCTTTTCACTGCAAAGCAGGCATTTGATCCCGATGTGTTGACGGTACTAATCTGAGTTTTCCTTGCAATAGTTTCACAAAGGGTTACAAAGAAACTGCTCAAAATTTTCATTGATTATTAGAAAAACAAATTTCAGAAAATGAGCGACGAAGAACCAATACCTTGAGTTTTCCCCATTATCCTCTTCAGGCATTTCTGTTCTTGATAGAATACGTTTTGGCTCACCGCTGGCAGGCCTATACTCATAAGGGCCAAACCACTTTAGGTCAATAGCGCTGGCTGAAGACTCAGGAGAGCATGTGACTGCAATTGTTGAGCCATACTCCTGATAGTTGACTGCCAATGCAGGAATACCTTTGAGCTTTCCTGAAGATACTACACCTACAATTGATCATCCCTATATTATAAGAGGAAGGAGGGACGGAGCAAACGTGTGGGTAGCGTTTGTACAACCAGATAAATAGAGGATGATTGAGCAGTGTATGCATCCATATTATTATTATATATATAAAAGTGTGAAAATTTATATTTTATTCCAGAAATTATATCAATATTACTATTATTATATGACCAAATTCAATATTATCATAGTCATCATCAGTTCGTCATTATTGATCAATGTTATTCTGATCTCATTTCACCAGGAAAAAAACAGCAATTATTTTAATACATTACATCACTTATTAACATTATTTTAATTATTTGTGTTTATTAGTTATTAAATGTAATCATAATTAGTCTAGCGGCCTAGCAGTCGTAATGACAAATACATATACACCTTTTAACGATATTTGTTGTGGTCAACGCCGCAATAATATGATAATTGGATGTGTTTTTTCATGTTTTACCTTATTGATAATAATATAAAACTTGACAGATGTACAAAATTGCTAGCTAACCGTGAGAGGATAATGGCATGATCATAAATATAGATTTCATTAGTTTAACTATGACAATAATAATCATTAATTGTTAAATAATAACAATAATTAGGGAATGTTAATCATTATTATTTATTAATGAAGTAAAGAGATCGTAAAAATTAAATTGTAATTGTGTAAATATGTACTGCTCAGCGTTTTTTTCTTTGAGTAAGCCAAGCATTATATACATGTATGTGTTTGTGATAAACAGATGTACCCTTATGGAAAATTTGAGCTTTTTCAAAGCCAACGAAGAAGCTTGTTTTGCTTGCTATGGATGAAATTGTTAATTATAATGAGTTGATCTGGATGCTCTGAACATACCAGAATTTTTCTGATTAATAGGAGCGAATTCAATGCGCATCACTAACTATACCAGTAGGAGTGTGGCGTCAAGAATAACATGTAAGTAGCTGGTGAAGCGCAGCTGTGTCACTAGCATGCTTAGTTTTAGTAGAGAGCTGAACAAGTTCAATTGCTAAGCACTGAGGCTGAACGAGCCTGTATGAGAGCAGTCGTATCCATCATGTGACAAGCGTAGCCACTAGTATGAGAGTGGAGTGGTACCTCTTTTACAGAGGAGTGGTCTCCTCTTTTCTGCTGTAAGTTGTCTTCCCTCTCTGACAGTCAGGGTTCTATCAACGAATAACGTACCACGTACCAGATTTTCCACCGGACCTGACTCAGGTAGAATGACTCTGACCAGGTGATCAAATCACCAATCCCTGCTCACGCTAGACCGGACTTTTATAACGTGGCCAGACCGCTCAATTTAGTTTGAGCTCACCAGAATGGCCACCAGACTCAGCTGAGCACTCCAGTGTAAAAAGTTGGTATGTGTGGCAAGGCCATTACCCTGCTCTACCAAGGCAGAGAGTTGTCTGCCCTTCATCACAGTCCAGTTTAGAGTGGTCTTTCTTCTCCAAAGGACCGGCTGACTTCATTATTATGATAAACTACACTTATCATTAATCAACCACTATAACACGTTTATTATTATTGCAATTACCAGTGACAATAATAATAATAATAATAATAATCACAAACTCTCATTTGTTACTTATAATATTACGATAATCATCAATGACCGTATTAATTACCAAAAAAATTGCTAACTATTGAAAATTATTGCGCAGTGATATACTAATTATCATTATTGATATTAAAATGAAGAATTACAATATTAAAGCATAACTGCATCGATCACTTTTTTATATTGATTTTCAAAACATCCAGGTCTTAAGCAGCAGATTGGTGTATAGGACGACCCTGTAAGCCCACAGCTCAGGCTTGATTCACAAACTTGCCAAAAAGTCACTGAACCCAAAAGCTTGTCACATCGGTTTAAAGTTGACTTATGGTAACTGTAAATCATGCGCAAATTTATATAAATGAAGTTACATAATCTTTGTTTACAATGAAATCTAATTGAGCAATTCCTTTAGTCTTGAGTCTACTGAAGGCAGTCGCATCAGGAATAGAGAATCCCTATGACAACATATCATCAAAATTTGGTTCTAGGCCTTAATAGTGTGTTTTGCTATTACGTGCCACTTTCCATCTGACTTGAATTTGTACGCTACACACATAAAATCGACATTGGTGGTTTCGGTCAATATGAACGCAATTAGCGTATACACATTTCAAATGATATCGATGTTTGTTGATGATGCAAAGTGAAACTTTCATATGTGAAATGGCAACCAGGGATGACTGCAGGAGTTTTCAGGTGGTCCAACGTGATCGTAAGGATAATCTAATACAATTTTCATTGGAAAACACGAAAAAATTGTTTGTTTTGGTGAGTTGAGGAACAACGAATGATAATCATAGAAGAATAAACAGTAGTGTGGCGAATAAGGATAAATCAAAAGATTATAATAAAAACAAATAGCGGAACCTGATTGGCCAAAATGAACACTGTGCGGGGAGAGGGGAGAAACAAAGATACTTCCGAGTCCAACCTAAAAATGACGTCAATTTTGTGCAGTGTAAAAATTGGCGAGAAATTCTGGAAGGAGGGTATTTTGCAGGCTTTTAGATCAAGACTGAGTAGGCCTAAAGGGTCCTCCAATACATCAATATGCTGCTTAAAACTGGAATATTCAGAAAATCAATCAATGCATTCATGTTTTAAAGTAAAATTATTCATAAAAAAAATAATAATAATAAAAAACAATAAAAAATAACAAACATATTAATAAAAATTGGAAAAAAATATTAATTATTTATTATTATAATTAACAAAGATCAATAAATAATTATAATAAGAAGGCAAATAATAATAATAATAATAAATAATAGTAATGAATGATAAACAACAACGACAATTAATAACAATCGATTTTCGAATGCTAAAAAAATTACAACTAATAATGATAAATAGAACAGCAGCTGTAAAACTTATATTATATGGATTATTATTTCAATAATAATAATGACAATTGTACTAATTTATTAATTATTATTATTTATCATTATTATTATCATAATTATAATAATCATTATCACCATCAATCATCATGAGCCATCCATCCATCCGCCACCGCCGTCGTCATCATCATCGAATTCGATCATCAGTAAGTAAACAATAATAATAACAATAGCAATAACAATAATAATAACAATTAATGATAATAATTAATAAAAATAAATAATCATTATTAATTATTATAAATAATCAATGATAATTATTATTATAAATAATAATGTACAGGAATTTGTGTCTGGGTGGTAGCCACCTGTACACACTCCCGACGTGCTCTACTTCTGCCCAAGTCTACTTACAATAATTTGCTATTATTGTTCGTATTGTCTGGAGAGCCTTTACTGGTTTGTGCATTTATGGGTGCGGCCAAATCCGGCTTGTATGTGTGCTGGCAGTAGGCAATAATTATATCCGAATTATTGGCTGCCTCTGAACCTTTCCAAGGTTCGACAATAATCACTGTCGGGATTATGGTCTAGTTTATAGTTTGTTTCGAACTGTGCTCTGACATTAATTCCTCAGGAATTACTTGTCTAGTTTATAGTTTGTTTCGAACTGTCACTGTCGGCAATAATTATGCTGGAATTATTTGCAGTCGAATCTGGACTCAGTCGAGATTGACAAATAACTTCGTTGTAATTATTGCTAGCTAACTTGTTGGATTCCCCGAATCCGAATTTAGTAAGAGCCGAACTATTAGTGCACTAGGCCTTGTGTTGTAATCCTTGCCTCAGGCAAGGGCTAAGTGCAGAAATCAAAGTGTGGTCAGCCATTTCCAGCACTATTTTATATAAGGACAACTCCACTGGAGCCAAATTTCACAAATGGTCATATAAGTCATCATTGGCTGAAATAGTTTTTACTCATTTATTCAATATTTATAGCATAAAATGAATTTCTTTTTGCAGCTATACCTCTGTGAACATGTTTTGTTTCAATCTAGCAAAAAAAATTATTTTATTCAGTGGAGTTTTGGAGTAAAATTTTGTTTAAAACCTTTAACCGTCACTGGAGCCTTTACTGGAGCCAGGAGTCATCTCCCCTTCGGATGAAGAACTCTATATTTAGCGGTACCGTATATTGATAAGTTTGCCGATACGTTTACTAATGATTATGTGCCCTATAATGAAAAAAACGTTCGCTTTCATCCCAGTGACTTTACGTGACCTTTTGTAATAGTATGCAGGGCGCACAGTCGCGTTAATTACCATCCATATGAGAGACAACCGAAGTGCCACTTGGTTTTGCGGCAAAAAAACGAAATAATAAAACTAGTGCAATGTTTGTTATTTATTTTAACTAATATTTATTATTATTATTCATCAATATCTGACTGAATAACAAAAAATCGTTGTAGACTACTTCAAAGTGAACTATAAACAATGTGAAAAAGTAGTATGCTCATTTTGAAAAAAAATAATTGATTTCATCTGTACCGTAAAAAATGATTATTTTTTTTGGAATATTCAATGTTATTATTATTTAAACTACTTTGAGATTATAATTCTATGAATAAATTATGGTTATTACTTCTATCTAAAGTTGTTATTTATTTATTTAAAATTTGATATAAAAGTGGAATGGTATAAGAAAAATAGTTTTTTGATAATACAAGTGCTAATATAAGCACTATATTTCGGCCCTTATTACTTAACTTACATTGAAATGTTTTTGTTTAAAACTCCCAGTTGGCTAGGAGACATCCTGAGCTTTCAGATGAGAGGTTGTTTTAAGCTGTACCTTGTCAATTTGCAGAGTTATTGGCTGTTGAAGTAGAGCCTTTTCTCTATAAGTTATAGTGTAATCACTCAAGCATTTGGCTCCAGAGGGTCACGTGACAAGGGGAGTTGGCCACACTTTGATTTCTGCACTTAGGGCAAGGGTATACACAGTGAGCCTACAGGGTCACTAAGTGAGCCTAACTCCATGACCGGACACAAAAGGGACGATCTATAACATGTGTCGACATTTGAAAAGTTACGACATTGGTCTATTCATCCATGCTACGTTTCAAATGCGCCAGGAAAATTTCACGTACTTTTGGTGTGATAATTATTTCAACCTTGACCTACTAGTATACTAACCAAAAAGTCGTCTGTGATATCTACACAAAATAATAAAAAGGAAATATTATAAAGATAACAGTTATTATTATTTTACCTCCACCATTCGGCTCCATTCATTAGCAGATATTATCAGAAAACTGTGCTAATAAATATTTCTATCACTTAACAGCTTCAGTTCAATGATATATGTCAATAAATAATATTAGTTATTATCATGATGAACCGCCGTTATTATTCCGTGAGTAGAGCTTTATAGATCGGGTCAGTCCTTCCATGGTAAAGAGAAGAGTCGATCGATCACTGTTTGGTCGATCTTTGAGGAAAGATCGCGACAATTCTAGCGGTCCGCTTTTGCTCGACAATAAATCGATCTTTTGAAGGCTCGCCCTTCCATAGACGTGAAAGGTCGACATAATCGCAAAGATCGGTACAATCTTCGTCATGGAGATAGGCTCAGTGATAGGGCGTACCGTTCTCACTTTCCACCTTAGCGTCGTGCTTGCTAATAGTCGACTTGTCCAGCGCTGGTGGTTTTGTTGCTCCTAGTAGTGCTTGCTTCAAGAGAGAGAAATTCTTCTGAGAGTCAGGCTAACTCTGATATTTATTACACTTACATCAGTTTAAATACAGGGAAGGCGGGTACACATTACAAACCACGCCTGAGCAAAAATATTGGTACAAGCCACGCCTTGCCCTTACAGTCAGCACCCAATTGCAATAATTAAAAATTGTGGAAAAAGATAACATGTGGTAAATAATTATTTGGTGTACAAGATAAAACGCACTGAAATAGACTCTGGTATCGTGGATACCAGACTTGCCAACCTAAAGTGAGGGGTCAAGAGTGAGACTTGGAAAAAGGGGAAAAAAGCGCGTGAAATCGAGCCAAATGGGGAAAATGTGTTACTGAGTGATTATTGATAAAATGCTGGAAAAAAAATCTTATATCATGCTAGCTGCAGAAACATCAAGTAATGCAATTAACAAAGGGGTATGGTGAATGAATAGCATGAGATGGTGGACCGAGAGCAGGGGATGGAGAGCAGGAGGTGGTTGGTAGATAGAGAGCAGGAGAGGGTAGATGCAGAGCAAGAGAGGGTAGATGCAGAGCAAGAGAGGGTAGATGCAGAGCAAGAGAGGGTAGATGCAGAGCAAGAGAGGGTAGATGCAGAGCAAGAGAGGGTAGATGCAGAGCAAGAGGTATTAAATGGCGAGCAGATGATTGTGGATTGAGAGCAGGAGGAGGTAGATAGAATATAGGATACAGTGAATGGAGAGCAGCATATAGTAATGGAGAGGATATTATGATGGATGCAGTGCAGGAGATGGGGATGGAGAGCAGGAGATTATTGATGGAGAGTGTAGGAGATGATAGGTAGAGAGCAAGGAGATCGGGGATATAGAGCAGGAGGTAGATGGAAAGCAGGATACGGTGGATGGAGGGCAGGGTATAGTGGATGGAGAGTTGGATAAGGTAAATGGAAAGCAGTAGATGATGAATTCAAAGCAGGATTTGATGTAAATAGAGCAAGAGATGGCAGATGGAGAGCAGGAGGAGATAACTGGAAAGCAGAGCATGGTGGTTGTACAGCAGGGCATAGTGGATGAAGAGTATGATATGGTGGATGCAGAGCAGGGGATGATAGGTAGAGAACAGGAGATGATATGTGGATAGCAAGGAGATCGGGAACGGAGAGCAGGAGACAGATGGAAAGTAGGGTATGGTGGACGAAGAGCAGGAGATGATGAATGCAGAACAGGATATGTTGTAGGTGGAGCAAAAAAATGGTGGATGGAGAGCAGGAGGAGGTAGCTAGAGAACAGAGCATGGTGGATGTAAAGTAGGATATAATGGATGTAGATTATGATATGGTGGATGCAGAGCAGGAGACGATAGATGGAGAATAAGGAGATCGGGATGATGAGCAGGAATAGTAGATAGAGAATGGGAGATGATGGATGGAGAGCAGCAGATGATAGATGAAGAGCAAGGAGAGATCGGGAGAGATAGCAGGGGATCGGGGATGGAGAGCAGGAGGGAGATGGAGACCAGGACTGGTGAATGGAGAGCAGGATATAATGGATGGAGAGAAGGATATAGTGAATAGAGAGCAGGATATAGTGGATGGAGAGCAGGATATAGTGGATGGAGAGTATGATATGGTGGAAGGAGTCAGGAGATGATGAATGGAGAGCAGGATATGGAGTATGTAGAGCAAGAGATGGTGAATAGAGAGCAGGAGGAGGTAGTTGGACAGTTGAGCATGGTGGATGTAGAGCATGATATAGTGGATGAAGAGTATGATATGGTGGATGAAGAGCAAGAGATGATGGAAGGAGAGCAAGATGATGGTGGATGAAGAGCGAGGAGATTGAAGATGTAGAGCAGGATTTAATAGATAGAGAGTAGCATATGGTATATATAGAGCAGGAAATAGTGGATGGAGAGCAGAAGATGGTAGATGTAGAGCAGGGGAAGGTGGATAGAAAGTAAGAATTGACGAATAGAGAGCAAGAGATGGTAGATGAAGAGCATGGGACTGTGATTGGTGAGCAGGGGATGGTGGATGGCCAGTAGAAGATGGTAGATGAGCAGAAAATTGTGGATGGAGAGGAGGAGATGGTAGAGAGGGTTGGAAAAAACCAAACAAACCCTTTATTTCTGGTTTATACCGGTTTTTAGGGATTAAACCGCTTTTTATCGTAAAAATGGTGCACTCAATGCAGTCAATAAAAAGAGTTTATGACTTACTGAATGGTTAAAGGAATGGCTTTCGATTAGTAGCATTCAGCTTGTTAAAAAAAATGTTCAATGTTTATCTCCAAGTAAGACAACTGCATGTACAACATGGCATCAGTATCTAAATAAATGACTATTTGTATAATAGAACCACATATAATAGAAAACATATACACTCACTCAAACTTCAACAACTAAATGGTATTACCGTAGTAAGACACAAGATCATTGGTATTTTTTTTAGTATTAAGCAATGGAGAGGCAATAAATAAAATTGTCGTTTTGAGTGCCAAGTCGATTTCCTAGTTTAGAGTGTACTATCCCAAACATATGGTGGCTCATAACGTTAGACGGTTTCGTTTTCAAAGCGTATGAACGGATTTGAAATAGGCCAGACGGTTTGCAAAGTGTCTTTTTACATTGAAAATAATTGGGTAATTGTAGTAAAACAGCCCAAGAAACTATGTTTAAAAACGGGCTTGTTGGTTATAATAAATTAATTGTCGGCCTCAGCAGTTGCGGGATTAATGTTATAATACTGTATTTCCTGTCCAACAATTGTAAAATATGCAAACCGTATAGTTGTCTTGCAAATAATTCAGGCGGTTTAAAAATGATCCAGAAGATTTAGAAAAATACAAACCGTATGGACGCTTTAGAAAGAGTATGAACTATTTACAACTGTTTTAAAATAATCTAAACTATTTTGAAATGGTTGGAAAAGTTTGCAAGGCACATGGCTTTCGAACCAAAAGCAATCGCCATCATTCTATTTATAGCCTTTATATAACTTTATCAACATAGACGTCAATCAAAAGACATACAGCAAGTTAATTAACTGTATAAAAATGTTGTTGAATATAATCTCTAAAATGAATTTTTACATTTACAGTTAGGTTGTATTTATTATTTAAAATAATTTAAAGCAAATAATATTTAATAAATAAAAAACATAATTTATTTATTTAAAGAAAATTCAACTGCTCAGTGTTTAGGAGAAACATTATCCATCATAAATGGCCGTAGGTCTATGATCAATAGAGCGAACCAGCAAATCGGCTCGGATTTTCAAAGCTCACCAACGATTTCACAAAGCGTTCAGAAGTTTTTGCAAAAGTTCAGACTATTTCAAATTCGTTCAAACGGTTTGGAAAGCGTTCAGATGTTTTAAAACACAAAAGGCAAAACTTTCTGAGCCACCATACAACCATGAATTTATATCAATTATATATGTGACGCATCTTTTTTCAATAAACATCGTTCATTTCTCTGCTATCGTAACTAACTGAAAAATTTGATTTGTCATTTTAGATTTTCCGAATAACCAAGAGAATGAGACATGGCATGAGTGAATGCTGTAAAGCAGATAACCTGCCAGCTTAGCTGTGAAAAAATACAATTATCTGATGAACTAACGGAAAAATCATAAAAACCAAAACTTCAGAAATTTGACTAGTTTAAACTGAGCCAAACCTGGTGGATAGACAGTAGGAGATGGTAGATGAAGGGCAGTGGATTGTGGATGGAGAGCAGGAGAGGGTGAATGAAAAGCAGGTGGAGGTAAATCAAGACCAGGAGGGGGCCAGGACATGGTGAATGGAGAGCAAGATATAGTGAATGTAGAGAATGATGAATGCAGAGCAGGAGATGAAGGATGGAGACCAGGAGAGGATGGGTTGAAAGTGGGATATGGTGGAGGCAGAGAGGGAGTTGATGGATGGGGAGAAAGGAGATGGGAATAGAGCGCAGAAAATGGTAGATGGAGAGGAGGTAGACAAAAAGCAGGGTATAATGGATGGAGAAGAGGATATGGTTGATGAAGAGCAGGAGCTGGTGAATGGAGAAGGTCATAAGGTGGATGGAGAACAGAAGCTTGTGGATAACTATTCTCACTAAAAAATACAGATAACACCAACCTTAAAAGTAAAAGAACAATAATTCTTTTGATAATAACTATTCTCATGAAATTAAATCTGCTAAAAATTATTATAACACATAATATACCATTCAAATAATAATTAACTCTTAATTTTGATATATAAAAGCAACAAAATACTTGTTAACTGCTACCATTGATAATAAAACAAAAAAGGTTAAGGAATGTTGGACTTGATGATAACAAAAGACCAACAACAAATAGCAATAATAATATGTAGGTAATATAAGTTTTATCATTTTTAATAACCTTTTGTTTATTAATAATAATCATAATTAATTAATTGTAAAATTATTATCAATAATAACAGTTACTTATTATTATCAATTATTATTAATGATACAGCAGTAATAAATAATAATAATAATAGCAAAAATAATAGTAATTGGTTAATGATGATGATAATAATACTTGATATTTAAATAATAAATATTATTATTATATTATTATTTCTAATTTATTATTTATTATTATTATTGTATGAAAATAATAATAGTAATAATTAATAATAAATAAGTAATAAGTAGTAGTAGTAGGTAGTAATTAATAAATGAATGGAACTAACAACATGTCAGCTTTAATAATAAAATGAATTGACATCAACAATAATAACACAGCAATGGAGTGCGTCAATTCTGTTTTGACTGGCTCTCACTAAGAATGATACAAAAGTATTGAAATAATCAATGCGTTTGTTAGTTTTTAGTTTGGTCTTCGCTACTGCTGCACCTTGTTATGGGGATCGTTTTTTTAGACTGTGGATCCTAGTAACCTGAATTGATAGTGTGGGTAATATAGCATTTCCCCTCACAACACAAGTATAAAAGTGGTCAATTAACAGCTGTTACAATTATCTCTGTTTTATTTTTCAATCTGAATCCTATAGTGCTTTATTATGATTATTATTGCTGTATGATATCAGTATCTTCTATGTCAATGTTTACTTTGACTAGCTAGTTGTTGGAAGCAAAATAAACATACACATTATAACTGCTATAAGAAACTGAAATATAAGATAGGGAAATATCAATACAAACAAGTTTAGTATAATATTCAATTATTGCTATTAATTAACAATAATAATAATAATAATAAAAAGACAAAAAAAATTTTTTTCCCAACTACAGTGGAAATGCGTGAGACGTGTGTGAGAGAGTGAGAAACAGGGAAATGCGTGTTTCTCACTCCCAATGCGTGAGAGTTGGCAAGTCTGGTGGATACCATGGATGAAATATATTTCATCCATGGTGGATACATACAAACAATAGAACTATACACAGACGTATACAATGTAGATATTGAGATGTAACGTAGACAGTGAGTTAATGGCTTAAATGGTACACAAAGGAATACGGACAATGAGATATTATCTCGTAATTATCTCGTAATTACTGTCTAAGCCTATATCATATAGGCTTAGACAGTAATTACGAGATAATGTCTCACGGAGTAATAATAAGTGAGAGAATGTCTTAGTGAGTATAAAATAATAAGAATAAAATATGGAGAGTACTAGCGTCCCTCACAATAATAATAATAATAATTATTAATAATAACAAATAATAATATGATAATAATAATACTGTTGTTATTAATCATTTTTTTATTATTATTGTTGTAACTAGCGAAGATTATTACAATAATTATTATCAGCTTTGTTATTATTATTATTATTGATATATATTAAATGTAGTTTGTTTGCAGTAGTAGTAGAGTAGCAGTTAGTAGAGTAGCAGTAGTAGAGTAGCAGTAGTAAAGTAGCAGCAATAGAGTAGCAGTAGTAGAGTAGCAGTAGTAGAGTAGCAGTAGTAGAGTAGCAGTAGTAGAGTAGCAGCAGTAGCAGCTGTAAAATTATAATTTATAAATAAATAAATAATAATTATTTATTTATAAATTATAATTTTACTACTGCTGCTGCTACTGCTGCTACTCTACTACTGCTACTCTACTACTGCTACTCTACTACTGCACTCTATTGATTATTAATTAAATTCATTATTATTATTATTATAATAATCAAATGAATTTAATTAATAATCAATAATTATCATCATCCATGATGATTGATTGATCTGATGATCACCACCCACTTCAGACTTTCTCACAAAATAATGGTCACCTAGCAGGAGTAGATTGTTAAAAAGGATACCTACTTCTTGCGAGTATATTGATAATAATAAAAGTGGCAACCAGTGGCCCAGTTAAATCCCAAGCAGCCATATTATTTACTTCTTACCTCGAATCTTACCTCGATGATTGTAGAACACTCTAATAAGAAGCCCTAGGGCATATAGGGGAGTGCCTCATATATTAATCATTTGTGAGCAAAAACCAGTGGTTTAGGCAGGGGTAACAGCATATAGCTATCGTTAGGGTTGAGTATTGGGTGGCCCAAGCCTCAGGTCTCTTACAGTCCTGGGCAAGAAACTGTTGTGGTACAGTTTGGAAGAAGCAAAAATTGCTGTTGGTTCTCCCCGCGTAGCAGCTCTTGTCACCATGGTGGCGTTGGCTCGGTTGTCGATGACCTCGTCGTACGCTGAGGATAGGGCCTCATGTCTTTCTTCATCAGAGAGGATTCTCATCAGCAAAGAGAGTCTGTGTTTTTTTCTCCTGTCTTTGAGGGGCTGGAGTTCTAGTTGGGAGCGGGCATCAGTTAAGCCGCGCCTTCCTTTTATGCCTTTGACAAAGCGTATAGCCTTGCTTTGTGTCAGCTCGATTTCTTCTGTTGTAGGGTTGTCAGCTGGGTCCCAGAGAGTGTCAGCATACTCTAAGACAGGCCTGCACAGACTGGTGTATGCCAGCAGTTTGGCTTTCTCTGGGGCATTGTGGAGAGCAAACTTTATACTTCCTAGGACTTTGTTGGCAGTATTCACTTTGGCTGTGATGTGTCTGTTGAATTTTAGGTCTGACTGAAATGTCACACCTAGGTATGTTGTTTCTGGGACAGACTTAAGTGGGACACCGCCCAGCGTGTAGGTGGGCGGCACTCTGCTGTTGTTGCCAAAGATTATGACTTCACATTTGGTTGTATTGAAGGGCATCTTCCATCTTTCAGACCAGTCATGAAGGGAGTCAATGTCGTCTTGGAACTTCTTTTCATCGTCGTCACTCCGGACAACAGAGTATAGCAGAGTGTCATCTGCGTACAGACTAACATTGCATGTCACTGATTCAGGTAGGTCATTAATGTAGATGAGAAAGAGTGTTGGCCCAAGGACTGAGCCTTGGGGAACACCAGATGTAACAGGCAGCTGGGAAGAGCTAGAATTCTTGACGACAACTCTCTGACTTCGATCTGTGAGGAAGTCCTGTATCCAGTTCACTATATGTGGGTCAATACCTTGGATCTGTCTTATCTTCTGCATGAGTAGGTTGTGGGGCACCTTGTCAAATGCTTTTCTGAAATCAAGCACAACTGCGTGAGTGCTGTGTGATTGTTCTGCGGTCCGTACCAGGTCATGATATGTGGAGCACAACTGGGTCTCGCATGAGAGACCTCTACGAAATCCGTGTTGTCGGTTATAAAGTACAGAATCTAGGGTTTTGTTCAGCTGGTGTAGGACTATATGCTCGAGCATTTTGCACGGGATGCTTGTAAGTGATATGGGTCTGTAGTTTGCTGCTTCATCCTTAGGACCTTTCTTGTGAATAGGGGTTACATTTGCGGTCTTCCACTCCATAGGGAGTTTGCCAGATTTCAGCGAGGCATCGAAGAGATTGGTGAGACATCGGGCAGTAGTGTCTGGATCTATAAGTAGCTCACATTTCCTAATCTGGTCAGGGCCGGGGGATTTGTTGTTCTTCAGTTCATGGATAAGTTTCCTGACACCGTCTGTGGAAATGTCTGTGGGAGGCGCAGCAGCTATGATCGGTCGGAGATTGGAGATGCTCTCGTCATGGCAAAATTGGTCTTTAAAGTATAAGTTTAGTGTTTCTGCACATTTCTGATTGTTGTCAGTTACTGTGCCGTCAGGGAGCTTTAGGGTCATCAGAGGGTGACATTCTTTCTTTGATTGACGTAGATGTTTGTAGAAAGGCTTGCTATTTCCTTTCATAAGCGGTTTGCAGACCTTGTCCACAATGTATTTCTGTTTCATTTTCTTGAAGACTTTCTTGTTTTCTCGCCTCTCTTGCTTGTACCGTGATAGATAGAATGGATTGGCACTGCGCTTGTACTCATTGTAGGTTCTGCGTTGCTTTGTGGTTCTTTTCTCTGCTTCTTTGGTGAACCACGCCGGCTGGTTACTGGCTCTTACCCAGATAGTCTTTGTGGGGACTGATTTATCAACCGCACTTCTGAAATGAGATGAGAATAGTGGCCACATTTGGTCAACATTGTTCATCTCGGAAAGTTGGCTCTCTACTCCTTTCATGCAGTCTTCAAACTTCTCGGTGTCTGCATTTCTATGGATACGGATGTTGCGTTTGCGAGGCTGAGGGGTACTCTCTTTATGGTATTCAGTGATAGTGCCTATACTAGCTGTGACAATATGGTGGTCACTGAGTCCGGGAGCTACAATTTGTGTTGAAGTCACTGAGTATGGATCATTGGTGCATATAAGATCTAGGGTGTTTCCATGAATGTGAGTCGGTTTAAGTATCACTTGAGAAAGATTGTTCTCGTGAAGCGTATTGATGAACTGATTGTGTATGTCTTTGTACGGGGCATTGGGCTTCACTCTACCCGTGGCCCACTCTATTCCTGGCAGATTCATGTCACCCACAAATAGCAACTGGTTTCTAGGGTAATTGCAGTTGATGCAGCTTAGTATATCATTGACTTTGTATATGTTTGCCATCGAGACATGGGGCCTGTAGTAGCAACAGACGAGGAGTTTAGGGGGGATTTTCACAACGATCATCTCTTCCCCGAAGGTATCTATGTTTAATTCTGAGGCTTGTAGGTAGCTTTTGGTAGCAATAAGGACACCTCCTCCATGAATGTTGCGGTCGTTGCGGAAGAAATCGAGGTTAGATGTCTCAATGATGCTTCTGCTGTCAATAGAGTTGTCTATGTGTGTTTCTGTAAGGCATATTATGTCAAAATCTTGTGTTAGAGCTACAATCTCTGTGTTTTTGCCTTTGGCTGATCTTGTATTTGCAAGAAACAGATTTAGACTTGAGTGTTTCTGTTGTCTGAATTTTCTGGTTTCAGTTTCACCCAATTCCCCGACTCTTCAGTTTTCTTCTCAATAGTCAGGCTTCTGATTCTATATTCTGTTTCCTCACCTGTAGATTGTCGCAATGTCCTTATCTGTTGTCGTAGTTGGTACTCTTTGTCACGGGTCTCTTTGTCTACATCAAGCTTGCAGAATATTTTCTCCTGTCTAAGTAAGTTGCAGTTCACTCTCTTAAGAAAATCCCATTTGGATTTTTCATCAGAGAAATGAAGTTTAACGGGCCTTGTTTTGTCATCAGTTTTCTGGCTGAGGCGAATAGCAGACTCTGGTGGGTTTGTGCTTTTGAACATCTCTCGTTTCATGAACTCTTGCACCTGTGCAATAGCTGTTGTTTCTGTTTCTTGGAGTCCATAAAGAATTGCATTGTTCTTCCTGGCCTCTTTATCTTTCTTGTCCAGTTCTTTGCTGAGGATGGCCTGTGTTGAGGATGTGACGGCCAAAGCCCGTTTGACATTGTTCGCCATCTCCCCTTTGCTAGCCACCTCTGCCCATGACTTCTCTATCTTCGTTACCTGTTGAGTCGTTTCCTTTTGGTATAGCTCAATCTTCCCGCCTAGACTGGCTATCATCTGTTCCAGGTTATGGAATCTCTTCATATTTGCAGTGGAGTCTGACACTTTGGCACCATCAAAGTTGGGAAGACATGTGTCACAGTACCACTTGACACCCTTCACTGCAAGCTTATTTGTGATCATAGTGACTTCGGCCACCTGTAGTCCTTGACATGTTCCATGGTACCATTTCTGGCACATGTCACACTCAATCCATTTGGAAGGTAACAGCTGTGTATGCTGTTTTCCTTGTTTTCCTGTTGAGGTTGTTCCCCAACACTCCTTGTTACTGCAGGTTGTGCAGGTTTCATCTCCAGTTAGGGCTACATCTCCATTGCTGCCGTTGGAGGAAGAGTTCCTCTTTTGGGCTGATATGGTTCCCACATCATCATTCGATGGCATAATGAAATGTAAAGGGAAGCACCACTGGTTTTTAAAAGGTTTGGTATTGATTTGAGGCAAAAACTCCCTATTAGAGTGCTAAATCAAAGAGGATTTCGTGCAGATTTCTTTAGAAAATCTTTTTTTCCTCCATGCTGGTCTCGACCTTGACCTCGACTTCACCTGACTAGTCAATAAATTGCTCCGACCTACTTTATTGGCCTTTTAGAGAACTCCAATTCGGCTTTATTTGTCATCGATCGTTTTAAAACTCATTCATGACAAAGAGAACTATTCTCTTTGTTCATGAGTAAAGAACTCATGGCCGTAGCCACATTGAGGCAAGACGAGGCTCTTGCCTCGTCTGAAAGTTTAGGCAAAAATGGGAATTTCCAAATCAGAAAACGGATTTTCCCAAAAAATTCACCCTTTTAGCAGTACTTGGTATTTCCACAAGGATTACCGTTATTGACGTAGCATTAGTTCTAATACTGTTACTGTAATCACGTTGCTTATCATAAAAACCCAATCCAACATTAGACTCTCAAACTACAACATACCATTTCCTGTGTGCTTATTACTACTGCGATAATCTTTTTGCCAAATATTTTTTTCAAGGTATATTTCAATTTTTCTGGATGACTACTGTTGTCTGCTGCATTTTATTTTTAGTTATGGTTAGCACTTCCCTCTGCAGAGAGTTTAGGGTACAGTGCAAAGGTGTTTTTTTTTAAATAATGAGAACTAGTAAAAAATAATTAGTAATAATAATCAAGTGATTGATTGATATTTAATATTAATAAATAATCATTATTATATGGACTCAAGAAAATAAAAAGCTAGGTATTCATCTAATTCCTTTATTATAACTTTCTCTCTAGTTTTTATATTTTTTTATTTAGTTTTGTTTGTCGATATTAACAACAGATAGTTATTTAGTTCAATATTTTCTTTTAGTTTTTTCATTGTTTTGTATACCTACTAATTATTATTATTTATTATTACCATTGAATATTATTTTATTAATAACAGTTAAAAATAATAATTATTATTATTATTCTAATAATAATTATTATTGTTAGTGCTAATATTATTATTGTTATCATAATAATGATGATAATAAATAACACTAACACCAACTACTACTATAGTTTGTAGTTATATATATCTATATGTGTGAGGTACGCCAGTACTTGTCAAACATTTATTATTTACTACTCGTACTTGGCCTAAGCCTTTGACTCAGTATTATCTCACCGTCTACGCATTGGCTCGATATTAACTCACTGTCTACACATTATCTCAATATGTGCTCGCTTATGCTTCATGTACATATAGCGATCGTGCTAGCGATTTTGCTTAGCGATTGGGGAAGTCCCTCCCAAAAATTGCGCAATTTTTCACTACTGCCAATTCTTCAGCGATTGCGGTAAAACTCGCTGTTATAAAGCATAGCCTTCAATTTATTACAGGATCGTTAATAGATCGGAGCGCTGAATATGACAAGACCATATTGGAAACAAGGGTAAAGTTTTTTTACGTTGTGATTGGCTGATCAAAGAATCCGCTAGCGATTTTTTGATCTGGATCAAAACCTGACGATAACCTCAAATAAAATGCTAGCGATTGCTTAGCGATTTTGTAGGAAACAGAAGTTGCAAAATCACGCAATCGCTTAGGGAATCGCTTAGTAATCGCTATATGTACACGGGGTTTTATGCTTGTCTATGTTTTGTCCTAGTTCTATTGTTACCTGTCCTACAAGCGTCTATCTAGAACAGTTCTATGATGTGCCCAAATATTTATTATTATTATATTTTATACTTTTTCCACGGTTTTTATTATACAATTGCATTTTGGTGCTTACAAAGCGTGGCTTGTACCAGATTTTACCCAGGCGTGGCTTTACCAGATTTTACCCGCCTACTTTGTATAAATATCTATGTTTGAGCAACAAAGTTCAGAGTTAGCCTGGTTCTCAGAAGATTCTTTCTCTCAAGAAGCAAGCACAGCTAGAAGCAACATAACTACAAGCGCTGACCTGGTCGACTATTGGCAAGCACGAGGCTTGGCGGAAAGTGAGAACGGTTCGCCTTATCACTGCGTATTCCCTCATCACGGTGAGAAGTACGACGCAAAGCACCTGGTGCCCTGATAGTTCGGCTCACGATGAATTCGGATTCCAGAGTTCGGGACAAGACAATGCACCAATAATTCCAGTGCAATTATTGTCGATCTCGACTGAGTCGAAGTAGACAAACAATAATTCCAGCACGATTATTGTAGGTGACAAAGTTCGCAACAAACTATAAATTAAACAATAATTACAGCACAATTATTGTCGAACATAGCCATATTCGGATGCAGCCAATAATTATAATATAATTATTGTAAACTGCCAGCAATCATTCCACCCCAGATTCGGCCGCACTCATAACTGCACAAACCAATCCATGCTCTCTAACAATAATAACACATTATTGTACGCTGACTTAGGGTAGAGGCAGAACGCGTCGGGAAAGTGTACAGGTGGCTACCACCCAGACACAAATCCCTGTACATATGTATGACTTACTTATCATATAAAATAATATATTAATTAATGTGTAAAAATAATGTAACATTAACATAAAAGTACAAAAAAGTAATGATACTATTTATTGAATCGTTATTATAATGACTCTGAGATAAAGTTGTCATCCTATTTAATTCACTGAGCAGCTCCATTATATAAATCTATTACTATAATTAATATTAATATAAATAATAATAATTTTTTATTCTTGCTATTATTATTTTTCACAGCTAACAATAATATTGATATTATATTATTATAAAACTTATGAAAAAAATGAGGATTATCATCATTATAATAAATAATAATTAGTTTACAGCAACACACAACTTGATAAGCTACTCTGTTCATTCTTTTATACTTGAGTAGTGGTGGTAGGAGAATTGCTGCACAATTCCATATACCTACATCTTACAATCATGTTAATTACTACTTCCCTTCTTTGCTTGAGTTATTTGACGTTTTCATTATTTATTATTTTCCTGCCATTTTGTTATTTTCATTAATAATAGCAATAAATTTGTTACTACTGGTAACTAAACGATTATTTTAGTTCTTATTATTACTGCAACTACCACTACCATCAACACAAAATTGAGGGAGAAACGTTATTTTTGTGGGACACTTAGCAAATGCTAAGTAGTAAACTTACATACATCCTGGCACTCTCTATGGGTTACTGGCACCTGTGATAAATAGCTATCAGCAAGCAAGGAAGGAAGAGATAATTATACTAGCCGACATTGCTCACAAATATACTTACTAACAAAAACTTATTGCTACTGGTATTGCCAGTCAAAGCGCATTCAACTTTGTCTAACATGACCATCATTGCAAGTTCTTTTCATTGGCGAGAAAGATGGAACCAATTAATTGCAACGGGTTCATGACTGCAGAATAGAGCAATCGATCTTGAATTACCTATGAAATATGAGGTTCCACAGCTTTTTCCTCTCTCAGCCTAACTTCATTTATTGGTATGTAGTAAAACAACAACGCTAGAAAGTTGTCTCATCTGTGTGGGCATACAAATATCTCATATGTACATACATGCCATGTATTCATATGAACTTGGCTCATAGATGTTTCAAATCAATCAAAATTTGTTCATAATATAACCTCTTGCAGATGCTTTGATTTTTTGTCTTTTTATTGTAAAACCTGTAAAATTGCCGGGCCGGGGGTCCAGGGGGCCTTGGCGGCCCCCTGGACCCCCGGCCCTGTGTGGGTGATTGCCTCCTCTGATAATAAATCCTGGCTACGACCCGGGAACTGCTCTGTTCTTAAAACATAAAAGTGTAAAAACACTGATGTATGAACATGGATGTAATTATACAGCAAGCAACCCAAAATTGTAAATTTTAAACTGAAATAGAGTTATCTCTACTGATTGGGAAAATATTTTGAGTGAGACCGAATTGGTTTCGGATTGGGTGTAGTATTCAAGGGACCGAACAACTGCGCATCTCACAACATGGCTGATAACAGCAGTGCTTGCTTCGTCAGCAAAGGCAGCTGCTATTAATTCATAAATTGACCGTCTAGAATTATAATTCATCATGGACGTTGATGATGGTAATTGTTTCAATTGAATCAATGCAAACTAGGGAATTTTACTATTCCCAACATAGCGTCAAGCAAAGCAAAATGCTTAATACAAAATTTATTACGCAGAGACGCTTCTGATCGGCTAACAGCGAATGAAGTGCTAAGACACCCATGGCTGCGGGGTGGAGCATCCTCCCGTGTAATGAATACACACGCTGCCAGCAGCAGGCAATGCGCTAATGATCACATAGTGCCTGACAGCTACATCTCATCTGAGCTAGTCTAGTGTCTTGTGCACTTGCTAGCACCTTTAGGAAACAGGCTTTGCGTTAGCAAATAAATGCCACGCCCTCCATTTTTCTCACATGTTAAAGATGATATATTTTCTACCTATCGTTGTGCTAGATTTCTCTTTGGTTGGTTACTTTTCCAGCACTGAATTGGTTATTGATAAATTATTGGTTGATAATTACCTAATATTGTTTCAATAAAATGGAAAAAATAGCCGAGTGTGTGTGTGTAATTGAATTTGTGTATTTAGGAATGTACGGGACATACGGGACATGGAATGTGGCTACAAAAAGTTTACACAGAGAATAAAAATAATACAAGGAAAATTTACTCAAAAAAGAAAAAAAAATTGGACAACACAACATACGTACAAGAACTGTACAAAGACTGGAATGTATAGACATATACTGTGTATATAGCTGTATATATAAAAATATGCTCATGTTGTCGATGGATCATATATAGCCCTTGATATATCGGAATTGATCTATAATGAACGGTGCTGTGGACCAATTCCTGGCCCTCATTCAATGCACTGAAACCGACTACACAAATGTGGAGTTGTTGGCCCTGTTAGCAGGACGAGGTACGGCTCTAAGTCTATCTGGGTAGTCTATGTCACTCTCATCATTTCTACTCTGCAAACATTTCAATGACATGCGTGTAATTTGATCAGGGATTGGCTTTTTGCCATTGGCAGCAATGACCTCCACACATGTGGGTTGCACATTTAACCTTTGGCAGCTACTGTAGCTGTTAGCATTGGATAGGACAATTTAATTAGAAATTGGCAGGCGAATGGGTAATGCAGAAATTGAGGAGAAAATGAAATGTAATAGCTACCTATGTAACAATGCTACATACATTTACCAAAACAGGCATTGCGTAAGTGATGAATGCTATTGGCCGATACGAACAAGTAAACAAACCATAAGCAAGTAAACAATGCTACTTTGAAAACATGTTTTGGAATCAAGTATATATAGCCATTTCATAATCAATAATTTATGTGGGTCAAGCGGGCATACAGGTAGTGCAGCTGAGGCATAAAGTACAAGAATGCATCGTGAAACATTTGTGAGGAATGGGAGATCACTTTATGGCTAGAAGTTCTCTTTTCAAAGCGCCTCGCTAGTCAAGGGCCTCTCAACAACGACATACAAAAGTAATCCTTCATAATCAGAAGGCTGGGATTCAACAATAGAGAGATGTCCGCAAGGAATCTCCACGCCTAACAATTTTAATTATTTGTGCAGCGGAGCCAATTTAATATCTGGAAACACTTGACAGCTCCACCAATCGAAACTAGGTAGAGAAGCTCCCATGATGTAGAATGGAACAATAACACCTGGTTGGCTTACAACGAGTGCTCACAGAGGGCAACCATCAGATCATAAATCATCTATTTAGAACATTCCCATAAAACTGTACTTGCTACTGATTCATCAAACTGAGAGATTATATCATAGGCATACAGTGTGTGGTGTAATGCGGTGATATGTCTATGTTATACATACACTCTATGGTGTAATACGGTGATATGTCTATGTTATACATACACTCTATGGTGTAATGGGGTGATATGTCTATGCTATAGCTATACGTACACTCTATGGTGTAATGGGGTGATATGTCTATGCTATAGCTATACGTACACTCTATGGTGTAATGGGGTGATATGTCTATGCTATAGCTATACGTACACTCTATGGTGTAATGCGGTGATATGTCTATGCTATAGCTATATGTACACTCTATTGTGCACTACAGTTATATGTCTATGCTATAGCTATAGTACACTCTATTGTGCACTACAGTTATATGTCTATGCTATAGCTATACGTACACTCTATTGTGCACTACAGTTATATGTCTATGCTATAGCTATAGTACACTCTATTGTGCACTACAGTTATATGTCTATGCTATAGCTATACGTACACTCTATTGTGCACTACAGTTATATGTCTATGCTATAGCTATACGTACACTATACTGTGCACTACAGTTGTATGTCTATGTTATACACTGTGTTGTAATACGGTGATATGTCTATATTATACATACACTCTATGGTGTAATACAGTGATATGTCTATATTATACCCTCTATGGTGTAATACGGTGATACATCTATGCTAGACACTCTAAGGTATGATATGGTGACACATCTATGGAATAGACCAACTTACCAAGTAAAGTGTTCTAGATGTTGGTGCTGCTTGATAGGAAGAGAGATTAGCCTGTTGATTAGGGTTTGCACCAGCGTAGTATTGTGAGGGTACTCTGGGCTGTGCAACAGGTGTGGGAGCAGGGGCTGGCCTCTACAACAAGTACATGCATGCTATGAGTGAGTGACTGGAGTGTATACAATGGAGATATACAATGGAGATATACAATGGAGATATACAATGGAGATATACAATGGAGATATACAATGGAGATATACAATGGAGATATACAATGGATACCTCCACGACATACTCAACTGAACTCTAGTTGTCAACATTTATTTGATTCACCATGAAACTGTTGAGTAGCATTAGTTCCTGGTTGGTGGGGAACGGGGTAGAGCATAGGATGGTATAGGGAGGGGTGGAGGATGCAACAAGAGCTGGGGGGGGGGGGGGGGGGGGGGTTGAATCAGTTGTGAGAGCACAACTCTGCTATATACTAGGAATGTTTAGGAGACATAATACAGGTAGACCTAATCAGGCGCATATGAGGGACTTTGAAACTAATGCTATACAACGACAGAGAATGTATGCTGGGTCTGATTGTGATACGTAGCCATAGTGACCTGTGAATGGCAGCGACAGCAGCAGTACGCTGACCCTAGGTATTCACTTCGACTAAAATTCTCAATTCTCATTCCCAGTTATAAATGTTAGCTGATTTCAATAAACAACTTGAGGGAGGGAGCATGTAGCAAGTTTTTATCTCGCTTGAAAGAGGTAAAATCTGCTGTAAAATAGACGGAGTCCCTATTTGCAGGCAAAAATCCATAGTAGCGATTTTTTTGTCAAAACAAAGCAGATTGGCAACAAATTTTTTTTCTATAAACGTAGAAAAAGTTGTAAAACCGTGAGGTTAATGATGATATGGATTTGTGATAATAATAAATAATTACAATCAAAATTTTTGTGACTAAGCGTTTTTCAGTGTATCTCGGATTTATATTAAATCACATTAGTTCTAAATAGGTTCAACTTCAAATCATTTTCAAAATATGTAATTGAAACTAACTATTTTAACTGTTATAAATAGTTGATTAAACAAAAATATTATCTTATTGAATAATATAAAAGAACTGGAGCAGCGCAAGTAGAGATATTGCAGTCAAGTAACAGACCTGAGCAGCTAGAGGTCTGTTAGACTGCACGCTAGCAGTGTTGATGTACTTGTGCTCCGATAGTGGCAACTTCTCCTTGCGTGGCGTAACTGCATCGTCCCCTCTGAGCGATGGCTGGCTGTTGTTATAGCTACAAATAATACATCAAACATACACGCACATAGATATACACATGCATAGACATACGCATAGACATACGCAGAGACATACATGCACATAGATATACACATGCATAGACATACACAGAGACATACACGCACATAGATATACACATGCATAGACATACACATAGACATACACGCACATAGATATACACATGCATAGATATACACAGAGACATACACGCACATAGATATACACATGCATAGACATACGCAGAGACATACACGCACATAGACATACACATGCATAGGCATACGCAGAGACATACACATGCATAGACATACGCAGAGACATACACATGCATAGACATACACAGAGACATACACATGCATAGACATACGCAGAGACATACATGCACATAGATATACACATGCATAGACATACACAGAGACATACACGCACATAGATATACACATGCATAGACATACGCATAGACATACGCAGAGACATACACGCACATAGATATACACATGCATAGACATACACAGAGACATACACGCACATAGATATACACATGCATAGACATACACATGCATAGACATACACATAGATATACACATGCATAGATATACGCAGAGACATACATGCACATAGATATACACATGCATAGACATACGCAGAGACATACACGCACATAGATATACACATGCATAGACATACACAGAGACATACACGCACATAGATATACACATGCATAGACATACACATGCATAGACATACACATAGATATACACATGCATAGATATACGCAGAGACATACATGCACATAGACATACACATGCATAGGCATACGCAGAGACATACACGCACATAGATATACACATGCATAGACATACGCAGAGACATACACATGCATAGACATACGCAGAGACATACATGCACATAGATATACACATGCATAGATATACACAGAGACATACACGCACATAGATATACACATGCATAGACATACACATGCATAGACATACACATAGATATACACGCACATAGATATACACATGCATAGATATACGCAGAGACATACACGCACATAGATATACACATGCATAGACATACGCATAGACATACGCAGAGACATACACGCACATAGATATACACATGCATAGACATACACATAGATATACACGCACATAGATATACACATGCATAGATATACGCAGAGACATACACGCACATAGATATACACATGCATAGACATACGCAGAGACATAAATGAGATACATAGGATGCATACTCACTCTAAATCAAGTGACATAAAGTCGTTGTTCTCCCGTTCCTTGCCCACGTCCCCACATATACACGCCAGCACCCCACAGTTCATTGAACAAAAGCATATCATGTCCACGGCCACCAATATAATTAGCAGTGCAACTACTGCTATAATTATGATGTAATGCAGTTCCAATGCCAGAGTGGAAGTGCTGCTAGCAGGGGGAGCTTCTACAATATAATACATTATATATAACTAAACCACATACAAGCGTATACATATACACATACAGTATACATATACACTATATGATACACATACAGTATACATATACACTATATGATACACATACAGTATACATATACACTATATGATACACATACAGTATACATATACACTATATGATACACATACAGTATACATATACACTATATGATACACATACAGTATACATATACAGTATATGATACACATACAGTATACATATACAGTATATGATACACATACAGTATACATATACAGTGTATGATACACATACAGTATACATATACAGTGTACATATACATGTATCACCATACTCCTAGCTGCAGTCTGTACAGATCTGAAGCAGGCAGTTGCATTGGGTAGCGTTGGGTGTGGCTACATTCCAGGGCTATACCACAGTTGACAGTAGGCCAAATAAATTGAAAGGGATAAGATTGATGAATGAGCTCTGATATAGTGCCCTGTTTCCATGGCAAAGTAATCATCCGTATTGAGTACAATGAAACTTGCAGCGATGTAGGGTGTAACCAACTGGTCATCTACCCATGCAAATGGTTGATATCGTAACCAGATTGTTGTACACAATATACTTTGTACAAGTGTATACTATACAAAGAAAGTTGTACAAAACTAAGCTAACATGTATAAATTATACGTATATTGTTCATTGAGTCTCCACTCAACCGATACAGCTGGCTGGCAGGCGATTATAAAATGGGCGTAACTCATCCACTCCCGTTTTATTAGCATGGGAAGAACAAAGAGTAGAGGAATGTGCGAGTGTTAATGAGCCTTACATGTCCGATACCAGCAGAGGATAGATGAGATAGCAGGCGTGGTATTACATCACAAGTAAACTTGAAGTGAAGGGAAAGCCAGAAAAAGACGAGAGAAAGCAAATAGAAGGCGAAAGGGAGGACAAGACATGTGAGAAAGGAAGTGAGAGGCCTAATGAGGGGGGAGAAGGTGTAGCACACAACATCAGAGGAAGAAGGAATCCTAGTTTAACAAATAGAGTTCAAACAAAGTTCACACAAAAACCTAGAATTCTATCGTCCCTTATCATTTATATACTTGCTTGTTTTGCATATCAACAGCTGATTGTATGTTTGCCCAGCGTGTGATTCATTTAATTTCCTTTATTCACATTTTCCATAGCCGACTACATCATCCTTTATTTACACATTAGCCTGAGTGCTCCAACTGATTACATAGGATGCGCCCACACCACCTAACCAGTTCACAAGCAATTTTACCCAGTGCAAGTGTACCGTACCTCGGCACTAATATTAAAGGTTGACAGTGGCACAAGTTCAAATCAATAGTTGCTAACCAATGAAGGTGTGTGATCACTTTGTGAATTGGATTTTTGTGTCAAACGTGACATGATCAAGTCATGCATCAACTGGGTAGTGGTAGTAGTAGCAGTCTTATTATTAGTAGTAGTAGTAGTAGTAGTAGGAGCAGTAGTAGTAGTAGCAGCAGTAGTAGTAGTAGTGGTAGCGGTAGTAGTAGTAGCAGTAGTAGCAGCAGTAGCAGTAGTAATTAGTAGGAGCAGTAGTAACAGCAGTAGTAGTAATATTAGGAGCAGTAGTTGTAGTAATAATGGTAGTAGTAGCAGTAATAGTAGTAGCAGTAGTAGTAGTAGTGACAGTAGTAGTAGCAGTAGTAACAGTAGTACCAGCATTAGTTAGAAGCAGCAGTAGTAGTAGTGGTGGTAGGAGTAGAAATGTAAAGGTGTAGGCTGCCCCAAGAGAAAAAATGCACAGCACTAGTAATGACAGCAGTAGCAAAAAGCTGTACCTCCAAGCGTGTAAAAAGTGGCTAATGGAGACTGTTCCCTAGACATGCCCTTCGAGTTTCTGGCCTGCACCTTCAGTTGGTAGCTTGTGCCAGGCTTCAGGTCTGGAATGGACCAATATGGAGAGCCAGATGAGACATCCCTACTCTTCCACTCCGTCTTGCCGGACTGCACACAGACATATAATTATACATTTGTACTATGGCCCATACACTGTGTAAAGGAATGCTCGGCAGGACTAGCCAATACCGGAAGTAGCGATGAAAAGTGGTGTCCATAACCTCAACTTTGTGAATTTTGGTAAAAAAATGTTGGCTAAGGCACCCTGATACAACTTGGTTAAACAGATTTTGGTAAATGGTTTGCCAATAACAATTAATTTATTTGGTGAACAAGCAAAGTAAACCAATATCAACAAATAACTAGTAACCATCACATATTATTCCAAAACCATTCCGGTGACTCAATTGTTAATAAATAAAAAAATACAAAAACAACGAGCCAATGGAATAAATGATAGTAGTACAAAAATAAGAAATAACAAACTTTCAAAATAATAATATATTAATCTATTTAATATTTCATCATTAAACTATTTTCGAATATTTTGTTACAGGCGCGAAAAACATTAGTGCATAGCAATTGATTAACTCAATAAACTTCATTTTCATTTAATCACTTCAAATGCTTCCAACATTTCAACAATGATATCATGAATATAGGCGATGAGAAAAACTGAAACTCTAAAAAACGGCTCCTTGTAAAATGGTCCTTTGGTGTTAGTAAATTGACGTAGATGTTAAACTATGTGAATGTCGATAATGAAATGTAGAGGTCTATGGTATAGAAAGACAAAATGTAACGACTGCACCTTCATTGCTGGAGGACACAATAAAACACATTTGAGATGCTATGTGATATCAAATAAACAATCCAACCAGAGAAGTTTGAAAAGTTCGAAAAGCAACGAAGTTCATTACACTGTTTATTATTACTAAAGTATTAATTATTACTATTGTCGTTATTAATTATTATCATCACTGATTAGTATTATTTATACAATAAAAAATGACGATAATAATTAAAGGGATTAATACTTTTGATTGGATGCGATTTAATTTAAACTCTTTCAGCTTGAAATGAATTTAAAAAATTCATAGGGAGTTGCCCTCTCGCCCGTGAGAGGATACATATAAGTGCAGTCAGCACTGACGATAAAGCGAGTTTTCAAAATTTTGGCTCATTTGTATAAAAAAAGTAGGGTCTCCCAGATATTGGCATTGTGCAGAGACTTTTGTGATTTGCAAAAAGTGAGGTTGCAACAAATTCTGATTTTTTTGGAGTTATTTTTTTCAAATCAGTAACTTTTTCATCTCCGGTAATATCGCTAATATGTACAGAATGACCTTCACTTGACGTTGTTTTGTGAGCAAAATAAAAAAAATTGAATAATTTTCAGATTAAAAGTGAAGTAATCAATATTATAGTTTGTTTTATAATATTTTGAGATGAAAAAACTGCATTGCCGAAATTATGTTGTTTTTTTCCCACAACAATGATAATAATTTAATCTTAAATACTTGCTATCTTCCCGAGAAAAAAACTTGAAAGCACTAAAAAATAATAATAAAGAATTTTAGAAACTAATTTCAAATTGAAAACTATGAAAATGTTACAATTACTTGTTCACATGTACTATAAAATATTATAACGGAACTGCCGCTTGCAGATAGTCACTTCTGTCCAGTATGCAGTCACACACCTCCACAGACCTCCACAGACCTCCACAGACCTCCACAGACCTCCACACACCTCCATAGACCTCAATAAATCTATAGCATTTTTTGTTGCTTCATGTTGAATTTCTCAATAGTTTTACAAAGCTTGATAAAAAATCAACTCTACACCCAGAGTGTGTCTAGCAAAGTCCGTCCTATGCCCTTTAATAATAATAATTAATAATAGTGAAACAGGCCAACCAATAGTAATAGCCAGTATCATTATTATTATTGATTCAAGATGCTATAATTCACATCACTATTTTTCTTACAGTTATGATAATTGTTTTAGTATTTTTAGCATTAATAATGAATAAATTATTTCGTTTTCAGTTTATCGCTACAATCATATAATAATATATGGAATACAGCGATTCATTTTTGTGACGCTAACTAATGATTATAACAAGCTCAAGTATATTAATACTATCGATCATTTTGGCTTGTAAAAATCTGAACTAACCAAATTGACTATTTATTTAAAGCGCAAAAAAAATAATTATTAGCCCCAAAAATGTGGCCAAACCTATTACATACTGCACTTCCCAAACCTATTACATACTGGACTTACCAAAAATTGAAAATACCAACAAAAATCTAAGGACATCCGACACCTACTTTGTTTTCTCCTGCCTGCACTGACACAAGCAGCAAGCAAGCATTGAGGAGGCTTACCTCTTTCCAGCTGACCACGTACTCAATGATACGCTCCCCTCCGTCTTCTGGCTCTAACCACACCACAAGATGGCTGACAGAGGAGAGAGCCTTTTCATTGGATGTTATAACAATGACATCGGGCACAGCTGCAACAGTGAAGCTGCCATTGAGGGACAAAAAAAAGTGGTAGAGAAGAACTAACAGCAAGTGGCCATTAACTACGGTAGTTATACATTAGTGATCGTGTATAAAACTGACTGGACTGCAGAGTTGAGGCAATGAGGCTGTTAGGGGTGGCGCTACGCCCCCGCTCATTCATGGCGTAGACTTCTATCTTGTACGACACGGCAGCTTCTAGATCATCGAGTGTCATCTTCGACTTTTCCTCTACAGCAACGGGTCAGAATCATTGTTAGCAGCAACATTATACTATTTTTGTACATACACCAATATAATATTATGACTATTATTCTAATACCACATCACCAAGTAGAATACACAAGACTTATGCCCCCCAGTAGAATACACAAGAGTTATGTCCCCCAATAGAATACACAAGAGTTGTGTCCCCCCAGCAGAATACACAAGAGTTATGTCCCCCAGTAGAAAACACGAGTTATGTCCCCTCAGTCAAATACACAAGAGTTATGTCCCCCTCAGTCACATACACAAGAGTGATGTCCCCCAGTAGAATACACAAGAGTTATGTCCCCCAGTAGAATACACAAGAGTTATGTCCCCCAGTAGAATACACAAGAGTTTTGTCCCCCAGTAGAAAACACGAGTTATGTCCCCTCAGTCAAATACACAAGAGTTATGTCCCCCTCAGTCACATACACTAGAGTTATGTCCCCCAGTAGAATACACAAGAGTTATGTCCCCCAGTAGAATACACAAGAGTTATGTCCCCCAGTAGAATACACAAGAGTTTTGTCCCCCAGTAGAATACACGAGTTATGTCCCCTCAGTCAAATACACAAGAGTTATGTCCCCCAGTAGAATACACAAGAGTTGTGTCCCCCCAGCAGAATACACAAGAGTTATGTCCCCCAGTAGAACACACGGGTCATGTCCTCGCTAGTAGAATACACAAGAGTTATGTCCCCGCTAGTAGAATACACAAGAGTTATGTCCCCCAGTAGAATACACAAGAGTTTTGTCCCCCAGTAGAATACACGAGTTATGTCCCCTCAGTCAAATACACAAGAGTTATGTCCCCCTCAGTCACATACACAAGAGTTACGTTTCCCGAGTAGTACACACTGTAGTAGAAGTCCCTGGTTGAGGTAATGTAGACAGGAGTTGCTCTACCTTACACACTACTTGACCACAAAACTAACCAAGCGTGAAAAGAATCGTTTCCTGAAAGTTGTTGGTGCCATGCTTGCTATAGAGAATCTCGAAAGCTATGGTTGGTATGCAGTTGTCTTCTACCGGTGGTTCCGCTGACAAGAAGATCTTGCGAGGCGTTCTCTCTGTGACATTTACCGATCTGACTCGCCCTGGAAACTCCGCCTTCACCACCTTTATAGTATAATCCACTGAGCCAAGGTTGTTGGTGGCCTTGGGAAAATAGTTACCGGTTGGTTCATACGCGCCTTGTATTCCATCCTTAGTCACCTTCCAATTGATCTGTGTAAGACAGCAAGTAACAGCCTCAACTGTCAGTAAGACAGCAAGTAACAGCCTCAACTGTCAGTCACACAACAAACACGCCCAACAAACCAACGCACACCGAGCCATTCACTTACCTGCAGATTTGCCATCCACTCGTCGCGCCTGCCGTTTTCCCAATACGGTTCAAAAAATATTTTGAAAGCATCCTCATCGACTGATATCTCACGCCCATCACCACGAGCCCATGAAACCGATGGCTGGGGATAACCTGACAGCAACGCTGTCACATTCCTCGGATGATCTTCCCAGATGCATTGTGTAGATAGCTCTGTTGTCATCAATTCATAGTGGGGTTTGTCTACAATGGGTACAATGTGGTTGTACATCATATGGAGAGATTGCGTAGATACAACCGATAGCAGATACGATGTGGAAACACACGTTGTATAATGATATGCATGTTGGTTTGGTTGTGGCCAGCTGCGTTCTCTGCTATACACGTGTAGTTGGCCGTGTCGTTAGGGGTGGTGTCATCTATTCTGATCACCACCTCCTGAGGTATGATCAGCTGATTCTCTACCTGGGCAGGTGTAGACTTCTCAAAGACATATATTCTTGGGTCGCTCTATAAACAGGAAATGATCGCTGTACGAGCTTAGCCTGTGCATCACACCACAACATATGCCCTGTTATGATTAGTTATTAATGAAAAACTATACAAATGCAATGCCAATACTGATCTAATGCTTTTTAAAATAAAAAATCATTTCTGTGTAATCACCCCAAAGCATTTCGTAAATCGAATGTAAAACATTTAGCTGACTGATGAACCTTTCACTTGAGGTCTATAAAGCGTACAGTGGTGAGTGTACTAAAGTACCTTGAGTAATAATATAGACAAAAGAAAAGTTAACAGTTTGATCAAAAAATTTTTGAGTTTGTTCCTCTTTTTTGTTGGTTACCAATCATATTAATGACGCACCAAAACAATTCTTCATCTTTCTAGAGAACAAATTTTTTCCCACGTATTCAATATTAAAAAATAGCGAAATGGTTGGCATGATATCAGGGAAATTTCAGATAATTACTTAGTGATTCGTAACAGAAAAAACACCAACTCAAACCAATCAATGTTGCTTTTTATAATTTTTCTTCAAGAACGTAACACCCCACTTTATTTATGGTTATTTTGGAAGCCAAACTATTTATTTATTTTACAATTATTGGTAATTTATGTGGCCAGAAGGTCTTTAAACTTGACCAACAACAATCTTTCATTGTCAACAGCCGTTAATAATAAATATATGATTAACTGGGTACAGCTTATGATGCATCGAGTAGATCGGTTGGTAGGACAACTCCTTAGCTTTATCAACTTTTGTTTGCATTCAGCAAACACCTTGTAGGTTCAAACTAATAAGACTAAAATCAGTGCTTGTGTCAGTTGAGAAAACTGGCTATTGACAAGCCGATGTCCACTTGACTGAAAACAGCAATGGAGGATTAAATGTTGAAGATGAGCGCATAAAAATCCCCTCTTGTCTATCAGCTAACAGTGATGCCTACAGGTGAGACACTGCAGCCAGTATATGTGCAATCTGAGGGAACAAATACACAATGTAGGGGTATGTGTGGCTGAGAGACACTAGTAGAGGTCAATGACACTCACGGGCTGTCTACCGTTGACATAGCGATAAGGATATCCCTCACGTTGGAAGAACATTTTAGCATTGGGCTTTGCCTCGCTCTGGCAAATCATTTCAACAGTTTCTCCTTCGTGAGTCTCCGTCTTGTTTAGGTTGACACTGTCAGAGAACACTGGGAATACTGCAATTTAAACAAAATATAATTACTGCGTATGTTATACACAACACATATAATATACCACCATATAATACATAGAGTTATACATACATTGTACTTCAAAGTAGAGTTTGCCATAGATCTTGCCCGCTCTATTGCTAGCCTCACACCAGTACCACTGTTCATCCTCTAGCTGTACATTTAGTATAGTTAGATCTCCCCCTGATTGGGAGGCTCTGAACCTGTCTCCAAGTGTGTCCACATCCTGGCCTGTATTACTCTCTTTTGTGCCCTACAACAACAGAGCACTGGTACATGTACTGTATATACTACATTAGTAGCTCTACAACAACAGAGCACTGGTACATGTACTGTATATACTACACTAGTAGCTATACAACAGAGCACTGGTACATGTACTGTATATACTACATTAGTAGCCCTACAACAACAGAGCACTGGTACATGTACTGTATATACTACACTAGTAGCCCTACAACAGAGCACTGGACATGTACTGTATATACTACATTAATAGCTCTACAACAACAGAGCACTGGTACATGTACTGTATATACTACATTAGTAGCTCTCCAACAACAGAGCACTGGTACATGTACTGTATATACTACATTAGTAGCTCTCCAACAACAGAGCACTGGTACATGTACTGTATATACTACATTAGTAGCTCTCCAACAACAGAGCACTGGTACATGTACTGTATATACTACATTAGTAGCTCTACAACAACAGAGCATTGGTACATGTACTGTATATACTACACTAGTAGCTATACAACAGAGCACTGGTACATGTACTGTATATACTACATTAGTAGCCCTACAACAACAGAGCACTGGTACATGTACTGTATATACTACATTAGTAGCTCTCCAACAACAGAGCACTGGTACATGTACTGTATATACTACATTAGTAGCTCTACAACAACAGAGCACTGGCACATGTACTGTATATACTACATTAGTAGCTCTACAACAACAGAGCACTGGTACATGTACTGTATATACTACATTAGTAGCTCTACAACAACAGAGCACTGGTACATGTACTGTATATACTACATTAGTAGCTCTACAACAACAGAGCACTGGTACATGTACTGTATATACTACATTAGTAGCCCTACAACAGAGCACTGGTACATGTACTGTATATACTACATTAGTAGCCCTACAACAAAGCACTGATACATGTACTGTATATTATATACAATATCATCTCATTGATTGCATCTGCATACTTGAACTTCAATAAAAAACTCGTTTCCATCTATGAGCTTTATGTATTACTGTTAGTGAAAGACAACTCCAAAGTTTAACCTTATCACCTGGCCACAGTACATTGTCCGCACACAAACGTGTAAATTATGCCAGATAACTATATACCTACAATATTTACCAAACTGATGACTTACCAGGTACCATTTATACGTTGGTGGAGGCGTTGATGATGCACTGCACAAAATGCGGGCATCTTTGTAGGCGGTACCGGTAGAATTAACTGGGGCCTTGATCATCACTGGACGACCTGGTAATACAAAACTCATGCAAGTATCTCATATAAAATAATACTAGCTAACATTTGTACAACGGGTGTTAATTTTGTGATACTTTTAAGTTACTGTAAAATCTTGTTGTTTCGATGTTTTAAGCAGGTTTCTCTTGCAATCCAAAATAGATCTCACCTAACAAAATAACTAAAAACTCTTCCGACAATTTTAATCAGCAGTATATTTATACAAATACAGGAAGCGCAATGGAGGCATTGAAAACGGAGCGCAACCAAACAGAAACCAAAACTTTACTGCAAATGATTAAAAAATCACTTATTGTAAGCTGACATTCACATGACTATGTTTTTAACTTGACTTGTCTGGCTGTCAAGTCAATGGAGTATCCAGTAGGGACAAACCTGCACAAGTGATAATCCATTTGAAGAAAGGTGAGAGTACTCCATGTGAATTGAATGACCAGTACTTAACGTATAGAGTGTAGTCTAAGACGAATAGCCTCAGTTAGGTCACTACAATACCAACTTACTGACAACGTCCACAGAAATCTTCTTAGAAATGACGCGGCCGTCTGTAACTCCAGTAGCTATGCACTCATACTCGCCGGCATCTGTAGTCTCCACATTGTACACTATCAATCCATCACGAACCTCTTCGTACTTGGGGTTTTCTGACAATAAAATACCATACTGTATTGTATCGACACATCCTATTGGCTACTGTATATATGGAGGACCAATCACATCGACTTTACATAAGTCACCAGTAATACTGACTAACGGTTATGTATTGGCTGTTGTTTATAGCAGTGACCAATCAAAACCCTCAACAGCTCGCAATAGATAAATAAATGCCCACCAATAGAGTCAATTTGTAGCGCGTTAAACTGCCAATCGACGGATGGGGAAGGTTGCGCTTGTGCCAGACATTCAATCTTATAGTTCTCTCCGAGAATAAGGATCTGCTCAGCCGGGGCATTGACAGTCAAACCAACTACAAGATTACATAACACGAGTTAAATAAGCTACACATAAAATCAAAAGCTTATAAAATATTATATAATATGACAATAGGCGTAGAGTACCATAAGCCTGCAACTCGAAGCTCCAGTACGACGGGATGTTATCCACTCTGCCTGTGCAGTTATACACTCCGGTGTCTATGTCCTTGAGGTTAGAGACAAACAACTTGAGGTTGTTACCACTCGCCTGACTGTATATCCTACAGATAAACTGACGTTACTGGATGTGCCGGATTGTGAAAAGACTCAAATCAGTGAGGAAGACATACTGCACGTTTGAAATAAACAGTTTCAGCAAAAACACTGCTATGGATGCCAATGCCAGATAATGGGCAACTTCACCATCGGTAGTTTGGATATTTTTGTTTAGATCAAAATATGTAATGATTGAAATAACGATATCATATGTTAAACTTTTATCCATATTATTTAAAAATATATAAAGAAAAAGAAATTAGTTGACTTTTAAAGTATAATGAATGCGACTATTTGTAACTTGTGAAAAGTAAAAAATGAAAATTAATAGTACTGATTAGAGTGAGAAAATAAGCGAGAGGAACTTGGACAGGAATGAACGCTGACAAAAATAAGCACAGACTAACTGAGAGCGATGCCAATTGTGCAGTGAAAGAACAATATTTCACTATTTGTTTTAAAAAGGATAAAAATTGGTTCCAGGTGAAGTAATAAATATTACTTTCAAATTTATGCAAGAAAACATTCATTTTTGTGAAAATAGATGAACTTCTACATTTCTGGACCGAAGGTCACAATAATGTTTCATATGTCGTCACAATTATGTACCAAGTCCTTAAAACAGAACTTTAATTCTTTTCACTGCAAAGCAGGCATTTGATCCCAATGTGTTGACGGTACTAATCTGAGTTTTCCTTGCAATAGTTTCACAAAGGGTTACAAAGAAATTGCTCAAAATTTTCATTGATTATTAGAAAAAAAAATTTCAGAAAATGAGCGACGAAGAACCAATACCTTGAGTTTTCCCTATTATCCTCTTCAGGCATTTCTGTTCTTGATAGAATACGTTTTGGCTCACCGCTGGCAGGCCTATACTCATAAGGGCCAAACCACTTTAGGTCAATAGCGCTGGCTGAAGACTCAGGGGAGCATGTGACTGCAATTGTTGAGCCATACTCCTGATAGTTGACTGCCAATGCAGGAATACCTTTGAGCTTTCCTGAAGATGCTACACCTACAATTAATCATCCCTATATCATAATAGGGAGGAGGGATGGAGCACACGTGTGGGTAGCGTTTGTACAACCAGATAAATAGAGGATGATCGAGCAGTGTATGCTCTGGTTATACACATCATAACAACGAAATCATATTACATGCGGCATAATGACATGGTGTATGCATCCATATTATTATTATATAATAAAAGTGTGAAAATTTATATTTTATTTCAGACATTATATCAATATTACTATTATTATACGACCATATTCAATATTATCACAGTCATCATCAGTTCGTCATTATTGATTAATGTTATTCTGTTCTCATTTCACCAGGAAAAAAACAGCAATTACTTTTAGTCTTTTAATATATTACATCACTTCACTTATTAACATTATTTTAATTATTCGTGTTTATTAGTTATTAAATGTAATCATAATTAGTCTAGCGGCCTAGCAGTCGTAATGACAAATACATTTATACCTTTCAACAATATTTGTTGTGGTCAACGCCGCAATATTATGATAATTGGACGTGTTTTTTCATGTTTTACCTTATTGATAATAATATAAAACTTGACAGATGTACAAAAGTGCTAGCTAACCGTGAGAGGATGATGACATGATCATAAATAAAGATTTCATTAGTTTAACTATGACAATAATAATCATTAATTGTTAAATAATAACAGTAGTTAGGGAATGTTAATCATTAATTGTTAAATAATAACAATAGTTAGGGAATGTTAATCATTAATTGTTAAATAATAACAATAGTTAGGGAATGTTAATCACTATTATTTATTATTGAAGTAAAGAGATCGTAAAAATGAAATTGTAATTGTGTAAATATGTACTGCTCAGCGTTTTTTTCTTTGAGTAAGCCAAGCATTATATACATGTATGTGTTGGTGATAAACAGATGTACCCTTATGTAAATTTGGGCTTTTTCAAAGCCAACGAAGAAGCTTGTTTTGCTTGCTAGGGATGAATTTGTTAATTATAATGAGTTGATTTGGATGCTCTGAACATACCAGAATTGTTCTGATTAATAGGAGCGAATTCAATGCGCATCACTAACTACACCAGTAGGAGTGTGGCGTCAAGAATAACATGTAAGTAGCTGGTGAGGCGCAGCCGTGTCACTAGCATGCTTAGTTTTAGTAGAGAGCTGAACAAGTTCAACCGCTAGGCACTGAGGCTGAACGAGCCTGAATGAGCGCAGCCGTATCCATCATGTGACAAGCGTAGCCACTAGTATGAGAGTGGAGTAGTACCTCTTTTACAGAGGAGTGGTCTCCTCTTTTCTGTTGTAATTTGTCTTCCCTCTCTGACAGTCAGGGCTCTATCAACAAATAACGTACCAGATTTTCCACCGGACCTGACTCAGGCAGAATGACTCTGGCCGGGTGATCAAATCAGACACACACACCAGACTGAAGAATTATATTCTTAGCACTACTCAAGTCGCTGAGTGGTTGACTGACAACAGTTCGCTTTCAATTACTTGCCACAATGTGCTTTAACTTGAAGCTATTCCAACCAATCCCTGCTCACGCTAGACCGGAATTTTATAACGTGGCCGGACTGCTCAATTTAGTTTGAGCTCACCGGAATGGCCACCTGAGTCAGCTGAGCACTCCAGTGTAAAAAGTTGGTACGTGTGGCAAGGCCATTACCCTGCTCTACCAAGGCAGAGAGTTGTCTGCCCTTCATCACAGTCCAGTTTAGAGTGGTCTTTTTTCCCCAAAGGACCGGCTGACTTCATTATTATGATAAACTACACTTATCATTAATCAACCACTATAACACGTTTATTATTATTGCAATTACCAGTGACAATAATAATAATAATAAACTCTTATTTGTTACTTATAATAATACGATAATCATCAATGACCGGATTAATTACCATAAAAATTGCTAAATATTTAAATTATTGCGCAGTGATATACTAATTATCATTATTGATATTAAAATGAAGAATTACAATATTAAAGCATAACTGCATCGATCACTTTTTTATATTGATTTTCAAAACATCCAGGTCTTAAGCAGCAGATTGGTGTATAGGACGACCCTGTAAGCCCACAGCTCAGGCTTGATTCACAAACTTGCCAAAAAGTCACTGAACCCAAAAGCTTGTCACATCAGTTTAAAGTTGACTTATGGTAACTGTAAATCATGCGCAAATTTATATAAATGAAGTTACATAATCTTTGTTTACAATGAAATCTAATTGAGCAATTCCTTTAGTCTTGAGTCTACTGAAGGCAGTCGCATCAGGAATAGAGAATCCCTATGACAAATCTCATCAAAATTTGGTTCTAGGCCTTAATAGTGTGTTTTACTATTACGTGCCACTTTCCATCTGACTTGAATTTGTACGCTACACACATAAAATCGACATTGGTGGTTTCGGTCAATATGAACGCAATTAGTGTATACACATTTCAAATGATATCGATGTTTGTTGATGATGCAAAGTGAAACTTTCATATGTGAAATGGCAACCAGGGATGACTGCAGGAGTTTTCAGGTGGTCCAATGTGATCGTAAGGATAATCTAATACAATTTTAATTGGAGAACACGAAAAAATTGTTTGTTTTGGTGAGTTGAGGAACAACGAATGATAATCATAGAAGAATAAACAGTAGTGTGGCGAATAAAGATAAATCAAAAAATTATAACAAAAACAAATAGCGGAACCTGATTGGCCAAAATGAACACTGTGCGGGGAGAGGGGAGAAACAAAGATACTTCCGAGTCCGACCCAAAAATCACGTCAATTTTGTGCAGTGTAAAAATTGGCGAGAAATTCTGGAAGGAGGGTATTTTGCAGGCTTTTAGATCAAGACTGAGTAGGCCTAAAGGGTCATCCAATACATCAATATGCTGCTTAAAACCGGAATATTCAGAAAATCAATCAATGCATTCATGTTTTAAAGTAAAATTATTCATAAAAAAAATAATAATAATAAGAAACAATAAAAAATAACAAACATATTAATAAAAATTGGAAAAAAATATTAATTATTTATTATTATAATTAACAAAGATCAATAAATAATTATAATAAGAAGGCAAATAATAATAATAATAAATAATAATAATGAATGATAAACAACAACGACAATTAATAACAATCGATTTTCGAATGCTAAAAAAATTACAACTAATAATGATAAATAGAACAGCAGCTGTAAAACTTATATTATATGGATTATTATTTCAATAATAATAATGACGATTGTACTAATTTATTAATTATTATTATTTATCATTATTATCATAATAATCATTATCACCATCAATCATCATCAGCCATCCATCCATCCATCCGCCACCGCCGTCGTCATCATCATCGAATTCGATCATCAGTAGTAAGTAAACAATAATAATAACAATTAATGATAATAATTAATAAAAATAAATGATCATTATTATTATAAATAATCAATGATAATTATTATTATAAATTAAATAATAATTAATAATTATTATTAATAACAAATAATAATATGATAATAATAATAATGCTACAGTAGACTACTGTTATTATTAAACATTTTTTTATTATTATTGTTGTAACTAGCGAAGATTACAATAATTATTATCAGCTTTGTTATTGATATATATTAAATGTAGTTTGTTTGCGGTAGTAGTAAAGTAGCAGTTAGTAGTAGAGTAGCAGTAGTAGAGTAGCAATAGTAGTAGAGTAGCAGTAGTAAAGTAGCAGTAATAGAGTAGCAGTAGTGAAGTAGCAGTAATAAAGTAGCAGTAGTAGAGTAGCAGTAGTAGAGTAGCAGTAGTAGAGTAGCAGCAGCAGTAGCAGTAGTAAAATTATAATTTATAAATAAATAAATAAATAATAATTAATAAAATTAATATAAAAAAAAATAATAGTAATAATGAATTTAATAATCAATAATTATCATCATCCATGATGATTGATTGATCTGATGATCACCACCCACTTCAGACTTTCTCACAAAATAATGGTCACCTAACAGGAGTAGATTGTTAAAAAGGATACCTACTTGCGAGTATATTGATAATAAAAGGGGCAACCAGTGGCCCAGTTAAATCCCAAGCAGCCATATTATTTACTTCACCTGACCAGTCAATAAATTTCTCCGACCTACTTTATCGGCCTTTTAGAGAACTCCAATTCGGCTTTATTTGTCATCGATCGTTTTAAAACTCATTCATGAGTAAAGAACTGCTCTGTTATTAAAACATAAAAGTGTAAAGAACACTGATGTATTAAACATGGATATAATTATACAGCAAGCAACCCAAAATTGTAAATTTTAAACTGAAATAGAGTTATCTCTACTCATTGGGAAAATATTTTGAGTGAGACCGAATTGGTTGTCGACATCCAGGTTTTAGACAATCAGTCCAGTTACCGTTTCGGATTGGGTGTAAAGTTCAAGGGACCGAACAACTGCGCATCTCACAACATGGCTGATAACAGCAGTGCTTGCTTCGTCAGCGAAGGCAGCTGCTATTAATTCATAAATTGACCGTCTAGAATTATAATTCATCATGGACGTTGATGATGGTAATTGTTTCAATTGAATCAATGCATTATTCTGTTCTTAAATGCTGACTATATCATCTTATTAAAGTCGATCTATAGATATTATTATTTGTATGTTTTTTTTAACTATTATTATTATTAAATAATTATTATTATTTATTATTATTAATTATTATTTATTTATAATTATTATTATTTATTATTAAATTAATTATTATTTATTTATTATTATAAGTATTGTTATTTATCTATTCATTATTATGATAGTGATTAATATATATAGTGATAAATAATAAATAATAATAAATAATAATAATTAGTTAACAACATTAACTTCATTAACATATAATTAATAACAATTATTATTATTATAAGTTATAATAATAATAATCATCAATTATTATTATTTATTAATAAATAATATATATTATATATTATATATATATAAATATATAATAATATCATTCATATAAATATATTATTATATGGTTCTTATTATTATTATTTATTATAGTAGGTGATTAGTAATTACAATAGAATGCACTGGCACCATTGGTAACAGTAATGGAAAGAAGAAGAAAGTTTACAGAACGAGTTGGATCAGGTGTGATGCATGTGTTGTTTGGTATCATGCAATGTGCCAAGACCTACAGAATGCTGATGTTAACAACATTAAAAAGCTTGCAAACCACGGTGTACGATGGTATTGCGATACTTGTGTTGATGGAAAATGTGAGGAAAGTACAGAAAGCAAGGCCTCTCCCCAATATAAGGCAACCATGAGTAAACTAGATGGAATTGAAAAAGCTATAAAGGAGATGCAAAGGTCCTACTCTGCAGCGCTCCAAACACAGACTTGCCAACCTGGGAGTGGGGAATTGAGTGAGAATTAGATTTGGGGCAAACTTCACGCGCAAAATTTGATGAATGGGGCAATATGCATTAATAAAGGCTAAATGCAAGGTAGTTACTACAACCAGCTAATGCAACATGTAATATCACGTATGGATGGATATAGTGGCAGACCTGGAAATGTGTGAAAGGAAACCCACTTCGGCGCAGAGCGCCGAAACTTTTTTTAGCTTCTTTCAAAGCATAATGCTCCTCTTTGAAACAAAATTGGCTCCCCTATGCACTATCTTGAAAAACAGCTATGGCACACCGTGGACACACAGGATTCTGGCACCATTTTGCAAGTTTCAAAGAAAGTATATTGCAGCCAGTGTATAGCACAGAGCTACTACTGTAAAAAGCTGTTGGGTTTTGGCCACTTTTAGGAAATTAATGTTGTGTTACAAAACACGACATAATAAAGTTCCCAAAAGTGGCTCAAACCCACCAATATTCTGCTGTAGGCCTGTGTAAAATACCTTTGGATTAAACTTAGGTAATCTCAATAATAATTTCAAAAAAGTTTTTCAAAAATACTGTGAGGCACGCCAACACTTACACTACAGTAGCCGCCATTATTTACATTATTATTCACTTACTCACATGTACATTGTCTACGCATTTATTACATGTTCTATTATCTGCCCATGTCTAACTACGAGAGTCTATTCAGTGCGGTTCTATTGTGTGTACCTAAATCGATATTTTATTAATTATTATAAATATTTTCCACGAAGTAGCAAACTAAAATTTGGTGCTATGTTGTAAGTACAAGGCGTGGCTTGTACATGATTTTACCCGCCCTCTTTGTATAAATATCTGTGTTTGAGCAATAAAGTTCAGAGTTAGCCTAGCTCTCAGAAGATTCTCTTGCACAAGAAGCAGCACAGCTATAAGCTACAAAACTACAAGCGCTGACCTGGTCGACTATTGGCAAGCACGAGGCTTGGCGGAAAGTGAGAACGGTTCGCCCTCTTACTGCGTATTCCCTTGCTACGGTGAGGAGTGCGACGCAAAGCACCTGGTGCCCTAATAGTTCGGCTCATACCAAAGTCGGACGATACAGTTCGAGACAAGCTAAACAATAATTGCAGCATAATTATTGTCGATCACGACAAAGTCGAAGCAAGCTAAACAATAAGTACAGTATAATTATTGTCGATCACTATAAGGTTCGGACTCTGCTGAACCATAATTACAGCATAATTATTGTTAACTGCCAGCAGTCATTCTGCACCAGATTCGGATGCACCCATAACTGCACAAACCAGTAAACGCTCTCTAGCAATAATCACACATTATTGTACGCTGACTTGGTTAGAAGCAGAGCACATTCGGGAAGTGTACAGGTGGCTACCACCCAGACATAAATTCCTGTACAATACTAAATGAAAAGGTGTATTTCATTCATGATGGTGCTATAATAATAATATCAATTATTATAATTGATTATATTCATACAAGTCTGCTGTATTGAATAATAAATAATAATAACTACTGTAACTATAATTAATAATAATATTAATTAATAATAATAATAGTTAGTGAAAATTATGCTGATGATGAAAACATTAAAAAAACAGTTGATAACAAACAATTTTTATTTGACAGCTGGATTTTTGCAGAGGTCAACCACTCTTGCACTGAAAAAAAAATTAAATAGTCATAATAAGTGGTAGTAGTTAGTAAGACTACAACATATTATATGCTGAGATAAATTTTATCCATGAGTACTAAAGAGAAAAACACGATATGATGATATTTGCCACAAGTGGGTCATGCCTGCTGAAAACACAGCCCAAATACTAAATCTAGTTGAAGGGCAACTACAAACACCCCTAAAGTGAGGAAGTATTTCATAGATTATCTGCAGTTCAACCCTTTGCAGCGATGCAAACGAAATACTATTATTCTGAGCATAGATGATATAATAGTTGATAGATAGATAGGATAGTAGTTGATTATTATTATTAATTATGAATTATAAAAATTTAGTAAAATAATTTTTTTTTAGTCATAATGGGGAAAAGCGTGAGACGCTCGTGAGAGGCGTGAGAAATGGGGCAATTGAGTGAGTCTCACGCAGAATGCGTGAGAGTTGGCAAGTCTGTCCAAACAAACACTGAACAGATAGCCCAGCTGAAAGAGGACTAGCCTACACAGAAATCGTGGTGAAATCAGCGCAGCAGATAGAAATGGAAGCAGCATCAAATGGGAACACCGAAAAAATGTTAAGGCGACAACAACAGATAAGTGAAACAGAGTCAAGAAAGCTCAACGCCATACTATATGGTATCAAAGAAGACGAATCACAGGTGCTCGACCAAGTCCAACAGTTCATGAAACGTGACTGTTTTCGAAGGTCGAATCCCCCAGTCATGGCCATTAGACTTGGCCGCAAAAACAAAGATGATGATGAAAACAAAAAACCCCGGCCCATAAAGCTAGCATTTGAAAATGTGTCCTCAAAGTGGGACTTTGTGAAGCGTGTCAACTCTGGTTCGATGAAACAAGAGGGTATCTTTTGCAAAATAGATGCTAGCCAAGAGGTGAGAAACCAAAAATGGGCGCTGAGAGAAAAAATCAGAGAACTTAAGGGCTCCAAAAGCACAGTCGAGTATCGAATTCGAAACCTACAAATCGAACAAAAGCAGGCATCGGGGGAATGGAAGACCCTGAAGCCAGAAGTAAGCACCAAAAAAACAACCTTCTAAGTGTGCTCTTAGCAAACACAAGATCGGCAAAAGGCAAAACAGCAGAACTGCAATCGTTAGCAACTGACTTCAACATTATCTGTCTCACTGAGACTCATCTTGACTGTACTATACTTAGAAAATCCCTGATCCCTGACACTCATAAAACCGTTTTCAGAAGGGATAGAAATATCAGGGGTGGTGGAGACTCATTGCCATCGATAATGATCTCAACCAGTCTGAAATAAAAATTACAAACAAAGAACAAGAAGAAATGATTGCCGTCAAGCTTGACCACAAAGTGATCATACGTTGCTATTACAGGCCACACATATTCTTACAAAACATAAGCCAGCTTACAGCTACCTTCGAGGAGGTAACCCATCGCTACCCAGACCACAGGATTACCTTGCTAGGAGATATGAACCTGCCTGAAATAGACTGGACATCATATTCGTTAAGACCCAACGCAAAGCACAAACAAATCCATGCAGACTTCTTGACCATGCTACAGGAAAATGATCTACAACAGCTTGTACGGCAGCCCACTCACATACATGGCAATGTACTGGACCTGGTATGTACAAACGTGGAGGGCCTGATTAAAAACATTGATGTGGTGTCACCGGGACTGAGCGATCACTTTCTAATCACTGCTTCACTTGACCAAAACAAGCCACATGTGGTGGAACAAAAACCAAGAGAAGTCAAACTATGCAGGCAAGTAGAATCGGAAAAGTATCGTGAGTCCATGCAAAAGGTAGCAGATGAGCTTGCCGAGATGTGCAACCCTGATGAGATGTGGAGTCACTATGCTGTAAAGCTCTCCGAGGCCCAAAACTCGCATATCCCCATCAAGTCTCTCCCGCCAAAGAATAAAAAATGGCCGGAGTGGATGAATAAAGCGACCCACAAAATGATTGAAAAACAGAGAAAGACCTGGAGGAAGTATAGAGAAACTGGTGACAAGTTTTACCTACAGAAGTACAAAGCTGAAAGGAGAATCAGTAAACAAGAGTGTAACCGAAGGAAGGAAGACTACCTTGTGGAGAGAATCTGCAAGCCACTGGAGAGAGGTAACTCAAAACCTTTCTACAAACACCTCAAGCATGCCAGATCAAATGACGGACCGCACATCAGATTAGCTGACAGAGAAGGCAACATCACTGAAGATGAATCACAATGCGCAGAGATCCTGAACGAATATTTTCAAGCACAGTTCTGCCCCGACCAGCAGTTGGTACAACCAGAGAAAATGTCTACATCAGATGAAAATCCCATTGAGATCACCACTGACGGTATTGTCAAGCTGATTCGAAATCTTCCAAATGGCAAGTCGTCTGGCCCCGACACCATACGAAAACCTGATCTCCTTGCTGATGCAGAAATGTCAGCCGCCTGCCTGAAACATATATTCCAAGCATCAGTAACAGCGGGCCAGCTACCTACTCAGTGGAAGCTGGCTTATGTCACCCCAATTCACAAAGGCGGTGAAAAAGAATCATCGAACAATTATCGCCCCATATCGCTTACCAGTATCCCCTGCAAAATGATGAAACACATCGTACTCCACTACCTGAACCAAAAGCTGAATGGCTTCCTCCACAACAGACAACACGGGTTCTGGAGAGGTATGTCTTGCGAAACCCAGCTCTGTGCTACTTACCACGACCTTGCCAAAACGGTTGAGTCTACAAAAACTACACATGCTCTTGTGCTCGACTTTAAAAAGGCCTTTGAAAAGGTCCCACATGCCTTACTTATGAAAAAGCTGAAGGAAGTTCCGGATATCCATCTCCAGCTGGTGAATTGGATACAAGACTTCCTCACCAATAGGAGACAGAGAGTTGTCATCAAAGGACATATCTCATCGGAATTGGCTGTAACCTCAGGAGTCCCCCAGGGGTCAGTCCTTGGCCCCACACTGTTCTTGATCTATATCAACGATCTGCCGACGATGGTGAACTGTAGTATTGGTCTATACGCTGATGACACACTGCTCTACCAACAAGTTACCACTGATGAAGACGCAGCTAGATTTCAAAACAATATAGACGCTGTACACAGATGGTCTGTCGAATGGAAAATGCAGTTCAATGAAACCGATTGCCACATGATAGCCTTTGGTAACCAGGAAATCAAGCCACAGTACAAGCTGGGCGACACAAGTATGATATGGGCCAGCTCCACAAAGTATCTGGGATTGATTATGCAGTCTGACCTTAAATTTGATCAGCACATCAAGCTCAAAAGAGATAAAGCCATGAGAACTCTCGGCTCTATCAAACACATTCTACATGCTGCGCCAAAGAAAAGTCGCCTGCTGGCATACACCAGTCTGTGTCGCCCAATACTAGAATATGCCAATTCTGTCTGGGACCCAACACTTGTCAAAGACATAGATTCTATAGAGATGGTCCAGCATCAGGCTGTGAGATTCATCAGCAACCTTAAAGGCAGAGAGAGTATCAGTGAAACAAGCTCTGAGCTCGGCCTTCAAACATTGCAACAAAGGAGAAGACACCACAGACTAGCCCTTCTGATAAAGATTCTCCGAGATGAAGACAAACACAAGACCCTAGCTCTGGCTTATGATGAAATCTCAGATGATAAACAAAATATGTCTATGACAACTAGATCTGCTACCAGAGGAGAACTTAACTCCGTCTATGCAACATCACAAGTCTACCATGGCAGTTTCCTACTGAGGACCATCAGAGACACCATAGGAATCAAGAGTTAAGGACAAAGGCAGCATAAAGCTGAAAGTAAAGCAACTACTGACCAACATTAAACAGCGAACTGCTGTAACCCCTGTAAACTTTTAGCACACTGTTAAATCAAATGAGGCACTCCTTTAACTCTTAGGTTCCTGAGTGTTCTATGTCGTCAAAGGTATTCAAAGGTACAATATATAATAATAATATATTATTATTACATTATCTATTAATTATTATATAATTATTATAATATTATATATTGTACAGAAAATGGCTTGAATCAAACCAAGGCGCTGCATAACTCTATAAAGAAGACAACTCCCAGATACGGGCCTACGGGAGGAATATCAAAAGCAACAAACACTGCTCTGTGCAGCTAGCCATACCAAACTGGTGTACATGACATTTGTATCTTATCCTTTCTTTCACTAGCCACTTGTTATGTCACTAAGGCTATTGTGCTACTCGTTTACAATGCCCTATGCTAGCCCACCTACCTTTTGTTATATTATTGGGCTACCTGTAAACAAAGAATAGTATGTAACCTTTTTATCTAAATACTGACTGCTGCTGCCTCACAACTCAGAGTAGTTGGAGGAGCACAGACAGAAGAATACACGAAGCTATACTACTCTCACACACACACTCTCTCTTATTGCTTACATAAAGATAGCAATACTTGTTGCAATAACAGAAGCCTTGCAATAATTACAAGCTTACAGAAGCAAGCGATCCAGCGCTTAGGCCAGCACGCAGTCCAGCACCTAGGCCAGCACCACGGTCAACTGGGGGATTTCCGGTTAGAAAAATGAGCAGACAATTTCAGTTGACTGACAACTGGCGTTTATTATCAAAGTAATGATATATAAGTCCAGCTATGCCGGCCGGCGCTAGTAACTAGTAGTGCTGCCTAGGCTACTGAACTGAGGCCTGCAGTCTAGTCAAGTACTGAGGGAGGTGCAGGTGCCTGCTACCTGGTGAATCGCACACACCACTACAAAATCCTGCACAATATAGCATTAATTGTTCTTAGAATGATGATTACTACTTTTATCTAAGTAATCCTTACCACTACAATTATTTATTATTATTATTAATTGTATTGTTCTCACTCTCTTCTTACTCTTCTTCTTTAGAACATACTAGAGTTTGATGCAAGGGGTACGCCTCATTTGTTACCAGGTTTTGATCAAATATGCTGTTGTCAGGTTTCATGCTGTTGCAGCTTTAATGTGATTTTACAATTGTTACTTATTGATTTGTCTTCATCTCTCGTACTGTTCGTGGCAAGAAGCTGCCATGATATGCTGAGGATTTGGCATATATAGTTGGGGGTTCACCCCTGGCAGCAACTCTAGTTACTGACACGTCTGGCAGCCTTGTATTCATGAGTAAGTTCGTCATAGGAGCTTGTTAATGTCTCGTGACACTCTTTCTTCATTTGACAGGATTCGGAGAAGCAGATTGTGTCGGCTTATTTTTCGACGTTTACTAAAATTGACAAGTTTGAGTGTATGAAGTGCTGCAGATATGCTGGCCCTGCTCAGATCACATATAAATCTGACGGCACAGTGTTGAACCATTTCAAAGTCATTGACCTGTAATCAAGAACCGGGTCTCATACTGACGAGAAGTATTCAACGTGCGGGCGACACAGGCTTTTGTATGCAAGTAATTTGGCATGTTCAGGAGCGCCATGGAGGGCTCTTTTGACCATACCTAGCGGCTGTTTAGCTTTAGTTACTTTTTGTTTGATGTGAGTGTTGAACTTTAGATCATTCTGAATTACCACCCCAAGATATTTGCTCTCTTGTGAAGTGACTAGTTTGGTGTTATTGAGAGTGTAATCAGCACCAGGTGCAGTAGGCCTTTGATTTAAGGACATGATTGAGCATTTGGTAACATTAAATGACATACACCATGTGTCAGCCCAAGATGACAGGGAAGTGATATTAGACTGAAAGTCCGTGTGATAATTGGCTGCGTTAACTGTCTGGTACATTAGAGTGTCATCGGCAAACAGGCTTACTTTGCAGCTAACATGATTAGGTAAGTCGTTAATATAAACCAAGAATAGGGTTGGCCCTAGAACAGAGCCTTGAGACACGCCCGGTGTTACAGAGGTCTCAGGCGAGTTTTTCTGCGCCACCACCACTCTTTGTTTGCAATTGCTGAGGAAGTCGTGTATCCACATGAGAATTTTACTGTTTATATTGGGAACCATTGACAGCTTGCTCATGAGGAGTTTATGTGGGACCTTATCAAAGGCCTTGGCAAAGTCCAACACCACTGCACGAACAGTGTCACCTCTGTCCACACTACGGGCAATATCATGGAATGTTCCACATAGTTGAGTCTCGCATGACAGACCCTTACGGAAACCGTGTTGGCGACCATGCAGGAAGCTATCTAGTGCTTCATTCAAGTAACGCAACACTATGTGCTCCATAAGCTTACATGGGATGCTCGTCAGCGATATCGGTCTATAGTTGTTCGGTTGGTCTGAGGCACCTCTCTTATGAAGCGGATCAACATGCGCTAGTTTCCACGCATTGGGGAGTTTGGAGTTAGACAAAGAAGCATTAAATATGTTATCACGGTTGATTTGATTATTTTTAATTTTATTTATTATTATAACCATTCTACTGTTATTATAAATAAACTTATTGTTATTATCATTAATAGATCAATAATGATATTTATTATTATTATCACGAAAAAATTGAATAATTTCAATTTATATTTTTTTATTAACTAATTATTATATAGTAGTAGTACTAGTAGAGTGGTGATTGATTATTATTGTCCTGATAATCAATTAAGATTAACATCATCAAAATAATGTATAATAATACTACTGAACTATTATTATAATAATTTTAGCCTATTATTATTACAATAATTGATTAATAAATGAAAAATAAATTAAAGTTAACCTAATATAAGAAACATATTAGTTGCTATTATTATTATCATCATCATCATCATCATCATTGATTATCATCAATGTTGATGATGATCGTGATAGTAATAATAATAATAATTAATATGTTATTTTTATTAATATTAATTATTATTGTGAGTGAGTGATTAAATAGTTATAATTGATGATGATAATAGATAAAAACAATATTCTATAATAACATACCAACAAAAAATTAATAATTTTTTTATTATCTTATTATTATATCAACTACATTAATAATGATGATAATTAATAATGATTTAATAAGTATAATTAATCACTTACTATATTTACTACACACACATGCTGCTTGTAACACTCATAAACGCCTATGGTCTCATTACACAGATGACATGTACATGGGAGAAGATAGTGATGAAATCACTCCAGACATATGGCAGGAGGGCTGCTGGATTGTCATCTCCTCATACTTTGATGAGAAAGGGCTGGTGCGGCAGCAGCTCGACTCATTTGATGAGTTCATTCAAATGAACGTGCAGAGAATTGTAGAGGACACCCCACCTGTTGACTTGCAAGCAGAAGCCCAGCATAAGGGAGGAGTTATAGAGACGCCGGTATGCAACCAAAAAAGTGGCAAACTGCCCTCTCCATTTTTTTTTTTAAGTAATAGTAATCTTATTTACTAGTGATGTTGTAAATGCTTGTTGGTACAATGGCGAATAATCGATTTAAAGCGATGGTATTTATTTAAAATGAAATTGAAGTCGCTTGCTTCATTGCAACAGATATTAATGCCAAGGATGGCATGTTTTTTCCTCAACAATACATTTAACAATCAAAACAAAAGTAATTGACTCGATGAAAGCAGGTGATCGCTGTTTTTTGTTGTTGTCATGCATTGACTACCACTAAGGTATAAACTAGCCCAATATGAATATGAGCATGTGAAACCTTTGACAGTTTTGTTCAATATTTTTTTGAGACGATGAAAAATTTTAAACAATTTTTTTGTTGTTCAAACTGTGCATGAAAATGGTCATTCACGATTCGAACTGATTCTACCTACTTTTCATATGGATGCAGCAAGTGCTTTGGTTATTTTACCATTTATTGTAGTGCGCGCTCAAAGTTTTATTAGGTGGCCATGTGCTTTAGCTAAGTAACCATTTCATCATCGATGTGTTAGTTCATTGGGGAGGCATGTGAATGAAGAGCTGAGGTGTATGTTTTGTAGACTCGATATGTGCTCAAGTTTGGACAGATTTACTTGACCAAACCCACTCACTGGGAGAAGGACGGCTCTCCTTCACCTATGCTGCCAAATGAGGCTCGATTAAGGAATCTCACGTACGTCCACCGTGTCTGTCCACCATGTCTGTCCACCGTGTTTGTCTGCCGTGTTTGTCCATCATGTCTGTCCACCATATCTGTCGACCATGCCTGTCCACCATATCTGTTCACAAAATCTGTCCACAATGTCTGTCCACCATATCTGTCAACCATGTCTGTCCACCATATCTGTCCACCAAGTCTGTCCACTGTTTTTGTTCACCATATCTGTTCACTATATCTGTCCACCGTGTCTGTCCACTATACTTATTCGCCATGTTTATCCCCCAAATCTGTCTACCATATATATATATCCACCATGTGTTTCTTCCATGTGTCCACTGTGTCTGTGCACCATGTGTGTTCATAATGTATGTCCACCATGTCTGTATGCCGTGTTTGTGAACCAAGTCTGTCCAGCATGTCTGTCCAGCATGTCTGTCCAGCATGTTTGTCCAGCATGTCGTGGCAAGTTGTGTTTTATCTGTAACCAACAGGGATGAAGTGGCTACTAGGTATTGTCACACTGTTGTATACTGGTGAGCCACTTGAAATGTTTTGGGAAGTGGCTTTGGTGGAAGTAACTTGTGGGTATGAAAAATGCTTGCATGTAGATCTAAGCTGCACGATATGAATCTAATACCTGTTGGTACTAAGTTACCTTTAGGTACTGCATTGTGTCTGTCTAGGTAATATGTTACCTGAGTAGGTACTATGTTTCCTTTTAAAGGTACTGTGTTACTGATAGATACTGTTTTACCTGTAGGTACTATACTATGTTACCTGTAGGTACTATGTTACCTGTAGGTACTATGTTACCTCTAGGTACTATGTTACCTGTAGGTACTATGTTACCTGTAGGTACTATGTTACTTGTAGGTAATATGTTACCTGTAGGTACTATGTTACCTCTAGGTACTATGTTACCTCTAGGTACTATGTTACCTGTAGGTACTATGTTACCTGTAGGTACTATGTTACCTGTAGGTACTATATTACCTGTAGTACTATATTACCTGTAGGTATTCCTCACCCATTTACGTTGACATAACAAAAACTGTAATCAAGGACCAGGAGGACCCGGTAGAGACTCAACACCAGAAAACCTACATTGGTAAGATTCCTATCATGTTGAGATCTAGCAACTGTTCTCTGCATCCACTGAGTGACAGAGACTTGACAGAGCTCAACGAGTGCCCTCTTGACCCTGGAGGTTACTTCATCATCAATGGATCTGAGAAAGTCATCATTGCTCAGGAAAAGATGGCTACTAATACAGGTAGGAGTGGTAGCTGGTGCTGTACATAGTACCTTGTACTGAATATAGTAAATAGTACTACACATTACAGGGTGTACCATATATGATGACCACATACCTGCTTGTAGTTTATGTGTTCAAACAAAAGGATGGAAAGTACGCCTACAAAACAGAGATCCGTTCATGCATTGAACATTCCTCAAGGCCAACTTCCACACTGTGGGTGAATATGATGGCTAGAGGAGGTCAGGGGGCCAAAAAGTCTGCCATTGGTCAGCGTATTATTGGCATCCTGCCATATATCAGGCAGGAGATCCCTGTGATCATTGTGTTTAGGGCGTTGGGCTTCGTGTCAGACAGAGATATCCTGGAACATATTATATACGACTTTGATGATCCCGAGATGATGGAAATGGTAACTATTGGTCTCTTCTCACTCAATGTAACATTGATGTCTCGACCTGCTCCTTGTATATGCTAATATTTTCTATGCTTGCTCTCATTGCAGGTGAAGCCTTCGTTAGATGAAGCGTTCGTCATACAAGAACAAAATGTAGCCCTAAACTTCATAGGCTCTAGAGGTGCCAAGCCGGGCGTTACCAAAGAAAAACGTATAAAGTATGCGAGAGAAATCCTACAGAAAGAAATGTTACCTCACATCGGCGTGAGCGATTTCTGTGAAAACAAGAAAGCTTACTTCCTTGGGTGAGTTTTAACCTTTGATGTGGAGATGTGTTTTTGTTTGATACGTGTAGGGGCTCTGTATACTCATGTGTATGTGTGTAGGTACATGGTACACAGGCTATTGTTAGCAGCTATTGGTAGAAGAGAACCTGATGACAGAGATCACTATGGAAACAAAAGACTTGACTTGGCTGGTCCATTACTGGCCTTTCTCTTCAGAGGATTGTTTAGGAATTTGATCAAGGTCGTTATTGTTATATAGTAATACTATACATGTACTTGTACATTATATAATGTGTTATATATAATGTTATATGGTAATATACATGTACTTGTACATTATATAATGTGTTATATATAATGTTATATAGTAATATACATGTACTTGTACATTATATAATGTGTTATATATAATGTTATATAGTAATATACATGTACTTGTACATTATATAATGTGTTATATATAATGTTATATAGTAATATACATGTACTTGTACATTATATAATGTGTTATATATAATGTTATATAGTAATATACATGTACTTGTACATTATATAATGTGTTATATATAATGTTATATAGTAATATACATGTACTTGTACATTATATAATGTGTTATATATAATGTTATATAGTAATATACATGTACTTGTACACTATATAATGTGTTATATATAATGTTATATAGTAATATACATGTACTTGTACATTATATAATGTGTTATATATAATGTTATATAGTAATATACATGTACTTGTACATTATATAATGTGTTATATATAATGTTATATAGTAATATACATGTACTTGTACATTATATAATGTGTTATATATAATGTTATATAGTAATACTATACATGTACTTGTACACTATATAATGTGTTATATATAATGTTATATAGTAATATACATGTACTTGTACATTATATAATGTGTTATATATAATGTTATATAGTAATATACATGTACTTGTACACTATATAATGTGTTATATATAATGTTATATAGTAATATACATGTACTTGTACATTATATAATGTGTTATATATAATGTTATATAGTAATATACATGTACTTGTACATTATATAATGTGTTATATATAATGTTATATAGTAATATACATGTACTTGTACATTATATAATGTGTTATATATAATGTTATATAGTAATATACATGTACTTGTACATTATATAATGTGTTATATATAATGTTATATAGTAATATACATGTACTTGTACACTATATAATGTGTTATATATAATGTTATATAGTAATATACTTGTGCTTGTACATTATATAATGTGTTATATATAATGTTATATGGTAATATATGTATACATGTATACTATATAATGTGTTATACAGGAAGTGAGGTTATACGCTCAGAAGTTCATTGACCGTGGAAAAGACTTTAACCTTGAGCTGTCCATCAAAACCAGAATAATAACAGACGGTCTCAAATACTCGCTGGCCACAGGCAACTGGGGAGACCAGAAGAAGGCTCACCAGGCTAGAGCTGGTGTGTCTCAGGTCTGTACAGCTAGTATACCAAGTATATAAGGTATACTGTATCTCTATGTGTCCATCATATATTGTGATACTGTCTTGTATAGTATATGTACTTCTGTAGGTGCTGAATCGGTTGACATTTGCTTCCACATTGTCTCATCTACGACGTCTGAACAGCCCTATTGGTAGGGATGGTAAGCTGGCTAAACCGAGACAACTACATAACACTCTGTGGGGTATGATTTGTCCTGCGGAAACTCCTGAGGTGTGTTCTCTATACCAAACACAACATGTACTATTGTCTTATATATACTGTATACAAACAAACTATACTGTTGAATCATATTATGTATCCTGTATTATACATATATATTGTGTAAAAATGCAGGGCCAAGCTGTTGGACTCGTAAAGAACTTGGCTCTGATGGCGTACATATCTGTTGGATCTCATCCTTCTCCTATTCTTGAATTCTTGGAGGAGTGGAGCATGGAAAACCTGGATGAGATAGCCCCTTCTGCGATAACAGAGTACGTTATATCATAGAGCTATTTATACCATCTGTTATATCATAGAGTTATTTATACCATCTGTTATATCATAGAGTTATTTATACTATCTGTTATATCATAGAGTTATTTATACCATCTGTTATATCATAGAGTTATTTATACTTGCTGATGTTTCCCGTATATTTTATACTGCAGTTCAACCAAAATATTTGTCAATGGATGTTGGGTGGGGATACACAGAGATCCAGATCAGCTGATGAGTACATTGAAAAGACTTCGCAGGCAGATGGACATGATTGTGTCAGAGGTAGATGTCTATGCGCTCTGTATATCTATGTACTCTGTATGTCTATGTACTCTGTATATCTATGTACTCTGTATGTCTATGTACTCTGTATGTCTATGTACTCTGTATATCTATGTACTCTGTATGTCTATGTACTCTGTATATCTATGTACTCTGTATGTCTATGTACTCTGTATATCTATGTACTCTGTATATCTATGTACTCTGTATATCTATGTACTCTGTATGTCTATGTACTCTGTATGTCTATGTACTCTGTATGTCTATGTACTCTGTATGTCTATGTACTCTGTATGTCTATGTACTCTGTATGTCTATGTACTCTGTATGTCTATGTACTCTGTATGTCTATGTACTCTGTACATCTATGTACTCTGTATATCTATGTGTATTAGGTGTAGTCACGGGCTGCATCGATTCATACGATAAATTAAATAAATAATATTTTTTGAAATCTAATGGAAAGGAGTTGGTAGCAATGTTTTTAATGGATCTCAAAAAATCATCTCCACAGACAAAAACAAATTTATTTTGCGAAGCATTCTCAAAGGTCGCGAATACTGCCGATCCATCACACAAAACTAATACATAGCCGTGTGGGTGACGTTTTTTTTTCAAAGCAGTTTATTCTCGGTATTATTTTTCACCATTAGTTGGTAGTAATATAAATTATCTGCTTTGTTTATTATTATTACGATTATCATGACCAATAATAATATATTGTAAATAACTTGATCATAATAATAAAAAGCAGAGCCATTTTGTTAAAACAATAAAGATAAATTTTATTGTTATGGATAATCAAGAATGATGGCTTTGATAGAAACAACTGGACAAATGTCTAGTTGTTTATTCTTTGACTCGCTACCACTATCTGCTACTTCCTGTAGCATCAGGTTATGAGTACCAGTAAAGAATCAACGACACGATAAGCGTCATTGATGAAATGCTTACGCATGTGAAAATAATTACGCTCGCTACGATGCACACTGGAATTTTATATCTTCACAAACTGATCTGGATTGGAGGATATTGTTTCTTATTATTATGTAATAAAATGTAAAAGCCTGGATCGATGCGTTTGGCGCCGACTGATGTGGTCCTCAAATATAAATAATAGCAGCTGTTGATCGATCCGATAATATGACTATGCATACCACACGTACTTTAGGTCTATGTATAATATATGTCTATGTGCTTTATATGTCTGTGTTTACTATATGTTTATGTTCATTTATACTGCATACATATGTTACGTATAACACACACATATATTGTGCATTGTACAAAAATTTAATTGACAATCCATACATGTGTAGGTGTCTATGGTGAGAGATATAAGAGACAGGGAGATAAGAATTAACACTGATGCAGGAAGGATATGCAGGCCTCTACTCATTGTAGAAGATCAGAGATTGTTACTGAAGAGGAAGCATATGAACCTTCTGAAGGACAGAGAGCTCAACCACTTTGGGTAGTAATATATATACCCACGTGTTATATATATTTTGTATATGTTGTATATTATATTTAAATACTGTGCAATACAGGTGGCAGGACCTGGTAGCCAATGGGCTAGTAGAGTACATAGACACGATGGAAGAAGAGACAATTATGGTAGCAATGTCCTTGGAAGACATCCAGGGATCTGCATACTGTAGTACTTATACACACTGTGAGATTCATCCGTCTATGATACTCGGTGTCTGTGCATCTATCATTCCTTTCCCTGACCACAACCAGGTATGTACACCTCTGTTTATTTATTACCTGCGTGTGCCGTTGTGTCCTCGTTGGATATTTTGTGTGTTACATGATTGTGTTTGCAGTCGCCCCGTAACACCTACCAGAGTGCTATGGGTAAACAAGCTATGGGAGTGTTCATATCCAACTACCACGTACGCATGGACACACTGGCCCATGTGCTCTGGTACCCTCAGAAACCTTTGGTCACCACTAGATCTATGGAATATCTGCGCTTCAGAGAGCTCCCTGCCGGTAGATATAACTTACTTGTCCGTCACATTTTCCGTGAACTGTATGCTGGCCGCTACATTTGACTCGTGATCTCTGTGCAGGTATCAACACCATCGTGTTTATTGCTTCATTCACTGGCTACAACCAGGAGGACTCCGTCATCATAAACGAGTCAGCTGTTGATAGAGGCTTCTTCAGGTCTGTTTTCTATCGGTCATACAAGGACAGCGAGAGTAAGAAAGGTCTGGACCAGGAGGAGGTGTTTGAGAAACCAGATAGACATCAAGTGAGAGGTATAATGTATACAATATATTAGCAGTTGTGTCTATTGTCTCTACTACGTTGTCTATTGTCTCTGCAACTCTATCTACTACAACTCTATCTATTGTCTCTGCAACTCTATCTATTGTCTCTACTACGTTGTCTATTGTCTCTGCAACTCTATCTATTGTCTCTGCAACTCTATCTATTGTCTCTACTACTCTATCTATTGTCTCTACAACTCTATCTATTGTCTCTACAACTCTATCTATTGTCTCTACAACTCTATCTATCGTCTCTGCAACTCTATCTATTGTCTCTACTACTCTATCTATTGTCTCTACAACTCTATCTATTGTCTCTGCAACTCTAACTATTGTCTCTACAACTCTATCTATTGTCTCTCCAACTCTATCTGCTGCAACTCTATCTATTGTCTCTACAACTCTATCTATTGTCTCTGCAACTCTATCTATTGTCTCTACAACTCTATCTATTGTCTCTGCAACTCTATCTATTGTCTCTACAACTCTATCTATTGTCTCTGCAACTCTATCTATTGTCTCTGCAACTCTATCTACTACAACTCTATCTATTGTCTCTGCAACTCTATCTATTGTCTCTGTATAAGTTGATACTACCTCTCTGAACTTGCCTTCCACGCTAAACTCCTGCACTAACATTCCCATCCACCATGCCATGTTTTGCTGAGCATATCAAACCTTTGGCTCTGACTAATACAATAGAAGATGCCCAAATCTAGCATACAAACATGTAATGCAGATGTTGACAAAACATTGTCCACTCAGATCTTTGGGACAAACAGAACTTCGTTTGACGTTTATAGTTGTTTTAAATGTATTGATTGGGATGTATCAATCTGTACAGTACGTATGATATACATTGCATACATACAAGTCTATAAGATATACTGTACACACTGTAGGCATGAGACATGCAATCTATGACAAGTTGGACGACGATGGAATTATTGCCCCTGGTACCAGAGTGTCTGGAGATGATGTTCTCATAGGTAAAACGGTCACTATACCAGACAATGATGATGAGCTGGAGGGAGCGACCAGGAGATACTCCAAGAGAGACGCCAGCGTGTTTATGAGAAGGAGCGAATATGGAATTATCGATCAGGTGATGTTGACCATCAACAACGATGGCTACCGGTTCTGTAAGATTAGAGTGAGAACCACCAAGACTCCCCAGATTGGTGACAAGTTTGCCAGCCGTCATGGACAGAAAGGAACTTGTGGTATTCGTTACAGACAGGAGGTTTGTCTATATGCTATTTACATGTTATGTAATATTACATTATATTTATATAATGTAGCTGTTTATGTATTACTTGATATATACTTGTGCGTTGTACTTTATTTTGCCCCTCTCACCCAGGATATGCCGTTTACCTGTGAAGGGATAACTCCTGATCTAGTAATGAACCCACATGCTGTACCCAGTCGTATGACCATTGGTCACATGATTGAATGTCTGCAAGGAAAGGTCTCCGCTAACAAGGGAGAAATCGGGGATGCAACTCCCTTCAATGACACAGTTAACGTGCAGAAAGTATCTAACTTGCTCGCTGAATATGGATATCACCCCCGAGGGAATGAGGTGAGTGACCCTGCGCACCAATAGGATCTGTGGTGTACAACTAATGAGCCAATGATGTGTTAGCTGTGCATTGTGGGATATATTGTAGATCATATACAACGGACATACAGAGCTAGCTGTGCATTGTGGGATATATTGTAGATCGTATACAACGGACATACAGGGCTAGCTGTGCATTGTGGGATATATTGTAGATCATATACAACGGACATACAGAGCTAGCTGTGCATTGTGGGATATATTGTAGATCGTATACAACGGACATACAGAGCTAGCTGTGCATTGTGGGATATATTGTAGATCGTATACAACGGACATACAGGGCTAGCTGTGCATTGTGGGATATATTGTAGATCGTATACAACGGACATACAGGGCTAGCTGTGCATTGTGGGATATATTGTAGATCGTATACAACGGACATACAGAGCTAGCTGTGCATTGTGGGATATATTGTAGATCATATACAATGGACATACAGAGCTAGCTGTGCATTGTGGGATATATTGTAGATCATATACAACGGACATACAGAGCTAGCTGTGCATTGTGGGATAATATATTGTAGATCGTATACAACGGACATACAGGGCTAGCTGTGCATTGTGGGATATATTGTAGATCGTATACAACGGACATACAGGGCTAGCTGTGCATTGTGGGATATATTGTAGATCATATACAACGGACATACAGAGCTAGCTGTGCATTGTGGGATATATTGTAGATCATATACAACGGACATACAGGGCTAGCTGTGCATTGTGGGATATATTGTAGATCATATACAACGGACATACAGTGCTAGCTGTGCATTGTGGGATATATTGTAGATTATATACAACAGACATACAGGGCTAGCTGTGCATTGTGGGATATATTGTAGATTATATACAACAGACATACAGGGCTAGCTGTGCATTGTGGGATATATTGTAGATCGTATACAACGGACATACAGGCAGGAAGATGAACTGTCAGTGTTTCGTGGGTCCAACGTACTATCAGAGATTGAAACACATGGTAGACGATAAAATCCACTCCAGAGCCAGGGGACCGCTGCAAATCTTGAACAGACAGCCTATGGAGGGCAGGTCACGGTAAGCATGCTCTTGTGTGCTGTATAGCTAGCACCAGCTCTCTAGGTTGTGTAGTCTTACAGTTGATGGATAAAGTTAATTGTTTTTTAGTGACGGAGGTCTGAGGTTTGGAGAGATGGAGAGAGACTGTCAGATAGCTCACGGTGCTGCCCAGTTCCTAAGGGAGAGGTTGTTTGAGGTGTCAGATCCGTACCGGGTACACGTGTGCAACTTGTGTGGCCTCATGTGCATTGCCAATCTGAGGAACCAGACGTACGAGTGCAGAGGATGCAAGAACAAAACCCAGGTGAGTTGTGTGCTCTTGGGATGTGTTTAGACTGAGGCCCCTGTCCTGTTGCCTTTTCAAAGTGAATTTTTGGTTTTCCTACCTATAAAGCTGTTTTACTGTATTTTACTAAGTATCACAAATGCTATTGTCACTGCTCTTTTACTGTGCTTATTGCAAGTTGTCTTCTCTCCTACAGGTATCACAGCTGTGTATACCGTATGCCTGCAAGTTACTCTTCCAAGAGCTCATGTCTATGAGCATTGCACCAAGAATGATGCCAGTATAAGCAAGGCAAAGTGATACTGTGGATGCCAGTCTAAGCGAGGCAAATTTATGTAAATAATGTAAAAATAGTTTTTACAATACAATTATAGACCAATAGAAATACAAGATAGAGAGACAATTACAGACTAGAATGGAACAATGAGACCATTATTATGTGTACAAATATATTACTGTGTCTATGTTGATGTGTCTATGCTACTGTGGAGAAGGTTCTTGTGCGAGCCTGTTAGCATGGCGTTTTCCTGCTTTCTTCAAACAATAAACTGCTCCTTCTGTGAATTCGGCTTCTTGCAGCAGTTTCCCGTATTCTGTGTAAACAGCTTCAACAATTGGTACTGCTGCGTTGTTAAGGGCAGTGTTACCACACAATGTAGACAGAATGAAGTGTTACCACACAATGTAGACAGAATGAAGTGTTACCACACAATGTAGACAGAATGAAGTGTTACCACACAATGTAGACAGAATGAAGTGTTACAACACAATGTAGACAGAATGAAGTGTTACCACACAAAGTAGACAGAATGAAGTGTTACCACACAAAGTAGACAGAATGAAGTGTTACCACATGGCACACAAAGCAAAGCGTATGAAAGGATACAAGACAGCTGTGTAGCTCGTAACAGCTGACTTTGACTACAGGCCTCTATGAACATGGCAGCAGTGGAGAAGCATTTATGCTCATACAGTAACTCTACAACTTTGACCAGATTGCCGATACTGATGGCTGCTAATATGGCTTGACTCTGTAAAGAACAAGCAGGTGTCACAAACAGCTGGCATCCACCGATACCATAGAAAACAGGCGACTTTTGTGTGCGCTCTAGATGACAAGAGAATGTAGCAGTTATTTTGGGGAAATAGCGATCTGTATAATGAAACTAGAGATGATCCGATTCACAAAATTTTCACTGATCCAATTTGATCCTGATTCTACCGATTCAAACCGATACGATTTACAAAGAAAATGGAGGGGAGTTTTCTAACAATAATCTCAGTATATTTATCAATGAAATCACAGATCAATCCTTTTATAGTTTTCTGTGAATGCAAGCTAGTTTCATGGCAGATTATGCTTTTCCTCATCATAATAGGGGTCGTAAGAGCAACCCAGCTACATTGGTACCAATTGGCATTGCTATCTTATGAAGCCCAGGCAGTAACAACACGGGTAGTTGAAGCTAATTTGCTTGATAATCATTGTTTGTGAGAAGATCTGTAAACCACAATGCAATAAACCGATTTCGATTTTTTGCCGACTGATTCAGTGAATAATTGATAAAATCTGCCAATTCAGTGAATCTGAGTCGAAGCATCTCTAAATGAAATAGAGTGTACCGTTTGGTCGAGGGGTGAGGAAATGAGATGCTCCGTTATCCACCGGTTGACCACATCGGCAGCTTCTTCTTTCTCCAGAGTCACCTGATCAAAGACAAAATGTTTCACAGTGTAGCCTCAGATCTATGGTTGAAGTACACCCTGAGAGGAGGGCATAACTAACAGCCAGTGATTCCAAAATTAAAGCAACTAAGAACTCTGGAAAGGCTCACCTTCGCCAACCACACTGCTTCATTCCAATGACCATACGTCTGCAAATATCTGCACGCATCTGCACTTTTGTCAATCAAACACAGCAGCTCGATTCCTTCTGCAAAATTGTAAGAAGTTTATTTCATCCGAAACTTTCTGAGTGGTTGCGATAACTTCACCAATATCAAGACTATTTGCATGGTTCAAAGTTTCACTTGTATCGTGATGAGAAGTTGTGCTCTCACTAGAGGCACAACTCCTGCACAAACCATTGCTTGTTAAAGATACTCGATTAACCAGTGACATTTGCTTAGAAGCACAAAAACAATACACAATCTAAACACAATATTGTTTAGATTAGCTGGCAGATGTGCGCACATGTCTATTGACATTATTTCATCGATTGCATGCACCCACAGCAACACTTGTATTGAAATAGTTTCTTGCAAACAACTGCAGTTCTGGTTTGAGTGGAGTCTTTTTTAAAAACGTGTCACTCCAGACTAGGGGACATCTGCTGTGAGAGGTACCAACTATACCCCTACAAAACTATCCAATCACCTACCATCAAGCTTTCCGTTAGCAATGAGGCTGGTTGCAACAAGTTTAATTGTACTCTGTGAAGCTCCAGATGTTTTGACTGTAGCCAGAAGACATGCTCTAAAACAAATAATTGTCCGCTGAGAGACTGATGAGCAACCTCAGATGAGTGACAGCCAGGCATGGTAATTGCTCACACAAAGGGTTACCTCAGCGACTGCAGGTAAAAAGTTGAGCAATCAGCTTCAGACTGTAAGAGCAAGTGGACAGCTTTGTCAAACTGCCCGAGAAGTATAAACTTTCTGGCACAGTCAAGCCTTGCCTCCATTCCATGTCTTCTATCATCTTGCAGCAGAACCTGCTTAACTTCCGTTTGCTAAAGATAAAATGAAACACAATCAGCGCATATCAAGTGGACATACAGACAGACAAGATGCTGGGCCAGGGTGAATGAGTTAAGCATAATATATTGAAAAAATTTCAGAAAACACAGGTGCGGCACCGAATTGCCACTTTTGGTTAAGTGAACGCCAAGTCAAGATCCTGAAAACTAGGTGAATTCTTCTTGTTTTGGCACAAAATAGCATTTCTGAGAACAATGCTGGTTTGCAAAGTTAGGAGTTGTCTTTTTTGTATTTACATAGCGATTAAAAACAGCCGTTTTATAACAATCAATAATTTCGTTTTGGATACAGCCACCAAAACAATGAGACGCCATCATGAAAGCAACAATCGTTGATGCAATGCCATAATAATTATAATAATTTATTATGTCGAATATCTTTGTGTCACAGTAACAATATACATGTATTAGTGATGCCAAAAGTCATTGTTTATTTGTTTGCATTGTTTTAGTAGAAATAATCATTTATTATGAGAATAATAAAAGGTATTATTTTAATACCAGTAATATTTCATTGTTTTAGCTTGTACGACGTATAACCGTTGTAAGAGAAAACAACTCTATAAATTATTTTTTTCTTTACAGTTACTTGTTTTGTCAGATTCCCGGAGATCAGCTTTGAGAAAGCTTAAAAATTAGCAGAGTTTTTCACATTCACTTAGCCAGAAGTGCCTATTACACAACAGTATTAGCACAAGGAAGCTTCTACAGCGCTTCATTTATACCTTGTATGATTCATTCGGGCAGAAAAAGTGATAACTGGACTCGAGGGGTTCTGTATCATCACTGCTCGAGTGAGAGTGGGTCGGTACGTCTACAGTATACAACAAGGGTTTAGTAGAGTATATACAGTACCACACATATATTATACAGCACATAGTAGACATAATACAGTAGATATTGTATATTAACCTGCTGACGCTTCTACTGCGGTTGGCTCGCTGACGGCTTCTAAACTGAGTAACTTCAAATAGTGAGAAGCGACGATCCAAAAGTCCACAGAAAACTTATCTCCATAAACATAAGCTAGGGCTAGACAACGGTCTGCTATGGAAATGTTCTTGTCCGACAGGTAACTATACACTTGCGTAGACAGGTTGAGTTGTGAGGGAACTGGACTCACTGTGAAGTGCTGGCAGTACACTTGGTAACGAAGAGCAAGCTGGGAGGGAGCCAGAGAAACTGGGAAACCTCCATCTAGATAATTATTATATGATGTTATGTAATACACATACAAAATTACACAAATGTTATGTAATACATATACAATATCACACAAATGTTATGTAATACAAATGCAACAATATAAAAACATTATGTAATACACTTATAATATCACACAAATGTTATGTAATACGCATACAATATTACACGCATGTTATGAAGTAAACAGCCACTTACCGCCAGTGATGTTGTCAGAGATGGGGGAGGTAAATGTAGTCAAAGAGACATCAGTAATGGCCACATATCCGTCAGCTATTGATAGAATTACTTTATCTGAAGCTGACCAATCAGCATCATTCACACGACCAATAGAACTTGGGAACTTCATGCTGCTGATCACTGCATACTACAAATGGTGATCTGTGCTTTGATTGTTACATAATATTATGTAATGTATGTTACATTATTGTTACATAATATAATGTATGTTACATCATCATAATGTAATAATTCATAATGTATGTTACATTACAGTTATTATACAATACCGCGCAAGCTATGAATATTACATCACTATTATACAACATTATGCAATGTATGTTACATTGTTGTTATATAATATTACGTAATGTATGTTGGGTCATTATTACACGCCACCAACAGTATTACTGTTATAGTTACTGCTATATTACTACTTTCACCTCCAATCTATCCCTCATCGCCCTTCCCATGCCCTACTCTTTCCCAACTAGACTGACTTAGTACCCTCTACCTAGCTCTACCCCTCCCAGTTCCACCCCTGCCCTTCCCTCTTCAACTCTCCATTCCTGCCTTCTCAATTTGATAAAAGAAACTAAAAGACATTATGCTGGCACATGTTTCATTGAGATATACGAAGGAACAAACTAACTAACTGGGTTGTGTGTATGAAAGAACGGTGTTCTCTATGCATACTGAAAGAAAATCGTGCGAGTTATAAAGCATAATAGAATTACTTATTCTACAGTCAAACCATCTGCTATTCACAAAACGTATTTTTCTTGTGATTTATTTCTACTTACATCAATGAAAAAACCAAATTATCTTCATTTTAAAACAAACGGCAAGTTTAAACATAGCTCATACATCCAAGTATTTTAATAGATGGTTCTACAACAGTCTTTGTTTCTCTCAGCGCCTTATGGAACAGACATCCATACTTTGAAGTTTGGAAAATTATACAGGCAGATACTCTTCACACTTATATATTGAATGTGTGTTATGTTAGTATCACACTCACTGTATTACATGTAAGTATTACATCACATTACATAACTCTCACTGTATTATGTAACTATTACATCACATTACATAACTCTCATCGTAGTATGGAAGTGTTAAATCACATTACATAACACTCACTGTATTATGCAAGTATTACATCACATTACATAACACTCACTGTATTACATGTAAGTATTACATCACATTACATAACACTTACTGTATTCTTGTCCCAAATCTGAACTTCCTCATTAAACAAAATCAATATTTTGTTGTTGTCTTTTCCTGGAGCAAACTTCATCTTGCGTACCATGCCTTTAGACATAGCCCAGTTTCTACAAACGAGCTCAAGTTCTAAAGCAGAGCTCTACGAAGCAACTGAATCTCATTGGCTGGTCAAAAAAGATACTCACACAGATTTCTTGTTTCTCAAATCCCAGAAGCTGACGTTGCTATTCACGTCGCCCAAACTCAGCGTCTCATTTTTCCACGCCAAAGCTGTGACAGTGCCAGTGACACCCTGGGTATATATTAGTCAGTGCACATAGTACATACAGTACACATAGTATATACAGTACACAGTACATACAGCACACACAATACACAGTACATACAGCACACATCGTACACAGAACATACACTACATACAGTAAACATAAAAGATGGAGTACCTGAGCACCAATAGTCAAACCATCTCTAACAATGCTGCCCTCCACAGTGTAGTTGTGCAGTAAACCTGTGTTGTCTGTAAACACAAAATGCTCTTTGGCGTGTTGGTGTGAGCTGCAAGTACAGATAACTCCAAGTAGAAGCAAGGTGTAGCTAAGCTATAACATACACTACTGTAGCTAAGCTATACTATACACTACTGCAGCTAAGCTATACTATACACTACTGCAGGTAAGCTATACTATACACTACAGTAGCTAAGCTATACTATACACTACTGTAGCTAAGCTATACTATACACTACAGTAGCTAATCTATACTGTACACTACAGTAGCTAAGCTATACTGTACACTACAGTAGCTAAGCTATACTATACACTACTGTAGCTAAGCTATACTATACACTACTGTAGCTAATCTATACTGTACACTACAGTAGCTAAGCTATACTGTACACTACAGTAGCTAATCTATACTGTACACTACAGTAGCTAAGCTATACTGTACACTACAGTAGCTAAGCTATACTGTACACTACAGTAGCTAAGCTATACTATACACTACTGTAGCTAAGCTATACTATACACTACTGTAGCTAATCTATACTATACACTACAGTAGCTAAGCTATAATATACACTTTTGTAGCTAAGCTATACTGTACACTACAGTAGCTAAGCTATACTATACGCTATTGTAGCTTAGCTATACTATACACTATTGTAGCTTAGCTATACAATATACACACCTGGTAACTCCATCAGTGTTGCTGTCACCTGTACCCACCCGTTTTCTCAGTGCCGAGGGAGACCATTCCTATAAACAGGCAGCGAGCATAGACATGGGCATACAACTACAATCATAGCTACATGCCTGTCTACTTCTATGGACGTGAAACAACAAAAGACAACACACGCGAGGGTATATTTACTAGCGCTGTGATGACAGGAAATGACACGGACATCTCTCGCAGCAATGTCAGAGTCTTTAGATCCCATAATTCCATTGGCTTATTCTTGAACACTATGACCATGTATTGCCTACCACGACAAACCAACGGGTGAACGACTGACAATATTATTACAAAATGCCTCAGGAAAAAATTTCTTGCAAAAGATTCATACAAAAAATAGGATGATGCTTACATAGGGAGCCTATGGGTAACCAGGAAACCATACTCGGGCAGAATTTGATTATTTTTCAGTTATGTAATAGTTAGTGTACTTCAAATAAACGAGCAAGCAGTCCCCATAGAGAATTTACAGTTTGACAATACCTAATGATGTTGCACAGAAAACAGGGTTTTGCATCAAAAAACTGATATTTTGCTTACAAATTTTGAATACCATATTACTATAGCTGCTTGTTAACACAGATGCATGATGTAAGACAGTTGCCTAGCAACAGAAGATGCCAGTTCTGAGCTATTTATAGACTTACTTTAGATGAGATATTCTAACCATTTGAATTGGCCCTTCGTCTGCTTTAGCTGGTCGAAAGTTAAATACTTTACCAGTTCGTATGTTGACGAAGGCCAGTTCACTGCTAGTCACCGCACCGCTAGTGCTCTGACATGCATGGGAGACGAAGGAGTGAAGGGATGTCCATTCTATAGATCGTACTTGGCAGGTGTGCACCATGAGATCCCTGTACAACACCCCATTGTTGATATCATATATTTGTATAGCCCCATGGAGAGATCCTGTAACAGAGACACTCAGACTAGGTATATTGGATGCGAGCCAAAGAGACCACCAGCCTTGTATGACATTTCAAGATCTATAGAACCCTCTTATCACAAAATATGAGAAAATTTTCACCAAACTCAAAGTGGTTGTCGAAAAGATGAACAATGCGTAAGTTTTTATGTTGCTCAAATTACCATTTAAAAAAAATTGTTGATTATCTTTTATTTAGCTTTATAAGTTATCGCTTTTAAAAATTGTACCGCAGAAATCCCATTTTTGAACGCAAAAACTTTTTTTCATTATTATTTTTTTCCAACAAATCTTGACAGGTTTACAAACTAAATAAGAGGTAGTCTTCCATTTTATTTTTTTACGACGGCATACAATGAGGTTTTACTTCATTTCAGTGTTTCTATGACTTTCATGACACTTACGAGCATAGATTGTGAAGCTCACAAGAAATCACAGACAATGTTCCACAAAGTCTACCTGTAGAGAGAGATAATCCATGTTACACACCAGAGGTCAACACCTGAAACTTACCTATGGCCACAAAAGCTTGGTAGATGTGGTAGTTCTTGGTGGTTAATGGCGGACACATTTTGACTACAAAAGGTGAGTGGGACAGAGAACTGGCCATGCCAATCAGTAGAAATGTACACCTAAGGTTTTCATCTACCATAGCAGAGGAGCTGGTAGACGGACGTAAGACATCTGTAAGGCTCAACACAGGTCGGTGGTGGTTCACTTTAGGGCACTGTAACATAAGAAAACCTTTTTCTAGCCTGAATGAAGAGGATGCATGTGAAGTGTTTAGGTATCTCTGGTGCCAAGGCTCACTTGTGAACTCACCTGTAGCTGCCATGTTAGAAGCCTTCCTTCACTGGTCAGCACCGCTGCCTTAAGTTCGCTGGTGGGACAAATAGCCAGGCCCAGTATCTTGAGTGAGCGGGTGACTCGCATACCCTCTGTGCTACTCATGGGCTCGTATGAGAAACCGCTGGCACCAGGTCTCATATCTCCGCCTGCACCATGGGCTAACCCATTAATATATAGCAATGATACTAGCGTGTGGTGCCTGACATATTATATAACTTCTATGTATTATGAAAGCAAATAACGCAATGTTCAGCTATTCATGTTGACATACCTGATGGAGGAACCAGTGATTTTCTAACCCTAAATACAACAGTTCCGTTGTCATGGAGACAATACACAGAATCTCTAGAGAAACAGCCATACACCTACATATATCCAGCAATATATGTAACACACATTTTTCTGATCATGCTCGGCAGGAAGGAAGGCCCAAACACAAGGAAACATGAGCAAAGCAGAAATTTTACCACCAATGAAGTCGCCTGCTGCTTTACAGACAGACGGGAAAGTAGTCAGCAAATATAATCAGAGTTTTTACCATAAATAAAATAATAATCAACTCTTGAAAATATAAAAACATTCATAAACAAACAAACAAATAAATTTAACCAGCTTCATTTTGCAGACATTAATAATTACTAAAATATACCAATGATAACACGGAAATGAATAAAAAATTTATTAGACACTTCCATAATAAACCGATCTAATTATTTAACTTTGAGCTAAAATATGAAGAATCAGTATTTTTCTGATTTCAACTGAGCGTCACACATGGTGATGAGCTTACTGATGCTAAAAACTGTTCCTACTTGAAAATAAAGACAGTTAATTTTCCGTGCTGTAAAGGAGTTTGCATAAGCAGGTTAGAATTGATTTTGCTTGCAAAATATCAAAAATTTTTGATATTTATACATATGTACTGTTCTGCAACTGCAACCAAAACTTGAAGTTGCCGACAGAATCCATGCAGAATGTTTGCAGTGTGTTTGGGCCCTCGAAAATCAAGTAGAGTATGATAAAATGAAACAGAAGACTGCTATATAATATACATCTATATGATATGTGTATTACATCAATCAACGGGCAGGTGGAACGATCGAGTGAGACAACAGCGACCGTCTGTTTGATCTGCAAGTCGACGAGAAGGATGTCCTGTTTATAAACAAATACTAAAGTATTCCTCTGAGTCTTGTGGAATCTAACACTCAACAGATCTGAGAACCCTCCATCAGCAGAGTTATCTCTCTTCCTGTCAAGGAGCAGTAGCTAAATATATAACTCATCTACTAACTACTAGTTATATATTATACAACTACTAACTCATCTACTAACTACTAGTTATATTTTATACAACTACTAACTCATCTACTAACTACTAGTTATATATTATACAACTACTAACCCATCTACTAACTACTAGTTATATATTATACAACTACTAACTCATCTACTAACTACTAGTTATATATTATACACTACTAACTCATCTACTAACTACTAGTTATATATTATACAACTACTAACTCATCTACTAACTACTAGTTATATATTATACAACTACTAACTCATCTACTAACTACTAGTTATATATTATACAACTACTAACTCATCTACTAACTACTAGTTATATATTATACAACTACTAACTCATCTACTAACTACTAGTTATATATTATACACTACTAACTCATCTACTAACTACTAGTTATATATTATACAACTACTAACTCATCTACTAACTACTAGCTATATATTATACAACTACTAACTCATCCACTAACTACTAGTTATATATTATACAACTACTAACTCATCTACTAACTACTAGTTATATATTATACAACTACTAACTCATCTACTAACTACTAGTTATATATTATACAACTACTAACTCATCTACTAACTACTAGTTATATATTATACAACTACTAACTCATCTATAACTACTAGTTATATATTATACAACTACTAACTCATCCACTAACTACTAGTTATATATTATACAACCACTAACTCATCTACCAACATACCTGTTCGAATTATCATTCAAAACTAATTTGGATTGTTTCGATGCATCAGGAGATTTCTTGCCTTTCTCAGGACGTGCATCACTCACAACTTCATCTTAAACAAAAAAACAGTAAAATGTTATACATTACAGCCTACTATTACACATGCATTAAACAAAGGACATCCAGCTTCTGTGTCTGAAAAAAAAAGTCAAGAAAGTCGAAACTTGATAGAATAGAATGAATGAAATGTAATAAATAGAATAAAACCTCCATTATAAAATTATCTAAAATTTATTAACGATAGAACTACATTAATAAGTAAGCATCATATTGAACATACTCTTTGAACCTATAAGTGTTGATCTCCAAAATATCAAATGAAATAAAGACGCAACCAACAAATCAGAAGCTAAAAAGCATCCAAACAATCAGAAAAGAATATTTTATTTACCAGCAAAAATAACCAGAGAAAAAAAAGGAAGAAAAAAAGAGGAATGGATATATGTAGTTCAGAGCATTAGCCAATAGTGCGAGTTAACTCACCATTGTAAGATGTGAGATATAACTTGTGTCCATCAGATGGTGGATGGGCAGGAGTGAAGTCCTTGATGTACTGCACAAAGCTACCTCCACTCACTAAAGTGTAAGACAGACACTTCGCCGTAAGAGCTTACAAAAGCATCCGGTAGTCCTGATCAAGTTACTTCACATAGTAGTCATACAACTACTACTTATATATCATACAACTACTACTGATATATCATACAACTACTACTTATATATCATACAACTACTACTTATATATCATACTACTACTACTTATATATCATACAACTACTTATATATCATACAACTACTACTGATATATCATACAACTACTACTTATATATCATACTACTACTACTTATATATCATACAACTACTTATATATCATACAACTACTACTGATATATCATACAACTACTACTTATATATCATACAACTACTACTTATATATCATACAACTACTACTTACATATCATACAAGTACTATCAAACGGATCTCTGCTAAAGGAAGTCAAAGACTCGCTAAAAGACTTTTTCCAGATCTGTTCACCAGTAGCTGGTTTCCATAGAATGAGTAGAGCTGGCTGATGCAGAGACAGAAGCAACAGCTCAGTAGGTTTAGAGTAGAATAACTCCAACTCTAAAACACAACACATACATATATAACAGGATAAAGTACAGGGATATACTGTGGTACCATAGACAAGCAGTTTGCAGTGAAGCTTTATAAGAACACAGGCTTAATGGGTGGCTACACAAGCCGATGTTTGCCATTGGAGGGCCTTAGGACGAGTGTGGCCAATACATCGGCACATCGTGAGGCTTGTTCATGAGCATAACCAGCGTGTTGGTCTATGCCCCATGCCGAAGGCACATCGGCGCCTTCTGATTAGTTAAATCCAAAACATTTGCAAAAGCTCATCAAGTTTAACCATTGTCAACAACAAGTAAACATTACATAATTACTGCGATCAACTTCAAATTTTGAAAGAATTTTGATGTTATGGAACTTGTGCGTCCATCTTTTGGCACTAAAATAATTTCGATTTAATGTAGTTCTTGCCAAAAATAATTCAGTCAAGTGAATTCATTTTACATGGCTCATAAAATATTGATCATTGATAAACTTAATATTTTCAAGTATAATACCTAATAATTATTATCAAGTACAACAATAACATAAATGATGAATAATAACAATATTCTGATGATTTATTAATAAATACAACCAAAATAATTATTGAAAGTAACGTTTTGTACAGTTAAAAAACGAAAATACATCACAGTGAATGTATTTTTCAATTGTTATTATTATTATATCAGGGAAACAAATAATTCGTTGTCGGAAATGAAACGGGTAAAAATCCGCACTTTGTGCCGTATGATTGGCTAGTTCATTAGCAGCTCACCGATGTGCTTTAGCACATAGGCATGCTACATCGGCATGTGTAGCCACCTGTACATCCTCATGATCCATCGGCACCAAAACAGCGGTGCAGTGAAGTCACTCCTTTTGTCAAAGTAGCAAATATAGCCTAAGTACCAACCATTCACTTGTCGATCTGACTCCGATATTTTCTGTATCACTTTACCAGATGTGACATCAAAAAGAACCATCAAACCTGAGCTATCAGCAGATACAAGGTGCACACTGGGGTTCTTTACATCTCTAGGCAACGAACAAGGAGCCCAGGCTATCTACATTCACCCCAAAAATACATAAAAGTGTGTTCGTGTAGGTATGTGTAGAAATTAACTTGCAGTCTATCCAATAAACAAACTACTTACCTTTGCTACACTTGTCCTGTGGGCATGTAGAGATGTCAGATGCTGTAAAACACAGGCAATTGTTAAGGTTAAGGTCAATGTTGGAAGGAGTTTTACCTACGCCCATTAGCTTGAAGTAAAACCAGCATGAAGCTGTATTTCAGAGAGTTGTCTTACCTCCATAGAGGATGCTTCAACTACTGCAACTAGTGTGTTGGCTCCATAGGCAATTAGACCATGATATCCCCTATAGGCAAATAAAACAATGAGCAGAAAAATAAGCATGCTGTACGCAAACAGGAAGTACTACAGTCTATTTTTCATCACACTCACCATGTCACAGTTCCTTTATTATGCGGTACAAGACAACCAGGGATGGTACGGGCTGTGATCTTCATGTTCGCCAATGTACATTTGAGGTACAAGATCGCTTCCGAAGGCCTATTTCAATCTGAACCAATACAGTGACTTCTCTCTTATAATTGATTCGCTAAAAAGTTGTATAATAAGTGCGATATGCCATGCTTAACATCATACTAATCTCAATAAGAGAAATCTCCATTATTTATTTAACTACACAATGAAGCTGTACTTTAGCATATAAAACTGTTCATAAATGTTTCAACATCAACAATAAAATATCTCACATAAAATGCAATGTGAAATCATGACATGCCATCACAACTACACGGCTATGCACTTCAGACACTCATGTTCTATGATTAAGCCACCATCTTAGGCGCTCAACCATTATTGTCTGTGAAGCAATAAGCCAACAAGTACCAAGCGACATTAAAATTCGTATGTTCGGGTGAGCCTAAACTCTCAAACTTGGCATACACTCCCTTTAGTGGGGAGTTCCTAACATAAAATAACCTGAAATTTCATCATGGCACAAATCTAAATACACTTAAAGTGCCAACTATTAATTATTAATTAGTAACAAACACAGGCCTGATTCCTTTGTTCTCATGAAGAAACCAAAATCACACCGGAAGCACCAAAACAGAAGTTGAGGAATGGGCTGTGCGAAGCGACAAGAGATGTTAAAAATGAGTCAAACTACTTAGACAAGCCTGTTATAAAGTTGAATTGGCATAACAATTGCCGCTGAAATTGGTGCACCCGCACTCCGCGCTTGCTGCCTTGCTGAGATTGAGGATTAACTTCCCTGATGGATGCTTCAAATGTGACAAAACTAGTGACTAGGTAAATATATCAATTATCAGCACACAACCAGATCGTATTTTTATATCTGGCTCTTTAAATGTTAAGAGGTAATTTATGTCACCAGAAATAAATTTTGACACTTCTGGGAATGAACGTCAAAATTTTCATCTCTATGGCACAATTGACATTCATTCCAGGTCTGTTGATGATCATTCCAGAAATTCTCTACGGTCATTCTAGCCATTCACTCCAATATATGGATAAAATTTATAAAAAACAGTTTCTTTACAACTTGAGCTTTTGGCACTGAACTTGCTGATGCTCTTATTACAACACACTTGCTTTTAGGACTCTATCTACTGAAGTAGTTCACCAATGCCAGGCAATTTTCAAAATTTTTGGCATTGAGATAAGCGTTGTTCTTCCGCAAGCTCTCTTGCACTGCTTCAACGAAAGTTGTAATTTTTAGCCTCTCCCTATCTATCACACCAATACTGCCAATTCTTTTTAGGTTTGGCGTAAATCGGATGGTTTTGATCTTTTTTTCAATAGATTTAATGGACTCAAAATCCACACACAAGTGTATTTGAAAACAGGTAAACATCGGTTCAATATCGTTATACTATAATGTTATATACTATTATGTACTATTATTCTTATGATGACAGTTTATCATCGGTTTAGGATTATTACTATAATCATTATGTACTAATTTTAATATCAAATTGATTTTCTTCAAAAAGCGCTGAATGAATGACACACACATGTTGAACGGGACGGTCTGCTATCTCGACTCAGGCTACAATACTCTTATTATATACATTTAATCTGCAACAGTCTTCCATATCCTATATACATATGTATTTGTGAATTTATTCTCTTCTCTTGTCAACATGTGCTGTTAGGCCAAACTTTCTTATTATGTAATATATAAGCAGGCTACAGGCCCAACTCCTTCACTTTTATGAGAACTTTGCTCTGATACTATATATTCAAGCGGAAACACTCTCTCACTTACTTCATTAGCACTACTTACACAGCAAACAAGAAATTGCTAAGGTGCTGAGTAGCAATACCTTGCTGGACCAACCTACTCAGGTAGTCTAGTAGTGCCAGCAGAGGCAGTAGTCCTCTCACTCAGGAAGTCCATTCTCAGACTGACATGATGTTTTGTATTGCAGAGTGACTAAACTAACAAGCCGGGCCAATAGTTAGTGCAAGGCAGTAGTATCAACCTGAACTTAACTAGAGGAAAGTACGGGTGCCTATGCTACCTAGAAGAGTGCAGATAACTCGTGCTGCTGCGAAAAAAAATTCTATACAATATAATCATCATCACTATTATTATTACAATTGATCAGCAAGGATTAATGACTACTATAACAAACAAAATTAATAATAATAAATATTATACATCATAATTAAAAATTTAATTATTTATTATTATCACCAACTATAATAATAATAATAATTAATAATAAATAATAGAAAATGGCTATTTATTATTATCATCATTTATGATAAATAATAAAAAATAAATAACAAAATGATATTTAATAACTTGTAAACAAAAAAGTCATCATTTTTTTAATCAATTATCGTTGATTGATTGATCGATGATGATAGTAGAATCATCTTACTTACTTTGTACTTCTAGGATGATCGCCAACTTCACTGCTGAAGGTCCAGGCAATGTGGCAAATTGTCTGTCGGTAATCGGTCCGGTGTAATCAATGGGAAATAAGGGGATTGTCAGTCTGGGGATCTAGCCAACCACCGGGGGACCGTGTAGCAGTGAGCAGACTTTGGCTGTAGCAATGAAGAAGCTCTTTTGGTGTGATTTCGAGTTGCAGTGGGGGATGGTGTACAGCTGGTCATGGCGTCTTGAGTAGCCCAGAGTTGGGGTGTGCCTGTCGAGGAAGTCCTCAACACTGGTCGCGACCTCCTGGAAGTGCATTGCCCGGAAGAAATCTAGTCTCCTCTCTCTTCTCTCCTGGAGATGCTTTCACCCTAGTTCTGATATGACGGCAGTGGAACTGATGGTACGGTCTGTTTTTGGTATGTTGTGCACCATTCGAGCAGCTTTATGCTGCACCGACTCCAGTTGTTTGGCTTGGGTGGTTGTCAGCGAGGAGTTCCACACCGTGGATGAGTATTCCATGATTGGTCTTACTAGGGAACAGTAGGCTTTGTCTCTGAGTCTGTTTAGAGATGAAGGTATGGTTCTCTGTATGAAACCTACCTTACCAGAAGCTTTTCCTGTTATTTAGCTGGTGTTGGTGTTTCATCGGAGGGTACTCTCTATCTTCACTCCGAGATATTTGATTGTGTTGGTTTTGAGGATTGTTGTGTCATGAAGGGAGTATGAGTTGTTTGATTTGTTGCTCCTCTTCCTGCTAAAAATGATGAGTTCGCATTTACTGGGTTTGAACTGCATACGCCAGAGGGACTCCCAGTCTTCGAGCACTCTCAAATTGTCTGGCAGTTTGTCTCTTCTGTCGGTGGTTGTGTACACAACTGTATCATGAGCAAACAGTCTGACTTCTGATTTAACTGATTTGGGCAGGTCATTTATATATATCAGGAAAAGTGAGGGTCGTATGACTGAGCCCTGGGGTGCAGCAGAGGTGACACTGTAGGGGGCAGAGTGGTGGCCATCAACTGCCAACTCCTGGGTGCGCCCCGTCAGGAAGCTCCTGACCCACTTTGTAACCTGTAAGTTGACTCCAATTGAGTTGATCTTCTGAATGAGTTTTCGATGATTGATCTAATGGAAGGCTTTACTGAAGTCGTGTATTATAGCATCGACTTCCTTTCCCTGGTCTAGTGAGACTGAGAATTTGTGACGTTAATTCCACCAGTTGGCTTTTACAACTTCTTCTGCCTCTGAACCCATGTTGTCTGTTGTGCAACATATTATTTCCCTCAAAGTATGACATGTGACTGGTTATTATGTGCTCCATGATTTCACTACATAGGCATGTAATACTTATGGGTCTGTAGTTATCTGGATCGTGTTTGTCACTTTTTTTTAAAGATGGCACAGACTTGAGCGTGTCTCCAGTCTTGAGGTACTTGCGATCTATCTAGGGATAGTTGGAAAATGTTGGGGAGTGTTGGAGCTATGGTGGATGCAGTCTCCTTCAAAAGTCTGGCACTGAGATTGTCTGGGCTCATAGCTTTGTGTTGATCTAATTTTTTGAGTTGTTTGTACACTCCATTGGTGGCGACAGTGATGGGTGGCATCTTACTGTTGTTATCTGGTATATCAGTTGGGCTGCCAGTAGTCTCCTCAGGTGTGAACACTGATTTGAAGCATAGGCGGCTCCAATCCACTGACCTGGCGGTGGGTGGTTGAGTGGATTTGAGTGTATATACTATTTTTAACTATCCTCCCCCACCGCCAGGTCAGTGGATTGGAGCCGCCTGTGATTTGAAGTGCTGGTTTAGGGCTTTAGCTTTCTCAGTCGGGTCAGTTATGAGTCTTGAGTCGTGTTTCAGTGTGCCTATACCCGAGTTGTCAGATCTACGATATTTAACATAGTTCCAGAACTTTCTGTTTGTGTTGGTGGTTGAGCTGTCATCAGTGAGGATGTTTCACACGTAGTTGTTGTTGTGTTCATTACGCAGTTCTCTCTGGACAGTCCCCAGACCTGTCAACTCTCACGCCTTTCACGTGAGAATCACGAAATTGCCCCCTTTCTCACACTTCTCACGGTCGTCTCACGCTTCCCCTTTTTTCCCCTAGATTTCTTTTATATCTTCCTAATCATTCATGAATCATTTGTTATTGTTATGTATGAAGATGTTTTATCCGGTATTTCCTTTCCAATCATTTAGTGAGTCAAGTTGTACACTTTGTGATACTATTAATGTTATTATTGCCATTGTAATTGGCCAATTGTCTATTCAGTGTCCAATCACCTTCAGGCTTCCAGTAACATTTTCAACAACATGTGGTGATTTTCTGCCGAGGCTGTGCTGTGCTGTGTCTGGGCTGATTCTGGTTGATTGATACTTTACTGTTACTGGTTCATTCAAATCACTTTACATCTCAGAGCCTTTCAAGTTTCCTCTCACATTATTATTATTTTCTCTCACATTGTTTATTATGGTGAAACATTACATTAATTAAGTTCAATAAGAAGATTCACTACCTACTACTACTTATTATTATTTCCATACAATAATTACAATAATAATAATTATAATAATAGTAATAATAAATAAATTAGAAATAATATATAATAATAATAATATCTATTATTTAAATAATATCAAGTATTACTATTTTTGCTATGATTATTATTATTTATTACTGCTGTATCATTATTAATAATTGATAATAATGAGTAGATATTGTTAGTGATAATAATTTTACTATTATCAATTAATTAATTATGATTATTATTAATAAACAAAAGGTTATTAAAAATGATGATATTACATATATTACCTACATATTATTATTGTTATTTATTGTTGCTTTTTTTTATCAAGTCCAACATTCTTTAACATTTTTTGTTTTCTTATCAATGGTAGCAGTTACCAAGTATTTTTGTTGCTTTTATATATCAAAATGGGGAGTTAATCGTTATTTCAATGGTATATTGTGTGTTATAATAATTTTTAGCTAATTTAATTTTCATGAGAATAGTTATTATCAAAAGAATTATTGTTATTTTACTTTCAAGGCTGGTGTTATCTGTATTTTTTTGTGAGAATAGTTATCCACAAGCTTCTGTTTTCCATCCACCTTATGACCTTCTCCATTCACCATCTCCTGCTCTTCATCAACCATATCCTCTTCTCCATCCATCATACCCCGCTTTTTGTCTACCTCCTACTCTCCCTCTACCATTTTCTGCGCTCTACCCCCATCTCCTTTCTCCCCATCCATCAACTCCCTCTCTACCTCCACCTTTATCCCACTTTCCACCAGGGTTGGGAATCGCTGATTGTTAAACTAGGGATTGAATCGCTTTCGCTAATGCTGCTACAAACTAGGGAATAGAGTTTTCCGCTGGTGTTCATGCTAAGTTATATCAAACTAGGGGATACCATCATTTCCGCTGATGAAACCGCTGATAATATTTTCAAGTGTTTGATAACTTTGCATATAATCTTGTAATAATGAAGACTTAAATAAACACAAACCACGTTTTGTTACACAGCAAACAGGGTATAAAAAACTGGCTAAAAATATCTGAACTTTTAATTACAGGTTAATAATGGCAGAGCAGATTGGGTCTCCAGTATATCTGTTTTTCAAGGTGTCAGTGATGCAGCCAGCTGCAGTAATGCTTTAAAGTTATATGCATACACATATGCCTCTATTATGATGAAATTAACTGGCAGGCAAATGCAATGCTTCCAAGATGACTAAAATTTTTGCATGCATGAGTGACTTGGGCATTGTTGGCAGAGAAATCAGCGATTTGCTTCAGCGATTACTAGTACTTTAGCGATTGGGCTATTCGCTGAATGTCTAATCAAACTACGGGATGTGCCACAATCGCTGATGCATGACTAGCGATTAGCACCAGCGATTAGTGTCTACAAACCGCTATTCCCAACCCTGCTTTCCACCAATCCTCTCCTGGTCTCCATCCTTCATCTCCTGCTCTGCATTCATCATACTCTACATTCATTATATCTTGCTCTCCATTCACAATGTCCTGGCCCCCTCCTGGTCTTGATCTACCTCCACCTGCTTGTCAATCACTCTCTCCTGCTCTCCATCCACAATCCACTGCCCTTCATCTACCATCTCCTACTGTCTATCCACCAGGTTTGGCTCAATTTAAACCAGTCAAATTTCTGAACTTTTGGTTTTTATGATTTTTTTGTTAGTTCAGCAAATAATTCCATTCTTTCACAGCTAAGCTGGCAGGTTATCTGCTTCACAGCATTCACTCATGCCATGTCTCATTCTCTTGGTTATTTTAAAAATCTAAAATGATAAATCATATTTTTCAGCTAGTTACGATAGCTCTTCGTCCACCATACCCTACTTTCCATCTATCTCCGTCCCCGATCTCCTTGCTATCCACATATCATCTCCTGCTCTCCACCTATCATCTCCTGCTCTGTATCCACCATATCATACTCTTCATCCACTATGCCCTGCTGTACAACTACCATGCTCTGTTTTCCAGTTACCTCCTCCTGCTTTCCATCTGCCATCTCTTGCTCTAATTACATCAAATCCTGCTTTGCATTCATCATCTCCTGCTTTCAATTTACCTTATCCAACTCTCCATCCACTATACCTGGCCCTCCATCCACCATATCCTGCTTTCCATCTATCTCCTGCTCTCCATCCCCGATCTCCTTGCTCTCTACCTATCTACCTCCTCCTGCTCTCAATCCATAATCATCTGCTGTCCATCTACCATCTCCTGCTCTGCATCTACCCTCTCTTGCTCTGTATCCACCATTTCCTGCTCTCCATCTATCAACCATCCCCTGCTCTCGGTCCACCATCTCATGCTATCCATTCACCATACCCCTTTGTTCATTGCATTACTTGATGTTTCTGCAGCTAGCATGATATAACATTTTATTTTCCAGCATTTTATCAAAAATCACTCAGTAACACATTTTCCCCATTTGGCTTGATTTCACGCGCTTTTTTCCCCTTTTTCCAAGTCTCACTCTTGACCCCTCACTTTAGGTTGGCAAGTCCGCTAACCTGTGCCTAACCCTTGGTTACATTCACTTACTACATATAACTCTATCTCTTAAATTTGTAATATATGAATGCTGAGTTGCTTCTTGTTGGTGGTTGGTAGCATGTGGCAAACTTTTACTGGTTGCCTACCGGTACCCGTCTTCACATATTAATTGCCCCTCGGGGCAGTTTTCTCGCTGAATAATTGCCTCATTTATCATTCTCACACAAATTCCCCCATTCAGGGTTGGCAGGTCTGACAGTCGCCTTTATCGTGTGATAGCGCTCTTTCACTCCTGCATGCCCATTTGTTTTGCTCTTGGAGTGGAGTCTGTCTCTTAGCTTGATCTTGGCCTCCAGTTGCTTACTGATCCATGATGATGATGAGCGTGAGGGCGAGATTTAGTGGTTTTGGTTTTATTATTATTTGATTTTATTAAATTAAAAGTTATTATTGACCTTGTTGTCGTTGTGATGATATTGTTATTGCTGTTCAAAAACAAAAAATAATAAATAAAGAATAATTTAAATATTATTATTAAACCACCATCATCTTATTATTAATTAATTATTATAATAAATACTAAAACCCAGTGCAAAATTGCAAAAGTCTTTGTAACGTTGTGAAAATTTAGCATGTATGCTAAACCAACGTGCAGCTTCGCAAACAACTTAATGCACCAACACTATAGATAAATATTTATAACCAAATTTGCAGTACCTTGAAAAAAATAATTATTATTAATGGGAAATGCCTCCCCGGAAATTACAACAAACCATTTTTATGGAGTCGCTGTTTCTATCACTTCTTTTTATTTAGTCATTCTACTAAAAAAGAAGACAACTCCGCAATAATTATTATAACTATAAATAAATTTACCTCGTCCTGCATTTGTCCATTTGAATGCTAGATAAAATCAAAGATCAACATATTATGTTACGTAGAGTACACTATAAATATTATGGCAGCCATTTCACCCGAAGGACGCATGCACAGCAGTGCATAATAACATACTGCAGCCAATACATCCCATACCACAGAATACACGTTATTATACAAAACTACGATACGACCAATAGAATGATATGATATAACAATCAAAACAATGTATAAATGTATTTTGTATAAGCACAGAAACATAAAACAGGAATAGATGAAAAAGCACTTGATAGATATTGAAACATATCCTCATAAATAAACAGCAAGCAATGTAATGGTCCAATTCCCCTTGTGCATATTGAGTAAGGTGATAACACAAGTGGATTGTGTATTGTACAAGCTTTTCCCATGTCAAAAATTTTCATTCCAACGAAGGACCAAGTACAAACAGATGCTAGAAATTATTTGGCTTATTTTGATACAACGGAGTTACTGTTCAGGGTTGACACCGCAAGGCCAGGAGAGTTCATTACCAACTGTGTGGAACCACTTGTTGCTGGCTGTCAAATATATACAGCGCATGTTACTTACATTACATCGTACAAAATTATTACATCAAGGAGTTGTCTGCTATTGCAAGAGGACACAACTCTCTAATAATTTAAAGTTGGTAGAGATTTCTCACCCCACTTGTAGCCTTCCAGCACAGGACACGCAGCGTGTAGCGTCAGCGGGTCTCCTGTTCCATTTCTGTACAGATTTCTCCAAAATGCAGCTCCACCCTTCAAGTAAAATTCAAAACAAGCTCGGTAAATTCCAGCCATCGAGAGAAATAATTTATATTAGAAAAAAAAACGCGCAACCTGTGCAAAAGATCTATGACTGGTGAATCCCAAAAAATAGTTATTGCGGGCTTATATAAAACAATGGACAAATTCTGGAAATCCCCGTTATTAATCGGGGTTTCCTCACTGTTTGAAAACTTTTTAGGGTTGCGCATTTTTCTCTAATGAATTTTATAAAAAATTTGATACTCTTACTTTCTCAGGCCAGACAGTAGCACCAATATCAGGAAACACTGTTGCTCCTCCTTTTTTTATGTTGTTCAACTGAAATGAAAAAAATTAATTAAAATTTATCAACACAAAAATTTGCACAGAAAAATAAGTTTATAAAATTACAGTTTAACGTACATAAAATATCCATGTGGCAATTCTATTCCCTTCAAAACCGTCGAATGGATGTTCTCCCTACAAAGCATAAAAATGAACATCATTGGAGCAAACATTGTAAGCCGCTTTAATGAGTTGCCATCTTTGAGCTATTTATACAGTTTTATAAATGATAGGCAACTTACGCTACCCCAGTCAAAGTGAGGTAAGTAAAATCCACCTATTCCATAACTCAGCACCTGTGAAACAACAACCATAGCATCAGTACAGCAAAGGCGCTTTCAGATGGCCGCAGACATACAAGATGTCTACTCACTTAGACTCTTTTATCAAACACAAAACATCTGATAAGAACAGTTTGTAGAAAGGTAGTTGTTACCTGAAATGATTCAGCAGAAGATAATGATAGGTTTAGTATTGCAGCTACTCGTTTAGATATCGCAAGGACCATGCTGTCATCTTCATCTTCTACCCATCCTCTGTATAGATTACAACAAGAGACTGATACTTATACAGCCATATAACAAGTTAGTTATCTGTCTTTTATCAATAATAATAAATAAGTAAAACCTATCTATATGTATAATCGTGAAAAACGTGTGTGTGCATGTAGGCTTGTGTGTGTATGTAGGCGTGTGTGTGCATGTAGGCCTGTGTGTGCATGTAGGCCTGTGTGTGCATGTAGGCCTGTGTGTGCATGTAGGCGTGTGTGTGCATGTAGGCCTGTGAGTGCATGTAGGCGTGCGTGTGCATGTAGGCCTGTGTGTGCATGTAGGCCTGTGTGTGCAAGTAGGCCTGTGTGCATGTAGGCGTGTGTGTGTATGTAGGCCTGTGTGTGCATGTAGGCCTGTGTGTGCATGTAGGCCTGTGTGTGCATGTAGGCCTATGTGTGCATGTAGGCCTGTGTGTGCAAGTAGGCGTGTGTGTGTATGTAGGCCTGTGTGTGCATGTAGGCCTGTGTGTGCAAGTAGGCCTGTGTGCATGTATGCCTGTGTGTGCGTGTAGGCCTGTGTGTGCATGTAGGCCTATGTGTGCATGTAGGGGTGTGTTTGTCTACCCTGATGCATGACTATTTCATTACCCCAAGAGAAGTGAAAACTGCCGTACAAACAGCTATAAAACCACTTTAATGCAATCTTATAGTTTGAATTTGTCAAACCCGAGTGTTTTATGGATCCAGCTATTGTTTTCTTTAACGCCAGGAGAAACAAACCTCATAAATTACTTTTTGCTTACAACAGATGAATAACTCTACTTTAGCTCAAGACTCATGCTATCTTCTTCCAGTACGCGAAGATTGTATTACTTAATTACAAATTTTTGTTTTTTCCAGTCAAGCCACATGTACATCTACCAATTAGGTACCGATTTGTCCATATCGATTAGAAATGATGACAGGGTGTTGCCTTATTTTTTTCTCTACTTGCAATTCTTATGCAATACCGGTTAAACTCTCTATAGTTGATGTAATAGCTAGCCATAAAATGCTTTCAAACAACAAAGATGGGACGCTTATGAACGACTCTTTTTACATAAATAATTGCGCTTGTTAGATAAAGGGTTTGCAGATAGAGAACAGTAACGCACGTCCACTCACCACTATCTTAATTCCAAGACAGCCGCGGTGGGCTCATCCATGCACCATGTAATTAGCCCTCACTCTTTGATCACTGTAGCCAAATACCAGTAAACCCGATTACACCAAGATAACAAAATAGTCTATCGTGACGCTGAACTCTTTGCGGAATACAGATTTTGACACCCAACATGCCCTCCCTTTTGTTAAATAGGTCTCAAGCAATAAATAAACACCATTCAAACAGATTCCTATTACGCCAAAGACCCAAGCATTATCAACTTTCATAAAACCAGAGTAACGAACCAAAAAACTCAAAGAAATCACATGCACCGAGCAAAGCACCACATACATACCTGCTATACCTTACATACCTACATTACCATATACCTAGTTATAATAAATCCTTTCTACTTTATAGAAAACTTGCCATCACACCATCCACCATGGGCCGAAACCCAATCATTTTCCTGGAGGTCACCATTACAGAACATTCCCCAACTCCTGTCCCTGGGTCAACCTTAATGGTATCTCCCTTTGAACCATTCTCCTTAGGATCAACAAGTACAGTTCTTTGCACAGTATCTTCCCATAGAAGGTTCTTAGGATTAACCTTCTTGGTGTCTTCCCAATTCATCCTATCCTCCATTTGCCTTTGGTGTTTCCACCAACCACCTCTACCTGTTGCACTCAACTGGCATTGCTCTGAGGGTCTAAGGGGGTCTGGGACTCCTCCTTGCAGACGCTAGAGCCTTCCACACTAAGTGCGGGTACTGCTTTTGCAGTTATGCCAGCATAAGCTTTTTGCTCCATCTGCATTGGTGAGGCGTTGCCACCGCCATTAGATGAGCGTTCTCATTTGCTCAACTGTCTTTTATAATAACAATACCTTTGCATTCCTATACACCTTGCATACACTCATCTTCAACACTTAACTCATTACTGTTTGTTAACAGTTTGAGTTTTCTAATATCCTTAAAACCTAGCAGGTTCGCAAAGGACTCTTTTACAACATAAATTGACATCACTATAGATCTGTCGAAGTCATTAATGCAAACATTTGACTTTCAGCTAACATTCAGCCTGGAATCATCAACCCCAATGAGATCATTAACAGGTTTATTTAATCTCAAATTCAAAAACCTGCCAGTATCCTCAGTTACCACTGACACTTCAGCTCCAGTGTCTAATACAAACTCTACCTCTTTACCATTTACTTGGACAAAGCGTTTGATACTACATTTCCTACTACCGGTGTCACCAACAACATTGTTCACAAATCTCCACTTTACGTGGGGACCATACTGAAACCACTATATCTTCTATCACGTCTACTTCCAGATTCACAGTCCTGTGAAATGTGTCCACGCTGATCACATAAAAACCATCTAACATCAGGACAGTAACGAATTTGATCCCCAAATTCTCCACATTGAAAGCAATTATCTCTTCTTGCTGGGGAGGTAAACCACCCAGACCTCCTACTCATAGTAGGTGAACCCCGCGGTGAACAAAGAGAGCCTGCATTATACCCCTTGGGATACCTATCCCTCCACTGATTATGGTGACCCCTTTCTCTAGACGGTCCACACTCTTTACCCTATCTACCGGTTGAACTGCTATACTCGTAGCCCCCCTTATCCACCTCTCTACTGCGGTCATTATATCCCTCCTAACCTGATGGTCATAAGCATACCTCCTGTCTATCCTATCACAAGGCTTACAAGTTTTGTAACTCATTGACCTATCACTGGAGCTACCATCGGTTCTATACTTAGAAACTATCTACATGAACATTTTTCCCATAAAACGTTCAGCCTTACATGCTCTCAAAATTTCTTCTGAAGCATTGGCTATTTGTCTAGCTGCCAGCTTAGCATTTAATTCCTTCCAACCTAGTGCAGTCGCCTGCATGAGCAGTTTGCGCACTGAAGAATTCCTGAAACCATTAACAGCGAAAGCAACAGAAAAGTGGCGTCTCAATTCGGAACGAGCGTAGACAGGAATGAACGCCGACAGGAATGAATGCAAACATAGCTGGAAAAAACATAGACACATCCTGGAATGAATGTCGACAGACCAGGAATGAAAGTCGACTATATTAGAGAGAGGAAAAACTTGACGTTCGTTCTAGGAAGTGTCGACATTCATTCCTGGCAACATATAATTTTCCATTTCAATGTTCATTCCAGGAATGAAATAAATTATCGTTTTTTCCCAAAGTAGACAACTCCTGGAACAAAAGTCGAAATGATATTTTCTATATTGCCGAGAACGAACATAAACACGTCCAGGATTGAAAGTTGAAGTTTTCTTGTTTATAGCATAGTCGATATTCGTTTCAGGTCTGTCGACGTTCATTCCAGAATGTGTCTACGTTCATTCCAGTTGTGCCTGCATTCATTCCTGTCGACGTTCATTTCTGTCTACGCTCCTTCCAATTCCCTCCCAATTCATCATTATCATATCAAAAATCAACTGAGAAAATATTCCCACTCATCTTGAGTGAGGAGTTGAGCTGGTGGGTGTATTTGAATACAACTGGTACTAGCAATACTCTAAATCACTAGTTAAAACAAATTTATATATTACTAACTGCACTTACGTGTTGCTAGATCTCACTTTGATATCGGCATATGAGTGGTCGTCTTCACTCAAATCAAAATCTGGATCATTTCTCACGTTCTCATCAGGTACCAATTGTGAGTCTTCAAACTATACAAAACCACACAACCAATAGTAGTATAGTAGGAGCAGATCTCCACAGAGTTTCTCAACGACACACAACCAATGACTTGCACTGTTTGATTTAGCGAGATACTCATCATTGAAACAACAACAAGCTTCAAACATTAGGTTCACTTCACCTTTGCGCTTGCTTTGTCTTGAAGCAATTTTATTTCTCTGTCCGTCAACACATCGTGGAAAAATGAAAGACCGGTTTGAATATTCAAATCTTCTTTTCTGGCTGGAGATAAAATGAGCAGTGGATGGTTATTGTTTGTGTACAAATAACATTTGAGAGGCCCGCTGTCTTCGATTGCTACCTACAACATACAAACACATCAGCTTTAATAAAAGCTAGTTGTTTAGTGAGATACTTACGATGTTCTTAACTACTGCAGGGCCATCTCCCAATAAAGAGCACAACTCCAAGTATTCATATAAATGCCTGCATTATAATGCAATAGTAATGACATTACCTCAATTCTTTCTCCTCTGCAAAGCTCATTATAATTTCTAATTTGCTCGTGATGCTCATTAGTATACGGTTCAGGCAGTTTTACTCGTTCCTCAGCTTCCTTTTTACCACCGAGCGTTTCTACATAGATGTCAATGTTTTCATTTAACCTCTCCGCTGTGGAGGAATCTTTATCCCGATAGTACTCTAGCAGGTTGTATGTATAATTCAGCGCGTAGTCTGGGTTTCCTTGCTGCATTGAACAATTACGTGATATGGAGTACACAAATGTTTTGGGTAAAACACAAACAAACAAAAAACGAACATTCATACAAAAAACAAACAAAACAACAACGAACAAACCAACACACAAACAAATAAAGAAGCAAGCAAAAAACAAACAAACAAACTAAAAAGCAAACAAACAAAGAATGGCTAGGCTAATATTAAACTGCCCATTTGCGCGTCTACCTCATGCATAGCAAAAGCCAGATAATCGTAGGATTCCATTGCTTTTGGTATATTTTCTAGTTCTTCAAACATCTCCTTAGCTCTTTGGAAGTTATTGATAGCACTATATAGATTACTCTGTTCCACACAAACACGTCCTATTTCAAACACTTCTCTAGCTACAAACAAGTTGTTTATGTTTGCTCGCAGCCACAAACTGGTACCAATTTTGTTTTTGCCAAATATATTTTACTACAAACAGCTAGCCATACAGAGTCACAATGAGAGGCAATTTAATTTTGACGGCCTTGAAATTCAAGGTAACTAAAAGAGAGTGTAAACCGGAATATCGATAAAGAAATCCCAACTCAGAGTAAAAAGCTGTGCTTTAGCCAGAAAGAAAATAGCGAAACTGCTGCCGTATTGTTCTTACAACAAACAGCAAGTTGGTTAATGGTGAATGAATTTTTTCAATGTTACAGAGAGACGCTATGCATACATGTCTTTAGAATTTTTTTTTAACAAAGTTCTGCTAAACGTTGTTCAACATTTGCAGAGTATGTGTGCAAGTTCTGGACCACGTTACTATATCAGCACAGCCCCATTAATTGATTTTATTTCTTCCGAATAAAACTCACCGGTCAAGACATCTTCAGTGTTATTTCCTTGCGGCCTTGAAAAATCAGCATCTTTACCATACACTTCTTGTAATCTGATGACAGCTAACACAACATCCACATAATCGGTGTGTGTAGGCAGCAGCTCTAGCGTGCGATTCATTTCTGTAAAAAGCAACAGTAGTTGGTGACATCACTGACAACTAAAGGTTACAGTGGCACTGAATCCCTCAGAAGTTGGTTTCAGTTTTTGTAGGAACATTGTATAGATAGTAGGTTGGTGTTGGTTCAGGTTAGTTAGCTGGAGACTACTAGGTGTAAAAACATAATGAAACATCATTGATGGTGACAGTTCAGAAAATAATTTGGTGAATCCAAAACTGGAACATAGCAATGTATGACAAAATTTTAAAAATTGGCGGTGGATCTTTTTGCTCAAGTACCAATTCAGATTGCCTATCTTATAAGATGATGGTCGATTTTTTTTCTTGTTTTATGTTTCTTAACAATTTAAACGAAAATTTGATGCTACTATTTTACTTGAGAAATTTATTCTTCCATCGAAGACATTTCTTTTCTCTTTGTCTCCAATAATTAGCCTTTGGAAGCTCTCATTGGCAGTTGTAGGAAAAATAAAGCAACGATTATTATCGCCTCCTATGTGATTTTTGCTGCAAGCATCAAAACTTCAATTTATCAGCATTTGCTCTAAATGCTCATTCAAATGTGTCTTGAATATCTTGTTGTACTTGTAAGGTATAATAATAACTTACCATTAATGAACAAACAATAATGTTACTACGAACCTTCCGAGACAAGAGATTGATCAACAAGCAACATAACGTCCTCCACCCTCGAGTATATGTCCCCGATGAAACGCAAAACTCTAACAGGATGTGACATCTCTTTCTCCAGCTTCGACTTCTCCATACGTTTATTTACACTTGATTGACGTAACTTCTCGATAGATCTAAACACCAGAAGACCATAGAAGGAATAATTTAATCTTGCCAACTTCACAGATGGTTGAAGCAACAAATCTAAGAAATTTTTTATTTACGAAAAACTGCTGCATACTGCACTTACACTGTTAAATAAATTGATACTTGAGTGCATATACAGAGTAGCTAGTTGAATATACTATTAGCACAATAAAGGCCTCTCCGCACACTGCAATTTTGTCATCGAAAGCAGAAAACGCCTCTTTATTTCACCCTCAACGAACTGCTTTTCCTCCGTTTAGTGTCATTGTTTAGAATTCAGCATGTTTGATTTTTGCCGGCCAGTCTCACGATTACTGATTATTTCCTGACGCTGATTGGTCAATGCAGTTCGCTTGTATCCACTTTTCCCCACTTTGATTTTCCCATCTGTAACTGCCCATGCGTTCATTATAAATTGTTGATGAGCACCGTCATGTGCATAATCGTTGTGTGTGTAGTGCAGTAACAGACTACGGGAGGAAAATTTCTCTCAAAGTGATTCATGGACGTAAATTGCTGTGTGTGAAGAAGCCTTTACCCGTCGTATTTAGATACCATTATACAGGCCCGGTCAGTTTTTGGCCCCTCTCCCCTCTTCGGCCTACCTCTACTTCTATCCTCTACCTTACTCTACCCCTGCCCAGTTTCACCTTTTCCCTGCTCTACCATCTCCATCTCTTTCTTCTTCTGTCTCCCCCTCAACTTGACAGATGACAGATGGCACACGTAGGCAATAATAAACAGCTAACTTGCAAAAACAATGTTCCAAAAATAGTGTAGCAATCTATGGGAGCTAGAAAGAAGCAATTTGAGTCATAAACCAGCATAGAATTGGTAAATTGACACTCCAACTACTGTATATTAGCAAAATGAAACTTCTTGTGGTTTCTCCGCCGACATTATCAAAAAGAGTAAACCCAACGATATCTCCAGAGCAAATAGAAAATTTAAATCCCTGCCATCGAACAAATTGGTCAGATAGAATGGTTTCAGAGCGGTCTTTATTTCTTTCAGCGTAGTAATTTAGGTGTATCTTATATATCTATTTGACACTTGAACAATCACCTTGAATTAGCAAGATGTGATTGTCCCCACCTACATCATAACTGAAAGAAATATTAAAGCTTCAAGTATCTCCGGTTTGAAAACAAATGGCATACCTAATCCCTACCACTCATTAGACTAATCTAATGGAGTGTTTTTACTGCAGTTTTTATTTGTCTCAGTGTAGCGGTTTAGGCGTCCATTCACCTGGAATGCGAGGCAGACATGTTTTTCACGTTTATACACTCTTATATGTATATATAGATAACATTTGTACAATTGCAAATAGCAGCAGCAAAAATATTTTCACTGCATAATACAATTGTTGACTTGACTTTGAGGAACTACTATCTATCAAACGTGGGAAGCAATCCATCAATTTATCACACATTATTATACTAACGCATCATTGAGGGATAGCCGAGGTTGTTGACATACCAATGCTCGCACCTGATCTATAATATGTCTTGCGTGTAAAACCAAACCAAAATTAGTTTCCCACTTTTCAAAGGGAAACATATCGATTGTAAACAAGACAGGCTGTTGATGGAATAGTATGTCCCAGGATTGCTTTTTCATCATTTTACGTTCCAGTATTGAGTTTAGTAAAAGCTGTTTTCTATTACTACTATTGCATCCATTTCATCACATACAATGCACACTTAACACATAATACCAGCCGCAGAAGTTGCGAAAAATAATTTTTTGCTTTCTTTATATTTGATTCTATCTAGACCAAGTGCATATACGTTATGTTAGTAGCGCAACTACACTTCGCGAACAGATTCTTTCCTCACTTCGCCAATCTCTTGATCAAAAACTAGGATGGGCAACACCTCAATCAAAAAGATTTTTCTGGTAGTCTTAAAACCAAAACGGTTCACCTACTGAGAAATTGTTTGCAGTCTTTTCTCCTCTAGCTTCACATACTCCTCTAGGTGATCAGCCAAGGCAAATTGATTTTCTATTGCTGCCGTCATTCTGTCTATTGAGTGCAACAGTTGGCACTGTGCCAACGCTGCTAGAAGTAAAGTTAAAAGTACTCGAATCCGCTGGGAGCCATCCATTGTTGTATGAGCTACGTGTCTCTCACTCTAGTACTGTTTATCAATCATGTCTCTAGTCTTTGTGTCAGTAGCCAGCTGGTTGCCGTAGCAACCATGATTTATGCTTCGCCTTCCTTATTACCTTCAACCATGTGGAACACAAATGCAACTTGTGCAGCTGGTATCACGTGCCGGGTGTGCATTGCACGCGATGAGATGTGTGTTACCAAACCTCACTACCGGAACATAAAATGATGAAAGATCAATCCTGGAACCTCCTAATTCATCAATAACCTGTCTTGCTCACAATCGATGTTTTTTTTTTTAAACAGAAAACTACTTGAAAAAGATGAACATACAAGGTAAATGCAACAGCCCAGCAAAATATACATAAAAATTTGACGGTTTTGAACTGCAATGTGCAGGCATAAATCTTTTTAAGGCTCACAAATTTCCGTCTCGTAAATCAAATAAAATGAAAAGCAGTATGAAACGAAATAAAGTTTACACAATAGATAATCTGCAGTCTATAAACAGAAGGAAACAATTCAAACTATTATTACTTGGTGTTACATCATGGTGTTCATACTTAGTGACTGGAAAGATAGCAAGATTGTTATTAATTGTTTGTAGAGACCACACCTTATATTGTCTGTTTATAGCTATTCGTTTGTTGTCACTGGATAGAAAGAAATCAAAGTTATACCACTGAGTCGTTTCCAAAAGAGATTGCTATCATATAAGTGTGAGAATAGCAGGAAACTGTGAGAGGTGTGGCTTTATTACTGAGATGTCAGCTAAAAGTTTTTTCAGTATGAGTGCCGCAACAAGCACTGTTGTATACACAATCTGACGTGCATTCATGACATTCTTCTATAATATCAAGTACGTTTACAAAAAAAAACAGACAAAACAATAATTTTTGTGGGACAGCGAGCCTGTCAAATTCGACATTTCTTTGCATATTTTTATCGTATTTATATTTTATTTAAGAAAACATAGAAAGCTGATATATAAGGCAATGTGTAAAATTGAGTTGTCTCCCTTATTTGTTGGCGAACTATAAGGTTAATAATGGAAAAATGCACTCGATATTGGGTTTTTGTCATTGATTTCAGGCTGATCTTATGTGAATAGAACGCCTCTTATGTATATTCTTTGCTCATTTTAAAAGTTATGCATGTGCGTAAAAATCCCTACAAAATACGACGCACTTTTGGATGATGTGATATTTGAAAATAGCTGGCTATAGGCAAAAATCTGAGTAAATAAAAATTACCTCTTAAAATCGAAAAATTATTTGGCTTGGGCAGTTGATAGGATAAATAATTCTTGTAGTAAAACCATAAGTCTTACACTGTATATGAATTACTTATAAACCAACGCCATTCTATGATAGTCACTGAGCCAATTTCCATGAGAAATTTTTTTATAGATTTTCACAGAATTTTCAAATCTTTTACAGCTATGAGAGGACAACTCTTGAATCATTGTCGATCCAACGAGAAATGCTAGAATTGTCGCGATCTTTGATAAAGGATATAGCAGTTACCAGTCGACCTTTCTCCTATCATCGAAGGACTCGCCCGACATGTAAAGCTCTACTCGCGGAACAATAATATAAATTATTTGTTAATATATAACATTGAACTGAAACTAGCAAGTGATTGAAATTAGCACATTTTCTTGATTATGTCTGCTATGCTAAATAAATGATGAAAATATAAAATTATTATTTTTTTGTAGAACATCCTCTTTATTATCATTGTAGACATCACAAAGTAATTTAGGTTAGTGTGCTGATAGGTCAAGGTGGAAATAATTGTTGCCACAACAGGACGTGAAATTTTTATGGCTCAGCAGAAACATAGTGTGGATGAATGGGCCAATTTCATACTCTTCAAGAATCAAAACATATGATAGATCGTTTTGTTTCGTGCCCACTCATGAAAATAGGCTCATTATACCAAATAACAAAAAAGCTTATAAAAATGGAGAAACCTCCACTGCAAATGAAAAAGTCCCTTTGATACAACAACTGGCAGCCAAGAACTTAGGATGTTAGAGTTTGCTTGTTCTGGTAAGGCAGCTGCATCTTTTCTCAAGCTGTAACCTTGTCAGTGGGAGTGTGGGGGTAAATCTACAAATTTGAGCCCAAGAATGCAAAACTTTTTTGGACCAATGCACTCAGCTAGAAAAAGCTATAGGAACGATGCAGCTATGTGCAAAAGTAAAATATGAAGAAAAAATTTGCAAGTTTTCGATTTTAGAGGTTTATAGGGTGAAAAAGTTTGCAAAAACGAAGGAGTAAGATAGGAGCAGATCTCTTGTGACTTTGGTGCACACATCCGCAAGCAGCCTTTCGTATCTTTTGCCGCAATTAATTATACTGACAGGTAATCTAGAAGCGTTTATTATCTAACTTCTTGGTAAATGGCTCAATTTAGACCCCTACTTTTACGAATGCATGTTGGTGTGTTATTGTTTAAGCTGCGATACAAACATCAGACAAACAAGTGTTTAAACTTCTGGTATAAGATTTATATTAGCTATAGTAGTAACAGCAATTTATAATGATATTTCAACTTCTAAAATATGTTATTGCAAAATCGCAACCTGGATGTTGTATGTTGAGAAAAATTCTTCCATGCAACAGTAGGTTTTTTTCCAAGACTTTCACTGACAGTTCTCTAATAGTTCTTATATCGTTATAATTAAAATCTCTGTAAAAAGGGTGTTGTGCTTGGAGTTGTGGGCAAACTAGTCTTTGTACATTTGATTTTTCCTTGCATATACATTTATTGGTCTTGTATCCTTGATGGGTTATGATTGTCGGAGTTGTAACATTACTTGAAATGGAGTTGTAGCGGTAGTTGCAGTATGAGTTGTAGGACATAATGTTGTAGCTTGAGTCGTAGTTCTATGAAGATATCTGTACTTCGCTATGTGTTGAACTGATTCACCCATTTTGTGGACGAACTTGTAAATGGTAATCAGCGATTTGACACATTTTCCAGCTCTACCGTTTGCCGGCAATTGTTGTATTTTAAAGGTTGGTATCGAGTCAAGCTATTATACAAAGATCTGCGAGATGATGATTTCCTCGATGATAATACAAACTCAAACGAGCTAAAATGAGCCATTATTCCTCAGTGTTCATTGATGCTAGTCTGGACAAGGTGGTGGTTTAGCTACATGTTGGTATTCAAAAAAGATCACAAACAGCACAAAACGAAAGTGAAAAGTTACTGACTGGAAAAAAAAACATTATCCTCATGTGAGCATAAGAAACCAAAGAATGATTGTTTGAACCCTCAAATGTGTCTCTGTAATCACTCACCACCATATTACTAAAAACTAACTAGTGTTCTATCTCACGATACAAGATAAATAAAGCGTGCAACCACATTAAAAAATAATGTAGCTGTGCTATATGTATAGTTGTTATACACAACACGAAACCCTCCATTACCTACATGGATACTAGTACTTAGTGATACCATATATATTATCTCACTGCTGGTTTGTTTTAGAAGAGGTAAGTTTTAGTAGCCTCCCTCCATCTCTCCTTCAACTACACTATCGTATACATTAGTTGTGATATTCTGTTGTTTATATACTTGTGTTTATATACTTGTTGTTTATATACTTGTTTATATACTGTTTATATATATATACACTTGTGCACATCTACATAGTATCTATGTGTATCTCTCAACTACACTATCACATACATAAGTTGTGATATTCTGTTGTTTATATACATATATATACTTGTGTAAATCTACATAGTATCTATGTGTATCTCTCTTTACTACACTATCATATACATAAGTTGTGATATTCTGTTGTTTATATACATATATACACTTGTGTACATCTACATTGTATCTGTGTGTATCTCTCTACTACACTATCATATACATAAGTTGTGATATTCTGTTGTTTATATACGTATATATCTACTTGTGTACATCTACATAGAATCTGTGTGTATCTCTCAACAACACTATCATATACATAAGTTAGGATACTCTGTTGTTCATATACATATATATACTTGTGTACATCTACATATTATCTGTGTGCATCCCTCAATTACACTATGATGTACTCCTAAGCTGAAATGTTCTGTTGATTATACACACACACATACTTGTGTACATATACATAGTGTTGGTGAGCAGATAAAGGGTGGCTACACAGGCCGATGTTTGCCATCGGAAGGCCTTACGATGGAGTGTCGATACATCTGCTCTTTGTGACGCTTGATCGTGTGCATAACTAGTATGTTGGTCTATGCAGTGCTTTTTTGTAGGGTGCTCTATGAGCCCTTTTGAGTCTTTCAAAAAATCAGGGTGGTTGAAAGGTCTCTCAAGAGTCCCCTCAAAATTGTCATCCTTTGTTGAATCTTATTTACAGCACCCTGATTTTCATTGTCCTTGTGTACATGTTTAAAGAATCGACTAGTTACAGGAAGAATACTGTACTCCAACGCAGCAGCACACCATAGCTATTTGGTCATATCCATTGATATCTGTATCATGATAATCTTGGCTGTCTTCAAGTCAAAGCACAAAATATCAGTCGTGATGGATGAAAGTACAACACTCTCCGCCACAGCATCACTCATTGTGTACATCAGAGCCATAATAAAGGAATCTCAATAACCTTCTTTTTGGATCTGGTTGAGTTAGAAAAAGGTGCAACTGCTGAAATTATAAAGAATTGTGTATGAAGTGCTTGTCAAAGCATGGCGTGTCACATGAAATCCTGGAATTACTACTGATGGATGCTGCACAATGTTTGGAAAGAGTATAGGACTGCACACTATTGTAAATGAGGTCTACTCAGTAATTATATCATGGCATTGCTCTACCCATTGCCTCTATCTGGCTGTGAATAACAGTCTGAAAACTGTAACATGCACAACAGTTCAGGGTATTTCTATCACAGTAACGATTTGTTTTCAATGTAATCAAAAAAATCAAAAAGCTGCAAGATGTTGCTTATAGCCTCTATTGAGGAAATTATGAGAGTAGGAGCCATATTTAACTGCATATTGTAGTGTGCTGATGTGATACAAATAGCAACCTTGTCTCAAGTGAAGCATACATGACATTGAAAATGATGCTACACAATGTATTATATTGCTGAAACCTGATTGGCCAGAAAGATGAGGTGATCTGGTAGCGTTTACTTTTGAATTGACTAAAAAGAGTCTGGGCAGTGAGCAAGCAGAGTTTGCGCTGTTGAGTTTTGCTGAGTTATGTGAAGTGGTGGAAAGGTTTCTGACAATCAAATAAACTGATACCAACCACAAACACTTTACTGCAAATTATCTTCAAGCTATTTCGGCATACACTATGGCTAGTATGAAGTACTCAGACATCATAGGATCTTATGTGGATTACAATACAAGTGGGGAGTTCTCAATATAGGTGGAGAAACTTGAATTGTTGGCACAGCTTCAGTCTATCAAGGACAAGTTGAAGTTTCTACCGCTTTTTCTGTCAGGAAACGCCTTTTGCAGTCTATAAACAGCTTACAGCTGCTGTGAAAACTGATTATGATAAACTAAAAAAGAAACTTACAACTGCGTTCAGCACTAATGCTTTCTCGTCGTATGACCAGCTGCGGAATAGAGTGGTATTGGAGGGTGAGTCAGTAGATGTTTATCTTGCTGATATAAGAAAACTAGTTAACCTGATGGACCAAACTGATGCTAAGCCGTTGCTGAGACGTGCATTTGTAGTAGGACTGCCATCAGATGTTGCATTGCAGCTGAAGTCAACCGTTAATGTGGATAGTATGGAATTAGCAGAACCAGTTAGCAAAGCAAGGGCAATGATGGCGTCTAAGAGTGATGGTGGCAGCTTTGGATGTGCATGGATTAGACAAGATAGTACTACTGGATTTAAACAGGAAAAGAGAATAGATAACAGAATGGATCGTAGAGGGAATAGAATAGTCAGGATGCTAGGGCTGGACAGTGCTACACTGTTCAGGTGTGGGAAATATTGCTAGAGATTGCCCTTCTGGGAGAAGTGGCGCGAACCGAACTCACAAACGTTACATCTGTGAGTCAATAGATCATTTGGCCAATAAATGTCCTCAACGTCAACGAGCGGGGCAGCGTCTGCATCGGATGCTCGCCCCCTCAAAGCCACAGTAAAACCGGTGCTACCAATCATCATGGCTGACGTTAATGGACTCGGCTGCAGATCGCTAGTCGACACAGGATGCCAGCCAACCGTTGTGAGTTTGGGCGTTCTCAAACGGCTGGTGCAAGGCACACACAGCAGAGGACGATTGTTACCATATTAGATGGAAAAACTTCAGAGTGCCCAAGGGAGGTTAATTTGTGTATAGCAGTGGAAGGTAAGACATTGAATGTACGGTGTTAAGTATCAGAGACGTTGGTGTATGGATGTTCTCTCATCATGGGAATAGAAGTTATTAGAGGTTTAGGAGGACTGCATGTGAGTTCGGAAGGAGTACCAAGATTTAAGGACGAGAATGGTACAAAAGAGCAAACAGTGGTGGCAGTTGGTGAAAGCTCCAGATTGCAAGTTGATGACACAGACTTCACGGCGCTGCTTGATGGAGAAAAATGGATAGTTAGGTGGAAATGGAAGGATTGTGAGCCCACACTACGAAATCAGTGTGCTCAGTATAAGATAGATGAGGAGTGTCAGGAAGAGTATGAGTCAGAGATGGGACAGTGGATACAAGATGGGTGGCTTGAAGAGCACAATGAGTCTATCCAAGGCACGGTTCAAGGGGTGATACCACTCATGGCAGCATTCCAACCAAGCAAGCAGAGGAAAGTCAGGCCAGTGATGGATTATGGTAAAGAGCTTAATCAGTATATAAGCTGCAACCCAGGAGCAGATGCAGCAGTATGTCAAAACAAACTGCGGGAGTGGAGAAAGTTAGGAACTAACTGCTGTATGCTGGACTTAAAGAAAGCATATCTACAACTTCATGTGGACCAAGAACTCCAGAAGTTTCAAGCCATAAGATATGGTACTGCGGTACTATGTATGGTATTATGGCCATGGACCCCTATTTCAGAATAGGCAATCTAGGAAGATACCTAGGAAGATAAAATGTTTCAACATCGAAGAACCGAAAGTGTACAGGATCTCCACCAACCATTCCTAACCTCAAAACTGGTGGTTTCAGAATAGATGGAAGCTCTAAAAGCACTGGCAGCATTCCAACTGGTAATGGCCTTAAGGAAGGTGAACCCCTGACATTTACTGTAGATAACTTGATGAAGCAGTACAAAACATCTGCGGATTCAACATTCACTAGAATGGCTGGAGACAAATCAGACATGCTTTCTTCTACTGTTTTATCTACACTAATGAAAAAAATAAATCACAACTAGATCATCGATTTATTGAGGAAAGAGTGGTTTATGAGCTGAATGTGGCCCAGAACAGTGTTGGTGTGAGGGAGAAAATGGTGCAGTCATTTCTCAAAGATATCAAAATTTTTAAATTTGTTCCAAAACTCTTTGGATTCCAGCCTCCTAAAACACAAACATTCGAGTAAAAACTGACATCTTCAGATATCCAAATTGCTAGCCAGCAATATCAAAATGTTTAAAGGGTGGAACACGCTATCCATGGCAAATATACACACAGTTACACTGCAGTAACAGTATTTCTGCACAAGTACACCGTTACATAAGAATTGCACTTGCACTCTCAATATACAGTAGAACTAGAGCCGATCTCTATCACACATTTCAAACAAATATCGTTTCACTCATTCCACAACTAACTGGAGCAGTCAAGAAGCTTTACCAAATACCATGTTCACTCTTTGTGGTTTGAGCCGTCTTCTTGTGCCTATCAAGTTTTCAGTTATGTTTGAAGTGGAAAACATGACATTGGAGGCAGACACCACTGCTCTAGCTAATATGATAGATTCTGTGATGCAACACATTGAGTTCGACAAAACAACGCAGTTGGATAAAGTGGAAAACTGTTACTTTGCTGGAGAGTATGAACTTGCTAAGGAAGAATTGAGTCAAGTTGTTAATGCTGACATAACTACGTACCACAACACCTGGTGAGTTTATCAAAAATGTTCGATCAACTAGAGTCCAGTTCAGTAAAAAAAGTACTCAACTCTGCTGCTACATTCTCTACCATACAGTCTTACAGAGCTGCAGCAGACTTTTTCACCTGGCTTGTTGACAATGTAAAAGGTGACATTGGGTTCTGGAAGCTTCTCTCTGCACACTGTAGAAAAAAATGGGTAATTACAGAACCACAAGACAAATCCTTGATGACATGAGTGTAGTGTATTATATAGTTGCTGTTATTGACTGCTATCTAGTGGTATGTATGCTTATATCAATGGATATTGTAGGCACAGCAACGTCTTATAAAAACTTTTGGTTTACCAGAAACTTCAGAGCAAGCCTTGTATGCAACAGGTACAACCAAACATAATGATATTTCTGTTAGCTACAACAATATTGGTATTATATATAATGTTTTGGGTGAACACAAAGAGGCTCACAAGTATCACAAAATGGCACTAGATATGGATATAGAAATGCTTGGTGACACTGCACATCCTGATATAGCTGATGACTACAATAGTGTTGGTTGTGCTTGCATTGGACTAAGCGATTATGCATCTGCATCGAAGAAAATTTATAATTCACTGCAGATGAGGAAAACCACATATGGTGCAGACACTAACCACCCTGATATAGCTACCAATTGGCACAGTTATTCCCATCAAGGTTATCGAAATTAGTAAGGTTGTTGAATAGTCATATTAATTATAAAATTAACGTGAATAACATAACTTGTGAGATTAACGCAAACAATACTCTTAATCACAATAAAAAAATAATCATTTACATTTTAGGCAACTCACTACTTTTTACAATAATGAAGGAGGGAAAACTGTCCCATGCACAGATTTCAGCGTTAGCGGTGCACAAATCAAACATAAAAAATTATTTTATATGACCCAATGAATTGAAATTATTTATTATAAATTTAAAAAATCATAGTTTAAGTTACATAATTATAATTAATATTGTACAGGAATTTATGTCTGGGTGGTAGCCACCTGTACAGCTCCCGAATGTGCTCTGATATCAACCAAGACAATACACAAATGGTTTGCAATTATCGTTGGAGGGTGCTTGTTAACTTGTGCATTTATGTGCTCAGCCGAATCTAGTGAGAAATGACCTGATATAGATGGCAATAATTATTCCATAATTATTGTCCGCTTTGTTCCGAAATTATCGTCCGACTTTAGTGTTGGCCGAACTATCAGGGCACCAGGTGCTTTGCATCGCACTCCTCGCTGTAGCAAGGGAATACGCAGTAAGAGTGCGAACCGTTCTTACTTTCCCCCAAGCCTCGTGCTTACTAATAGTCGACTCTATCAGAGCTTGTAGTTTGTGCTTGTAGCTGTGCTGCTTCTTGGTGCAAGAGAATCTTATGAGAGCTAGGCTAACTCTAACTTTATTATGGTCGAACACAAATATTTATACAGAATAGAATAGGAAAGTCTATATAAGCCACGCCTTACATTTACAGCACCCAAAAGTAGTTTGTTAACGATCGTGGAAAATGTGTACACAAATAATAATAATAATTTATTTAATTATTTACTAGCGATTGCAAATAGAATTGTACAGTTTGGCCAGAGTAAAAATATACAGGGAGAGAAATGTAAATGTTCGTAGGTAGCTAGGTGAAAATGTAAACAATATGGCATCTCTCTGTAGGAGGAGTGCCAGCGTCCCTCACAATATATATAAAACTAAATAATTAATTTATAAAGTAAAATACTGTGCAGGATTTTGTGATAACTAGTACGTAGTTATTCCGGTAGCCACCTACACTACCTCTAGGCAAGAGAGCTGCTTGTCGATCCCGACAGTCTGTAGGTCAGATAGCTTGTCGTTATCCACCTATCAGCATAATTGCTGGAGGAGGAATGCGTCGGCTATTATCTGCCGTACAGATCTGTCGTCGTCGCTGTCTATTTGATAACCTAATTGCTGTCAGGACCCAAGGGTCGTTCGAGCCGTTATCGTGTCGTAGTATGCTTGTCTGTTTGAGAATATCAAGTTATTAGCTTGAGTGAGTGTGTGCTGTTATATTTTGCATAAGAAAATACACAGTGAGTCTCCCCAGGTACACTGCCTTGTGAGGAGCTCTGTTGGCCAATTTATACAAGAGAGGCGGTGCCAAAAACAATCTTAGCCTCGTTTATAAATGGAAATAAATTTGTAGTAAAAATATAATAGTAATAATAGCGTGGGTTGCGTCGAGGCTATGCATCGATCGCACCATGTGACCAATAAATGTACTAAATGGAACTGTTAGATATTGTTTGTTGTAGGTGAAGTTCGTAGTTTTTCCTGCACAATACTTATTAGTTTCAAATTTTCATAATTATCCAAAGCTGATGGGTCGGTGCTGTATCAATGGGGCAACACTTCACAGATTTATCAGCCTTGGATCATTAAAATGTAAAAGCGGAGTTGGATATATAATTGCCCAACATATACATGGATCTTTGTCATAGTTCGCATCAAAATAACCAAAGGCTACAGTTTGATACGCCATGCAGACTAGCTAAAAGACAGCAGAATAACATATCCAAAATATTAGGTAAAGCGTTTGTGTATAAAGTTCAAGCTTCCAAAGATGTTGTGTTATGCGTAGTGTCGTAAAGAGCTCTAATATCATCACAGGACAAGTTCACTGAAATACAATTTGAAGAGTAGTCATGATGTTGCTAGTTTTAGCAAAAAACTTTTGAATCTTTACCCTCATCATCATTTCCTACTACTACTAAGAAAGATTTACTATGCCAGTCAACACTAAGTGAATGCAGTTTTTTTCACAAAGATATCAAAAACTAAAAACGCCAACATCACTCGCTCACTTGCCATGTGGATTGGCAAATACAGCGGACCAATTAACATTGTTAAAGATGAAGGCCTTGAGCACCTATTGAAAGTAGCAACAAGCAATATTGTAGAGAAACGTAATAATTGCGATTGCTAAATTTATGAACAATCTGTGCGCGCATTTCTATTGTAATGAAATAACAGTTGAAAGAATGTTGCAAAATCGAATATTATTGTAAGGTAATAAATTAATTATATGTTTTATTATATGTAGAAATACCTTATGTAACTTGTTGTTCGGTTACTTTTCTTTGGTATTGGATTTTAACTTTGGGGTAAAGATCACGCAGGCAGAGCGTGCATCTTCCTATATAAACAGCAAAGCCCACTGTGTAGAGGCAGTTCATTTTTCTATCTACATCGGATTAACACGGTTTTACTGTGTGAACCAATATTATTTTTATTTTGAATTCGTTCGAGAAATAAAGGTTATCAACCCGGAAAACTTGCTCTTTGATGTTGAGTTACAACGGCATTATTACTTTTGACCTTAGAGTTTAGTTACCGAGGTTGTTATGGGGGACTCCCTGAACAACTCCACACAGACCAGGGAGCCCAGTTTAAGTCGATTCTACCATCGGAGCTCTGTGCCATATGGGGTGTAAGAAAAACAAGAACCACACCATACCACCCACAAAGGAATGGAGTTGAGCGCCAAAACAGAACGTTAGGCTATGCGCTAAGGTCTCTGTTACTATGCCGAGGCCAAGACGAATGGGACCTGCTCATTCCTCAAATCATGAGGGCATTCAGGGGAACACCTCACTCAGCAACTACATGATGTTAGGCAGAGAGATTAGGTTGCCCGACCAATTGGATGGCAAACTACTGTAGAATATGCCAAAGAAGTGCAACAATGTTTAGAAGAAACACATGCATATTTTCGAGAACAACAAATGAATCTAAGACAAGAGGAAACAAAGGAGCCTTTGCTGTTTGCCGAAGGAGACTTGGTAGCCTGGGAAAACAAGAGACGCATACGAGGGAGTTGTCCCAAATTGGAGCCTAGCTTTGATGGCCCATACATAGTGGAACATACGTTCGCAAATCACACATATCAGATCTCCTGAGATGGACAAACACCAGTACAAAATGAGCGGCGTCTAAAAGCATATCGTCCTTGTCAAGAAGCTTTGGCCAGAGCTCCAGCTCGCAGAGAACCTGCATTACGGCCTAATATGAAAGGCGCCATCAAACCTAGACAAAAAAAGAATTATAACAAAGAGCCAACAGAAACAAGAAGCGATCTGACCAAACTGCAGCAGCTGGCTGAGATGGAAGATTGGCGAAGGGAAGCAAAACAGTAGTAGTCTCCTTGCCACAACCTGGGTCCAGCCGACTTACTGTGCCAAGTGATCATCTGGAATTACAACCGCCTTTAGAGCATAGAAGTGAAGTGACCAGAGAGGATGACCCCTCAACACTGAACCATAATGGAAATGAGGAAAAGGAATGTCCTCGCCTGCCTGGAACAGGCTCCAGAGAACTGAGACGTCCCGCAACACAACCGCACAAGCTGGATACCACAGCCTGGAGTCAATGAGTCAAAGATTGACGCCTTAAAAAAGAGCGACGAGAATTTCAGAACCTCCACAGGATTCTCATCTGAGGGTATGGACAATAAAGGAGAAGAGTACCATCCAAATGTGTCGACCCGACCAAGGAGAGACTACAGACCACCTCAAAGGTATCAAGACTATCACTGCTATGAGATCTCAACTCACAGCCTGTAAAACTGAAACAAAAGAGCCGAGCTACAAAGACAACCTGCCTAAAAATTGTTTGTACAAATCATACGTGCATAGACATTGTCATTTTGTTGTACTTTACATTGTTCTTGTTAATGTTGAATATATTTTTTCATACACTGTATAGCAATTATATGTTGATCAACCCTGTTGTTTGTCGTTAGCACATGATCATATTTACTGAATGTTTCCTGGTGTCAACAATGGAAGGGAGTGTGTAGAGAAACGCAATAATTGCGATCGCTAAATTTATGAACAATCTGTGAGCGTTTTTCTATTGCAATGAGATAACAGTTAAAAGAATTGTTGCAAAATCGAATATTATTGTGAGGTAATAAATTAATTATACGTTTTATTATATATAGAAATACCTTGTGTAATTTGTTGTACGACTACTTTTATTTTGTTTTTGATTTTAATTTTGAGGTAAAGATCACGCAGGCAGAGCGTGCACCTTCCTATATAAACAGCAAAGCCCACTGCGTAGAGGCAGTTTATTTTTCTATCTAATTGGATTAACACAATTTTACTGCGTGAATCATTATTTTTATTTTGAATTTGTTCGAGAAATAAAGGTTATCAACCTGGAAAACTTGCTCTTTGGTGTTGAGTTACAACGGCATTATTACTTTTGACGTTATAGTAGAGGTACCGAGGTTGCCGCCGGCAACATTCATAGAGATAACCAACTCGAACAATAACTTCCTAATATACTGGCATTGTCAATAATTAACGATCATATTAAATATAATTATATGATCGTTGCCCGCCTAGTGATAACGGGCAATATAGCAAGACTCGTCGACTGCAGATCGTTATTACCGGGGTTCCCCCCCCCCCGTCAACTGATCACTTACGACAACAATCAATTTATTAAGACTCGCCGGCTACCATTCATAATGAGGAGATAACTAACGAGTATAAGTTAATTAAACCAGGATTGATTTATTTATATAACGACAATTTATTCCAATAGTGAATGGTATTAATGTGTGATATATTTTGTTACACACATATGCGTACTTTACATTAACTGAGATACTGGCTGCTTAGGAGAGTACAGGGGCAGTAAAAGATATTAGACATAACCTAGATATTCTTGTGGAATTGTAGTAACAAGGTCACGGTAATTATGAAATATTTTACAATTTGTCACACAAGCCAACAAGTAGATCAGTAATAAAAGATAGGGTTGATGGTATTTACAACAAATTTCAAAGTGATATTAAAACCCAAATGCACTAGGCAAAGCATTTCGCATAAACATGTAACTATTGGTCATCTCTAAGTAATGAGAATTATCTTGGGGTAACAGCACACCTGAGAGATTACAAAGTTGAACTGAAAAATTTTGTTCAAAGTGTCAGTCATTCAGAGGAAAAAAAAACACTGCAGACAATGTTGCTGAGCATATTCAGAGAGTAATGGATGACTGGAAGCTAGATGGTAAAGTCACAGGGGTTGTCACTGACAATGCACACAACATGACCAGTGCTGTTGCAAAGTTGCCTTTCTTCCATATCTGCTGCGCTGCTCATACGCGTCAGTTATCAGTTAACAAGGCATTTAAAGAGAGCAACGTAGTTATTCTGTTGGCTAAAGTTTGAAGGATAGTTGGACAAGTGAAGCATTCCCCTACAAATTACACTGAGATGAAAAATGTCCAGCAGGAAAATGGGAAAGAAACAAGAAGCTTTGGTGAGATATTTAAGTGTTAAGTCATACTTTATATTTTAAAATGTATAAACCAACAATCATTACTTGTTGGTTAGCTATGTTATGAAATAAGAGGGAGTAGGCTTATGCGTATAAACATGAAAATAAAAATTTCTAACTTCCTTTTCTTGTTCTTATTTTCGATTCAGCATATCGTGACAAGATGGAACAGTACATATGCTATGGTACAACGTTACATTGATCACAGGGAATCAGTGGATGAATATCTTACACAGTCAAATCATTCAACTTTGCTTAAACTGAGTACTGGTGGTTGGGATAAGTTAAAAAACTTGGTGAGTCTCCTACAGCCTTGCAAGGAAGCTATGGAGCTGCTAGGTGGTGAAAAGTATGTTAGCGTGTCCATTGTACGCCATTTATTGGCAAGTTTACTACATGTCAATGCTCAGGATGACGACGATTCTGCTTACGTTTGTTGTTTTAAATACGCTCTACGTGCTGATATAGAAACACGACGATCTACTTTGGCCCAAACATGTTTCTGAAAACAGATACAGCTCTAGATCTTAAACACAAAAGGTTAAAGTGTATTCCAGCTGAGGACCGAGCAGAAGTGTGGATTCATATCGAAAACCTCGCAGCGTTGCAGATACAGCAGGCCAACGCCGATTTGATTGATGATGTTGAAGCACCTTTGAAACGATCCGAGCTCAGTTATGAATCAACAGATGATGAAGATGATGATGCAAGTGCCATTGTAAACAATGCGCAGGAAGAAGCCTGCAAAATGGCTAAGGTTTACAGGCAGCTTGCTTTGATAAGGGATAACCCGCTTGCATGTTGGCACAGAAATCAAGGATCACTTGACCCAATGGCCAAACTTGCCAAACAGTATTTGTCATGGCCAGGCACAAGCGTTCCTAGTGAGAGACTATTCAGTGTAGCTGAGGATATTATATCAAAGAAACAAGCATCGTTGGTTCCTGCTAATGCTAACACACTGGATTGTCTAAATAATTGGCTGTAGACACTGTTGTGTGAGCGACTCTCACATTGGATGTTTGTTTATATATGTTATTTCACTGTTTCATGAATAAATTTATAAATTGCAATACATATACATGCATGAAAAATAAAAATTTGACCAACTTTTACTTCTTGCCAACTGGAATGTAATATGAGCGCTTATTGACATTTTATGCTTAATGTATCAGCTATTACAGTAATATTGCAGCAGAAAAACTTAACAATTCGATGTGATGTCACTGAACATGTAGTAAGACAGACAACTCCGAAGCAAAATCAACATGAGTACAATAAAACAAGATTAAAAGTAAGATTAATTACAGATTAATCTGAATCACCTCAAAAATTAATCGTGATTAGAGTGGTTAATCTTTCAAAAGCCTTAAAAATTAGCACTGGAATATCATACCAAATCACTAGAGATGAGGAAAGCTATATATGGTGCTGAACATGGACGTAGTATTTCTGGACTAGCAACTTTTTTTACCAGAAGAAACCCTCGTGTATTTGTCCGCCATATTGTATCAGGGAACATTTGCAGACACCAGCAATCTGCAATGGTCAGATCATGTTCTGCATTCAGATGTCAAAACAACCAAATAAAATGCCCAAACAAGAGTTTTCACAGGTAATAGCATCGTAAAAACTTATCCTTGATGATGTTTGCTCAACCATCGATACTAATGAACAATAATAATATTAATAATGCAATTGAATTTCTTCTACTACTAACTACTACTTACTACTAATACATACTGCTACTGCTGCTACTACTATCACTATACTACTACTGTCATCCTGCAAAATTTAGTAAGTAATAATAATAAATGAATAATTATAATAATAGTATATGTCACAACTTCGATTGGTCTCCACCTGACTAACACTTCTTTCATTTTTTGTGCTTTTTATTGTCTGATCATATCTGATTATGTGTTATGCAGCCAAGATCTATCCATATTCACATATTATGTGTATAGCTAATACTTGCTGCTTTTGTAACATGTGGCAAATATCATTGGACTAATATTACACCCTAAACATGTGTAATCATTTTACATATGTCGTGAGTGCCAACTTTTGATCCATTGCTACTGCTCCTGAGTCTAAATATACGAATAATACAGTATATTATTATCATAATAAACTATTATTGTATTACAATTACAGTTTATTCAATTAACTACAATTATTATTATTAAGATGATTTTAACCTATACTACTCAATCAATCATTATTATTAATTTTATTATTATTATTCCCAGATTCATCAATCATAATTTATCATCATCAACAGTTATTATTGTTGTGTAGCAATAGTAGTAGCCATCAATTATTATTGTTTTTAATTAACAAAAATTTATTTTGAATAATGATGTTATTGTGACGGACGGCGTCGACATTACTTACATTTCTACCATATAGTTACATTAACTTGTTCTATGCCTGCACTTTAGGGCAGTTAGTTCTATGCACATTTACCCTTACCTTACTTTAACATTCAACCGTATGTGTTTGCCATGTGCAACCATTCATGCAATTACTTCAGTGCCACCTACCATGTCTTATTGGCACACGCTAGCCAACCCCTTGTGCTAGGTGTGGCTTCCTTTGTCTTGTATTTTTGTATTGCATAACCACTTGTATAAATGTTGATGTTTTAATCAATAAAGGCAGAGTCAGCTTGCACACTCTCAGAAGTTTCTTTGTTCTCTAACAATAATAACTTCACTGCGCTAGTACATGCTCGTACGACAAAAGCTCTATTACTCGAGTAGTAATAAATAAGCAGATCAACCTGAACCTCTGCTGGCCGAACCTAGCCCTGACTAGTTCGCCCTTCAAAGTTCGGCCTCTGCCTTGCATACTGAAATAACTAACGCAACCGACAGCTAGACAGTAAACTAGGATGGTTACACACCACTCCCAAGGATACTAGTCGACCTGTGGGCGGGTTGTATTGCTCAAGCGATAGATACAGAGTGCCATCACAGTTCGGGAGGTTGTGCAGGTAGGCCGAGCTACCAACTCACACCCCCACAGTGAAATCCTGCACATTATTAGTGTATTATAATAACTGTTATCTGTCGATTGAAAATAATAACTGATTGCTACTCAACAACAATTGTTGACGATGATTGATGAATCTATAACAGTGAATAATAATTAATAATGATGAGTTTTTACTGTACAGAACTGGTCTTGTTGTAGGATTTTGGTTTTCAGACTGATCGGTTTTATTTATTCTTTAATGCTCAACCGACCGCAAAAACTGTAACAATAATTAAACAAAGCGTTAAAAAGCAGTAATATGACAAGCTGGAATAAAATAATACAAAAAATCAGTGAAGCAATAGAATGTGGTATTATAAAACGTAGATCGTGAAGCAATGAGAACTAAGGCATATAATGACTGAGTAAAATACAGTTAGTAATATGGTGCTCTCACTAGTACAACCAGAACTGTGTTATATAACCATGTATTTGAGACAAAATTTTGTACATATGGTGGCAAGTGACAGTAGTGATGCCTTCTAAATAGAACTTAGACTGTTTATTGAATGATGTTAATCTTCTTTTATACCTTTTGGCAATCTTGCTGTTGACAAATATCTATTACAAAATTGTTGCTAAACTATTAAAAATGGTTTGCAAGTGCTAAAATTGGTAAACATCACTGATTCATGGCTATTATTTTGTTGTGCAATTTACACATAACATTGGGTGATCTTGGTACATTCGAGTCACGGTACGCCTAATTAATCATCGTGTTACCTATGCAATCGGCAGCCCACACAAACAGCAGTGCACACCGGATCCACAAGCAGCTGACCACAAGGTTGCAAAACTGGCTGATTCTGACTTATAAAAACACCATGAATAGGCCAGAGCGTAATTAAAAAGCAATGAAATTGTGTTTACAATAATAATAATAACGATGATTGTTGTTACACCGTTATTAATTGTTATATTATTTTATGGTTATAGTTGATAGTAGTAATTAATTATATTATTATTTATTCTCAATTATTATAATGGTAATAACAATGTGTCGTAGTAGTAGGTAGTAATACTACTATTTCTGCTATCGCTACTGTTTCTACTGCTACGACCGCCTCTGCTTGTGCTACTGCTACCTCCACTACCACTTCTACTACCCCTACCACCACTACCACTAGTTGCAGTAGTAAGTAAATAGATATGTTACTATAACTTAGTTATTATAACCAACAAGCCCATTTCTAAACATAGTTTCTTGGGCTATTTTACTACAATTACCCAATTACTTTTAATGTAAAAGACGCCTCGAAAACCGTCAGAACTATTTCAAATCCGTTCATATGCTTTGAAAACGAAACCGTCTAAGGTTATGAGCCACCATAAGGAAGTGCTGACATTCATTTCCAGCAGCTATATAACATGGTTTATTTTAGGAGTTGTCTAATTTGATGAAAATCGATCATTTTTACAATTTTGTAATGGTTGTCGAAGTGACGAATTATATGCTGCCGCAAATGAGTGTCAACACTTCTTAAAATGAACTTCAAACTTTTTTACTTTATTGTATAGTTGATATTTATTTCACATCATTCCCGTACACACTTGTTTCAATCCCAGTGTCATCATATTGAACAAAATGATTTTTTTCACCGTAGGGAGTTTTCCTCTGTGAATGAAAACCTTAGTTTATAATTTCTTTTTAATATTGTTGATATTACAAGAATGTGGGGACTCGGTAGTATCATAACAAGGTCTAATTTTTTTCCATAAGTTTCTTTTACTGATTTTTGTTATGTATCCTCATTATCAATATTGCGGATTTTCAGATATCCCTTAAAAAATGAGGAGTTGCTGGCAAAATGGATACAGGCAGTGCGAAGGTTTAGCAGTGATGGAAATCGCATGGGTATTGCCAAAGTATCATTTGCTATGCAGTGCCTATTTTCTTTTATCTGACTTCAAATTGCGACCTGGAGCTACCAAACGACATTTGAAGCTAGATGCAGTACCTTCAGTCTTTCCTGGTCACCCTGTTCATTTGCAGGTATTTTTTGATGTTTAAGTTAACTGAGAGTACATTTATTTATTGAATAAGTTGTAAAGCTCTGATAAGAAAAGGCAAACCAAGAAAGTAAAACATTGCTTACACTTTAGAAAAAGACTACCACCCGAAGGCTTATAAGGCAACGTATCACAGAGGCTAAAATAAGGGAGACAGCGACTTGAGGTTGTTCAAACACCAAACCTTGTATTTCCCCACATACAAAGACGAGGCTGATATGTGATGATCATAATTACACAAAGACCAGTAGTATGTTATATGATTAGGTTCTTTTAATATTACTTGGACTTTTTTTAACAGCTAGACTTTTTGTTTGAGAAATAATTTTATGGCTGGGCTTATCGGTGAAATCTGACAGTTGCCTCACTATTACGCATCTATTAGTTGTTGATTCATCTTTCCAGCTAACCAATTTTCTAATTAAAAAAAAATTAAGGTGGCTGTACTCTATCGTTGTTGTCATTAATGTCTACTTTTGACATTTTAGGAAAAACGGAAGCTAAAAGCTCTCACTTTTGTCAAAGGTTATTTAGTTACACAATATGAGTCACTTTTGGAGTATTTTTAAAGTTTTAATATTGTCATCTTTTTTAATATTAATAATCTTTCATTTATTTTAAAGTATCATTTTTAAATTTTCAGTGATCAGCCATAAAGAAGCAGATAGGAGGTATTGGAGAATAAAAATAAGAAATCAGTTATTGCGTCAAAAAATCAGACGAAAAAACAACAAGATCAGAAATCTTAGAGAGATTATTCAACAGCTAGGAGACAAAAAACTAATAGAGCAGGAATCAGCGGACATTTTGTCAAAATGTTTCGACAACATGGTACTAGATATCATGAAAAATGCCTATCACCAAAACCAGCGTAGATCCAAGAAAGGAAGAGGATACTCACAGGCTGTCAAACAGATTGCACTGACCTCGTACTATTATTCACCACAAGCTTAGGAATACTGTAGAGCTGTACTCATGTTACCTCATAAATCATTGATGAGAATTTGGTTAAATAACATCGACTGCAAACCTGGCTTTTTGTCGCAGATTATTGATGTCGCTAATCAGTCAATATGCAAGGATTTTTGCCTTGTCGTCAACAGTAGTCTATTCATCAACAGAGCCATTATGCCAACAACCAATGGGGTGGCTTTCGCAATTCTGGTTGATTGACAGCAGAGGACACTGACAGTGTTGCTTTAGATATGTTGGTTTTTCTGCTAGTTCCATTAACCGGCATTGCTTTCCAATACCCAATTGGCTATTTTATGGTAGACTAAATAAAGCCTAGAGTACAAAATGTGTTGATCTGCTCTGATCTGCTCTTTCACTTACTTCTGTGAAAGGCATTGTTATCCACAGCATCACTTGTGATGGATGTGCTTCCAATTTGTCTACACTCAGAATGCTTGGGTGTTCACTGAACTTACATGAAAAACAGTAATGTTTTTCCCATCCTGCCCTGGGTTCAAATGTGTGCGCTTCACTAGATATCTGTCACATTCTTAAACTCGCTCGCAATGCCTTGGCACAAATGGGAAGTTTTGTAAATGCTGATGGAGAACAGATTAGGTGGAAATACATCTCAGCCCTTTTAAACCTTCAAGACTCCATTGGACTACACTTAGCAAACAAACTCACCACCAACCATGTCCAATGGCAGAAGGCGAAAATGAAAGTGAAACTTGCAGCTCAGGTTTTCTCTCAATCTGTGGCCGAGGGCTCTCTAGCTACCATAGAATTTGTTCGACAGGTAAGCGTAGTTGACGTTGCTGATCAGTTTATATACTACCTATCATTAGTTTTCTTTGCTCATTAATATAAAATTCGATTGACTGTTTTGTTTCACATTGCCTAAACATTGTGGTTGTACAGACTGGTTGCATTACCTAGTGAGAAGCATGCTGTTATTGATGAGGGTAAATATATTTGTACTCAATAAAATGCAGTGATTATTTTGCAAACGGTAGAGCACCTTCATTATCAACAAATGTTTTGGTGTCTGGAAAACTTTATTTTTGCTCTCAACAAGAAATGAACCAGACATAAAGTATTCTATATCATTTTTAGATTGATACAGCATCTGAAATTCTAAACTCTAAAAGTAAGTTCAGGAAAAATTTCAAGGTTCCTCCAACATGCAAAAATTCACAAGACCAGAGAAAAATATTTCAGGATTTTTTAAAGTACTTGCTAAGTCTCAAAACAGTAGATGGGATAAACATATTCGAGTCTGGAAGAACGACATTTATCACTGGCTTCATATGCACATTCAAGTCTATTCTGTCGATGTCTGAGGAACTTTTTTCGGCCAAACATCACTATCGGCTTACTTTCCGATTTTCACAAGATCACATAGAAACTCTCTTTAGTAAAGTATGGCGCATAGGAGGTTGCAATAACAACCCAACTTTAGTTTAGTTTGAGACAGCACTCCGTACGCTACTGTTCAGACAGGCTACAAAAGCTTCTTGTAACGCTAACTGTCTTGACGATGTTCAAGTGGTGACTACACCAGTCTTGTCGTCGAAAAAGAGGAGCGCTGTTTGGGTTTACTTTACCCCCGACAGTTCCGAGAAAGACTGAGCAACTTGTGATTTATACCGCCTGACCAAAGTAACAATTAAAACTCGAGCACATCCAATCTCTGGTCACATTTGAAAACAAATCACCCAGCAGAGTTTGCTAAAAGTTCCTGTAAGAAATTACGAACACCTCAAACTAAAGCTGCAAAATTTACAGCTAAAAGTCTGTCTTCAACTGCCAGTTTTAAACCCAGGATCACAACTGCCTTCGAAAATAACACTCCATTTCCACACGACGGTTCTCACAGAAAAGCTCACCTCCATGCTCTCCAAACTTATGCTGTTTTTCTTTATTGTTTATTTTGTTTTCGAAAAAACTTTTTCCAAAATTTTAATTTGTGGTGTCAGGTGATCACGGCACTGTTTTCTCTTATTTACATAAATAAAGTCCAACTAATTTTGGGTTTTGTTGATGCCTCGTGACTTCAAGTAAAAACAGCAAGTGGCGATCTTGTCATTTTTCTCTCCTACAAGTAACAATAATGAGCTGCTCGATCCTGTTGAACATGTATATGCATGCATGCATAGCAATAAATAACTCAAAGGTTTGTAAGAAAAAAACAAGTACGTACATGTGTAGATCAAGCAAACTTGGTTGGCATTCCTCGTGATGTTATCAACAAGAAATATTCAAATAGTTAACATCAACTGCCTCGAACATTAAGTCCACCCATGAAGTGATGTGGCGATGTGACTAAACTAGCTAAAGCGTCTTATTGTGGAAGTGAGATGAATACCTATTGTATTATGTCTTTTTGAAAGTTATCTGCCCATTGTAAATGGGCAGACAATCTTTTATGCGTTCACAGTGAACTTTTTATCGGTCGGAAGCCCAATAATACCTCTCATATTGAGGTCATGTCGCCAAGAGCAAACAACTTCGATCATTCGATATATCAAGGTGACAACTCCAAATAATTCAGATTCTAGAGCACAGGTCACAGCCCTACTAAAGATGAGGAAAGGTATATATGGTGCAGATACTAACATCCTTCTATAGCTACCAATTACAACAACATTGCTACAAGGCATGCCGTCCAGGGTGATTCGAAATTAACACTGGAATATCACATCAAATCACTAGAGATGAGAAAAGCTATACAGGTGTAGGCACTAACCATGCTGATATAACTACCAGTTACAACAACATTGCTCATATACATAGCAACCAAGGTGATCGCACATTTAATTGGAATATTACACAAAATCGCTAAATATGATGAAAGATATATATGGTGCAAATAATAACCATCCTTCTATAGCTAAAAGTTACAACAACATTTCTTGTGAATATGGCAAGCAAGGTGATCACACACTATCTCTGAGATATTGCATCAAACCACTAAAGATGAGGAAAACTATATATGGTGTAGACACTAAACATCCCAATACAGCTACCAATTACAGCACCATTGTTGTTATACATTTTAATCTAGGTAATCTTGTATTAGCAGTGGAAGATGGTGTAACAATTTTATATAGCATATGAATATTGTACAGTATGCACTTCATTTTACACAACCCGACCTTGACATACAATTAATCACTCTACCAATCACTCTGCCTGCGAACTTAATGATGGCAACCTGTCAGACACACCAAACAGATATTGCTTGCAATAATAAAAGTACAGTAAATATATTCATTTGCAACCTTCACTCGAGACTAAACTAGATATAACATTTGGCCCTACTTTTATACAAGGACATACAATAGAAAATGCATTTGAAATGGCACTCTTTTATTGGTCAGTTGTAAGACTTTCCATTACTAATCAGATAAATCAGTATCCAAAAAAATGGCTGTTTGTATCCTTGGGTACAACTGCATTCAAACTTCCGGCTCTCCTGTGCCAACTTTATTGGGGAGGTACCTTCTGTGTATGACCTGAGAGAAGTAAAGACAAAACTGTCATCGAACTGCTATCCTCAGTAAAGTCATTTCAGCTGAAACTGGAGTTGTTCAAGAATGATTTGAGAAGCAATCAGTTTCAGTTTGAAACGTTGAAGTCATACTTAGCTGAGAATGAAGATGCTTGTATCTCTGACACCTACATCCAGTTCATAGAAAAGCTTGAGAAAGAGTTTACCCAGCAATTTTCACAGTTAAAAGAGATAAGGCATACAGTAAAACTAATCAAATCACCAAAGACATGCAATACCAGTGGTGAGTGGATTGGAGAGGTGTCTTCTGCATTCCAGAACCACCAAATATCCGTAGCAAATCTACAACGAGAGTTATGCCAGTTGAAAGCAGAAGATCCGGAAATAGCTGCCCAATTCTGGACTCTGGCTACCACAAGGGTCGAGTACCCTAATCTCTCAAAACTAGCTAGAACACTACTGACAATCTTTGCAGCAACATACATCTGTGAGTCAGCCTTTTTACACATGAACCATGTGAAAAGCCAGCTACGTACAAGACTGACACATGAGCACATGGAGCAACTTCTGAGAGTGGCATTGACAAAAAGTGAGCCAAACTATGATGAGATAGTTCGAACCTACAAGCAAACACATACCTCTCAATTGAACATTGGTACCAATTCTGAACATTCAGTTGTTATTGTTGAATACATGTACATGTATTTAGTGATGCACAATAAACTTGTATTACTGATGATAAATACATCCAATGTTTTATGCCAAATAAAAATGATGTTTCTATTTTAAAAAAAAATTGCGTTGTGCGGCTCACTGGTGTCGAGCCATGCTTGAATTCGGCTCTTTGCTGGAAAAGTTTGCCCATCCCTGTTCTAGGCTATTCACTGTGCTGGTACCAGTAAAAACTTTATACGTATACTCGTAGATCTGAGTGAAACTACCAATTATTCGTTGGGTGTATTGTTGTAATCAGAGAGAAAAAAATAATAATAACAAATACCAATACATGCGACTTGAAAGTTGGATGACTGGAGTTGTACTTAATCTTGCCCATTCCAATGTGTTAATTAATATTGCCGGGCACAGCAGACAATACATAGTTTGTAGTGGTCAAACCATCATCTTTTTATGTCTGAACTTGTTTTACACCATTGAACTTGACTTGTTCTTTCAGGTGCTAACCATGAGCTTTGTTGTACCTTGTCTGTTGAATCTCCACATACATCTGCTCAAGGTGGAGACCGACTTTTAATTGGTACCGGAAGTTGTGGAAAAACTTCTAAGCTCATTGAGAAGACTGATAATGGACGGATGACTGCTAAGCTAACCAATGCAAGCCAATTGAATTGAAGCTACAAACAAGAGCTATCAAACTCTACATGCAAACTAAATCAGAACAATATCAGAAATCCTTGCACACGATGGCGGATAAGCTAGCCGAGATGCAATACCCTGATGAGATGCGGAATCACTTCACAATGAAGTTGTCCTAAGCTCAAAAAGCACACACCCGCTAAAGGTTTACCAGAAACACATAAAAAAGGCCAGAGTGGATGGACAAAAAAATGCATCAACTCACTCAAAAACAGAAGAAAACCTGGAGAAGATACCGAGAGACTGGCGACAAGTTTTTCTTGCTAAAATACTCTACAGAAAGGTAAATTAGGAAAAAAATGTATTCGTAGGAAAAGAGAGTATCTAATTGAAAAAAGTTTGCTAACCACTAGAAAAAGGCAACTCAAAACTTTTCGACAAATACCTGAGAACAGACCAGGTCAATGCAGCCCATTGAATTGAAGATATAACTAAAAACTGTCAAACTCTACAGGCAAATTAAATCAGAACAATATCGTAAATCCTTGCACACAATAACAGATATGCCAGCTGATATGTAATATCCTGATGAGATGTGGGATCACTTCACAATGAAGCTGTTTTAAGCTCAAAAAGCACACATACCCACCTAGGGTTTACCTGACAAAAAAAAAAACAAAAACGGCCAGTTGGATAGACAAAAAATGCATAAACTCACTCAAAAACAGAAGAAGCCCTGGAGAAGATACCGAGTGACTGGTGACAAGTTTTTCCTGCTGAAACACTATATAGAAAGGTGAATCAGGAAAAAAGTGTGTTCGTAGGAAAAGAGAGTGCCTAATTGAGAAGTCTGCAAACCACTAAAAAAAGGCAACTCAAAACCTTTCTACAAATACCTGAGACAGACCAGGTCAACTGGTGAGGCCCAAATGAGGCTCACCAATAATAGAGGCGATACCATCGAATATTACTTACATTGTACTGAGATCCTGAACAAAGATTTTCAAGATTAGCTCTGCCAAAAACAACAACTCGTAGAGACTAAGCAATTGTGATGCCCATCAATTATTTAAAGTGTTACAATCACATCAATATATAATGTAACATTGAATGGACTTTAAACACTGATTCTAACGGTGTTGTCAGTTTGGAGCATTGATGCTATTATAAAGAATTGTTTGGCATTTTTTATGGGGCTTGGCTGGAGTTGTATCCTCATTACACCATTTAACCAAAGCTAACCCCACAGGGTATAAATAGGTGAATTACAATACGTTCCATTGGTGACGTTCACCAGCCTACACAGTCAAAGAGTGGCCTTGAGATTGTGATGAGACTAAGTTATAAATACATTAGCACTCTGTCCCCTCTGAAGGCTATCATCAGCAAAATCTGCATATAGGCCACATTTATTATAACATAAAATGCTTGGCTTCTTCACCAGTTTTAGATTTGGTACTGAGTTTCATAAGCATTTTTAATTGCAGAGATATGTTAAAATTTTAAAAACCTGCTGAGAATACCTGGAAAAAACCTCAAGCAATACACACTAAAGTTTTTTTGTTGAGTTTTCACGTATAAAGCTTTTCATTAGCAAAAACGCTGCTTTTGAAATTACATGCTAGTAACGAATTTTTTTCAATAAAGTTTATGGCGGCACAGTTTTTGTTGGAAATGAAGGTCTGCCAGCTTTAATAAAAAATTTTGCAATTCAAATTTTTAATGCTAAACCCTAAAACCTAGGGAGGGTTTATAGTGAGTTTGCTAGCCATCATTAAAATTTAAGAACCCCTTATTAAATGATGTGATCAGCAATAAATGCAGCTTCAACTTGAGCTGCTTCCTGTTGGAGAAATATTGTTTTGGCTGACTGAGGCTACTGTGACATCCAATGATGACAGGGAACACCTAACAGCAAATAGCTGTTGTTTAGCTATATTGACAAGCGTGGCCCAACATTTGGGTGGTGCTTTTGTCACCAGCATTCAATTTGTTCAATTAAATTTCTTCAAACCATATTTTTTTAAATATCAACAATTGTTTTATACTGTATTACATAGTTTACAAAAAACATTTGGACACCGGATCAAAAATGCAGGCTTCAGTGTTACTGATTTTAATCATGGGAATATCAAAATGTCTCATTAGCAAAGTTGATCATTTCTTTTATTTGTATTTCAAAAGCAATGATAGCTTGGCATTGGTGACTCATTATGGCCATATAGTTGCTCAGCTTAGTGTTTGCCAACTACTGTAGCTTTACAATAAAACCATGGAACTTGAAGATGGTCGCAGTTTAAACAACTGACACTTTGATACAACCTTTTTAAGTAACTCTCTAAGTCTGTGAGTCAATGGAAAACTTCAACAACACACACCATTGAAATGAGTGTTAAAACACCTATTCAATGCTATTTTATACATCGATGTGATGGTATCACTTTAATTGATATTACCATTGATAGCCTAATCAAGCTCATCCAAAATCTCCTACAAAAAAAATTTCCAGGTCCAGATACCATAAAAAAACCAGAACTTCTCACTGACACACAAAACATCAGCTACTTGCCTGAAACATATATTCCAAGCTTCCATAGAAGCAAGGAAAGGCACTGCACATTGAAAACTGGCATATGTCACTCCGGTACATAAAGGAGGTGATACAAAAGTAGAAAACAACTATCGCTCTACATCTCTTACTAGTATTCTGTGTAAGATGGTGGAACACATATCTCGCTACTTGAACCGAAAACTGAATAACTTTGTCCGCAACAAGCAACATGGATTTAGGAAAGGCATGTCTTTTAACACACAACTGCGCTCCACCTTTTATGAGCTAGCTAAGACAGCTAATTCATCCAAAACAACACATGCTGTAGTGCTGGACTTCAAAAAAGCTTTTGACAATGTCCCACACAAAATATTGACACAGAAGCCCAGGGAAGTTCCTGATCTACATCCCCAACTAGTGAACTGGATCAAAGATAACTGTCAGGAGACAAAAAGCTATCATCAAAGGACAGGTTTCTTCATAGATGACACTTACCTCAAGAGTCCCCCTGGGTTCAGTCTTTGGCCCAACATTTTTTTCATGTATATATGATCTACCAGCAGCTGTGAATCGCAGCATGAATCTCTTTACCGAAGACACTTTACTATATTAACATTTACCACTCATACTGATGCTGCCACATTTCAAACCAATATCAATGCTGTTCACAAATGGTCTGTAAAATAGAAAATGCCATTTAATGACACCAAATGTCATGTGATTTTCATCAAAGACCAGTAGTACAAGCCTCAGAACAGAATAAAAGATAAAAGTATAAAATGGGCAAGCACGACGAAGTACTCAGGAGTTTTCACGCAATATGATGTAAATTTCAACCAATGTATGACATTTGTGAGAAAAGCCTCAAAAACTCTTGGTTTCATCAAACACGCCCAAAATAAAGCCCCCTAAAGAATGTCGATGACTAGCTTGCACAAGTCTATGCCACCCAATACTGGAATATGCCGAGAAAATATTGATCCTACACTTAACAAAGATATTGAGTCCTTTGAGACGATCCAGCACATGCAGCAGTCAGTTTCATTAGCTGCCTGAAATGAAGGGTGAGTATCTCGGAGGCCTGCTATGAACTTGGCCTCCAAACATTAAAAAACGGAACAATAATCACAGACTAGCCCTTCTTATGAAGATTCTACAGGATGAAGAGCGACACAATACACTGGCTCTAGCCTATGATGAAATCTCCCGAGACCGTCAATGAATGTCTAAGACAAATAGACCCACTGCCAGAGGTGAACCAATGTTCATGTATTTATCATCACAAATTTACAATAATAGTAGTTTCCTACCAAACAACACCAGGAACACCAGATGAAGCACAAAGCAAATTAACACTCAAAACACTCAACTAAAGCAAAATAATGATAATAGTTCTAACTACTCCCTTACTATTCATTAACCATTGTTTGTTGTTTGACGAAAAACAAAAGCAAGTTGATGCTTCAACTCTTATTTATTAGTCATAGAGATTAACAAACTGTTGTTAGCTAATTGAGGCACTCCTTTTTTATTTCAAGTTCCTGAATGTTCAATGTCTTCAAGGGTATTCAAACGAATAAAAATGAAAATAATCACTCTTATTATTAACAAATAATCAATAACTATTTACCACTAACTATTAATTATTATTACTATTATTATAAATAATAATTAATAAAAAAAACACCAATACCCAGTTTATGAACATGTTACATGAAAACTGTCTCCATCAGCTTAACTCACATCCTGGGAAATACACTTGACCTGCTTTGCACGAATGACCCCGACTCTAATTCATCTGTAGTTGTGATCATACCTCGCCTTGGTGACCATTTTATTATCAAGATTGTTCGCAATACATTGCGCAAACATTGCCCTCCGCCATCCTTCTCCTTGGGTACAATACGTTTTTTTGAGAAGCAGATACAAAAGATTTTTAGAAGGGTGGGCAGTCATCGGAACAGCAGTTGAATAGCATGGACAATGCAGAGGAGATGTGAAAGACATTTTTAAGCTCATTCAGCTACTTCATTTTCAAACATGCCCCACAAAAACCAAAATATGCAACTGACCCAAATGGTTGAATAAACATGCTGAAAAATTACTAGCTAAACAGAGATGCACTAGCAGCAAGTATAAAACCACTGGTAATCCATTCCTTTTAAAATGCTACAACCAAGAGTGGCGAGAGCATGTAAAGTATGTGAACCACTTGAGAAGGGGGACAGCAAGCTTTTCTACAAGCATGTCAAATAATCTCAAAATGCTGAAAAGTCAGAGCTGATGACGCTTACAATGCCCGACGGTGAAACTTATGGCGGCTCATAACGTTAGACGGTTTCGCTTTCAAAGCGTATGAACGGATTTGAAATAGTCCAGACGGTTTGCACAGCATATTTTACATTGAAAATAATTGGGTAATCCTAGTAAAATAGCCCAAGACACTATCTTTAAAAACGGGCTTGTTGGTTTTAATAAATTAATCGTCGGCCTCAGCAGTTTCGGGATTCGTGCTATAAAACTGTATTTCCTGTCTAAAAATCGTAAATTCTGCAAACCGTTTAGTTGTCTTGCAAATAATTCAGACGGTCTAGAAATGATTCAGATGATTTAGAAAATTATAAACCGTATGGACGCTTTGGAAAGCGTACGAACTATTTACAAACCGTATGGACTATTTTGAAATGATCTGAGTTGTTTTAAATAGTCTAAACTATTTTGAAATAATTGGAAAAGTTTGCAAAGCACATGGCTTTCGAACCAAAAGCGATTGTCATAGTTTTATTTATAGCCTCTATGAAAAGTTATCAACATAGACGTAGATCAAAAGACAGAGCAAATTAATTAATTGTATAAAATTTTTGTTGACTATAATCTCTAAAATTTATTTTTACATTGTTAATTAGATTGTGTTTATTATTTAAAATAATTCAAATCAAATATTTATTGAAGAAAAACATTTTTTTCCCATTTATTTACGGAAAATTCAACTGTTCGGTGCAAAGAGGGTACCCTCTCTGGTTCGGTGTTTAGTAAAATCATTACCAACCATAATGAACTGTAGATCTATGATCAATAGAGTGAACCAGCAAATCGGCTCGGATTTTCAAAGCCCACGAACGACCTCACAAAGCGTTCAGAAGTTGTGCAAAAGTTCAGATTATTTCAAATTCGTTTGAACGGCTTGGAAAGCGTTCAGATATTTTAAAATGCAAAACACAAAACTTTCTGAGCCACCATAGAAACTAAAAGCGACCACCAGGATTGAGTCACAACCCTAAACTCATAGTTCCATACCCAAATCGGCAAAGATGAACAAATTACAAACCTCTCCCCCAGTCACACAACACCAAAAGCTGAAGATCTCGACAGATGGAGTAAAAACACTAATTTTCAACCTAAAACACAACAATTCTCCTTGGCCAGATCAAATAAAAAAGCGTAAAATGCTAATTGACCCTGACATTGCAACATGTTGCCTAGTTCAAGTGTTCCAGGCCTCGATTAACAAAGGAAAAGTTCCAACAACTTGGAATGCTGCACAGGTTACACCAATGAACCCACCAATTACAGGCCAATCTTCCTCACAAGCATCCCCTGTAAGATGTTAGAACATATTGTTTTCCATCATCTTAATATAACTCTTGACAAGGTATTACATAATAGACAACACGGATTTCACTCTGGCCTATTTAGTGAAACTCAACTTTGCTCAACATACCATGACCGGGTGAATTTTGCTAAAAAATAATCCTGCACCAAGAGAGTTGCCATTGACTTCAAAAACGCATTTGACAAGGTGCCTCAAAGGTTCCTAATGCAAAAATCCGACAAGTCAAGCGTATAGATCCACAAATAGCAAACTGGGTTCAAGACTTCCTAACTAAACGCAGGCAGTCAATGGTACTTCGAGGTGCAACCTCACCAGAGCTTTCCGTAACATCCGGAGTCCCTCAAAGCTCAGTGATTGGCCCAACGCTGTTTCTGATATCTATCAACGATTTGCCATCATCGGTAAATTGCAATGTCAGTCTGTATGTTGATGACACGTTATTTTATTCTGAAGTGAACTCTGAAAAAGATGCTAGAAGACTTCAGGCAGATATTGATGCGGTCTACACCTGGTCATCCAAGTGTAAAATGTCTTTTAACCTACTAAATGTGAGCTAATTGCACTTGAAAAAGTCACCCGAGAATCACGATACAAACTTGGGGGCACTTCACTGATTTGCGTCCAGACAACAAAGTACCTGGGTGCAACCTTACAATCGAATCGCCTCAAGGTTCTTGGATGTAAAAAAAGCACATTACGTAATGCAATGTCCAAACCCAAACAGCTTGCCTATACTGCCTTGTGTCGCCCAATCTTGGAATATGACGACAGAGTCTGGGACACCTCTGACAAAAGCGTGATGCACAGAATCGAAATGATCCAAAACAAAACAGTTCGATTAATAGCAAACCTCAAAGGGAGGGCTAATATGACCGATGCTTGCAACAAGCTAAACCTCCATACAACATTGGAAGGCAGAGAATGAAGCATAGTCTCCCTGCTCTTAAAAATTTTGCCGGCTGAGAACCAAAACAGTGTCTAGCATCTGCATATGAGGAACTTACTGGTCTGACAGCACTAGCGTTAACCAACGAGTAGTAGGCTAGAGGCAGACTTGCCTGACAGACTCTCGCCTATCACGGCCTATCTTCTAGCAGTGTGTGTTGTTATGCAGAAGAGCAGACGCTGAGACGACCGAGCTGGCAGCAGCAAGCTTGTCTGGACAGACAGACAACTCTTCTACCTAGAGGTGGTGCAAGTTTGCTACCTGGGTGACTAGTGAAGTTACCACAAAATCCTTCACATTATTATTAGATTACCAATTAATAATTAATAAATAAATAAATAATAATAATAATAATAATGATAATAATAATAATAATTATTATTATAAAAAATTTATAAAAAAATTATTAATTACTATTGCTGGTAGATGCCCCTGTCTCTTAACTTACTTTTACTTTTATCCAGGGGTATATCAATAATTATAGGATAAGTCTGAAATTGTTAGATTACAACTTTCACTCTCACATAAAAAAAATCTTCATGATGATGAGACCCACACGGGTCTGCAGACGTTTTATACTGAGACGACTTCCGGTTGGATGTAGAAAGTGCAAGGAAAGACCACTCTCAATATCAGAACTAGATTCATTTACGCAACAACACGATATGCTTCATTGATTTATATATGAACAATTTTTTTTTATCTACGCCCAAGGAACCCGATTGGGAACTCCCTTGCTATGACCAACCATCAACATACTATTGGTTAAAAAGCATGATTAGCCTAGTAGTGACCCTGTAGAGTCACTAGATTAGCCATCCAGCATTTTTCTCCTAATCTATCAGTCTTGTATGGGCCTTGACTTGTAAGTTGTTTGTATGTAATATACAGGGAATATACAGATGAAACTGGGAAAACAACATCCAGGAAGCCAGAAGCAAGTCAAGTATATGGAAAGACAACTCCTAATTACTAAACAGCGTTTTTCCCGGTGTCTCATTGATAGGCGTATTATTTTAGGTAAATCGGCAGGGGCTGAAACGAGCGCGAACGGTTTAGGTTCCGATGGCGCCATATTCCGGCGAACTATGTTCCGGCGATTTTTGCTCTATGTTCAGGCGAATTAATTTTCATAGAAAAAAACTATCGTGGAGCGTCTTTACATTTAAATACAATGAAGTTCAAATAGATTGGATTGTTTGATTTGGTACTTGGTTTGGAAAAAATTTGATGAAAATAGTTTATGATTGCGCAGCAAGTAATAAATTAATTTTATTAGCAATAAAAACAATGAAAAAACAAAACTTCATTGTAAAATAATTTGATAATAGTTTATTGCGAAAGTTAGCGTCCATTTTTAATAGTGCTCAACAATAGCATTTTTCTATGAAAAATAATTCACCGAAACATAGAGCCAAAATCACCAGAACATAGACCCACCGGAACATAGAGCTAGACCCGAAACCGAGTTGGATTTTGGACGAACCATAGTCTATCGTACTGAGTAGCGCCAAAGAGGGTAACCCTTACCGTCTTTGGTAGCGCAATGCTGACATAGGCAAAGTGTATCACCATCATCACCATCAGTGTGTATCACCAGTGTCTTTGAATGAATGAATACCTTTGAAGATGCTGGACACACACTCAGTTTGTGTTAATGTGTATGCTGACATACATCACAGGAGCATACTGTTTATTTTTTTACCAATTGATAATGGGATAGTTAATACTATTACCCTTTTTTTACAACCAAAAGAAGCATAAGTTTTAATTAATAATAATAAATAAATAAATAGAAAATTTATTAATAATAATAAATTAATTGAATAAATAAAATTAATAATAATAAATGAAGGTTTGTTTTATTTATTAAATAAACTACTAAACTTATTTTTTTAGTTGATAATTGCTGGGTTTTTTGTTGTTGTACATTTATGTATTTCATGCTTCCTTTGTTGTATGTTTGTTGTTGGTGTTTCTGATGATTTTTGTCAGGAAACTACTACTACTATCTACTATTATTATCATTATTATTATTATTATTATCTATCTACTATATCCTCTATGGTAAACTCGAGATGATGCTGCTTACACAGAGGTCAGTTCAACTCTGTCCTCTGGCAGCGGATCTAGTCACACCATCTTCTTCTGATTACTCTATCTATCTATTATTATTGTTGTTATTAAATAATTAATTATTATTATTAATTATACACACAAACAACATCTATATATATATACTTGTGCCCAGCTGTATATATAATATTATAATATGTAAATATATGTGCAGGATTTTTGTGTCTGTACTTAATACAGGCGACGTAGCAGGCACCTGCACTTCCCTCAGCTTAGCTGAGATTCTGTAGGCTATGGTCAAGCACTTTAGGCGTCACTACTAGTAGTGCTGACCTGCATTGCTGGACCAAGTCCGACGCTGGACTGCGCAGCATACTTGCTGGACCGTACAGAAGTGTAGGCCACTCACTGGTCAGTGCTTTGTGTGCAAGTTAATGCCGGACCACAACTACAAGCTTGTTATTATTGCAGACTTCTTGTAATGCAATACAAGAGAGAGGATGTGGTTGAGAGTAATTGTATTCTTCTGGCTCGGCTCCTCCAATCAATTACTCTGATTTATTACGGAGCTTCAGCCAGTATTTATCCAAAAGGTTATGTAACAGCTTCTTTGTTCCTTTAGGCGCAGCCTTACATAATATTGTAGAAGATTCCCATGGACTAACCATTTTATTATTTACCATTTACTAGCATAGACTTATTTTACTCATTACATATTTACCCCACTGTTCTATTGTACGACATTCTGTTAAATAAGTGCTACACCACCCAATCAGGAATCAATGGGTGTGAGCTCTTTTCATATATTTATAATAGCTGTGTTCTATCAAGCGGTCACCCAATTACTATTCACTGGGCGTGACTTTCTTTTGTGTCTATTATATTCTTTTGTTACCTTGTCTTATGAAGACTCAAGCTTACACTAATAAAATCAGAGTCACATTGCACCCTCTCAGAAGTTCTTTGTACAACAAATTACTTCACTTGCGCACCATAAAAACCACAAAGGGAGGTATCGTGTTATAGCTCTGCTATAGATACAGCCGATTGTGGTCAGTAGCAATACCAGTCAGAACAGTCCTCAGACTGTTTGGCCTAGCCTGAACTATTGTTCGGCCTCGGCTGTGTAAGGGCAAGAGTACAAGTGACCAGTTCAGCCACGGTTGGTAATGATTGATTGTCATTCCCAGTGGAACTAACTGAGCTGGCAAGCAGTCACAGCCTGTGCCAACACAAAGCTGAGCCAACACATGGTGATGGGAGGTAGTACAGGTACTTGGGCTACCAGCCAGAGTGAAATCCTGTACAATATAATAAAAGGTTTGGCTGGCTCACACAAAGGAATACATAAACATAGAATGATTGTACAGTAATTAAGACATAGGGCTAAAATGCATAGAATTGATAAAGTTACATAGAGTGATTATATACGGATCGCACACGCTAGTATGTGCATGTATCTAGTGATATCAGTTTTTCTGTCTAATAAAATGTTTTGTAAGAAGCAGGCTTAGTCATTTCCAGCACATATATATGCATTTAACAACTAACTGCTACTTACTTATATGAATTGTCATTATTATATTGCTGAGTTTTGTGGCTGCGAAAGTTATTAATCAGCACCATTATGATGTTTAACAACACCAAATATTATTTTTATTATTATTATTATTTGTTATTATTATTTCTAATTATAGTTGATATAGTTATTTATTTATTATTAATATGAAGTAAATAATAACAAAGCAATAATATTGTTGCTAGTAGAGATAGATTTTTTCAAGTCAGGTTTGAAACAGTGCTGTTGTCTGGTTAATAGAACTCTCCTTGGAGCTGGGCACAGACATGTTGAGTTGACCATTCAACTAGAGAGGAGACGAGTACGATTGAGTCTGTATACGTCTGAGCAAAATACCAACCTATCAGACACTCCCTATACAGCTGGGCGCAAGTAAACAGAAATTACTAAAAGCAGCTAACTTCGCTCGCAGTCCCAAAAAATGCCACTTCTGTCTCTACCCCCTCTGTACGCTCGAGAGTAGTCAACCCACTAGGCCCGCTAAAAGTTCAAGAGCCAGATGGGTTTGACTGTCAGGTCTTTTACCTGCTACAGGTATCTATTCTCTCTGTGTGACTATCATCTTAGCAGTCTCTTACCTTCTTGCTCCCTCCCCGCAGCCTTTTTTAGGGCCACCAGTTGTTTCAGAGAGTTGTTACATAGATGATGACAAGTTAGTTGCTAACAACGAACAGTATTTAGCGTCCACAAAACGCATGCGAGTGTAGCAATCATTAGGACAAAGGATCAATGTAAAAATTTGTCCCACAGGTTCTTTTTCGATTTTTAAATATTCTTGAGTTACTAAATATTCAATAACTTAGGATCACAGGCTGCTAGAATCAAATCTAAAAAAGGTTGAATAGCAAACATTTTGCCGGACAAGGTTAGCCAATCATTGTACTGCTTACCTAGCTGTGGACTTGAAAAAAGTTATTTTAAAATTGCATCGTAAGTCTGCAATATCCCAGTGTGCCGTGGGCCCTTATGATGGTAGTTTATGTTATATTACTCAACTATATTCTTGCCAAAATAACGATGTACTATTTATCATGTATAATTCGTATTTGAAGTTATGAAAATATATTTACTAGTAGTTCTTTCCAAATAAAAACATGATTTTTTATATTGCCTACATTATAATGAAGCTAGCTACCACACAGTTTCAAAGCACACATGGTCAAGCGTCACTGATTTTACTTTATTATAACAACCAACGGTCGTAGTCGTCTCTTCTTAGTAATACCTGTGTACAGCTCAAATAGCGCTGCTATCCCAGTACAAAGGTTGAGACTGACAGATACTCTACTACAGTCATCTCTCAAGAGAAGGTTGGCATATTCCATCTATTGTCTGGGATAGAGTTGTGTACCCTTGGGTGATATAAGAAGACAGTTATTTTAATAATAATTGTTACTATTCTAGTTATTATTATTATTATTATTATTATTATTATTATTATTATTATTATTATTATTATTATTATTATTATTATTATTATTATTATTATTATTATTATTATTATTATTATTATTATTATTATTATTATTATTATTATTATTATTATTATTATTATTATTATTATTATTATAATAACTGCTGCGGTTCTTCTAGTTTATATTATTATTGTTATTATTTTCAACTATTAGTAACTAATAAATACTAACTATTATTAGTTGTTTACATTAGAGAAAAACGTGCAGCCTGCACAAAAAATTTATCACTTGGGAATCCCAAAAAATAATTATTGCGGGCTGATATAAAACAATGGACAGATTCTGGAAATCCCCGTAAATAATTGGGGTTTCCCCACTGTTTGAAAACTTTCTTAGGCCGCGCGTTTTTCTCTATTATTATTTTTCAGACAGTTTTAGGTAATATCAGAAAATCACGACTGTTCATAGCTATTATAATTATCAATCAACTGCCAAGTTACGTCATCATTCATCAGCCAAAAATAAAACGATGCTACTTATTATAAGGAAAAATACTAAATATTAAATGAATCGTTATCATTTGGTATTTTTATCTATCATTATTCTTATTAGTTAATTGTTGCTACTCCAATATTATTAGTACTTCAGCTCTTTGATTATTGTGTTGAGAATCACATTAAAAGATACTACAGTAAAGTTCATAGAGAGCTGCCGATAATAAAATGAGGCCTTACATAACCATTACAATATTTAGCAAAAGTGACACCAAGAGACATGCAGAAAACACATGGTTAAGCTGAAAATACGACCAGTCTGAATTTAAATGATGTTGATATCTAGTAGAACCACATCTTTGGATCTCAGGAAGTTACTTAATCAGTGTTCGCCTCTCAGGAGATTAATAAAAAAATCCCGCAAATTAGCAAGAGTAACAGAAAACGGAAAAAATCAATGTAAGAAGGAGAAATATCTCTACTGAGTGGAAACAAATTGGCGGCGAATATAGTGACAAATAGTAAAGAAGGAAGCGCAGACAAGAGCAGAAATTATTTGAAGAGAAAAAGAAAAAATGTTGTTTGAAATCATGTATGCAAATAGGAAGCAAGTCATAACTATTCTTTCATATTTATAAGTTGGGTTTGGTAGTGATCTGTCATCAAAAAGCTATTACAACCATCAGATTCTCCAGTGCTTTTTGTGTACCCACCACAAATTTTGTGTCATTCCTTCCATAACAAGCCTGTGATAGCTTGTTTTGTACACCCGTGTCCGATAGCTAGCTTAGAAGTATTCATATCCATAGCAGTCTTAATTGTTAGGTTACTACTATTTTAACTTCTCAGTATTCTGCTGCACTTTCTTTGGCTGGCCAATGAGTGTTAATCCACTGCGACCTGATTAGTTAGATTTCAGAAAAGCTTCTGTCACCATGGTGCTGTGTAATTGAGAATTATTAGACCATTCTAGCCTCATCAAAATGATTAACGGTTTGGAAGAGGTAAATAGAGCCTTAATACAGTGGCACTCGAGCACGGATATCTTTAAAATGCGGATATCTTGAAAACACTGCTAACTCACAAACTTTGATGTGATTTAGTTGGCTCCATGCAAATTGGCTTGATGTAAATCGATTCATAAGTCGAATCATAAGTCGAATGAATTCTGGACCTTTATGCTTGATAACTACCATGACAGTATATTTAATTACACGACTCCACAAGCAATGTTATGAGATCAATTATTAGCTTCACACCAACGCTCCATCAAACAGAACACTCTACACACATATTAACATCCCTATTCACAGCTATGATGATATGAAGCCGTTATTAGTGTCGTGTTCATGCAAGATGGAGTGCACTGCTTATGTTTATCAGCAATGACAAACCGAATGCTGCACTGTGAACAAAACAACTGTAGTTAAATAATAGTGATTGCATAACAAGTGAATTAAATCGTGTAGAAGATGTGTAGAAGAGCTCACTGAAGTTGGTAAAAGAGGAAATTTTTCAATGTTGACTGGGAGCCAGAATAGTTGATAAAGCCTAACAACTATTCCGCCATATTATTAGGCTTCAAAGTTTGGTGTCTACTACTAATTAATAGATCTATCATGATTATCATCCATCAATGCTAGCTCGTGCTAGGTTTGCCCATAATACTTGCACTAACAGTCATAAGAAAACAACAATAATATTATGAATGAATATTGTTGCTATTAGTTGTATATACGCTTGTGAAATGTTAGTTTTTAATAATTAAAATTAATCTAAAATAATATTTAAATAATAACGATAAAGCTGCTTTTGATGCTGAAATAATAAAATAATGCCTACATTCAATCCTAACCCATACCATACTATTGACCCCCAATCTAGCATAGCCAATTTTTTTTGCTGCACAAATAATTCAAACTTTTAGTAACTCAAAAAAAATTTCTTTGTCCCTTGGAGTGTAAGTTAATCAAGTTGCACCGTATTTTGATCTAGTTCAACAAACTCAGTCTATAATTCCAGTTTCATCTGGTTGTTTGGTTAGTAATACATATGCTGGTAGCTTTGTTGCAGTGCTGTTTCAAAACATAATCAACCAGGGCGTAAAACTCTTTGGCTAGCCAAAGAAAGTGCAGTAGAATACTGAGTAGTGGACATAGTAGTAGTGATGTAATAGTTAGACTGCTATAGATATGAATGTTTTTCAGCCAGCTATCAAACTTTGGATTGATGACAGCCCACTACCAAACCTCCAAGTTTTTTTAATTTCCTCAGTAGAGAACAGTAGTGATGGATGCAGTCAAGTGTAAATTGCTCACTGACCTATGTGACTCTCTCACAACTTCTGGAGAGACAAAGTTGGATGAAAAGAAACTAAAAGAGCTCAAAAAGATCTGCAGGTAAATTTGATACATGGCATCTATTCATCTGTATATTTGTTGGTTTTTTTACTTGTAAAGATTTTTTAAACGGTAAAACGATTCAACTTTGTCGGTTGTATTCAAAATGCCGATTTTTGTCTTTTTAATGCTTTCAAATAGTCAAAGCGCAACCACTTGTAGCCCTAGTCATCTATTCATCGGGGTGTTTGTAATGGAGGAGACCGAAGTCAACGAAGCATTCTGAAGTGCATCATTTATTGCAGCACAATAACCAATTATAATTTTACGCACTCAGAAATTGTCAAGTCTTGCTGTATCGAAAAACGTATGTCTGCGTCTATTGATATAGCAAGGAGTCAAAACTACTGAGCAGTCGAAGTGTCTATTGGTTGATCAACTATTGAGATAAACTGCGAGTTCTAAAACAGTGCAAAGCTCGTGCTTCGTGATCATGTATGGCTCAGTTATTATTTTTCTTTTCTATGTACAAGAATTATTTATACAAGTTTTGTGTTTCATTTCGTGGAAAAGATCGCCACATAATATTCCTACCATGAAATGAAACGGCCACGAGGAAGTTGACACTGGGAGGAGGCGACCACGGGAGGAGGCGACCACTGGAGGAGGCGACCACTGGAGGAGGCGCCCACAGGAGAAGGCGACCACTGGAGGAAGTGACCACTGGAGGAGGCGACCACTGGAGGAGGCACAACGGGAGGAGGCACTATGGGAGAATGCACCATGGGAGGAGGCACAGCGGGAGGGGGCAACCACTGGTGGAAGCGGCTGTGGGAGGAGACGACACATATGGGAGGCAGCTACCACAGAGAAGGCGACCACCGGAGGCAGTGACCGTGGGAAGGGATCATAGTAGAGAGGTTGGGAGGAGGGTAATGATATGTCCAACTTCATATTTCTGTTGTTGTTTACAATGGTAAGCCAGCAAGTTCACTTATAAGTAAATGTCACATTTGTATAATGTGCGTTTCTATATTGGTGGGTCTTATGCTTACAATTGCATTGCATTACTTTAGGCTTTCAGATGACTATGTCGCGCAATGCTTTGAGCTGCTGTTTTCTCAGCTGAAGCAAGGTCACGCTGAGATAAGGCTTTCGGCTTTCCAAATTGTTGACGAGCTCTTTAGGCGATCTCATAAATTTCGAGAGCTTCTTTTGGAGAACTTTCAGTCATATCTTGAACTGACTTTAGGTATGTACTTTGCACTCGTTATACTATCCATAGCGTCACCCACCGCAGCAGCGTTCCATCCGATCAGGTTTGTATTGCAGAAATTGATTTGACATTTCCCCTTCCTCCTCCAAAAAAAGCAGCTGATCTACTGAAGAACTCCGCCTACGAGGCACTGAAAGTTTGGCATGGAGCTTATTCTAGTGGGTATAGAAAGTTGGAGCTGGCCTACAATTACCTGAGAAATTGTCACCAGGTTGACTTTGCCAGAGCGGATCACATGAGTGCTGTTCAGCGGCAGAGAGAGGAGGACGCCCGATTGAAGGTTGAAGCACAGAGAAAGAGAGTGATAGATAAAGTCTTAGATGATATGAATGGTCAGTGTTAGTGTGACCACCATTACTGATTAACTACTTACTACAGTGTGGTACTAGTAGCTATCTAATAGTTATATGCGGTGATTACAGAGCAGGAAGAGGATATAAGAGGAATAACCTCACAACTTGTGACATGCTTCAAGTTACTCGTTCCATCTGCACACACATTTGATGTGTTTGACTGTGGGCTGTTCTCTAAGGATGCGACACCTCAGCCAAGTAAATATCATTCATTCACTCCTCAGTTGAATCTTTTAATATATTCACTCTTTTGTAACTTATGTTGACTAAGTGCAGAATTGAAATGTTGTATATACGTTGAACAGGCACGTCTAATGGTGACAGTAATGACTTGTCCTCTGACAAAACATACGGCGAGGACCCTGAGATGAAACAACATGGCCTTCTAAACAGGAAGTCCAATATCCAAGTGAGCATTAATGAACACAGCATTGTGCATGAGACGGAAGACAATACGGACATAATTTCAAACTTAGGTTAGTACACCAACAATGTAGCAAACTAATTACAATAGACATGCTAACCTAGGTCTAGTATATCATGCAGATGAAGAATGACATAGACATTGATGTTACATGTTGCAGATGAATTAAAGGTGCTACTCACCATGAAATACCTACCAAAGATAGTGCACTCTCTAGCTGTGCTGCAGAAGCATGGTGCTGAACAGTCCATCATCACCAGATTTATCAACCTGAAGCAGCTGGTGAAGAACTCTCTCAAAGATTTAGATTTGATCAGTATAAAAAGGGTCAAGGACTCAGGTAATTTTGTGACTGCTGTAAATTATGCTATACACCACCTTGTGTTGTGTGTTTAATAGTGGGTTGTTTTATTTGCCTACTTGTGTTTTCTGCTCAATAGTGTGTCGTCTTATATACCTACTGTGTTGTCCACTCCATTGTGGGCCATCTTGTACATCAGTTTGTCATGTCTCATATTTTATTTAGATGATGATGACGACGAAGATTTGATGGAGGTGCCAGAAGACATAGATGAAGTTTCGTTTTTCAAATCAACTCTGGGTATGACTGGCAAACCGTCTGCCAACAACCCATCCACATCTGATCACAGACAACAAGCTCCAGTTATAGATTATGACCTTGACCTTGAGTACTGGGAGAACCCTGATGAGCTGACAATTCCTGAAACTCTGCCGAATGATGCCTCTCGTGGCTGGGTGCCAAAACCGGATGCTAAGCAAAGTTTTCACAGCGTAAGCAAATGTTTGATTTGCTTTGGCTCCTTTACCAGCAGTTACTGAAGTGGTGTGACATAATGTTTTGGTTTGGTTGGTTCCCAGAGCCTGCAGGAGTTGTACAGCTCACGTAGGATAGAGTTCTCTGGTAAGTTTGTTCCTGTGAAGTGGACGTGTCGAGCTCCCTTGTCTTCTGGAAGGTTGTGCCCGCGTATGGACAGGGTGAAGTGCCCCTTCCATGGCCCCATTGTTGCTCGAAACGCTGACGGCTCTCCAGCTAACGGAGCAGATGTACAGAAGTTTGAAGAAATAAAAGAGAAGCAACGAAGAGGTAAGAGCTACAAATAACTTGAAGTGTTTTTATATCTGTAATAATGGTGTAATTAATGTTTAGCCTTTGTTCTTTAGAGAAGCCCGAGTGGCAGGATCCGTCGCTACTCAAGGACATAGAGGCTCAGACTGGAGTCAATCTCAAGGTTGAGAAGCGTAAGAAGGGGAAGCATCAGACTTCCAAGCTGACCAACATTAATAAGATAAAGAATACGCCTCGAGCTAGATTGGAGTCTAAAGTACTCAGCAGGTAATTCTATTGAATATATTAATACTGTTGAACTGTATTATATATATTAGATACTATTGAACTATACTATATATATTAGATACTGTTGAACTATACTATATATATTAGATACTGTTGAACTATACTATATATATTAGATACTATTGAACTGTACTATATATATTAGATACTATTGAACTATACTATATATATTAGATACTATTGAACTATACTATATATATTAGATACTGTTGAACTATACTATATATATTAGATACTATTGAACTGTACTATATATATTAGATACTATTGAACTGTACTATATATATTAGATACTATTGAACTGTACTATATATATTAGATACTATTGAACTATACTATATATATTAGATACTGTTGAACTGTACTATATATATTAGATACTGTTGAACTATACTATATATATTAGATACTATTGAACTATACTATATATATTAGATACTATTGAACTATACTATATATATTAGATACTATTGAACTGTACTATATATATTAGATACTATTGAACTGTACTATATATATTATATACTATTGAACTGTACTATATATATTAGATACTATTGAACTATACTATATATATTAGATACTATTGAACTATACTATATATATTAGATACTATTGAACTATACTATATATATTAGATACTATTGAACTGTACTATATATATTATATACTATTGAAATGTACTATATATATTAGATACTATTGAACTATACTATATATATTAGATACTATTGAACTATACTATATATATTAGATACTATTGAACTATACTATATATATTAGATACTGTTGAACTATACTATATATATTAGATACTATTGAACTGTACTATATATATATTAGATACTATTGAACTATACTATATATATTAGATACTGTTGAACTATACTATATATATTATATACTATTGAACTATATATATTTATACTGTTGTATCACACGAGTTGCGTTGCAGGCGGGCGATGAAGAGGGTCGCAGGTGCATTAAATATACTTGACCACAAGAAACTCAAAGATAAATTCTGCCATAGTTTCAACTCAACATTTGCCAAGTAATGATTTAGTGACTTGGGTTTACTTCTCTGTACGCTGACTCTCTTTGTGTTGATGCTCTTCAGTACCAGTACTATTAGTCAGTTAGCTTATGTATTTGTTTCTTCTAATTTATGCTTGCTCTGATACTCAATAAATGTAATATAATTGGTATGTAAAGGGTGAAAGTAGGAATGTGGTGCAGACAACTCCTCATTTTACTGGACTTGTTACACCAAACGGTTACTTCAACAACTACTGAAGCTTATGTTCAACTTCATATACTATTCATTTTGTCTCTTGATGTTTGACATTTTCTACCTGAGATCCTGTCGCAGTTGTTTACCAAAACCACCAGTGATTCAGCAGAGATTATTTGACTGACTTTTCCTGATTCATTAGCTATTAACATCTTATATTTTTTTCAAATAAATGCCTATAGTGTCTACTGTTCAATGGTATATGGATATCGATATAAAGAGAGAATAACTCAATACAGCAATTCTTAATGGTTTGAAATAATTTCAACAAAGAACTGAATACTATTTTGAAATGGCATGCTTTGTTGGAATAAAACAGCTAGTTGGGATTTTAATCTGATGAGGTGACGTAAGCGTTAGCAGTGTTATGGGGGGGCCACTACACTCCTGACATTACTGAAGTCTACAATACACAGCAGTAGCTCACCAAGTTAACCTTGACATTGTGAACTCTATCAAAGTTTGGCTGGGTGGAATTGTACAAGCTTGGCCGGTCAAATAAGGAGATATTGTTCCTATACACCTTTTATGCATACTACATTATCGGTAAAATCCTCAACCTAGCCAAGAACATGAAAATAAGCGCTTGTGAATATCTCTGTATGCGGCCATGTAAATAGTTTATAAAATGTGTCCACACCACAGCTAAAGCTACTCCCACTACAATCATTTCGTGATCAGACTACTTTGGAGTTACTTCCTCAAAAAAGAAGACAACTTTGCAAAACATAGTTCATCATTTTGATTTATAACTTTACTGGACAACATGATGAAAAAATTTTCAGCTGTCCTATTGTATTCATGCTACACCCTAACAAGCAATTGTACACACACCATGTAAGTAACAATTGACACTGAATGTTCCAAACACCCTAATGGCTGTGTATAAAAGACTTCCACCATGGTACCATATTCTATAGCGCTTCCTAAAAAATTCCTTTGGCCCTACAGCCACTCCCAACCCTACTTCTACACCCACAGCTATTCAACTTTAAACATGCACAAAATTCCCACCAAAAAATTAAAGTTTTCTCTTCGACAAATCCAAAATTTACCAGATGGTAGTAATGTAGGAGCAGATCTCAGTAGAATTCACAAATTATAGAGTTAATTTGCCCTACCCAAGAAATTATGAAAAAAATAGATAAAGTATCACTAGCTGATTAGCTGAAGTCTAGAAGAAGCTAACGAAAAGGCTGTTGAAGTAATTTTCACTATATTATTCGTTTCGGTAACTGTAAAAATCTTTTTCCAGCTCAATACATGAGTAACAAAAATCTTTTTTCCAGCTCAATAAACCACAATCAATCTCTATATCTAAATGCATAAAATCAACTTGTGGTGAGGGGGGAGGGGAGGTGAAAAAATAGAATATGCAGGCACAACGAATAGAATATGCTAATAAGCATTTAGCTGATGCTAAAGAGAGAGACGAACAAGTATGATCAGTACAATATACTTCTGCATGGCTACCTTTATTATTCAGCAAGTTGAGCAATAGTTGTACAAACCTCACAGTTTTCATCTACTAGCGAAAGAATACAATACAATTTAACCAAGCTTGCAGGTCGTGTCAACTAACTTGGCACAAATAATTATTTCAATATGATGTACAAAAATAGCCTTAAAAAGTCATTTCTTCATTTTGTTTTTGGCATGGATATTGAAGTGAAGAATCTTTTGAGCTAGAAGCATGTTGCAGGGGAAGACAAGAGTGAAAGCGTTCTTTGTTTGACTTTAAATTGAGCATTATGTAATAATATCTAGATGCACCAACCCCACCAATTAGTCTAGTACTCTGGCAACCGTGGAGTTTGAATCAGTTTTAAAGAACATAGTTTACTTCCCCTTCCCGGCAGATTATAGAAACCAAAGGAGATGTCCGAGTATGGAAAGGTCAGCGTCAGCTCTTTTCAACCTAATCTGGTCTTGAAGTGACATGTAATTTCATTGGTAAGTCAAGAAGCACAGCTGAAATGACTTCATTTACCGAACGCTACATTGGTTGACAGAATATTATTGGTTCTTTTATCAGCAAATAGGATAAAAAAATTTGGTTTACATTGAGAAGGTTTTCAAAAGTCCAAATGTAACTAGATAACTACTCACTTTGACTAGATAGCTACTCACTTTAACTAGATAACTACTCACTTTAACTAGATAACTACTCACTTTAACTAGATAACTACTCACTTTAACTAGATAACTACTCACTTTAACTAGATAACTACTCACTTTAACTAGATAACTACTCACTTTAACTAGATAACTACTCACTTTGACTAGATAACTACTCACTTTAACTAGATAACTACTCACTTTAACTAGATAACTACTCACTTTAACTAGATAACTACTCACTTTAACTAGATAACTACTCACTTTAACTAGATAACTACTCACTTTGACTAGATAACTACTCATTTTAACTAGATAACTACTCACTTTAACTAGATAACTACTCACTTTAACTAGATAACTACTCACTTTAACTAGATAACTACTCACTTTGACTAGATAACTACTCACTTTAACTAGATAACTACTCACTTTAACTAGATAACTACTCACTTTAACTAGATAACTACTCACTTTAACTAGATAACTACTCACTTTAACTAGATAAACTACTCACTTTAACTAGATAACTACTCACTTTAACTAGATAACTACTCACTTTAACTAGATAAACTACTCACTTTAACTAGATAACTACTCACTTTAACTAGATAACTACTCACTTTAAATAATTTGTTTGTAAAATTTTATCAAATTGGTTATAGAGATACGTTGGTTTAGCATTGGTGCTAGGTAAAAAAAGTGACCTTGTATTGAATCAACATGGCATAACCAACAGGAGGCCTGGTGAGACGATTCCAGACAAGAATATTTTAGATTATCTGTTTTGAGCTAAGAATAAATGGATATTTGACAATTTGATTAAACTGAACTAACGTAAACTCCAATATGAACCTTTTGCATTCAAATTGGTTTTGGACTAAAAAATGATGGGCCAATTGTTTATTGATCATAGTGAGTGAGCCGTTTTTGTCGTCTATTGTGAATGGGACAAAAGAAGGTTGATAAATTTTTTGGTGAAGTAAGCATTCACCTAGCTTTGTAAAAGTTTTCATTACAGCTGTCAAAACTAAATTTATTTAAAAAAAAATTTAAACTTGACAGTTTGTATTTTGTCTAGGGTGACATATAATCAATTTTAGAAGCTTAGCTAAAAGTTGACATCCCAAAGGTGTCCTGTGGTAGGTTTGGGATTTGGGGGCCTTCTAATTCACTAACTAGGCACTGTTACCAGCTAAACTCTTCGCTCGCTGGCACAGTAAGGTTGATAGCATCCGATGACCTGCTGCCATCTATTACCTCTCGCCAAGATGCAATCCTTCGCCGGTATAATACTGAATCTGAAGTAAAGGGGTAATCTCTACTCCACAACCAGTAAAGAGCGCTCGGCTCAGATGCATTATTCAGTGCTTTTGAGTGAAATGCATTTATTCGTATCCAATGAATGCGAGTAAGTATAAGATCCAATACACTACAACACAATTTGGTAAAAGCTGCTCCTGTTATAGGCAGAGCACAGGAAGTAAACCAGGTAAGTAACCAATGATACATAAGTATAACAAATTATAACTGTAAGCATGCAAGATATAGGCGAATGAGATAAGGTTTAATGAATTAAAGGTAAGTGGTGCCCAGAAGTAGTGGGTGGAGTCATGGGCTCACTAGCCAATCCTGGGCTTCTGTACTTTTTGTGGTAAGTTTCCCAGTCATTAGAGGCTTCGGTGCTAAATATATATATATAAGAATAGAAATAAACAAAATGATATAACTTGGTTGGTGTATTGCTAATAGTTTCATGCATATGTTAGTTATGCATTAGTCAGATAAAACTGAGATAAAACTGAAGAGGCATTATTGGGGTCTCATATTTATGGCTAAGATGTTGCAATAGCTATGTAATCCCCAGGCTTTTGTAATTAGACAATAGGAATTTGTTAGAGTGTCTACAAGATGTTACAAGGGCATTTCTATTGTTGGGCGAAGCCATATCTGGTTTGTAAATGATGTAGAATTTTTCTACTAAGCAGAGGCGGCATGTGCTGTTGCCTGAAACCAAACAACCAACTGCTATATGTAGACTGCAAGTCTAACCACCCCTCCATTATCAAGGACAACATACCCAAAGGCGTCAATACGCGCTTATCAAATATATCTTCGGATAACAACGCTTTCATTAAGGCTGTAACACCCTACCAACGAGCAATAAAGGCAAGTGGATATAGCCACACTCACACATTCAACAACACAAAGCACAACTCAACCGCAAACCAGACACGAACACGCAAGCGAAACATCACATGGTTCAACCCACCACATAGCCAATCAGTTACAACGGACATCGGAAGACGATTTTTAAAACTCGTACATGAATAATTTCCCAAAAAACATGTGCTACATAAGATATTTAACAAGAACACCATCAAAGTTAGTTACAGCTGCATGAAGAATGTCCTCGCAATCATTATGTTGTGGATTTTCATAGCATACACTCTTGCGCACCTTATTATTATCGAGCCTAGCACCTTATACTAATGGCTAGGCTCAGAAACAGTCATGTCAGTCAATACCGAACTGACCTACCCTGCATCCAAATGCAGTGCCGACCCTGTATAGGACTATACCTACCCTGTATAGGGCAATGCCGACCTCACCGGGTCTGCAGGAAATGAATCATCATAGCCTGAGGACCACGAAGTATCTTAAAAGACTCAGGAAGACGAATCCAGGACATAACTACCCCTAAACCGGAGGAGGAGTGGATACAAAGGCTGCAAAGGCGGGACAGGAAGTGGATAAGCCGTTGATTGGACAATTACCTTATAACCCCTCCTACATTTGATGGGACCATATCTATCTTAGCCATGTGATTCGCTGTCTATTATTATGAGACTTTATATTGGTTGATTAAGTATTATTATCTTGTGATTGGTTGTGACAAAGATCACTTCCTGTCACTTCCTGTGAGATGCCTATAATAAAAGGCAGAACATTTGCTATTCATCTTTGGTTAGTATTAGTGCATTGTATTGTTTGTACCTTTTGACTAGACTCGTATTTATTCTGGATGAATAAATGGCTAATTACTCGATAGCACTGAGTAATGCGTTTGAGCCGAGGGCTCTGTTCTGGTTGTAGAGTTGAGACTCTATCTCGGTGGCATACCGACCCTGCTGTTGTAGCAGGTGAAATATAACAACTGGTGGCAGCAAGCTACCGACCTCAGCTAGTGGGTTTTCAGCCCCCAAAGTCCACAACAATTAACAACCACAACAAAAAGCTATTAACAACACAAGCCAACAACACCGCCAGTGCACGAGAATGCAATTGCCGGAAACAAAACGCATGCCCTTTGAATGGCAAATGCCTCACAACTTCCATTATCTATCAAGCCTACCATTATCTATCTGCCTGCCGTAGAAAGTGCAGGCAGTAAAGAAACATACATCAGCATTACAGCTTTAGATTTCAAATCAAGATACAACAATCATACTGCATCTGTCAAGAACAACGCCAAGCGAAGCAGCACTGAACTTTCAAAACACATATGGTCAATAAAGGACAACAACACCAACTACACCATCAGCTGGAAGATTATAAGGAAAGCACACCCGTGTACTGATGGCAACAGCACATGCGGCCTCTGCTGAGTAGAAAAATTCTACATCATATACAAACCAGATATGGTTTCTCTCAACAATAGGAATGCCCTTGTAACAACTTGTAGACACTCTAACAAATTCCTATTGTCTAATTACAAAAGCCTGGGGATTACATGGTTATTGCAACATCTTAGCCATAAATATGAGACCCCAATAATGCCACTTCAGTTTTATCTCAGTTTCATCTGACGAGTGTATAACTAACATGTGCATGAAACTATTAGTTATATACCAACTAAGTTATATCATCTTGTTTTTTCTATTCTTATACAGTCAGCTCACCTAGGTTTGAGCACTTTCTGGCAGATGTACAACACACACTGGTATATATATATATATATATATATATATATATATATATATATATATATATATATATATATATATATATATATATATATATATATATATATAATATATATATATATATATATATATATCTGTATATATATATACATCTGTATATATAGGTGGTTATTAGGTGGTTATTAGGTGGATCTGGGCTTCTGGATCTGCTGAGGCTATTTAAACTCTTCAGGCTATGGTAGCCATCTCGCTGCAGGCCCAGCATGCCCCTCCAAGGTCGGCAACCTTGGAGGGGCATGTCGGGTCGACATGTTGGGGCTGAGAGCCAAAATAGCATACATCTATGTCGGGTGTTTTGTATGTATAAAAACTACTGTTCTGGCCATCCAATGGCTATAAATTTGATGTTAGCGAACGATCGGTAAGTGAGTGTGCACTATTGGAGGTCCAAAAACTCACTAAGAGTCAGTCAATCCACTGCTTTCAAACGCACCAGCTTTATTTCAGAGTTGTTTTCTCAAAAGATTGTATCAAAAAAAAGATTATGTAAATTTGTTCAAAGTTGTTCTTCCAAAACTTCATTTGAGAGTTGTGTTTTCCTGCTTTTCAGGAGTTGTCTGTTTTTATTTTCAGATGTCATTTAGGAACCGTAGGTTTAATTTTGTTAGATCTAAGGCTGCCTCATATCCGGCCATGATTTGGAAATCGCATCAGCTCTCCAGCATCAAATGAATAATAATGTGTTCGTTTTTGGTTGAAAGCTGATGGATAATAATTATATTAGTGAATTTTTCTCCATACAAAACAATGTTCTATCCCGTTTTCCGTAGTTGGTTATTTGTGCTTATTTGCACTCAGCAAGTTTTATTGGCTCAACAACAAAAGGTAAGTAGTAGTAGTAGTAGTAATAATAATAATAATAATTAATTATTATTATAATAATATAATTAAATTCTAATTTTTTTAATAATAATAATTGTAATTGCTACAATACAATAACTAAATAAAATATAATAACAAATTAAAAGCTGCAGCTGCTTCTTGGTGCTGCTTTCTGCAATACCAACAACATCAGCTTCTTGATACGCTATAGCTATCACATGCTATTAGTTAGTAATTATAATTATTATTATAATAATAATAATAATAATTATTGTTATAGCTATTTCATGATAATAATTAATAATAATAATGACAATGACAATCGCTTCCTCCAATTACTACTACTACTACAGGCGGCTCTAATCTGTTGTCCTGGTGGTGGGTGGGTGAGTGGATTTGAGTGTATAAATAATAGAGAGGAAAGAGAGAAGGTAAGCCATTCCAAAAGTAAAAAAAAAAACACTCTCTTCTTAGCTGACTTTTCTACTCAGTTGTGACCAGATTTGTGCATTATTATAATCATAATAATGATTATTATTATTATTATGAAAGAGTAGAAAGTTGCCAGGTCTCACTGACGAAATAAATGCTATCAGCTGCAACATGACAGTCTATTTGCTTACCTACCAGTGATATGATAAACCAAATTATTTTCACAAGGCTGAAAAGGAGTTTTCAAGATCGTCCCTCCGTGAGGTACACTGACTAACAGCTGAATAAATTGGTAACTGGACTGATTGTCTAAAACCTTGATGTCGACAACCTGGATCTCGACAAAGTTAAATTGCATGGCGACAATTTCAGCCAGACTGTCGACTAGCCTAGACTCGCCTAGACTTTGTCAAATCATTCATACACTTTAAGCCGATTTGCTGGACCGCTCAATTGATCATAGATCTCCAGTCCACTTGTGACTATTTTTTTTGCTAAACATTGAACAGGTGAATTATCTAATTAATTTATCTTTTCAGCTATTGTTCATGTTGAAAAAGCTTCAGTTATTCCTTCAGAAGTTAATATTTGAGTATTACATTACATTTGGTTAGACAAGATGGCCGTGAGGTAAAAAAGTATCGATCTTATTCAATAAGACTGCCAAGTTTCATGCACCAAGACAGTTTTGTTTTTTTTTCTAAAAAAAAAAACAGCTTTTCCTGATTGATTCAGAATGTTTTTATAGTTATTTTGGGCATTTATTAAGTTGAACTGAAATGCAACGGAAGTGTACAGACTTTTAGCATTATGTATTATATTGTAATTTTTGTTTCATGTTTTAATTACGATGCCAGTTTGTCACTAATAAATGCTTCGCTATGAGTTAGTGAATGAGTGTAAAATTAGCTCTATTAATGATTGGGATTTGTCTCATTGATCAGTGTACGGTTGAATTGTTGCCATGAAGAGCTGTCAAAGTAGACTAACCAGGTTTTGAAGTTTTATTTGACACCTACCCTTTACAAAAATTATAAATAATTTTGGAGAATTGTATTTCAACCTCCAGGTTTATACACTGCTAATAAGGACGATGAGTCAAATATATTTTATTTGTGATGGAGTCCTCAGGCTATCTTTAGCACCGCTTCATCATTATCTAGAAGTTAAGATTTATTGAAGCCAGGCCTCAAACATGTTTTGCAGAAGACAACTCCACTGATTTCGTGTTTGGTGTCAATAATGAGAGTAATAGGGGGAAATGTAATCAAGTCCTCAATATCGATATTGAATTTTAATGATATAACTGAGCATACCTAGGTCTTTAGACACCGTCTGTAGTGGGTGCTTTTAATGTTGATGAGTCAGTTTTTGGCTCGAAGTTTCTTTTCAATTGATTAAAACCTTTTAAAAATTTAAAAATACTACCTTGTTAGTTTGTTTATTTTAAGTGGTAAAAAACTATCTAGTCTCCATCTCTGACAGTATTGTTTCTATTAAGTTTATATCATCTGGTGATGCTTTCTTTGTCAATGTCGCAAATGTATTGCCAAATTATCTGTTGTAAAATGGTTGACTGATTTCAGTGATGTGTCGTTTTATATGCAGCTAATAATATTACATACACTTCCTTCATGTTGCTGGATAAGCTTTTGTAGGTATTATTTGTTATTCGCTCACCAAGATACGAGGGTGTGTACAGGTTGTCTGCCGCAAAAAGAGCCGAATCGACATGTAAAGTATGTGCATCCATTTTAGTCATAGAAAGGGATAGTAAGAAACTTATATATTTTCGTTAGCAAAAAAGGTATCCGTTGGCCATACAAGAGCATCTACTGTTTGTGTCTACTCTGGATGGGTCGCTCTACGGTGTTAACTCTGTGAATGGCAATCTCAAGTGGAGCATTAAAGGAGGTAATACCGCGATAACTTTGGTTCATTCAATTTTTGTTACTACAAGAGCTTGATAATCGTATGACCTTGACATTATATGTTGAGGTCTGTTACAGATCCTGTACTGAATACACCAACGGATGTGAAGTCTCGTACATTCCTGCCTGACCCAACAGATGGCAGTCTGTACATGTACAGCGCCGCCCACAACGGTCTTAAGAAAATGCCTTTCTCTATTCCTCAACTCGTCTCTCTGTCCCCTTGCAAGAGCAATGAGGAGGGAATTCTCTACACCGGTTGGTATCACTGTCCATAACAATAATAGTGAAAGTTCCCTACCAACAACCTTGTATTCCATAGTAACTGTATTGTTTACTTCACATCGCAGGGTACAAGAAGGACAGCTGGTTTACTCTAGACACTGAGACTGGGGTGAAACATGACTTTGATGTGTTTGGTGATAAGATAGACATATGCCCTCAGTCCACACAGCATTCCCTCTTCATTGGTAAAACAGGTGAGAACTGGGCTGTGACATGTTCACTCTGCAAACTTTCATGTTTCCAGTTTGATTAGTTTAGCTTTTCTCAAACAATTCCAAATATGATAATCATTATTTTTTGTATGTATATATATTTTGTGAAACCTTGCCCGTATGCGCACAATACCAGGTTAATCGGTGGTACAGAAATGGTCATTCTTTCTCTGGACCTACACAAACATTTATATTCGACAACCAAACTTTTGTAAAAAGTTTGTATTTTTTTTATTAGTAAAACTGTCAATTATGTAGTTCGTTGGTACTAAACTGTTAGTTTACTAGACAACTTTACATTTGTACTTGAGAAGTCTGGCTCCATCGACTAAGTTAACGCGAGGAAATCCGCTAATTTTTAAGCATTCTCAATGCTGGACCCACGGGGAATCTGGCAAAATGCAGCCGAGCGGAATAATAAATTTATGGAGTTGTCTTTTCCTACAACATATGTCGTCCAGGTTGAAAAACAAAAAATTTGCTAATAATAATAAAATAGTGTTAGTTATTATTAATGAATAATTATTTCTGTCAAGACATTGATTAACAAATAAACAGCTGCTTTTGGCATCACTAATATATTGATACGTTGACATACAGATTTAATGATGATGAACCGTGTTGACTTACGGATAATATTATGCAATATGATATATTTTGTTTGCTAGGATAGTTTTCCAAAACCATTTTTAACTAATTGCATATTTTTATATTTTAGAGTACACCATAGCAATGCATAGCAGTCAGGACAGGTCTAAGAGGTAGGCAATGCCTTGCTAGAGCAGCGCTGCCTCATTGTTTAACCATGATTTTTAAGTGTTTATGATGAACCACTAGAATTGTGGTTTGTCAGGTCGATTCCTTCAGTTTTCATTTTTCTAGCAATTTAGTCTAATGTATATATATGATATGTGTAATTTATATATGTCGTATATATATCATATATATGTTATATTGTATATTTTTGCATGTACAGATGGAATGCCACTTTCACAGATTACTCAGCGACGTACACGAAGTCTTTAGATGAATATGGTGAGTGAGAGTTTCGTGGCACAAAACTCTATATTGACATACATATACACTGTCTCCGCCCCTTGCAATGATATATATATCTATACTTTGTATTTGGCTTCATAGATTTCCGACATTTCTCCTCAAGCTCAACAGGAAGCTTGCTGACTTATACCGCTGACGCAAGTGAGTAAATACATTTCTTTTTTTGTCTGTCCACATTCGGCATTTTCAATATCTCAACGCTCACAACAAACTTTGACCAACCCTCGAATGATCACTGTACACTGCAATAAATGGTAAACGGCGCAAGCATGTTTCTCCGTTTCATTTGGAGTTATCTTTTCTTTCTACCTCCAGTCATATTTCTAAAAAACAACAACACTTTTGCTCATGTTTTGATCATTCACCACCCATTACTAAGTTAGATATAGCAAAATGGTTGTATGGCGACTCTGTGGGGAATTGGAAATTTATACCAAGTAAGATAGAAAAAATTGACCAATAAAACAATGATAATGATAGGGTTTCCATTACCTCGTTACATTGTTTTATTGTTATATATAGTAGTTGGGGCCTTTAGATTTTTACTTATAGTTTTTTTGTACATTAGTCGATTTCGCTATATATCTCTCTCCTTCAAGAGCATTAGCTACAGATTTGTTAAACATAGCTCATGTCGCAAAGTGGAATTTTTGTGGGGAAATTGCAGGGTTGTTATAAAAATCAATTTTTTTTTTTTTTTTTTTAAAACAATAAATTTTTTTGAGAGCCAAAGCTTACCATATAAAATCGAATCTTATCAAAAGATATGTTCTATTACATTATATTATTCGGAAGTAAGTCAGCATATGCATGTATTTCACCTCACCATGTCTACATATATGTATATTTATATTTAAAATTAAAACAGTTACAATACAAGTCACACAATAATGAATGTACATGCACAAGTTAATGGTAGGATTAAAAGTAATTAGTTAATAGCAAGACCAATATCATATTGCAAAAGATTAGAACAGATATGTAGATTCTATAACGTGCAGGGTTGTTATAAAAATCGATTATTTTTTTTATTTTTTTTTTTAAACAATCAAACTATTTCGAAAATCAATAAGATCATATATTGAGGCAAATATGCAGGTCTGCTGTATTATTTTGTATGGTTTATATTATGTACTGTATTATACAGGCATATCAATAGAATATGTAATAGGGGGTATGTAGTCTGCTCTAACATATCCTATGTTGTGTTATCATCAGTAATTATGCTGTGTTGATTTCAAAGATGTTTTACACAGAATAAATGTAAAAAAAATCAAAAAAATCACAAATTTTCAACTCAAAAAAAATCTTGATTTAAATCAAACAACCGTGGTCCGAAATTGTCGTCAAAGTTGAGGTGTTGATTTGTAACTCGGTAACCGGCACTAAAATAATGGTCGTTAAAAAATGGTGGTCTTGAATCGTTTGTCTAAAATCGGTTGTAAAATACATTGTTTATGTCTAATGTCTGCCTTCCAGTAAGATTTCTTTATTGAAAACCACCAGTACCGTTTTTCCTGCATCGATCTCGTGTGTTCTACAGCGTGGGTGGAAATAAACACTGGTAGGTTCTTCTTTGAGTTCTACATCGTGTTTTCTCTTTCCTTTCTTACTCCCTTACTGGTTTGGTTTTGACCTCTAGTTTGGTGTTGTTTTTTGTGACTGTCATCTGTGATCTATTCGGTGATGTGTTCTGTCATGGCATCACCGGTGATGTCACTAGTCATGTGACTGGTTATTTTATTACCGATGTCATTAAGAGTATTCGCGACCTGTTTGTCGAACAAAATACAGAAAATAATAGGTGTTCGTAATTCAATACGTCGCGTATGCAACGGAACATTAGCTTAGAACAACATAAATATTCAATGAAATGTTATAGTTTACCGAACAAATCATAAAGAAGATAACTCCCAATTTTCAAAATAATCAAGAAAATAATAAAATTTGAACTGGGTTAGTTTGTAAAGCTGCCCTTTAGTTTAGTAAATTTTGAATGCTTGCAATTATTTCGAAATTAGTTTTCAAGGATATAAAACCGGTTTATGAAAATGAAAAATGTCAACTCGCTTGTCATTATTTATTTAGTGTTCCGTTTCATTCGCGACTTACTAACAACATAAAGAAATAATCGTTGATTATTTTTTTACTCAGTGAGCTAGTTTTTGTTGACCCATGAGTTCCGAACCAAATGATTATTTATCGATTAAATTTATTGCTGGTTTGAATTTTTTTATTGCAATGTGTTCGGTGAAGAGAGGTCGCGAATACTCTTATTACCGATGTCATTACTGATGTCACTAGTGATGTCATCAGTTGTGATGTCATTGAAGGTAAGATGAAGTGGCAGCTCGACCTCAACTCCCCAGTTGTTGCGATGTATTCTTTGGAAGCAGACGGCCTGCACAAGCTGCCATTTCTAATTCTCTCTGATGAGTCGCTAGATTTTGTGCGCCGTGGCCTCACCTCACTCTCTGACATTCAGAAGTCTAACTTTGTGGATCTTTTGTCGTAAGTAGCAGTATCTATGTCTGTGTAATAGTGTGTCTATGTGTGTCCATGTAACAGTGTGCCTATGTGTGTGTGTATGTAACAGTGTACCTATGTGTGTCCATGTAACAATGTACCTATGTGTGTGTGTATGTAACAGTGTACCTATGTGTGTGTATGTAACAGTGTGTCTATGTGTGTGTATGTAACAGTGTATCTATGTGTGTGTGTATGTAACAGTGTACCTATGTGTGTGTGTATGTAACAGTGTACCTATGTGTGTGTATGTAACAGTGTACCTATGTGTGTGTGTATGTAACAGTGTACCTATGTGTGTGTGTGTGTATGTAACGGTGTACCTATTTGCGGGTACTAATGCAGGGTCAAGGATAAGCTGTTACATCATTTCGTGTGGACTGCAGTGTGTAGTGAGAATGTATTCTATTATGAAGGTTTGCAAGTTGTTTGTTGTTGTAGGCCCACTTTGTATGTTGGTGAGTCTACCCACGGACTGTACGCCCTTCCCTCTATGGTAGATGTGAATAGGACAGCCATAGCTGTGAGTACTGTATGAGAAATGTGTATATATTATATGGTATTGTCTACATACAGATGTCTATGGCAGATATAGTTATACCATGCTCCTGATTAGCATTTACTCTGACAGCCCCGGTATCTACCGGCTATAGATGGTCCGCCCGCTGTCACTTCGGAAGAAGCTAAGGTTATACAGATGACTGCAGACAGTGACGAGGAGTTGCCTACCCCCCAAATTGCCTCTACAGATGTCAGTCTAAAAATCAACCCCAAGGATATTCTCCTATTTGGTGAGTGCGCTCAACCGTTACCTTACGTCTGCCTGCAGTTTAGTTAGTGATGGGTTTTACGTACTGTCTGTCTCCTTCAGGTAACCATCATCGGCCGGATAACGCCCAGGTGCCTCTCATTTCTGTGAACAGGAAGGACGACTCCAAACTAACAATCATTACCAGAGCAGCGGACGAACAGTCTTCTGAGTCGTCCAATCCGGCTGATCGACCCACTTCATCGATATTACTGAGTTTTGAGGGATTTGTCATCCTTACCTTTACTGTCGCTGCAGTTCTCATTGGTGGATCGTTCTTTTACTTCATAACTAAAAAGGTTTGGAGTTGTCTTCTCTTTATGAATGCAAGCAAAGTGTGATACATCTATTCTTGCATATATATGTAACTAAACAGTGATCTATGACTTGTATCTGTCACTAAGTAGTGATACTATAATTCAGTATTGATATATAAGTCAAACTTTTTATGAGACATTGATTTTTTTCAACATGTGAGGACAACTTCTGAAGCTTGAAATTGTTCATAATCAAAGCCCCAAATTTTGTTTTGTCCAATAAGGACTTCCGTAGCTTGTGGAATAAGTTTAGGGAACCAATTAAAACTGTCAAACGCTGGTGGTTATTCTCAATACAGTAAAAGACGTCCCCGTATCGCTGATGCTGCCATCTTTATATGCCGTTGTTTTTCCCAGTTATCAACTAGATTGATCAATAAAAAATTTTCAGTGAGTATTTTACTGGTTCTGGAAATAATCCCTAAAAGTATTCCATTTCTTTGCTTTTATTGCTTCGGAAATCCTGCTAAAAAAAATTTAATAATAGCCGTTTTTCAAAAGATGGCCAAAAAACATCGTCTTTGTTTTAATTATTAATAATTAAGTGCACACACTTGATCACTTTGGGCCAAATTTGACATCTAACTGCTCCTTTGTTTGTCACAAATCTCAATTAAGTATTTAATTTTTATTTGGATGTGTTTTGATTCATCTTTAGGCTATTTACCAAATTCAGTCATAATTATATGGTGTCTCGTAATCTGACCCGTGTATAACTTGTCTCGTGCAGCATTCTGACCCGTGTAGAACTTGTCTCGTGCAGCATTTTGACCCGTGTATAACTTGTCTCGTGCAGCATTCGGAGCAGTCAGTGAAGATGCTTATTGAGAAGGAACTTTCAGGGAAAGAAAAGAAGTCGTTTGGTACGTCTTTCACTGGCTCACATCTCAGCAACGAATCACTGCACGACTTTGACATGGGTATGTACCACCATGTCTCTCTCACTGCTGCCTCTATCAGCTGTTGTTGTTGTACACGTGACAGTCTCGATATCGTTATTTATGGATGTTGTTATAGAAGTTCCCGAAGGTCATAACAGGGTCGGCAAGATTATATTCAACACAAAAGAAGTGCTGGGGCATGGATGTGAAGGAACTTTTGTGTACCGGTCAGTTTGTATGCAAGCCATTTTTGATAGAGGTCATTTTTGTTGGAAGTCAATTTCTGTAAAAGCCATTTTTTGTAAACGGCAGTTTTTATACAGGTCACTTTGATTGCAGATCGTTCTTTGTGAAAGCCATTTGATGTAAAGGTCATTTTGTGTAATGTGAGTTTTTGTCATGTATGAAGTATAACAGGGTTGCCAGCTGTGCCAAATCGTGTGTGTCCACTTTCGAATGCTAAAATTGGTAGCGGAGATAGCCTGTAATCTCAACTTGCATGGTGGAGGCGTGATACAAGACATAGTGAATGTACGTATAGGAAGTACGTCACATTGCGCAGGTGAATATGCACAGTTGTCTTTTCTAGCGAGAAGACAACTCAACGCTGTATAGACAGGTTTGCAATATCCATATCGGATATTGCTTAAATTTCTACTACCATAGCCTATGATCTTATAAGGGTCACTGTCATGGCGACTCCCATAAACGGCTACATTCCAATCATGGCAAAAGTTATATTACGAGGGCGCCGCTAGCATTCTTGTTATACTTTACCCGTGGTTTTTGTAGGGGTTGTTTTGTGTGATGGTCGTTTTGCTGTAGGTCAGTTTCTACGCAAGTCATTTTAAGCGTAGGTCATTTTGTATGCTGTCAGTTTGTGCAGTGGTCAGTCATTTTACCCAAAAGTCACTTTATATTCTGCTTACATGGTTTGTGTATACATCAACTTCTTCTAGCCTCCATTAATGGCACTCACTCACCCCCCCCCCCCCCCCCCACTCAGTAACATCTATTTATGTGTGTGTATATCATGTTGTAGTTGGTGTAGGTCTCTACTTGTTCTGCATGTAGTTTAGATGGTTGCATAAATGTTTCTCATTGATGGAATCAAACAGTGTTTTTGGTGCAGGGGCTCTTTTGATGGCAGAAAAGTGGCTGTTAAAAGAATTTTACCGGAATGTTTCAGTCTTGCTGATCGGGAAGTTCAGCTCCTGCGTGAGTCTGATCAACATCCCAATGTCATCCGTTATTTCTGCACCGTAAGTCATTGAGTATGCCCAATACTGTTTTGTACTGTATGTGCTCCTGTACACCCAATAACTCTATCTACTGTATATACTTGTATGTACCCAGTAACTCTATCTACTGTATATACCCAATAACTCCATCTACTGTATATACTTGTATATACCCAATAACTCTATCTACTGTATATACTTGTATGTCCCCAATAATTCTATCTACTGTATATACTTGTATGTACCCAGTAACTCTATCTACTGTATATACTTGTATGTACCCAATAACTCTATCTACTGTATATACTTGTATGTACCCAATAACTCTATCTACTGTATATACCCAATAACTCTATCTACTGTATATACCCAATAACTCTATCTACTGTATATACTTGTATGTACCCAATAACTCTATCTACTGTATATACTTGTATGTACCCAATAACTCTATCTACTGTATATACTTGTATGTACCCAATAACTTTATCTACTGTATATACTTGTATGTACCCAATAACTCTATCTACTGTATATACTTGTATGTACCCAATAACTCTATCTACTGTATATACTTGTATGTACCCAATAACTCTATCTACTGTATATACCCAATAACTCTATCTACTGTATATACCCTATAACTCTATCTACTGTATATACTTGTATGTACCCAATAACTCTATCTACTGTATATACTTGTATGTACCCAATAACTCTATCTACTGTATATACTTGTATGTACCCAATAACTCTATCTACTGTATATACCAATAACTCTATCTACTGTATATACTTGTATATACCCACTAATTCTATCTACTGTATATATTCGCAGGAGGCGGACACACAGTTCAGATATATAGCCTTAGAACTGTGTTTGGGAACCTTGACTGATTACATAGAGAAGCGTGTAGAGTGTGATACGCCCGCACTCAAACTTTTAGAGCAGGCTATGTCTGGTATTGCGCACTTACATAGTCTGGGTATAGGTGGGTTCCTCTCTTTCATTTATATGTTTGTTATTTACTTTAAATAGTATATATAGTTGGTCTTATCTATTGTATACGCACACATAAGCTGTAATATCTCTATACAGTGCACAGAGACGTCAAACCACACAATGTGCTTCTCTCCCTCCCCGACAACAATGGAAATATAAAAGCTCTCATATCAGACTTTGGTCTGTGTAAAAAGTTAGCTTCTGGCAAACATTCCTTCTCCAAAGCCTCTGGGGTGGCCGGTACAGACGGTTGGATCGCACCAGAGATGCTCAATTCTCAGCTCAGAACTGTACGTCTCAGACATGTTGTGGGCTTGTGTACAGGGAGGTGTGCGAGCAGTTATGTATGTTGTGTACTCATTGCAGACAACATCTGTGGACGTGTTCTCAGCTGGCTGTCTGATATACTATGTGGTGTCCAGTGGTCGGCACCCTTTTGGGGACAAACTCAGGCGTCAGTGTAACATTCTTAATGCTGAGTACAAGCTGGAGGGCATCACAGGACCAGGTATGTGTGCCGTCATATAGTACTTACCTGTATGTTAGTTATATATTGTCTCCTAGTAATTACCTGTACATTAGTTATATATTGTCTTATAGTACTTACCTGTATGTTAGTTATATATTGTCTTATAGTACTTACCTGTACATTAGTTATATATTGTCTTATAGTACTTACCTGTACATTAGTTATATATTGTCTTATAGTACTTACCTGTACATTAGTTATATATTGTCTTATAGTACTTACCTGTACATTAGTTATATATTGTCTTATAGTACTTACCTGTGCCTTAGTTATATATTGTCTTATAGTACTTACCTGTACATTAGTTATATATTGTTTCCTAGTACTTACCTGTACATTAGTTATATATTGTCTTATAGTACTTACCTGTATGTTAGTTATGTATTGTCTCCTAGTACTTACCTGTACATTAGTTATATATTGTCTCATAGTACTTACCTGTACATTAGTTATATATTGTCTTATAGTACTTACCTGTATGTTAGTTATATATTGTCTCATAGTACTTACCTGTACATTAGTTATATATTGTCTTATAGTACTTACCTGTATGTTAGTTATGTATTGTCTCCTAGTACTTACCTGTACATTAGTTATATATTGTCTTATAGTACTTACCTGTACGTTAGTTATATATTGTCTCATAGTACTTACCTGTACATTAGTTATGTATTGTCTCATAGTACTTACCTGTACATTAGTTATGTATTGTCTCCTAGTACTTACCTGTACATTAGTTATATATTGTCTTATAGTACTTACCTGTGCCTTAGTTATATATTGTCTCATAGTACTTACCTGTATGTTAGCTATATACACACAGGTAGGTACAAGTGCGAGTACCATTTGTACGTAAGCTTCAATCATGTGCACGCACTGAGTACATGCTCCTATGAAGGTGGACACGCTGACACACAGACAGCTTGCTTACCTACATGTAGACATACTAGCTGCTGTCTCTACTTTCAGAGCATATATGCTGCCTTCACCTCATCTCGTGGATGTTGGCCCACGAGTCACATGAGCGTCCGAGCATGTCTGAAGTTTTGGTGCATCCATATTTTTGGTCTTGTGAGAAACAGCTGCAATTCTTCTCGGTAAGTGATTCATCTGTTGCTGAGTTGTTTCTGCGCGACGTGTACTTCTCTCTCGGCGGCTTTTTTGTTTCCTTCCTTGATTTGCTATTGATCTGTGAATGCCTTCAGGATGTAAGCGATCGGGTGGAGAAGGAACCAGAAGGAAGTTTTGTGGTAAGAAGTTTGGAGGATCGAAGTGTGTCTGTAGTTAAGAATGACTGGAAGGACCATATATCCATAGAGTTGTATAATGGTACGTCTATGTATATTTCTGGAGAATTGTATTGTGTTATATCTATGTCTATGGCGCTATATAATGGTACTTGTAAATATAGAACTATATATTATTGTCTTCGGCTAAGATAACGCAAAGTGACGATCGTGACAAATTTTTTTGTGTCAGCTGTGAAGATGAGATTTTGTCACGCCGTGGCATTGCGTAAATTTGAAAAAAATAATATTAAAATTAGGAGTCGTCTGTTCTTGCATTGCACAAAAATAAAAACAGCCAATTTATGGAAAGGGGTATTTCCGTGTCAGATATAGTAAGACTGAACAGGGAAGTCAATAAAGCCTCTGTTTCAGGAGCCAAATTTTGTGCATCATGTAATTCCAACTCACTAATGGCCAGGTGCTACACGAAAGCCATGGCTACACACATCTACGTTTCGTAGGAATATTACGAGAAATACATTTTGTAGCGTCGCTCTGGTGGCTACACGCACAGATAATGCGCATGTATTTCTACGACGAAAGGTTTATCGCCGTTGGTTAAACCACGCCCACGGAGGCAGTTGCAGTCAATGTTAAGTGCAATTCAGTCGTCTAGCATTGCTGGCTGTTTTGTATTGTGTTATTCTTATATTGTGTAAAAATAAGTAAATGAAAAAAATATCACAGAGTTATTTGTTGGCAAGGGAAGCTGTGTGGTGACAAGGGATGTTAGTAGCACAATGGCTATCATTCAATAAATGATATTGTTTATTATTAGTTAGTTATAATAAAGAAAAAACCGAGTGAATTTTTGCTGAAAAAAATACCAACATTTATATTTTATTAATATAATAATTAATTACCAGCAGCAAAGATTCGCTCATTTCAAATCACTTGTATTGTTTCATAAATAACAGTGTAATAAATCACAAACGATCATCGGTGGTAATATAAGCACACAAGCTAACGATGCCTTGCGGTTGCAATGGATAATTTGCAGCGTCCTGTTTTATTACGCATGCGTGGTTTTTATTGCCTTTGGCGACATTAGGGTTTCCAATAGCAATAAATATCTGGTATTCGGCTTTTTGCCAGTTTTTCGCATTCAAAAAGTCTCGCAACAAATTTATCGCTAATGCCGTTTCCGACAAAAGTTTGACTTGATCGCCGGCACTATCGCCAATTTGTCATGATATGGAGGCATCGTCATTATTGCATTGGCTGCTGAATCAGGCACAACACTACATTCAAACATGCTAGAACTTTGCAAAACGACAAAACTTGGGCAATTAGCAAAATGCTTGAGCTTTCAGAAATTTTGTGCAATAACGCATGGAATTTGCATTCATGTAGAAACATCTGCACTATTAATACTGATGATCATCTATGATGTTGACTATTACTAACTTTCCATGTAGCGCCACATTATGGTGTCATGGCTCAGTGCATCTCAATAGCTATAAAGCATCACGCTTTTCCATTAGCCAGCAATACAGTAAGACCAAAGGTCATGACCCCTAATTAGCGAGTCAACGGCGATTTTGAGCTAATGAGTCAATGAGTGAAAGTATGAAGGAAAATTGTTTCAACCAACAATTAGTTTTAAATGCTTTTCTTGTGTTTGTTTCATCTAATACTACATACTCCACAGGTAAAATTTTGAAGCAGCAGTGCTTGGCTAATGTGTAATTTATTTATTAAATTTAAAACATTTATTTATTTTTATTACTATTTAACCACGGCTAATTGATTATTTATTATTATTTAATTATTATTATTAAATTATGAAACAGGGAGAGAAAAAAACAAATAATATAAAATAAAACACATAAATATATTTGTGATCACTTATTTTGCATCATTTTTAATCAATATAAATGGTCTTGAAAGGCAACTGTCTCATATCACTGAAATTTCTGTCCAAATTATTTAATTATTTTGACCACTGCAATGCTGGAAATGCAATACACGCATGTGCAAACCAGTAGCGCTACGGCATTCCCTTTTTCCATCACGACTGCAGTAGCGGTATACCTATTTCCAAGAGGGGAAAACCCGTGGCGCTACAACGTAGCGCTACGGCGTCGCGTCATGGAAAGTCACTATATATCTGTGTGTCATAGCATTAACATATATTAGCGATTTCAAAAGTAGTTGTTCATATTTTTCCTTTTGTTGCATTAGTAATTATTATTTATTAATATTATTGTTGTAATAATTATTATTATTAAGTTATTAAGTTTCGATGCGAAACTTTTTTATGGTAAGACTACTCAATAAGTTTATCATTGTTGCACGATTACATGATACGCTAGATTTGTGTTAACAGCAACTGCACCCAGCTTCGGCGACACCTGATAATTAGCAGAGTTCTTCGCATTAACTTTGCCATAAACTGTTATTGTTATATCTATATCCATAGAGTTTTGTTGTGTTTATATCCATAGAGTTGTACAACATTATGCTCACACCAACTCACTCTACTTGTAGATCTGAAGAGATTCCGCAGTTACCGTGGTTCCTCACTGAGAGATCTGCTGAGGGCGATGAGAAACAAAGTAAGTTACTTCTATTTCATTGGTCAGTTGTCAGCTCTATTTCATTGGTCAGTTGTCATCTCTATTTCATTGGTCAGTTGTCAGCTCTATCTCATTGGTCAGTTGTCAGCTCTATCTCACTGGTCAGTTGTCAGCTCTATCTCATTGGTCAGTTGTCAGCTCTATTTCATTGGTCAGTTGTCAGCTCTATTTCATTGGTCAGTTGTCAGCTCTATCTCATTGGTCAGTTGTCAGCTCTATTTCATTGGTCAGTTGTCATCTCTATTTCATTGGTCAGTTGTCAGCTCTATCTCATTGGTCAGTTGTCAGCTCCATCTCATTGGTCAGTTGTCAGCTCTATTTCATTGGTCAGTTGTCAGCTCTATCTCATTGGTCAGTTGTCAGCTCTTTCTCATTGGTCAGTTGTCAGCTCTATCTCATTGGTCAGTTGTCAGCTCTATTTCATTGGTCAATTGTCAGCTCTATTTCATTGGTCAGTTGTCAGCTCTATTTCATTGGTCAATTGTCAGCTCTATTTCATTGGTCAGTTGTCGGCTCTATCTCATTGGTCAGTTGTCAGCTCTATTTCATTGGTCAGTTGTCAGCTGTTGATGTTGCATAAGCTACGGTTTGCTGGTGTATAACTATCAACCTTTATGTTTTACCGTGTAGAAACATCACTACCGAGAGCTGCCTGAGGAAGTGACACGCTCACTCGGCGCAATTCCTGATGAGTTTGTACAATACTTTACGAGCAGGTTTCCCAAGTTGCTTATTCACTGCTACTTGACTATGGCTTGTGTCAAACAGGAACCAATATTCTCTAAATATTATTGTCGCTGATTGACTATCACTAAGTGCAATGTCCCCTATTACATAATATATTAGTATTACATAATATATTAGTATTACATAATATATTAGTATTACATAATATATTAGTATTACATAAGATATTAGTATTACATAAGATATTAGTATTACACAATATCACATAATCTATTATTATCACTATTATTATTTGTAAATACCTGCAGTTGCACTCACTAAGTCTTTGTCGACAGCAAATCTCAAGTTTTAGTTTGCACCACTTTATTCGCATTTGTTGTCAGTCTTTTATCTGAAACGTTTTTTCATTTTTTAATTATCTACCTGAGTATGTCTGATGTAATGTATGTCTATACCTTTGTCTATACCTTTACTGATGAGCTTGTTATGTTACCATTCAATGATAGTCTAATAAAGTGATTTGAATGAGGGGTGTCTTATTGATCATACATTTTGTGGTGCAGTGGGCGGGTTTTTTGTGTTGGTTGTTGCAAATCAACACAAAAAACCCGCCCACTGAACCGATCATCCAATGAAATCCATTCAAAAGTTGCTAGAATAACAAGGGGGCATGCAACTCCCAATAAAAAACGCACAGCACATTCCAAGCGGAATTAACATAATGCCTCAAACGTTGGCCTAAGACTTGGGCTACATTAACTTTTGTAGTCTGCAATATTATCGATCGACATGAACTAAGCAAAGATGTCTTGCTTTCTTCAGTGTTGTGATTTAATCGAGTTAATTGAAGATTAAAATTGAGTATTTTAGAATTAAGATTTTTCCAGGCAAAATCAATCTCATTTCTGCAAGATTATTTTTTTTAAAGTAAGTATAAATATATATAATTTATTTTAGACTCCTAGGTTTCAGGAGAATAATGTGAAAGAAAACCCTTCCGTAAAACAAATCACGAACCATCTTTTGTGAATATTTGTACTAATTAAGAAAGGTTGTACAAGATTTTACTCAAATACAATCACAGAGCAAGATCATTTTGGCATGTTTAAAAATTAAGGCCCATATTTCCAACTTGCGAGTGGTCTTCTAAACTAATTGTATGTAGCGAAGTCACTCGAGTTGTATGGGAGGTGGTTCCGCGTGAGCAGCCTTAGAGTAGCCATGTACACAGAACGAACATAATCTTGTCTTTGAGGTATCTCTCATAAAGATATCAACTCATTTCAATGTTACACAATGGTAGCTGTAGAAATGTTGTTATTGTTTAAGAGTTGTCACAACCTTGCTGTGATCAAACGCCGTATGACAACTCCCTCACCTACTTTTTCAAGCTGGAAACGCGCCAGTCATGTGGCCTTGACCGTAAGTGTAAACATTAGTAGGAAAATTCCGGAGCTCATGTTACAAACGGGTCCTTTTGTGACACCCGTAATAAAGACGCTTTTTAGTTTCAATAAAACTCAATAGTTGTACAAATTCGTGCAAATCATGGCGTTTTCCTGTAAGTTGCCACTTTCCAGAAGGCAATTTTGGGAAGAAGAAACTGGATTATCTCAGTTCAATCGAAAAGCTTTTGCACCAGCGGATAAAGAAAAGCGCCAAAATAGTTATGACGATAGCCAACATCATCAAAAAGCTGCAGTTCTAACATCAAAAGCACATCGACGTCTGTCTCAACCTGTAGAACTTGAAGAGAGAGAAAAAAAGAAAAATAATAATTATAATAGAAGAAGTAGGAGTAGTGGTTATTATCATCGTAGTGATCATAGTCATGGTGATAATGGTCATCCTGGTAAGATATTAAATAGAAATGAAGGACTCGGTGCATCATCTGTCCAAATTGAATTGACACACACGACAGTGCCTTCTGCAAGTAGAGATCGTGTAGATGGTCCAGAAGCTGGCCATCATCGGCATCAAAAAGATGATTCAGTGGTTTACCCACCAGCCAAGATAAATTTTTCTAAGATAGATGTCATCTTTATCTGCTTGTCAATTGTTTTGTACATAGCTGACATAGGTTTGGATTGTTTTGTTGCCTACAAGCACTATTTAACTATTGAAGAAGACCCTCTCTATTTTATATTTACAATAGCTTTTATCCTACTCGCCGGAGTAGTGACTTCTATATTTAGTTTGTGGTGGTATTATTTTGAATATCAATTGAAAAAAGAAGGCACTCCAAAGGACAAGCCGACAAGGGTGGGGTTTATTGCCCGAGTAATTGCGTGTTCACTGACATTGGGTCCTGTAGTAAGGTATATCGATACTATCGCCTATGGTCTACGCAGTCGTATGAAGGGTATCAACTCTGAATTGAGACAATATTATCACGATGAGATGCAGTTTCAGCGAGCTGATGGAGCCATGTTGCGTTTATTTGAAGCGTTTTTAGAATCGGCTCCCCAGTTTCTCCTTCAAGTCTATATAGTTTTACGCCGGGGATTAGACGGTGAAAGAGAGGGCAACCACTTTCTAGGTACGTATTGTAGTTCATGTTGTTGGTTTTGTTATTCTACTTGCTTACAACAATACTGTTCACCTTCTTTTTGTAGTTGCAATAACTATTGCTTCTATAGCCAGCTCAGTAGTTTCACTATCATGGAGTGTAGTCGCCTACCACAAGGCCCTTCGACTGTCACGGCATGATGTTGACAATATTGAGCACTTTGGTCTTGCATTCAGATTTCTATGGAGGTTTTTTGAAATATCGCCTAGAATTACTATATTAGCGATGTTCATGTCTGCTTTCGGGGTAAGTGTTGCGCATCTACCCTAATATTTTAGTAAAATTTATTTCAAACTTTCCTGCCGGCGAGTGATTGCGTGTTGTGCTGTTACAGTTTTACCTCGGAATATTTGCTGCGATCCACTTCTCAGTGATGGTTGCATGGCTGTATAAGCTGCATACAGACTTCTGTGAGAAACCCAGATGTGAGATAGCATTCGTTACTGTCATGGGTCTGATTTGGTGCTTCTGTTTCTTCAACCTCAAGGTCGGTACAGGAAGTAGTTCTGCAGATTGCAATAATACCAATTATGGATCGCGCAGTTATTCACTTCTCTTATTTTTTAGGATGGACACACGAGGCGCACTAGTCTTGTGTTTTATGCCATTTTCTTCGCAGAGAATATCGGTTTGTCTCTTGCTTGGTTGTACAAGACTCAAGATGAGGATATCTGGTTCAGGCATATAGTAATGCCTATCGTACTGGGTTAGTAGTTAAACGTATACAACTACGTACTATGATAACTCGACTAGTACATAACTATGTGTACGCACTAGGATTGTTACCTCTCGTATTCAAATACTCTCATTTGCTCTATTCTCCCACCCCCACCCCCCTCAGCCTCATTTTACCTCACTCATTTCTTGCATGCTCTATTTTGCGCTTGCTTTACTACTGCTCACTCTACGCTTTCCATCTTTCCCTCTCTCTGCAAGCTCAATTTGAAGAGAGACACAGAAAGACATTGTACTGGCATATTGCACTCACTTCTGAAACAATTAACCTGGAAAATGTATAAAAAATGTTGCTATTCATGCATTATGACTAGAGTAATACGAGTCATAAACCAACACTAAACCATTCGATCTACTCTCTAAATGGAATTTTTGTTAGTTGTCTTCTCTTACATTATTGAAATCACAAATATTTTTGGTTTGAGATAAAGTGACAAATTTAAAGCTTGTCCAATGGAATGTTCACACCGCAGCTTTCACCGCTCTTGGCGTTGTGGTATTGGCATACATGAGGGTTGTAAAAAACGGAGAAAGGCGGATGTTTTTCACGTTTATTTATAAATTTAGTACTTTATTGGCAGGTTCAATGGTTCCTATGACCGCATCTATGCTCATATACTACAAGTTTCTGCACAGGAAGGAAATACAGACATGTCTGCCATGGAGCTACTGGAACCCTTGTACACACAGCACAGATGTTACTGCTACTGTCAGGTTTGGTTGTTACATAAAACTTGTTACATAACACTTGTTGGTTGGGGTAAACTCTTACGTTTCTCTTTGAATATCTGTTTGCTGCCTTTACAGTCAGCCCACCGACGAGTGGTATGTATTCAGAGCTCCGTTTACTGCTGCTTATTATATATCTGATAGTATGTTGATTAGATGGAGCTTTTGGTCTGGTGCCAAGTGCACCTGGTTGTATCACTCACCATGGTAACATTCTGGGGGTATGATAGGGGGGTGCTTAGCCTCACCATCTTATAGCATGGTACGGGAGGGGTGCTTAGCCCCACCATCTTATAGCATGGTACGGGAGGGGGTGCTTAGCCCCACCATCTTATAGCATGGCAATTATTTTAACTTTGACATTGTGTTTGCTGCTATTGCAACAGCTATCTATTGCTGGTGCAGTTGTCACACGCTTGGATTTCATTTGGTTTTCATTTTTTGCTTTTCATAACTTAGACTTTTTAAATACTAATTCAATTCTCCATTCAAACTAAAGATTTGAAATTTTTCTGACTCGGTTGAACGACTGTTGCTGTGACTTCAACTTTTACTATTACTATTATAAGTAACGCCATTCCTACCACCACTACTACCCCTACTACTACTACCATCACTACCCCTACTACTACTACTACCACTACCACTACCACTACCACTACCACTACCACCACCACCACCACCACCACCACCACCACCACCACCACCACTACTACCCATACTACTACTACTACCACCACTACTACTACTACTACCACTACTACTACTACTACTACCACTACCATCACACCATCACTACCCCTACTACTACCACTACTACCATCACTACCACCACTACTACTACTACCACCACTACTACCACTACTACTACTACTACTACCACCACTACCACCACTACTACCATTACCACTACTACCACTGCTACTACCATTACCACCTCTACTACTACCACTACTACTGCCACCACCACTACTACCACTACTACTACTTCCACTACTACTGCTTCTGCTAAAATTGCTAGAGTTGGAAGTAGAATTGTTGAAAGTTGATGAATATGCACGTGTATAGATAATATCGATAAACTCTGTCTAATCATGCATCTGGTGATAACTGATCATCCTGATTCTTATATGCTGTTTGGCCTCCTTCTCAATTGTGGGAACTCAGGCTAGGTGTCCTTAACCGCTCCAAAAACTTGTGCATCTCTCTGCGCGACCAAAAGCATCCAAATCAGCTCCCAGCAACCGATCTTGTCAGTATGTCTATCACTGTGTTCCCATGGTGCGACTTCGTTCGGGTTGAACTCATAAATCATCCATTCAGGTCATGGGAATTGTGAATCGTAGTACGAGTTGGTTCGGGTTCGTTCGTGTTGGCTCAGTGCGGTTCCTCAAACCGAATTCGTTCGGGTTGAGCATTCATTAGGATCATGGGAATTGTTCGTGTTGATGAATTCGACTTCGTCCGAGCTGCTCTTTTGAAAAGAAGGCATTAAGCTTGCAATTTGGATATAAATCAGTTTTTGCGTATTTTGTAACTGCAGTTTTTACATTCATATAATAATAATCCTCTGCAAGTTTAACAACATCTTAGTTATAGCTTATTTATCATTTGTTCGGGGAACTGAATCATAACTCTGTTTGATAAATGGGCAAACTAAATTATTATTATTCTTATACTTGGCAAAACAATTATTTTTTATTATTTTTTATTAGAAATAATTTATTTATTTATTATTAATAATTATTTATCATTTCTTATAGCTATCATTATGTTTATTATTAATCATCTATAATTATTAGAAGTTGTTGCTTTTATTATTATTCATCTACTTACTACTATATTACTAGTTTATGCTGTGATCATTCCACAAATTTGACTCGTATTACTACTTAGTAATATAAACGCGATTGTTTACTATCTCACTACAATCCAGTAATTATTGCGCTCGCTATTCACTGTAAAGGAAGGACAACTCCCGCAAATTATCTCGATTCGAATTATCATAGGAATGGAATGCCAACCCGAATGAATGCTAACCAACTCGAATGAACGTCCGATTCGAACGAATTCGCACCATGGGAACATAGTGTATGGCCTGGATGTGATGCTATAAATCCAACGCAAAGTTGAAATATTACTGACTTTCGTATAAACAAACGATGCACCGTTGATTCTGTAATATAATAATAAATAAATAATAATTAGTCATTGATCACTGCAATGTATTATTTTTTCACTATGGTTTACATGTAACCGTAGGAAATGCAGCAAAAATGATATTTTTTATTGGCATGTGAATTTGGCTTTCTGCAGATGATGTTGATAATTATTTGGTTGGTTGGCGCTGTCAAAGACTCCGCACGCATCATTTGTACATTTTTTTCTAGATTATATCAGCTTGTCTAGTTACTCAACACACATTTTATTGCAGTAACAACAACATTGTATGACATGACACTACATAGATAGTGGTTAGAGGCGATACAACGAGTTACCTTATCACTATATGCTTACATCAGCTAGGTGATGGCACCAGCATATATATAGTGATGTGCTCTCTAGTATTGGTGTGAATGGCATTCCGTCTTAAATGTCAGCTACTTGTCTTTTTAGGCTTTCTATTAGCTGCAGTAACTACTAACTAACGTACAGTGGTACTACTAACTAACGTACAGTGGTACTATGTCCTCTGTACTTAATACAAAACTGTATGACTCTCTACTGAGTGTGTACAACTCTCTGAAGACTGCATTGTTTAGAAGGCTAAATCGCTGAATTTGGAATTAATCTACATACATAATGTACAAAAACTGTCTAACTGCTCACTAGCTGACATATATTATGCCGTAGTCTATTAGAAGTAAGAGTAGAAAGCTGCTATACAAATATATATTGGGTTACTTGGTTGGAAGGTCAGGGTTTGATTTAGCTTTTTGCTCTTAAAATTGAGATATCAGTGAATTTGGTTTTTTAATCATTGTCAAGGGAGGCAAATCACAAATCAATCCGTTGATAACAGATGGCTGGAGCTCAATAGAACATGTGCCAGCGAACTTTCTTAATTGGTCTACTATTACATGGAGTGGGGAGGGGAGAGAGGGAGGGGTGAGAGAGGGAGGGGTGAGAGAGGGAGGGAAGAGAGAGGGAGGGGAGAGAGAGAGGGAGGGGAGAGGGAGAGGAGAGAGAGAGGGGTGAGAGAGAGAGGGAGGGGAAGGAGGGAGAGAGAGGGGGAGGGGAGAGAGAGAGGGAGGGGAGAGAGAGAGGGAGGGGAGAGAGAGAGGGAGGGGAGAGAGAGGGAGGGGAGAGAGAGAGAGAGGGAGAGATGTAGAAGGTAGAGTGGGCCAAGAGTGGAAGAGGGCAGGGGTAAAGCGAGGTAGAGGGTGGGAAGTGAGCTAAGTGAGGGTTGAGAGGCGTAGCTGAGCTGGAAGTACAGTGACGCAGACACAAAGCCAGCGGGTGCGCATGTATATAATGGATGCTTATGCCATCTCTAGTATGTGTAGAACTGCACTGTGATAGCCACCAGTTCTTCAGTGAACACTCCATTCATTCTCCACAGTGCACATTGCACCCCAAACGTTGATAACCAAAGACCCTTTTGTGTGCTTAGGAGTTGTCATGCCTTGCACTATTAGAAGCTGCAGACAAAAGAACTTTGATAGTGCAAGGTATGACAACTCCTGAGCAGTCAAACTAATCTACCGCAAACTTGATCATTGCAAACTTTTAGCTCTATGAATTCATCATGGACCTTGATTTAGATTTTTGCTCAAACTCGTCATCTGTCTAATCTCCTCACGTTGTTAGATTGTTGGAACAAATGAAGCTTATGCTTCCATTTATAAAAAGAATTGCTCCTGCCAAAAGGTTAAGGTTCTTTACTCATTTGCCTACAAAAGAATTTGGTTGCCCGGTTCCCTTGGGGTGATCGGTTCTGATCAATTGTGCAGTTGTTTTCTCTTGATTAAGTTTTTGGATTCATCAATGATTTGTGTATTATATCCTTGGTGCACATCTATTATTGGACGAAGCGACTATCGTAGCCATATTTGGTATACACGCAGGTACAACAAAGGAGATGGTACCCGGGTAGAGAGAGAAAGTTTAACCCATCGTCGCAGAAGTCTGCCCTTTGTGTTAACATCTGAAGCAGGTTATATCTAGTGATGTATTCATGTCTCCATGTCTATTGTCTCATGACTCCATGTCTATTGCTTACACTCGGTAGGCATAGTGTCATCGATCTACAGATAAACATCGTTTTTCAGGCTCTGTAGAAGCAGACGCTAATGTAGACGCAGTCCCCATTGATTCTACCATTCCCCCATATCAAGCCCCCTCCCCTGCCAGGTACTGTATGTTCCCTCTATTGCCCTTATCGTATACCCGGGCAGTTCTGTTGTTACCTCTCGTTGGCTATTGTATTAGCATCAGGTGCAAGGAGAGTGCTGACACTAGTCTGGCACATGCTGCCTCAGGTGAAGTTCATTGCCATGAAGCCAACTTGGATGATTGTGTGGAAGTGAATGGCTATCTGGAGTCAACAAGCTTAGCTAAACCAGCCAGTAAACTGATGAGACAAGATACAATACCTAAATATATAGCACCTGTTCCTACCTGTAACTATGGTAAGTGTCTGTACTGTCTACTAGATATATAGCACCTGTTCCTACCTGTAACTATGGTAAGTGTATGTACTGTCTACTAGATATATAGCACCTGTTCCTACCTGTAACTATGGTAAGTGTATGTACTGTCTACTAGATATATCGCACCTGTTCCTACCTGTAACTATGGTAAGTGTCTGTACTGTCCACTAGATATATAGCACCTGTTCCTACCTGTAACTATGGTAAGTGTCTGTAATGTCTACTAGATATATAGCACCTGTTCCTACCTGTAACTATGGTAAGTGTCTGTACTGTCTACTAGATATATAGCACCTGTTCCTACCTGTAACTATGGTAAGTGTCTGTACTGTCTACTAGATATATAGCACCTGTTCCTACCTGTCACTATGGTAAGTGTTCTGTACTGTCTACTAGATATATAGCACCTGTTCCTACCTGTCACTATGGTAAGTGTCTGTACTGTCTACTAGATATATAGCACCTGTTCCTACCTGTAACTATGGTAAGTGTCTGTACTGTCTACTAGATATATAGCACCTGTTCCTACCTGTAACTATGGTAAGTGTCTGTACTGTCTACTAGATATATAGCACCTGTTCCTACCTGTAACTATGGTAAGTGTTCTGTACTGTCTACTAGATATATAGCACCTGTAACTATGGTAAGTGTCTGTACTGTCTACTAGATATATAGCACCTGTTCCCACCTGTAACTATGGTAAGTGTCTGTACTGTCTACTAGATATATAGCACCTGTTCCTACCTGTAACTATGGTAAGTGTCTGTGCTGTCTACTAGATATATAGCACCTGTTCCTACCTGTAACTATGGTAAGTGTCTGTACTGTCTACTAGATATATAGCACCTGTTCCTACCTGTAACTATGGTAAGTGTCTGTAATGTCTACTAGATATATAGCACCTGTTCCTACCTGTCACTATGGTAAGTGTCTGTAATGTCTACTAGATATATAGCACCTGTTCCTACCTGTAACTATGGTAAGTGATCTGTACTGTCTACTAGATATATAGCACCTGTTCCTACCTGTAACTATGGTAAGTTTCTGTACTATCTACTAGATATATAGCACCTGTTCCTACCTGTAACTATGGTAAGTGTCTGTACTGTCTACTGTAGGCGCTACAGTACCCGGAGGTGCACCAGCTCTCTATACACTCTCTGTTACCAAACCAACCACTGACCCATCTCATGGTTCAACTCTGCCAGGAGCTCCAAGCATCGCTACTGTAGTTACAAATGAGAGGTTTGTACCATATGACGAGGAGGGACATGCTCCACTTCCCCGGCGTCCCTTGAAGAGCACCAAGTCTACAATTGACAAGCCTCCTGTCCCAGAGCCCCGTCTTTCCTTACACCACGAGGAGAGCATCAACGTCTCTCGGGCCTCTCCCTGTGACGACTCCAATCTAACTACAGTGTCTGAGCTTCCCAACGAAGAGTCATCAATGTTTGATCAAACATTGTCCCCCTCGCCAGTGCGACCGGCCAGCAGGGATCGGAGATCAACAGATGGAAATCTGTTGGATGTTACTCCAGTTTGTACAAAGTCGCATACAAGAAGCAAGTCTGTAGACGCTATAAGTGGTAGCAGTTCATTGGATACACCGATGCGACCTCGCACGCCTCTCGATGGCAGCCTTGACCTTTCCATTGATACTCCAGTCAAAGATCTCTTAAGCTCTAAAACCTCTAAAACTGCATAGTAATAGTTATTTTTATTTGTTACATATTTTTTTCTATGTAGTTCGCTCATTCCCTCTCTGCATCATCGCAATCCACCATTTCACAAGTGAAATGGTGCTTCATACTGCTGATGTATTTTCTTTCTATATTCCCTTTTTTGTAATCCAAGAGCAACTCTTTAATACAAGACACCAGCTAGGCTAACTACTCGATAGACCCTAGTAGGTAGGTTTCATCTAGACGTTCTATTGTAAAGCATTGGAACATTGCCAACACTAGGAGAGTTGCGAATACAAGGAGCTCACAATTTGTCATTCACAGGTTTGTGAGATGCAGTTTAAATTGTAATTACCTGATCAAATTAAAAGCGTGCATACCTTTGTTTTTTTTTTTTTGAAAAAGATAACCAAAATCCATTTTCAGGCCAGCCCATTTTTGTCAAACAAGTTTGAAATGCTGAAGAGAATTTCTATAAGATAATTTATTAAAACAATTTTGCTTTGATTTTACCTGAGGTGAATCGCTTTCAGATTTGATGTGTATGATATTATACATAAAGGCAATGCGTGAACATTCTTGTGTATTTCTGGTGCACCATGGCATGGTTCAACCCTGCACGGCACTAGTAGCCTCAATATTGTAGAATTCATGTGATAATTTTGCATAAAGTTTAAAAAATAAGTAGCCATCAGGTTTTGGAAGAGTTCGCTGCGTTGTGCACTGGACTCCCTCTTGTCGGCTCTTCATCGGTCCTTGACACAGTAAGTCATATCTGCTTCCTCTTATCTCACAGCTTCATGTCCATCATTTAATTATTTTACCTGCAGCAGCAAGTAGATAATTATATAAATAATGTTTTTATACAAAATTTGTAGGATTGGCTATTGCGCGTGGTGCCGTCAGCATCGATAGACTTACGTATCTTTGGTGGACCGCCTACGGCCTCCTCCAGGAATGTTGCTGCGCGATTCTTTCCAATAACAACTAGCATAAATGCCAGGAGACACATGATGTTGATAATCATGAAGGCCGTCGACCAGCCCCACAGCTCAGCGATATATTGTGTACATCCACCCAGCAGGCCAGCAACTGCACATATAAAGATACACTTATGCAATCTATCCATGCCTCAAGGATGCTAGTTGTTCCTTAGTTTGTTTGGTTTTAGATTGCAATACAATCGTTGTCAGACGAAACAGTTGGTTATGGCCCTCACTACACGGTGATGTTGCTTTGAAATCATGATATTTAGATGAAATGATGAATCAACCACAATTAATAGAGATAATAATAATAGCAGCAAGACCTCAGACATTGATTGGGCACACTTTCAAAAGCATTGAAGTAGTGTAAAGAGGAGATAACTCACTGTTAGCTGCCAGACCTACAATAGCATATGCTGTACCAGTGATGTGTATGGGCGCGACCTCCACAGCTATGGTGCATATCAGACCGATTGTACCATACATACAGAACCCCATGGAAAAACCAACCAACTGTATGTAAACCTACAATACACTTTCATCAATCATGTCGACTACGTCCATAGATATTGCATAGATTTGTATATTCTATAGTTCTTATTGTACATGCACAGGTATCATAACGGTGTCGTACCTTAGATGTCTCGGGGTCGGGTGAAAAGATAAACGCGCTTAGAAAGAGGCAAGATCCGGCCACGCAAACTTGTACTATAATCATTCTTGGTGACTTTCCAGTTCCGAGATAGTAACCTCGGCGTATCAAGAAGTCTGTTAGGCCTCCAAGTAATATCGAGCCAAACATACCTCCAGCTTCGAAAGAAGCAAAAAAGCTGGATGATATGTAGTACGGTACATGCCGTTCATCCACAAGGTATGCTTGTCCATATTCTATACACGAGCTCTTCGCAATGTGCACACAACTGAATATGGAGACAAGAATAAGTAGGAATTCACTTCCGGCCAGGTCTGACCAATGGCCGAGCTCCGCACCTACAAGAGAACAACAGCAGACTAATATTTAGAATCGCGCGTTCAGGTCACATGACCACTGCAACGTAAAACTAGCACGATAGAGCAGACCTCCCAGGGTTAGCTGGTCTTCATAGCCAACATCTGAGGGCTTGTCCCAGGAGCACATCATAATGATTGGGGCACTCGCTATAGCTAGTATGGCCGGCAAGTGAATAGCACATCTCCATCCATGATGTACAGATATAGCTGTTGCTAGACCAGGTCCTAGCCCTATTGTGCAGTGAGTAGCACTGCCTACTAGCGCAAACCACAGGCCAAACTGAGTTGGTGGGTACCTGCAAATAGGTGACTCATTGACTCAATACAGTCAGCTTGACAAACCAAGTAACCAATTGGATGCCTCTGTAAATCTTTGTTTCTGACAGAGGTCAACACGGAATTGTAATTGAGGTAAAAGTTGATTCAGAATCTAATTTCTAAAAAGAGCCTATGTTGGCTTAATTTTCCTCTTCAAAAACAACAAGTTTTAATTGAATGCAAATTCATTGAAATAAAAAATGGCGGGCATTAATAGAAAACTTCAAAGTCACGATCGTTTAGACTCCAATAATTGTTAACAGATCTCTGGAAACTAAAACAAGTTAAGAATGAGGAGATGCTTTTTGATATCAAACATGAGGTTGCTTCTGAGGCACCTGGAGCCTCACCTGAGGTACCACTTGAGGCTGCACCTGGGAAACACCTGAGGTACCACTTGAGGCTGCACCTGGGAAACACCTGAGGTACCACTTGAGGCTGCACCTGGGCAACACCTGAGGTACCACTTGAGGTTGCACCTAGGCAACACCTGACGTACCACTTTAGGCTGCAACTGGGGTAACACCCGAGATATCATGAGACTGCACCTGGGGCAACACCTGAGGTATCACTTGAGGCTGCACCTGGGGCAACACTCGATGTATCACCTGAGACTGCACGAGGCAGCAGCAGAGGCAGTACCTAAGTAGGGCAAGGTATAGTGAATACTTACCAAGCTCTAATTATCTTGACAATCGCAGGCCATCCCAGCCCCTGAGCCACTCCGTTGGAAGCAGCCAGCAAAATGAGGCTTTTAGACCCGTCCAAGTCTAAAAAATAAACCAAGTCTAAAGTTGCGTTTACACTATGCGTCTCTGACTCCGACACTAGTGATTGTCGGAGGCGCAGACGCATGTTGCATTTACACTACTGCGACTCCCTAATTTTTTGACTTCTGCTACTTCGGAGTTGCCCAGCCATCTTAGCTTAAATAATTTATTGCGTTCCTGCTCAAATAGTTGGATTGATGAGTTGTAATTTAATTATTACCAGTTTTCTACCAGGCAGTAGTTCTCTATGCATCTTGTGAATTTTTTTATTTACCTATAATATGAGATCTTTACTTATCTATAAATAATAATACCACTTATGAAATTAAATAATAATTTGAAGAAAATCTAACGTTCTTTTTGTGTTTGCATCCAAAATAATGATGATAACTACTCCGAATATGAATTATTTATTATTTTTGAACCTACATAGCATGATTCTTTTGATAAGAAAAAAAATAAACACACATGTCAACAATGCTGGTAATAATTGATTATTTAATAATAACCTTACGATCTTATTACAATCATTGTTTACATTATATCTAGGCTAGAATAAACAAAATATTGGAGCCGCTATATAGAGCAACTCAACTGGTTAAATTGTTCACGTGGCTATGAAGAAGCTGCGACTTGTCGCTCGAACCCAACACTGCTGGGTTGCTGCGTCTCCAACTCCGACAACCCTGCAACTCCACAGGAAGATGCGCCAGCCTGATGCGCCAAGTCGCAGGCGGCAAACTTCAAAGTAATCGGAGTCGGAGACGCCAAGTGTAAACGTGGCTTAAAGGATATCCAGTTGTAATTTAATATCTAGTACAATGTCACTTCCTGTCACTAGTGCCATGTCACTTCCTGTTACTAGTACAATGTCACTTCCTGTTACTAGTACAATTTCACTTCCTGTTGCTAGTGCAATGTCACTTCCTGACACTAGTGCAATGTCACTTCCTGTTACTAGTACAATGTCACTTCCTGTTACTAGTACAATTTCACTTCCTGTTGCTAGTGCAATGTCACTTCCTGACACTAGTGCAATGTCACTTCCTGTTACTAGTGCAATGTTACTTCTTGTTACTAGTACAATGTCACTTCCTGACACTAGTGCAATGTTACTTTCTGTTACTAGTACAATTTCACTTTCTGTTACTAGTAAAATGTCACTTCCTGCTATTAGTATAATTTCACTTCCTGTTACTAGTGCATGTCACTTCTGACAACTAGTATGTTGTCACTTCCAATTACTCGTAAAAGGCCAAATTCCATTGTTAGGATGATGCTATTCCTTGCTATGCTACATGTACATCTACCAATCTCCTACCACTTTTCCCCTATGGTGACGGGTGTTTCCCGTATTTTCCACTCTACTTGCCATTCTCATGCAATACCAGTTAAAATCGATGTATGTGATGTCATAGTTAGCCATAAAATGCTTTGCAACAGCAAAGAATGCAATTCATAAACGAACCTTTCTGTGTCAACACTTGCTTTCAAGAAAAAATTCTATTGGAAACAGACAGTGGAATTATGAGGAGTGATATGATTGGGAAATCATGAATTGTACCGCAAATTTTTTACCAATATCCTCAAATAAAACGCTGCCAATTGTTTTCGCAAATTTTACTGGAAAAATAAATATCAAAATGCTCGAACGGCAGGCAGAACTCGCAAATAATCAGTAGATGAGGCTTTACTAGCTTGCTGTCACCACAAGATGCAAAACTGTTCTTACCTGGAAGTGCAAGCATAATGAAGCCCGTGAGGAAAAGACCGCTAGTTAACATCACTCTTGGTGAATAGTTGTCAGTCGCAACGCTGCATAGAAATCGACTGACTGCATAGGTCATGGTTTGTGCCCGTATTATTAGCCCTGAAATAACATTGGTGATAAAGTGCACTCTGTAGTAACTACTGAATATCGTAGGTGCTTACAGTCAGTTCAGTTTTTATTGAAGATTGTATGTCTCACCTACATCGTACGTGCTGAGGTACTTTTCTGTGAGGATATGAGGCAGTGTGAACGCTAAGGCCTGTCGGTTGTAAAGAAGAACGCAGTACGCTGCAAAACATCCAACAAACGTGAACACTTGGTAGGAGGCAAATGAGATCTGATATTCCTCTGAAATACATAACACTGTATGTTACAGGAGATAGTTATAAGAGTTATACAATTAACATTTATACAACAAATATCGTTCAGATACACCTTTATAGTCTGGCTCGTCTGAATTTTTTGAGTCTGAAGCCGAATCAGCAGAAGATGGATCATCACTCTCAGAGTAGGAATGCGACATGGTAATGATAAGCTGTCAGTCACTTAGGTTAGTTCTGTACCGTTCATGGCTACTCCACTATTGTCTATATGCTCCGCTTTGACTGGCTGTTGCTTAACAACGTTGGTGGCACTCTATTCCCTTACTTGTTTGTCCCACACATTGCGTTAAACATTAACAAAATAAAGTCGAAAAATGGTGAGAGTAGTCAAAAAGAATTCTACTAACAATCGCTGTCTGATTCACTTCTGACATTCTTTGTTAGTATTCAGTTATTGTTGTACTTGGGTTAGTATAGAGAAAGAGTTATAACTGACCATTCTTCCAGACTCGAGGAAAGCTTAGCCTAAAGTACTGCAATACCGTGAAGCGATTGAGGGAGCGATAAGGGGGAAGAGTGAAGCGGATGTGATAGTTTTATTATATAAGACCTTATTGATCAGTGAAATTTGAGAAAGTGTAACCGCATTTCACAAAATTCAAATGAAGACTAACAAAAATCATTGCTTTACATTCAATAACTGCAAAATCATAATCAGTCGTAATTTGGTTAAAATGCTTTTCTGGCATCTACTTTCTTGAGCAAACAAGTTCACAAGTTCTAACCTTGAGTCGCACATAAAGAACTAGTTCATGAAAGCGCAAAAAGCAGACCAGTGTAACACGGAAGAATTTGTGACACAGTGACTGTTTTCATGTAAATGTTCACAAGTTGTACTCACTTTTATTTTAAGCATATTGTTTCACACAACAACATTGACATTCATTGTACAACTAACACAGTACAGATATAACATTACGAGGTCTTAATCCTGCCAGGTCCACCACGAGACTCCTGGATGTATGAAGCCTTGATGTCTTTGCCGATGACAAGAAAAAAGAAGACCAAGCTACAGACAACATTGAAAATTATAAATACAATGTACCAGTCCCATATTCTTGCCAAATGGCTCATCGGGGAACCAGCAATAACTGCACCAACTACAACCAAAACGGCACAATGCTGAATTAAGCTCGACGTTCTACGAGCTACCCAATTGTGTGAATGCAAGAGATGATTGGCTAGGGCACTTACCATTAGAGGCCGCACCCACTATAGCATGAGCTGCTCCCGTCAGGTGTATTGGTGCTATCTCTATGGTGATCGTACCTAATAGGCTGATCGCTCCATACATACAACCACCCAACCAGAACCCAACGACGGTGATGTAACCCTTAAAATGGCAAAGTATAAACCAGTAGTTGCAGCTATCAAATACTATTTCACTTTTTGAAAATTATTTCTTTTCGTACTAACCATTCAGATGTGTTTTGATTTTGATATGAATTTTAATTGGATTACTGTCCGCTATTATTTAGTTCTTCAAATGGATAAGGAGAAGCAATAGAACTTTACCTTGCCAGACTCTGAGTTGATAGAAAAGAGGGACAGATTGAGGAGCAGGCAGGAACCAGCCACGCATAGTTGTACAGCAATCATCCGTGGTGATTTGCCTGTCTTGAAATAATATCGATTCCTGACTAAGAAGTCCGTAGTAGCCCCAACAAATATACTACCCACAATCCCTCCAACTTCCATTGATGTAATAAAACTGTCAGCCAACCAAGATGACACCCCTACTTCTCGAGTGAGAAAGGTGACGCCCCAGTCCATGCAGCCTGTTTTGACTATAAACAGCAGACACAAAGAGGATGAAAGCAGAGCCATGAAGTCGCTTCCAGCCAAATCTGACCAATGTCCTTCCAGTTGATCTACAGATGTAAGTTATCATGTTGATTATGCGTGGCAAGGGTGGGCATCAGGTACTCACACTATTGGTTGTGGAATGGAAGGCTATTTGATCACTAAAAAAAATTCTTACCACCAGAGAGGGTCAGTTGATCTTCGTACCCCACATCAGATGGCTTGTCGACAGTAATGTATGGAACAGCAACTGCGGTAGCAATGGTTACTAGTGCAGGCATCTGTAAGGCAAATCTCCAGCCGTACGTGACAGATAGTGAGGTGGCTAGACCAGGCCCAACAGTCAGCACAACATTAGATGCTGTAGACAACAATGCATACCAGAGGCCAAATTGTGTAGGAGGAAACCTGCAGGTCACACGACAGAAGGTCTAGTATATCATCACGCAAGATTCCTTACTCATCATTCATTAATAAACTTTAGTTACTAGCACAAAAATGTGACAAATGAAAAGAGTAAAGTAGTTAGCCTGCACTTTTTTCCACTGATTGCTATGAAGTGTACAGTTTGACTTCATCTCTAGCTATATAATCAGAACAGGCACCAAGTGCTGATTGCTAACTTGACAAAAAAAAACCAGACAATCAGGAGATGTTAGTAGGAATACTCACTCACACTCACCAAGCTCTAATCATTTTGCTGGCTGCAGGATAACCAAGTCCTTGGGCTACACCATTTGCACTGGACAGAAGAACAATATTCACCCAGTCATCTTGATCTATCAATAATACAGCCAAAGTAAAGTGCCATGTAAATCTAATGGACAGTGCAAACATGTAACCACAAAATAGATGCTTACTGCACTATGGTAACCAACCTGCTAGAGCAAGCATCACAACTCCACTAAAAAAGAGGCCACCTGCCAACATGTACTTTGGTGGAAAGAAGTCTGTAGCCCAGCTACTGAAGAATCTGCTGATAGTGTAAGTAAAAGTTTGCACACCAAGAATCCAACCTACGGGGATAATACAAGAGCCTAGTCATCGATGTAACTTGGCACAATTTGCATTTAATGAGAAAATACAAGAATGAAATTGTATTCTGTGACAAGATAATATGCTCTGGGTTGTTTGCTATACCATAAAGGTTCAACATGGTTTTTTCAATTACTACACCTTCGGGATAATAAGCAGGAAGGTAATTCTTCAAATTATCAGTTTTCTTTGCTCGCCGAACAAGTCTCACATTCACCATCAGATGCGACGACTAAGTGAAAGCACCTCTAATTGTATACTAAGTAGATGAATTGAATTGATCGATCAAATACTAGTGGTTGAAAGAGGACTAGTGGTTGAAAGAGGACTAGTGGTTGAGAGAGGCCTAGTGGTTGAGAGTGGCCTAGTGATTGAGAGATGACTAGTGGTTGAGAGGCCTAGTGGTTGAGAGAGGACTAGTGGTTGAGAGAGGCCTAGTGGTTGAGAGAGGACTAGTGGTTGAGAGAGGACTAGTGGTTGAGAGAGGACTAGTGGTTGAGAGAGGACTAGTGGTTGAGAGGCCTAGTGATTGAGAGAGGACTAGTGGTTGAGAGAGGACTAGTGGTTGAGAGAGGACTAGTGGTTGAAAGAGGACTAGTGGTTGAAAGAGGACTAGTGGTTGAGAGGCCTAGTGATTGAGAGAGGACTAGTGGTTGAGAGAGGACTAGTGGTTGAGAGAGGACTAGTGGTTGAGAGATGACTAATGGTTGAGAGAGGCCTAGTGGTTGAGAGTGGCCTAGTGATTGAGAGATGACTAGTGGTTGAGAGGCCTAGTGGTTGAGAGAGGACTAGTGGTTGAGAGAGGCCTAGTGGTTGAGAGAGGACTAGTGGTTGAGAGAGGACTAGTGGTTGAGAGAGGACTAGTGGTTGAGAGAGGACTAGTGGTTGAGAGGCCTAGTGATTGAGAGAGGACTAGTGGTTGAGAGAGGACTAGTGGTTGAGAGAGGACTAGTGGTTGAAAGAGGACTAGTGGTCGAGAGAGGCCTAGTGGTTGAGAGAGGCCTAGTGATTGAGAGATGACTAGTGGTTGAGAGGCCTAGTGGTTGAGAGATGACTAGTGGCTGAGAGATGACTAGTGATTGAAAGAGGACTAGTGGTTGAGAGATGACAAATGATTGAGAGAGGACTAGTGATTGAGAGAGGACTAGTGATTGAGAGAGGCCTAATGGTTGAAAGAGGCCTAGTGGTTGAGAGATGACTAGTGGTTGAGAGAGGCCTAGTGGTTGAGAGAGGCGTAGTGATTGAGAGATGACTAGTGGTTGAGAGAGGACTAGTGGTTGAGAGAGGCCTAGTGGTTGAGAGATGACTAATGGTTGAGAGAGGACTAGTGGTTGAGAGAGGACTAGCGGTTGAGAGATGACTAGTGGTTGAGAGAGGACTAGTGATTGAGAGAGGACTAGTGGTTGAGAGAGGACTAGTGATTGAGAGAGGCCTAGTGGTTGAGAGAGGACTAGTGATTGAGAGAGGCCTAGTGATTGAGAGAGGCCTACTGGTTGAGAGAGGCCTAGTGGTTGAGAGAGGCCTAGTGGTTGAGAGAGGACTAGTGATTGAGAGAGGACTAGTGGTTGAGAGATGACTAGTGGTTGAGAGATGACTAATGATGGAGAGGTGACTAGTGATGGAGAGAGGCCTAGTGGTTGAGAGAGGACTAGTGATTGAGAGAGGCCTAGTGATTGAGAGAGGCCTAGTGATTGAGAGAGGCCTACTGGTTGAGAGAGGACTAGTGATTGAGAGAGGACTAGTCGTTGAGAGAGGCCTAGTGATTGAGAGAGGACTAGTGATTGAGAGAGGCCTAGTGGTTGAGAGAGGCCTAGTGGTTGAGAGAGGACTAGTGATTGAGAGAGGACTAGTGATTGAGAGAGGACTAGTGATTGAGAGAGGCCTAATGATTGAGGACTAGTGGTTGAGAGAGGCCTAGTGGTTGAGAGATGACTAATGGTTGAGAGAGGACTAGTGGTTGAGAGAGGCCTAGTGGTTGAGAGAGGCCTAGTGGTTGAGAGAGGACTAGTGGTTGAGAGAGGACTAGTGATTGAGAGAGGACTAGTGACTGAGAGAGGCCTAATGATTGAGAGAGGCGTAGTGGTAGAGAGACGACTAGTGGTTGAGAGATGACTAGTGATTGAGAGAGGACTAGTGGTTGAGAGAGGACTAGTGATTGAGAGAGGACTAGTGGTTGAGAGAGGACTAGTGGTTGAGAGAGGACTAGTGGTTGAGAGAGGACTAGTGGTTGAGAGAGGACTAGTGGTTGAGAGAGGACTAGTGGTTGAGAGTGGACTAGTGGTTGAGAGAGGACTAGTGGTTGAGAAAGGACTAGTGGTTGAGAGAGGACTAGTGGTTGAGAGATGACTAGTGGTTGAGAGAGGACTAGTGGTTGAGAGAGGCCTAATGGTTGAGAGAGGACTAGTGATTGAGAGAGGACTAGCGGTTGAGAGATGACTAGTGGTTGAGAGATGACTAGTGGTTGAGAGAGGACTAGTGGTTGAGAGTGGACTAGTGGTTGAGAGAGGACTAGTGGTTGAGAAAGGACTAGTGGTTGAGAGAGGACTAGTGGTTGAGAGATGACTAGTGGTTGAGAGAGGACTAGTGGTTGAGAAAGGACTAGTGGTTGAGAGAGGACTAGTGGTTGAGAGATGACTAGTGGTTGAGAGAGGACTAGTGGTTGAGAGAGGCCTAATGGTTGAGAGAGGACTAGTGATTGAGAGAGGACTAGCGGTTGAGAGATGACTAATGGTTGAGAGAGGACTAATGATTGAGAGAGGACTAATGATTGAGAGCGGCCTAGTGGTTGAGAGATGACTAGTGATTGAGAGAGGCCTAGTGGTTGAGAGAGGCCTAGTGGTTGAGAACGGACTAGTGGTTGAGAGATGACTAGTGGTTGAAAGAGGCCTAGTGGTTGAGAGAGGACTGGTGGTTGAGAGATGACTAGTGGTTGAGAGATGACTAATGATGGAGAGGTGACTAGTGATTGAGAGAGGACTAATGATTTATACATGTTATGTTGATAAAAAAGGGTGATAGTTTGGACCAGTCCTTTTGGCTGGTCACAACCGGATTCGACAGTTTAGAAAAGAAACCTGGCTACACGTAAAGCCAAACAATGGCAATATTTCAAATTCGTGAAGCTGATTATGAAGGTAAATGGTAAAAATGCAAAAAGGTTGAAATATTAAAGTGAATATGACACGTTTGGGTTTTTTATATCAAATCGAAGCTCTTGATTCGCTGATTTTTACCATTCCTAGCAATGTTGCACCAGACCTGCCAATATTTCATGATTACTCCTACAATCTTCAATATTGGAGGTAGCTAAAAGGTAGTTGTGGGATTGTCAACTCTCCAGCAAATCCACATGTCTCGACACCTTGCCAGAAATAATAGAGGGAGGTAGGTGGCTGTGGTCATAATGAGGTTATGATTATTGGCATTATGCCCAAGCAAGAGCATGTATTGTGCAACTTGATTGTGGTTGCTTTAGCCGAACACTATATGATACTATAGGTATTCTACAGTCTTTGCTTTAGCTATGCCACTTGGCAGCGAACACACTAGCAGTTTTGATGACAGTACCATAGCGCTATGGACAGTACAATTAAAAGCCACAAAAGCTTTCTGTCTCCTGTACTATGATCAAAGCCTATATAATTATATAGTAGTATTTGCTATGACCTTAGGACATGTGCTGACCAAGCACCCAGAAATAACAAGTATAAACAATGTGAGGTGACAATTTTTGACTTCAGAGTCGCTATACTCCCCCACAACAACCCACTGGATGCCATCTCAGAAAATTCATGACCCCTGGGGTCAACTAGACCAGCTGTCAGAGAGGTCAAAATTTGATGCATCATCGAGTACAAATATTGGTGTGATAGTGTGAGTTAGTAAATGAGAGAGCTGGCAGCTGCTAAGTTTGGAGAAGAAATCATTATAAGCAATATTCACATCACATATATAACTTTTGGTATGGCATTCCTATTTGATTCCGATTCATCTGATAATGAAAGTCAAAGAGTTTTTGAACCGACAATGGATGGGGAAGAAGAGGAAATAGGATTAGACATGCCATGCAATCACATTGTGCCATATAGCAACGATACAGAGGTAAGTCAGTATCTAGCAATGCTGTTTGCAATAATTCCTAGATCTCAGTTTATATCACAACTTACAGTCTGCCCACATTCACAGATATGATTCACGCAATTATGACACAATGCGTATTTTGCTCAGTAAACTAAATTGCAACTTATTATTTACGTAATTGTTGTTATTTTACAGCAAGACAGCAGACATAGCATCAGTGAAGAATCTGAGGATGCAGAAGAAAATGGTCATGAGGTTATTCATGAATGGTGCATTTGTGAGTGTTGTTCACAAATGGACACATTTCGAGAAAGAGTGTGCTGTTACGACTTAGACATCTGCGGGGAGAGAAAAATGAAGGCAGTGACTATTTACGGACTACAGACACACTTCGATTGCATCACTGAACACCCAGGATTTCGCTACAACTGTTTGGTCTGGGAAGTGCTGGACAATGCATGGCTTACGTACAGACAGCAATATGGCAACACAACATATGAGAATAACAACATACATAAGAGACGGAGACATGCCGCATATAGACAACTTGCTAGGCTTTTATACGGCATTGTTAGACAGCAAAATCGTTATATTTTGCCATCATGCGTTGTGCATAAAATTCGTGAATCATTCAATGACGGAGAAGAACAATACGTTGGGTTCGACGATGTGTTTGATTAAGTAAGTAAATAGGAAGCAATTTAATGTGAACAAATTGTTATTTGCATTATGACATGAAAATGTTATGCAATAGCTGAACATAATATGTTATATGCAGTTCGGCCGTGGCTTGGCGAATCGAGTTATGTGGGCTTGTTTTAGACCCATGGGATCCTCATCAAATTTTCTATACATAACAGACATTGGTGGAGGTACATTGTTCCCTTCCTCATCAGTTTTGAGGAATTTCATAGCTTCTGTCATTATATCATCAATATAATCTGTGAAATAAACAGATACAACATTGTAATTTGCTGCATTATTCACTTGTAATGGAATTAGAAGTCCAGGAATTCTTGCAAACTTGCGCACAACATACAGTTCCATTAAAATTTCATTTCTATGCTCAAACTCGTATGATTGTTAGATAATAATAGTATATTATTATGGCAGATAACTGATGAAATATGTGCCAATTACCTTGTGGTCTCTCCACTTTGACGCCTTGCTATCCATGTGTCCCAATTTGTGAAATCTGATGGCAGAAAGTGCTTATAGCACAGTGCTGACGATTTAAAAACTTTGATTTCTGGAAGATGTTGATAGATTAATGCATTCCACTTGTTTCGTATCTCTGGATCGACGGTAGAAAAACCAAACATTGCTTCTTCGCAATCACAAATTAGGCATTTTCTGTTTGGCATGTTGCTCCTTATCCTAAGCTTCCACATAGATATATGATGACTAAATAATCTGCCCCTTTTTATAGTTCCAAACCTTGTTTTCGTTTACTGGGCTCCTTGCGCTGATTATTTAATTGCTTGACCGCATTGTGTGGTCTAAGCTGACCCTGTGGTCAGCATGCTAACTCATTGTTTTGACAATATCCCTAAATCACATTTGGCATGCTTTGATCTTCCTCAGTGTTTTTACTGGTAAGGGCACAGTGCCAAAACACTGCTCAAGCCAATAAATGGAGGAGGCAAATCCAAAGATGAATGAAGTACTAACAACTGAGTTTTCGCACAAACTTGATAATACGTAAAAATGGAAATTTTCATCAAAATCAGTGAATCGAGAGCTTCAAAATGATATAAAGGTGTATTGAGCGTGGCATATTCACTTTAAGGTAAAAGCAATGTACTTTCTGGGTAATCTTAAGGTCTGTTTTTCACTCAGTAAAAAAGCAAAAGTTAGGTTTGCAGGAGATTTTCAGGAAAAAAACAGGTTTCTCTGTGCTTTCAGGGAGTTCCGGAGGCAAATAAAATTGTAATAAAATTCCAGGAGGGTCTTTGACAGATGCGACAGGTGGGTAATGATTGTGACATCCACAAGAAGAGCTAACTGTTAGAGTTGGCTGATACGATGTAATCAACAGTAACATACCTATTTCATAGCTGCTGTAATATTGATGAACCATGATGTGAGGTAGAACAAACACAAATGACTTCCGGTTAAAAAGCATGACGCTGTACGCAAAGTAGTTTGCAACAAAAACAAATAATTGGTAGGAGCTAAAGGATATGTGGTGTTCTGTAACAGAAAATGAGCAAATTTATACAAACACGCCAGAATTGTACGGTCACATCACACATTGTACTAGATGGATGCAGATAAAAGCAAAGGCTTTTAAAGCAGTTTCTAAAAGCTCTAACGATCTGCATTGATATCAACTTTGTTCATATCACCTGAATTTCAAATAAAGCTGATTTCGGTGTGATAATGATGATTTAGCGTATTAAATTTTTTGGGGTTTGAGACAGACAGTTTTCGTAGGTGTATTAAAAAAATAATACTGGCTTCGTTACAAATAATTCAGTCATGCACCTACCCACAAACTTGAGCTTTTTATCATTATATTGCAATAAAGTTTTACATTGGCTGCATTTTTGTTATAGAAAACACTCAATTTGACAGTTCTGCTGCTTCGAAAACCAATTCAAACATACAAATCCAAAGAGAAGGCAAGACATTGGCACATTTCAACTATTTGGTTATTGTGCCTCTCTGTTTAGGCTGGTTCATTCAATAATTGTTATTATTTTAAACAGGCATCAAAACTCATACCGAATCACTGACAAAAAATGATGAAATAGTCATCTTAAAAAAGAACAAAATAAATCGGGGAATGAATTTTATCACCGTCATCATGTAGACTGCTATTTGAAGCTGTATCCTGGATGGCACCCTCAGATGAACTGGTTGGCTGCGGAGAAGAGCTTTCAGACATGGTGATGTTGGAAGCATCGCCTCTTCAGTTAGAATGTCTGCAATATGCAATCTTTTGTTGGGGTCCGTACGGATTAGGCATAAGAAGTAGGTCCTTACATGCTTGCATGATACAATCTTTTTGTTAGTTTTTTGTTTTGAACAGCCGCTTGGAATACTTAATTTTTCATAGTTGAAGTTTGGTGCCAGCTGCTCCACCTCTTTTTTTACTATATTTCCAAAATGATTTAAACTCGTGTCAAGCGTAACTAGAATTGACCTGGAACCATACTTTACACCCACAACTGACCACAGAGGCGACCAGAGAATAAACTTTTGATTACAGAGTAAACATACTACTCAATAACCAATAAACCACACAAGAACATCGATAGTTACCATATATACATTCTTCTGTAGTGTTTTGTACTTACATACGGTTATTTGCCAGTTGTACTCGGCGTAAACTAACCATTTGCTTCAAGCATCCTTCTATTCTACTAAATAAAATTTTGGGATATGTTGCTATTATTAATACTTATGTACGGTACACGGTTAGTATATACTACCCATATATTATATGCAGCTAGTATATTCTACCTTAGTAGTACCATATAGAATAAGTATATACCCCCTTCCTTAGCACTATTATACAGTAAGTAAGTTCATACTACTTCAGTGTAACTATATACCACTAGTAGTAAAGAACACCTCATTGTTACTATTTACAGTTAACATATACTGCCTCAGTATTATATACAGTTAGTATATACCACCTTAGCAGTTCACACAGTCAGTTAGTACACTCAGGTAGTGTAGTACTTACAGCTAGTAAAACAAGTTAACTAGTAGACATGCTCAACAATACTTTTGCTTTAGCAGCTATTTATTCTTACAATGATAAGGAATGTTGAGATATCCATAAGCGGGTCAAGAAGATAAACTTATAGATGAATAGCAGACATCAGTGGAGTGAGAAAGTGAAGGGAGAAAATGGAAGGAGTGATGAGAGAAGAGAGGGGAGGAGTGCGATTGAGAGGGAGAGAGGGGGAGAGAGAGAGGTGATGAGAGAAAGAGGAAGGAGTGATGGGAGGAGAGCGGGAGGAGTAAGGGAACGAAGGAGGGAGGAGAGAGGAAAGAGGGAGGAGATAGGGGAGGAGAGGAGGGAGAGAGGGGAAGGAGAGAGGGGAGGAGTGAGGGAATGAGGGAGGAGAGAGGAAGGAAAAAGGGAAGGAGAGAGGGGAAGAGTGAGGGAATGAGGGAGGAGAGAGGGAGGAGAGAGGGGAGGAGTGAGGGAATGAGGGAGGAGAGAGGGAGGAGAGGAGGGAGGGAAGGAGAGAGGGGAGGAGAAAGGGAATGAGGGAGGGAGAGAGGGAATGAGGGAGGAGAGAGGGAGAAGAGGAGAGAGGGAAAGGAGAGGGGGAAGGAGAGAGGGAATGAGGGAGGAGAGAGCGAAGGAGAGATGGAATGAGGGAGGAGAGGGAATGAGAGAAGAGAGAGGGAGGAGAGAAGGGAGGAGAGGGGAAGGAGAGAGGGGAGGAGAGAGGGAATGAGGGAGGAGAGAGGGAGGAGAGAGGGAATGAGGGAATGAGGGAGGAGAGAGGGAGGAGAAGAGAGGGAGGAGAGAGGGGAGGAGAGAGGAAGGAGAGAGGGGAGGAGAAAGGCAATGAGGGAGGAGAGAGGGAGGAGAGAGGGAAGGAGAGGAGAGAGAAAGGAAGGAGAGGAGAGAGGAGAAGAGAGGGAGGAGAGAGGGGAGGAGAGAGGAAGGAGAGGAGAGAGGGGAGGAAAAAGGGAGGAGAGAGGGAGGAGAGAGGAGAGAGGGAGGAGAGAGGAAGGAGAGGAGAGAGGGAGGAGAGAGGAAGGAGAGAGGGGGAGAGAGGAAGGAGAGGAGAGAGGGAAGGAGAGGAGAGGAGAGAGGGGAGGAGAGAGGGAGGAGAGAGGAAGGAGAGGAGAGAGGGAAGGAGAGGAGGAGAGAGGGGAGGAGAGAAAAGAGGGAAGGAGAGAGGGAGGAGAGAGGGGAAGGAGAAAGGGAGGAGTGAGGGTCAATGTGAGAGCACAAAAATAAACAAAGGAAGCAGAAGGAAAGAGCATAGGTTGTATAAAGAGCAGGAATAGTTACTCTGGTTCAGTATTATCTTTTCACTAACACAAAACATACAGACAACATGTTATTAATCGCTCAACTGAACCAGCAAACTGTTGTTTGTATACCAACTCAGGTGTACCTTGAGACTCCATGGTAGTACAGACATTTAAAAACTGGTTTACTTATCAAGTCAATACACTATAACATCTTGCAGCTTTACATTGCCATCATTGTAGTCCATTATATTTAATTGCCTTAACAAATATGGTGATGGTAGTATAGCGTGACTGAGTGCGAGGTAGCAGATCAACTTCATGGTAAGACATGGCAATTGGTGATATATCTATCTTGGTTGGTCAGACAAATTACACTGTGTCCCACCAGCTCCAGATTCCTTTAATCAGTTATGATGCAGCGTTAACAGCTGCTGAACATCGTTTTTTTCCCACAATGGATTGCGTCACACTAACTATCATTTTCCCTTAAATTGCTCGGTTCTGTTTATGAATACGCAAACAACACTCTCTTGCACTTATAAATACTCCTTCAAATCAAACAGTGTAAAGTAACATATCATGTCTAGTGTGATTTAATGCCTGCTTGTATGATTTGAATGCTCTAAATTTTAGGCGTTACGATCTGTTTACGTAATTATGTTTTCATGGTTTTGTACCGTGCTGAAATGTTTTTTGTGAACTGTGAAACACTCCGGTAAGTGTGCGATAGACCAAGAGAAATGGAGGCAAACCTAATACTGGGAATGGAGAAGCTAAAATATAGAAGAGAAAATTACACAAGAGAAGAAGTGGGTGGCCACTAATTACTGGACACAATACTGCAAGCACAGGCTATTGCAATACTGCAACAACAGGCTATTACAATACTACAACCACAGGATATTTTTTGTTTACATTTATTACATTAATTATGGAGCACTACAAGTCTATGCTGCCGTGCTGTCATGTGCTGCCTTCTATCCTCACAGCGAGAAAGCCAATACAACAGCTTAAAGCTCACCCCTAATATGCCTTCACACACTAAGTTGGCCCTACAACAGAAAATATGTTCTTGAATGGTGTAGGAGTTGTCCTACTTATGAAAGAGAAGACAACTAATTGAAGAGAAGAATACTTATACACTAACTCATTCTGGGAGGTCCACCTTCACTCTGTGCATAGACAGCGTCTACATCCTTGCCAAGAATGAGAATAATAAAAGACAACAAGCAGAGGCCATTGACGGCCATGAATGCTGTGAACCAGTCCCAGCTGCCGGCAATATAGTGGATGGGAGAGCCGGCAGCTATGATTCCGACTACAATAACGGATGAGAAGTTTTTGCTTTGTAACGACCAATGATGAGACATTATAAGCACAACCAAGTTTGCACTTACTGTTTCCAGCTAGCCCAATAGCAGCTTGCGCAGCTCCTGTGATAACAATCGGTGCTTTTTCAATAGCCACAGTTCCAATGAGGCTTATGGCTCCGTCCATGCAGAAGCCCATAACAAACCCAAGTAAACTCATATACGACTAAAACCATAAAAAACCAAAGAAAAGGTTCAGAGGTTCAGAAAGGGTATCGAATAGCCTTTTGCTGCAGTAAGTAATATTTGTATGATTCACTATGACCTACACATACCTTTGTGCTGTCGTGGTTGATGCTAAATATGAAAAGGTTGAGAAAAAGAGTGGATCCAGCCACACAGAATTGAACTATAATGAGTCTAGGAGACCTGGCTGGGTCTCTACCACCCACACCGTATCGCACCATCAGGTCTGTCAGCGCCCCAACAGACAGACTTCCTATCAGTCCTCCAATCTCTAAGGCTGAAAGGTAACCAGCTGCGGGGTAGGCAGACAAGCCCTTCTCCTGTAGCAGGTACTGTTGACCCCAGTCTAGACAACTGGTCTTCACCATGAAGAGGAGCATGTAGACAGCACAGAGTAGAGCCATGAACTCGCTGCCGGCAAGGTCTGACCAATGTTCTCTGTGTTCAATCACTAGCGAGAGAAAGTAGGTTAGTCTGGACAGGGGCATTGGGTGTGCAGCAGTTATAGCTTGTAACTGTGATAGCTTATAGCGGGTATAGCTTATAGCTGTTATAGCAGTTATAGCTTGTAACTGTGATAGTTTATAGCAGTTATAGCTTATAGCGGGTATAGCTTATAGCTGTTATAGCAGTTATAGCTTGTAACTGTGATAGTTTATAGCAGTTATAGCATACAGTTGTTATAGCTTACAATAGACATGTGTATATCCTATAGTAAAAAATTTACCTTGAGAGAACTGATCCTCATAGCCGACGTCAGAGGGTCTGTCCCAGAGGCAGTAGTAGAGGAGAGCTGCAGTTATAATAGAGACTATCGCGGGTATCTGCAGCGCAAACCTCCAGCCATACCCATAGGCCAGGGCATTAGCAATCCCAGGCCCGATGGTTGATATCACATTAGAGGCTGATGAGAGAGCCGCATAGCACAGACCAAACTGTGGTGGAGGAAACCTGAAGAGTGGTACTAAGGCTAATACAGAGTAAACTATGGTAGTACTGAGGCTAATATTCTAGTAGAGTTTGGTAGTATTGCGGTACAAGTAAACTGTGGCAGTACTGTGACTGATATACTAATAAACTGTGGCAGTACTGTGACTGATTTACTAGTAAACTGTGGTAGTACTGTGACTGATATACTAGTAAACTGTGGTAGTACTGTGACTGATATACTAGCAAACTGTGGTAGTACTGTGACTGATATACTAGTAAACTGTGGTAGTACTGTCACTGATATACTAGCAAACTGTGGTAGTACTGTCACTGATATACTAGTAAACTGTGGTAGTACTGTGACTGATATACTAATAAACTGTGGTAGCATTGTGACTGATATACTAGTAAACTGTGGTGATACTGTGACCAATACACGGTAAACTCACCAGGTACGAACTATCTTGGAGACTGCTGGCCAACCCAGTCCTTGCATGAGCCCATTAGCAGCTGTGAGTATCGTAATGTTACCGCAATCCTCTTGGTCTGCGCAAAATCATATGTAACTAGTTATACATTACATGTAACTAGCTGTATAGTACATGTAACTAGCTGTATAGTACATGTAACTAACTGTATGGTACATGTAACTAGCTGTACATTACATATAACTAGTTGTACATTACATGTAACTAGCTGTACATTACATTTAACTAGCTGTACATTACATATAACTAGCTGTACATTACTTGAAACTAGCTGTATATTACGTGTAACTAGCTATGTATTACATGTAACTATTTATGTATTACATGTAATTAGCTATGTATTACATGTAACTAACAATATATTACATGTAACCAACGGTATATTACATGTAACCAACTGTATATTATATGTAATTAACTATAAATAACATGTAAATAGCTATATATTGCATGTAACAAGGTGTATATTACATGCGACTAACTATATGTTACATATAACCAACAGTATATTACACGTAACCAAATGTATATTACATGTAACCAGCTTTATACTACATGTAACCAGCAGTATATTGTACGTAATCACCAGTATATTACATGTAATCAACAGTATATTACATGTAACCAACAGTATATTACATGTAACCAACAATATATTACATGTAAGAAACAGTATATTACATGTAACCAACTGTATACTAACCTGAGAACGCTAGAGTAATGAAACCTGTAAAGAATAGACCCCCCATCATCATCACTTTAGGTGGATAGTGATCTGTGGCTATGCTGGCAAAGTACCTGCTGATTGTGTAGGTGAATGTTTGGGCTCCCATGATCATTCCTACATGAAATATTGTAGACAACTATATGTATGTTATGTAATAAAATATGTAACATATAAAGTAATGTACTAACCTGACACACTACATAGTATTATGTAATAGGTATGTGTGTAGATGCACTGCGTATTTATTGAGTAAAATATAAAAAATGCGCAGTGTATTTGTTATGTAATACCCAATTACTAGCACTATATGCATGTTATGCAATGTATTAGGTAATATATGACAAGTAAAATCAAAAGCTATCACATTAAACAAAAGAGATACCTATCTCATGGTTAGAGAGCTGCTCATCCATGACCACATAAGGAAGAGTGAATGTGAAAGCTTTTCTGTTATACAACATGAGTGCATAACCAAAGTAGCAGGCAATAAAGATGAACAGCTGGTAAGATGTGAACGATATTTGATGTTCTGCAACCGAAAAAAAAACATTTAATATTAAATTTTTTAAACATAGGCTCCTGTCGGCTGTGGCCATATCGATTGTGACCCTACTGAATGTGGCCATTTTGGTTTTGGTTGTATCTAAAAGCTGATAGGGACCAAATAACATCGTATCATCAATTGATAGTTAGGGAGAACAAGCCTTCAGGTATGCTATCAAAATCGAAGAGTTTCATGTATTTGTTTTCACTGAGCACAGCTTCTGCTGAATGACTTACCATCTTCTTCCTCATCTTTGGACTCGGATTGGTTGGCAGTACTTCCATCGCCCTCAGGGGACGACGTTGGGGCCTCTTCGGTGCCCTCTTCGTCAGACATCGTTATTGATTGTTATTAAAACACACCAAATGCGTTTCTATGGCAATAAGTGAGAACTCAGTTCCAGTCACTATTCGATATGAACTAGGTTTATGTTGTAAAAGTGGTAAAACCTAAATTCCCTGTTTTTTTCTCTTTTTAAAAAACATCCATCCATGGAATAATAATTCAAATTGTTATCATTTTTTAATATTATGTGAAGTGTTCAGAGAATGTGAGTTTGGAATTCTTTGAGCTTGCTTGAGTAAGACTGAAGGTGATCAACATATACTTGTTCAGTGACATAACCTTTACCCTTCATCTTTCATTTTACCTGAGCAACAAGTTTTCATGGCTGCCTTGCATACTTTATCAACGACTCCATGATTAACACAAGGAAAAATAATTTCAGTGATTTGTTATGATCGCAAAGCCATTTAAAAAAGCTAACACTAACCGTTCAGGAACTTACCTACCACAAATGAGCGAACAGATACCACAAACGAAGGCAGGGAATGATAAACATCTCAATCATATACAAATCTATATTTATGAGCGTTCATCAAGCTGTACAGTGCAGTATCATATAATCAACTAGTGTCCATGAAAACTCATCATTAAATGTATACATTATTAAAGCCATTACGGACTAGCACATGCAAAAAAATGCAAAGAAATGCGTGTGAAATATTTTAGGTATTCTGATGATATCAATGTTTGTACACTCGCACACTCTCCACAAGGAGGGAAAAACCGTTTTCGTCTCTTGTATGTGTAACACGCTCGCAGGATTGTAACTTGCCACCGTGATGGTGGGTGATGTGCGATCGAATACGCTTGAGACGATCATCAGCAAGTCCGCAGAGAGTGCATTTATACACTACGTTCTGGTCAATGGCTGGGTCGTAGTCACATGGCGCCAATGTAGCCAGTCGATTTTTTGCAGCATGTACTTCATGATTATGCTCTATCAGATCATGTTTCTCAAGACAAATGAAATCGCAGAGATCACAGCGTAGCACATCCGTTATTGTGCCGTTACACCACGGCAGTTTGGACGGCTGACTTGACTGACACGTTACTTTGTCCTCAGTATGTTCATTGGGTTTTGTGCTGACTTTGGAACACTTGCTCGGTTTATTTTTCTTACGTTTAGGTTGATCGGTGGGACCCACACTTTTGCGTTTCTTCTCCTGAGAAACTGTCATAGTAGAATTAGCATGATCAGCTTTGACAGAGGAAGAACTAGCCTTGGTGGCCGACTTGCTCTGCTGCAGTTCATTAGTGTCTGATGGCACTGGGTAAAATATCAAAGAATCTTCTAGGCTAACTGACTCTCGTTTGTGTTTCTTTGGGGCAGATGATTTGGAAGGCTTACACTGTTTAGAGGTGAGTGTGTTGATTTTAGCGGGAGATGCTGGCTTGTCTTGAGGTAGTTTTGGTTCTATAACAGATAAATGTTTGATAAAAGCAGATATCATTGAGGTTAGACAGATATTACATAACATATTGACAAGGAGCAGCAGGTGTCAGCACAGAACCCCTGAAGACAATTACAAGCAAACTTATTGTACACCCATTGACTAGACATATGTATTACGTTTGTTCCTTGTTTTATCAATTATATTATTATTATTAGTGTGCTGTTTTTATTCAAATGGGGTCTGCGCCCAGGAGTGTTGACAGGACCAAATGAATAAACTTGTGGAGTAGTTTCCTCAAAAACAAACAACCTGATCAAAATAATATTTAATAATAATAATTATGACATGTAGCCGTTTCCTGTAAGAAATATTAATGAGTAATACCTCATGTACATCTACCGATTAGCTCCCGATTTGCCCTCACCAATTGGGTGATTTTGCAACTTCTGTTTTCGGATAAGTCGCCAAACAATCGGCATGGCCTGCTTTGAGGCAATCGGCAGGTTTTGATATGAATCAAAAAACCGATAAAAAATTCGTGATTTGACCGATCATGTCACTGTTCGCGGTTTTAATGTTTCCAACAAAACTGTTTCTCAAGTGCAATTATTTATAAATGAAGAGCCATTTTTGAGCCTCCCGTTTTTGTTGTTTGAAAGCACTTTATGGCTAACTATGATATGAATACAGCGAGTTTGACCGGTATCGCGTGAGAATGGCAAATGGAGAAAAAAATAGGGGAAACATTTTGACGCCATCTCCAATCGGTAAGGACAAACCAGTAGCTATTTGGTAGATCTACATGTAGCATTATTAAGGACTTTTACACCTGTAAAATTATAATTTTTTCTATGAGAGTTTCTTAGGTGTCGGCATTTTGAGAATAAATAATTTAACTTTTGTTCAATTTGTCAAACTGGTACAGCTATTGACAAACATTACTGTTCAATGCAACAAACTGAAATTGGCTATTTAAATATTTAATATCGTTACCGTGGTCTGCTCACTGTTTTAGGACCAAAAACATTTTTAGAAAGATAATTAGTGAAATTTTCTGCACACTAAAAATATAATAACATATAATAATCAGCAGGTATTAAACTTGGAAATAAAATTCATCCCTTTGTTAGAAATTGTTGGTGTACAAAAATAATTATGAAATGTTATAGGCAAGCAACATCCTGCGTAAAACTGCCTGTTAATCACAAATGAAAGTATTTGTTGTTTCAATGGAGCGCTGACAACAAGCATACTCCAAAACAACACCTACTGTTCTGTGTTGTTGTATTATTGACATATAACAGGGTGTTTTCATAATTTGTCAATGATTCCAAATTGTACTTTCAAGAATACTTGTTGGGATTGGCATTAAAGAGTTATCTCCACAATGACCTGCTTGACACACTTGGAAAACAATTAGAAAATATTGAGTCGATGTTTCTTTTGATTCGTTAGCTAACAAGTCACCAGCACTTGCGTACCTTTAGAAAGGGTAAGCAAGTGCTTATGACTTTCATTTCATTTTGTTTGTGAAATGGATTATGTTTTTCTTTCGTGTTTGTAATTGTTACAAATTGTGAGCTGTCATTTTGGTACCAATTTTATTATTATTACATAACTTATTATGCTTATATAAAGTATATAACAAATATCCATTATTTTGTATTTATGCATGTTTACGTTGCCTCTAAGGATGATATTTGTATTTTAGCATTTTTTGCAATGTGGAAAAGAAATGCTGTTGAATGTATCACAAGTGAGATGTTGTAAACACACAAGTCATTACCTATAAGGGGTGATGTAATGGTTATAATTGCTATTGTGGTGTTGAATCACATTAACAGGTCAAAGATCTAAACCAACAGATGTTATTCCCACCATAAAGTTAGTAAAACAAAAAAACTAGGTAGTGCTGGAGGTATTTTATTAGTCGGATTGCGTGACCAATTACCACCCAAGTGGTTTATTTCACAGCCACTCGGGTCACCCCACATCACAACCTGCTATTGATTAGAAAAAAATTAGACAGTCATCGCAGGACTGTCACCAATACAAATATTACAGCCAACCAAACCAAACCAACCACCGCAACAGAATATAACGCTACAGGTGACCACCGAAGTTTACAAAACGCAATACAAGGGCTTTAACTATCTCTGCTCAAAAACACAATTGATCACTGCATAATTGCTGTATGACATAGATCGACATAATAAATGTCATTGTAGTAAAAGAGCCCTCTTTCACTCTAACAAAGAGTTGAATGCTATGTGGTTTTGAACAAATAACAAACAAACAAATCATGCCAAACAATTTATGCCATTTAGACAACATGTATAATTGTAATATTCAAACTGATCACTTTTGTTGACTGACTTTTGATGAGTAAAGGCTTCACACACCTTCATCAGATTGAACTTGTCGAAGACTTTTCACTATATGACATGTTGAATAATTTTACTGTATATAAACTGTCTTCTTTTAAAATCGATAACCAAAGATGTCACTATTTATTAATAATAATCAAAAGCACTACAGTAAAAATTTCTGTGGAGCAAACACATTTTTCTAGTCATCGTTTGTTAGAAACAAAACGTAATTTGTACCGCCCATTAAGATAGCTTGATTAAAAAATAATAATAACTGAATCGTATTGTCAAATTATATAAAAAGTAGGAATTATCACATGCAGTTTGTAATGAGAACAAATCAAAACTGCTCTATAATTTCAAATATTGGCTTGGAAATGTATGGGTATGTGCTGCTACGTCCGAAGATCAGTAATTTGATTTTAAAAAGTTTCTTTAAAAACAATGAATCCATAAACCAGTTAGGTGAAACGACCAATACAGTTGGTTCACTTGATGAACAATAGATATTTAAAGCAAACATGTAAAGTACATGACAGGTTACAGGGAAAGATGCTTTATAGCGCAGGGTGAAGGATGCAAGCTAGTGAGCTTAAAATAAGTAAATGATTCAGATTAACATATTTATGCCCTGGTCACACGAGACCGAATTTCTGACGAAACTATAACGAAACTATTTTTTTCAGGCCCAGCGAATTCGTTGCTCAGCAAACTGAGCGAATAATTCAGTTTCGTCGTGATCAAGCAATGCTAGGTTTGGGAAAATCTTCGGTTGCGATGCTTGCATGTGATTGGACCATTCGACCAGATAAGCTCATTAATAGGTTTATTTTCTATGTTCTGTTATTGGCTGGTCTCCGATGTCAGGGTCATTCACAACGAACGCATGGTTTCCATAGTAGTAGCACATTTGTTTTTGAATAAATAATTATTTATTATATTATATTCATGAGTTTTAAATAAATGAAAGATAGTAATAATAATAAAATATAATCAAACAATTGGAATAGTACTGGCTGGTCAAACTGAGCTATTTATTAAAATAATCTATTCCAAACATCAAAAATAATAATAATTCTTCCATGCTTTCACATCACGCAGTAAAGTATGACTAGGCCCGCGCACAAAACACAATCCTCTGTCATTGGATGAAACTAGTGATCGCTAGGCGTAACGAACTAATTATAGTTCTCGTGTGACCAGTACAACGAAACTATTATAGTCGCACCTCGGCGATTTTCTAAAATAGTTTCGTTATAGTTTCGTTTATCAGTCTCGTGTGACCAGGGCTTTAGAATTGACTTGTGAAAAAAAGCAATTGTGAGTTTTGGCATTGTTTGCATTTGTTATGATCAACAACCACAAAAAGTATGATATGTGAATTATAAATCATTTGACTTGGAAAAGCAACACAGAACTGAAATAAACAATAATTTTAAGAAACAATAGAGAAATAAATAATAACTAAATTCAAAAGTAATTTTCAATACTTAGGTATTGATTACTGAGCACTCGATGATAAAAAAGAAGGCACTTCAGCAAGTGAGTTGTGCGATCAGCAACATTCAACCACTGCCAAGGTCAAAGGTCATAGACAACAACATTTTTGCTATCAGCTATCTGTCTACAGCCATTGAGAAATCACCAAGCTACTGACTGACAGGTGTCTCAGCAGGTTAAGCTTATTCACCATGCGTGACCCATAGAATAATCTCCCCACTAGAACACTAACCGTGAAGCAAATAGAACATGAGTGGCCAGTGTTAGTGGGTAAGCAGGTTTTATATATAGTTTATGTAGTACAAGGTGCGTTTATGTATAAAATGGCGTCGCAGAGCATGCGCACTTTAGCGATTAATACTTTTTAAACCACCTCAGTGGCTCTAAATCCCCCCCCCCCCCCGCCGATGCTGCCATTGGTTAGCGTCCTAGGAGAGAGATAATTCTTTGACCTGACCCACGCTAACCCACAGTAGTTGTATAATCATCGCAGCGACAATCACAGAATTATTTTCTCTTCTAGAAGCCAACAGAAGACAAATGTAACCTGAGGGGCTGGTGACAGAGGATAAACACTCCTTGTACAGTGTACAGTGTGTGACGTTAAGTATGCTCCTCTGTTACAATCAGTTTTATAAATTAAACAAAAAAACGCTAATCAAAACACAAACTAGTACACCATTACAAGATCATCAAATGCTATCAATGGTTAGTGTTCTAGAAGGGGATACATCTATGGTCACAATCACAAGACAGTAGAGATAATTCAATAGTCCCCCTTTACCGAAGTAGTAACAGAGGGGCAGCCAAACAACCAGTCTCAATTGCCCATCACTGGGCAGGTGTTAGCTGATCACAGATGAGCAATCAGCTTCCGTAGCTGGATTTTGATGGTACACGGGCGAAGGCGAAGAATAGAATAGGTACACAGAATAGAACCACATGCAAAGGCCATTGGAATACAACTTTTTATTTCAGTTATAATCTTACTGAAATAATCGGTTCGTAAAATTCAGTTTTTCACTGAATCGCCTATTTTAACTATAAGGAGGGTAAATAAAAGGATAAACTTTAAACGCTAGATGTCTTACTTACATATCTGCTCTAAACCTGGACTGACTGAAGATGTGCAGTGACAAACTCTCTAACGCAATACTTTATAACCAGAATGGTTTACAAAACACAAAAAACTATCTTATTAAACAACAAAATGAAATAAGTAATTTATATCATAATTATTATAATAATCGATATATTAAATTCTCGAACCGTTTATTTCATTCCATTTATAGCATTAATTTATTTATATAACATCTGAAAGCATTATTTATCTTTCGAATAAGAACTTGGTAGGAGTTATCTCCCAAAACCTGATGTGACCGGAACAATCATTTATATGATTTTCTCGCTTTTAACATAGCCTATATCGCAATATCCGCTGGTGATCATAATTCTAACAACTTTCAGTAGCAGAAAATAATAATAATAACATAACGTTTTAATTTACAATACAAATTTTGTCCAAATACGTTAACCTACTAAACCTTGAGTTGAAATCAAAATTATCAGACAAAGGTGTAAAAAAGCTGGGTGAAAGCATGAGTAGGTAGAAAAATAAATGATGATATTATTTCCTAATAACTGCAACAACTTTCAACAACTGCAGAACAGTAAACAACAACAGCAGTAGCAGTGTAAGTTTACATCAGCAATGAATAGTATTATCAATAAATAATAATTAGTAAATTGTTGGTAATAATAAGTAATTATAATAATAATAATTAATAAACAATACTTCTTACTACTACGCAGTGCTGAAACTACGACCAACAGTTATGTATCATACTGTGATACCTACTTCATTACAAAAAATAACACGCAAACCAAACCCGCCCCCCCCCCCCACCAAATCCAGAAGTGGGTACGATTTGCGTGTTAGCTTTTTGTATTGAGCTAGGTATCGTAGTAATATAATCATTGCTACTACTGCAGCATTGGCAAACCCGACTACGCTTTGCAAGTTTTAACCTCAAACCAAAACACATTATTTGCACAATAAAATTAACCTAAAAAGTCCTAAATCATCAACTTCATTTCTTAATATTTTGTCACAAGCCGCATGAAGTCTTTTTCTGTTGTCCGAAACTTTATTTTTCCAAATAACTTGTGAATGTGTCAAAAAAAATAAATAATTAAGCTAGTTGCAATTTCTAATGATAACTTATAAGATCGACTAAAGCATTTCCGGGCCCATAAATAATGACATTTCATTAATAACTTATATGGCAGACATTCATCAATAAATTTAGTGTAAAATCAATCAATGCCAGCCAATATGCGTACTAAATATTTACATTAAATAATAATTTAGCAATAAGAGTTGTGGTCTCATGACCAAAAGTAAATGATACAAAAAATATATGTAAATGTACATGAAAAACAAACGAAGGTAAATTAATCAGACTCATCAATATACTCAAAAATAGGTCCGGTACATGAAATCTTTGTATTATTATAGATAGACCATAGTTTGGCCCATTTCTATAGAATGTCTGAATAAGCAACTCTGTGAGGAGATGAAAATTACATGTTAGGAATGGAGACTCCACTGATTTTAAGTGCTAACCAGGGTGCGCTAATTTGATGATACCGGAAGTTTACTTGCCATTTACTATAATACCACTAAGACTTTCAAAAATCCAACAACTTTATCTCTTTTATTTGTTTTAGAGTTCTCCTTTCACTGATATATTGTGATGGCATGAGCTTCAGTGTCTCTTATAGCTCACTAAGTACTTTTGGCACAATAAACAATGATAACTAACTCAAATAATTATTTTCTTACGAACACTAACAATACTACAATAGATCCCTATATAAGATATAGATTGAACTCGTAAGAGTTATCTCCCATTTATTTTATTTGACTTTATTAATTATTTATTTATTGTGTGCTGTAATCAGGGATCAACACTTTTCATTTCATTTCAAATTTGAATAAATTTCATTCAAGCGCAAGAAGATAATGGATTTATTTTAATTAATAATTATTATTATGATCATTTATAATAATAAAATCAACGAAATGATTCATCAATGGGGTCCCGGCAGTTTTTTGTGCGGAGCTAGTATTAAAGAAACTGGAAGCCTGCTTTCCACCAACAATACTATTAAAACGAAAGTCGTTTCATTTTAACAATTACTAAAGAAACAATTTTTCATTCACAGCGGCTGATAAGTTTGGGGTATATAATACTGACAATGCGCCAACAATATAAATTGTAGCACTACAGCGCCACTGTGAAAACAAACCACAGTAATCGTTCAAGTCACGCTTTCGTTAGTTTACGTTGGTAAGCTCAATGAAACCCAAAATGCGAAACTATGGTTCTACCCGTGAGCATAAAAAAGGTTTTTCAACTGAATAAACCTAAGTTTTTTTTCAAAAAAGAACTTCTAAAGGCTTTATTGATTGTTTGAGCGTTCGTAACAACATCATTTTTGTCATACTATTTGCTCAAACTTCCTCACATCAGAATAATAGTCAAGCAAGTCTTGATTTCTAATGACAAGTTCAACGATCGACCAAGCTACTTCCAGTTGCATCACTGAAGTGAAACTACTGTGCCGGAATCCCATTGCCCTAAAAGTTGAAAAATAAAGCTTAAGCAAACAATTGCCATTTATTAGTCACAGAGCACACCACATGATTGGTACACTTGGTGATGGCCATAAGGGTTGGTTATTAATATTGCAAGTTGGTTACTAGAGTTATTAAATTCGCAACAAACGATTCATGAGCAGTAAATGGGGATGAATTTATAATACCGACGATGCACCGCGTAGATCAACCAACACAGTATATCGCCACTGTAGGGGTAAGCTGCAAAGGCGCACTGTAATTTATTTACGTTGGCAAACTTGGTTAAGCCCGAAATATGGTACTACGGCTCAACCGTGTCTTATCTATGAGCATCATTATTCAAATATTTTTTTTCAGGTGAATAATGCAAAATAATTTTTTACAATTGATCCGTCAAGTTTCCGCAATCACATCATTATTGTCGTCAGCTGCTTAAAATGTCTCAATTAAGATCAAAGTCAAGCAAGTCGTAAATTTTAATGATAAAATATATTAGCAATCGAACTGCTCCTGGTTGCATCTACAAAGAGAAACTACAGGCCGGATCCCATTGAATGGTGATGAAGCCGCTGCAAGTGACTCAGTCATTCCCAAGAAGGCTCAGAAACAGCCAGCAGTGAAGTAGTGTGGACAAAATGCATGACCAACAGTTCCGCATGTTCATATACAAGCCATATTACAGTAGCTCTATGGCTAAGTTCCTACTTCACTTGCAGCATCATGCTAACTGTGAGTCATCACTTTATTGTATATCTCCAAACGCTCTACCGCCATTTCAATCCAAACCTATCAGAGTATTAGTGCCATTTATAATAGGTTCCGCTCACTAATAATAATAAATTTTTAGTACAATTTAATCAGTGTAAGCTGGAACAGCCCATTTCATCAGAGAGCTCATTGATGTTCACAACAAAATGAACTATTAGTAGGGTGAGCCGCTTTTGAAGTGTATGAATGTATTATTACGTCATGTCATGTATAAATCAAACACTTTGCCATTACACAACAATGTATAGTACAATGTGCATAGTGAAAAATGAAAATGGCAAGGAGGAAGTACTGGGATGTTACTCATTACAGCTAATCGTAGCAGGTAATTAGTCAGTAGAAAAGGAACTGATTCAGCAGAGAGATTCAGGGACCTAGAGATTGAGTGTTTGGATAGAAAATGGGTGTACATATGAGGAGAATAAGGTAGCAACTGCAACAGAGAGCTGATGCCAGGGAGCAAACGCAATTCCTAGTCAATAATAAATTTAAAACTATTTTTTTATCATCATCAATAATAATATTATTATTAATTATTATTGTTGTTTAATACACTACTTCACTCATCATCAATTTCATAACAAATGCACGTGATCAGATTCAATAGCGTTTATTACAATTACATCATCCATGAGCCAAATAAAAAAAAATAATAAAAAGGTGATACTATTGAAATAATAGTAGTCATCATAGGAGGCAGACACTTTCCCAACAGGTTTGCCGATGGTGGTGTGGTAATAATAGTATTATTACTACTTACTTATTACTACTAGCTAGCAAGTGTGTAACTGTTTCTTACCTGTGTCAGGTGCAAGGAGAAACCTCTCCAGTAGCACATAGCAGTACTCATAACAACAACCATAAAGCATTGTTGCAACCAGCTGCACTCACCACGCTACTAATACTACTTCCTATCTGAGTGAGATTACTACCAACTTGCCAGGTGTGACAAAAGCCCGCACACAGGACCGCGCTCAAAATGAAACTGAGATTAGTCATTAGTTAGATAACCTATGCAGAGCAGCCGACCTATTGGCAGTCAACCAATGACATTGGCAGGAATACCTACTGGAGGAAATACAGATTTAGAGATGACCAATATTACTTGAGGAAGCCATAAATACTAATATGTGATCTATAGTAGTTGTTACACCCCAAATTTTTGTGAACAACCATTGCATTAAACTTTTTTCAACATGGAACAAATTGGGCACTGCAGATGGTCCTGGACAGTATTCATGTATGAACCAGCGCATGCAAACTAAAATTGGGCTTGGAAGTAGGGAGCACCAAGTTTTGTTGTCATTAAAATTAAAAATGGCTGGTTTTTGTTGTGGCGAGAGGAAAATCGGGAAAGGGGTGGTTAGCAAGCTCATGAAACAAAGAAAGATAAATTCTAAATGAAAACATTTTTTTTCAAGTAAATGGTAGAAATATCTGCATAAAAAAGAGAGGTCGAAGTGCAATTTTGATGACAGAAACAGCCATTGGATTTCATGGACCTTATCTCTAGTTTAGTATTCTAACCGCATTGATTACTATCAGATAAAACAAATAACTTGGAATGCAACAGAAATGTAGCGATAAGTTTATCTTTCTTTCAGTACCGCCTATCATTGAATTATTTTCCCCACAGTGCTCTATTTGTCATTTCTCAAACAAATTCAAATATATATCAAACCCTTTGATCAATAACAAAGATAAATAAATGTAAAACCGCATGTACATTAGCGATTACTAAACGATTTCCTTAGCGATTGCGTGATTATGCAACTTCTGTTTCTTGCAAAATCGCTAAGCAATCTCTAGCACGACCGCTATATGTACATGAAGTTTAAGGCCTCTCCACACACAGCGCTTTACGGCCACAAATTTGGGACTGTAAGAGAAGTTTTCCTACTGTAGTCCATTGTCGGACTCCACACTCAATTTCACTAGATTTCCATGCGTCAAAGTTTTGAAGGAGTTTTGAACAACGAATTGTTGAAAACTTCGAAGTATTGATTTGTCGAACTTCCATTATACGAATTTTTGAAAGAATTATGCAGAGTTGTCCACACCAAGGAAAGGATAACTACGCAATGAAAGTATGAGTGATTTGGCGGCTTTAACATCATGGTATTGTTGCGGCGAGAGATGAGCAGTTTCTATTGAAACGATAACATAATTGTGAGATAAATATTGTTTTTGCAGGTGTGTGTTGTCACCAAAATGTTCACATTTCAAATCTTGTGGTCTAAAATTACTTACTAACACAGATGATGATTGTTTTATAACTTATCAACCGGTGTATGTATGACTTTTCAATGCCAACTGAACCTTTTAATAAATAAGTAGTCGTTAGTAGTTGTCAAACTACTCTGATATAAATAATAATAATTATTATTTATTTATCATTATTACAATGCCATTGATTATTACTTTTTTATTATTTATTAACATGATGCTGAGGACCTTATATTTTCTCAATATTATTTTCATGGAGGAAGAACATTCAGATTAAACATAAATAATAATTTATTTCTGGTGATTCTCAGTAATGTTGTTAATCGAATAGTTTATTATCATGAAAACTACGAAGTTTTCAACTTCCATTATCCTATCGTCAAAAGTTCGCAGTTTTGTATGATCGAACAGTTGAAAAATTCCACCATCAAGGTCGGAGCTGTGAAAAGTTCAGAGTTTTGAAAACTTCGAACTTTTTATGGACTTCCATCCTTGGAAGATTTGAAAAATCCAAAAATCATTCAGAACTTCGACGCATGGAAATCTAGTGATTGATTAAACATGACTGCTCATAAAAGATTTATGTGAACCCATGGGCTGTCACAGCTGAGAAAATAACAAAAATGAAAAGTGGATACGAGCGATGTGCGTTTACCAATTATCTTCAGTGAATAATTACAAATCATGAGATTGGCGACGAAAATCAAACATGCTCAATTCTAGACGATCGCGGCAAACGGAAGAAAATTGGTTGATCAACGGTGATCAACGTGACAAAATCGTTGTGTGTGGAGAGGCACTTGAAATCAACAGCAAAGGGTCACAATGCAATTTTGAATGCAAGTAAAGCAAGGATTTGACAGCATTCAACAGTATGCAGGGTGGGAGCATTAACAATAGGTTTTTTTGTATCTTGTTAAAATTGGCACGAGAAAGCATTTGAACAATCGTTTCTGGCATAATTACGTAAGAAAGTTTTAAAAAAAAATCAGCTTATTTAATATAGAGTTGTTTTTTTGTTTGTAGTGTCGCAAAGAATGATACAAATAATTGTGACACGCGTCCGAGTAAGAGCTATTGTTATCTATGGAAAAAAGCCAACAACGTACAATCGTTATAACAATAATTACAAGCTACTATTTATCTAAGTTTTATAATAATAACATTTATCAAAATTCGGCTACAAAAACTGAATGACCATTTTTTTTATTAAGAAAATTATAAAATAAATAATTAAAACAATAACATATAACTTGTAATATTATTAATCATATCATTTAAATGATAATACTAATAATAATAGTCATCATGCCTTTTCACGCTATAATATATGGTAAAGGTGTCCAAAGATGATTTAGTATTTTTGTATTTCCATGAGATAAAATAGAAGGAATAGGTTTGTTATATAAAAGCAGACACGACAGGGATGCAAGCTGGCACCAATACACGTAAGGGTTCAACAAGGAAATACCAAATAGTGTTAAGGCAGGTAATCAGTGAGTATGATTCTTTGACCAGTTAAAACATGTCAGCTCTAGTGCACTTAACTTCTTGTATCACCAAACTATTGTCTTGCTTTGATTCATGTAGGAAACAAACGCAAGACCATTCCCATTTAAAATGACAATCACTAGATTTCCATCTGTCAGTTTAGATTTTTCAAATTTTCGAAGGATGGAAGTCCATGAAAAGTTTGAACTTTTCATTGCGTCAATCTTGAGGGTGGAATTTTCAACTCTTCAAAGATTCAAAACTACGAACCTTTGATGGTAGGATCATGGAAGTTTTTGTGACAAACTAACTATTAACATTAGAGAGAATCGTCAGAAATAAATCATTACTTATGTTAAACTTGAACGCCCTTTCTTCATGGAAATAATATTGAAAAAATATAAAGTACTCACCATCATGTTAACAAATAAAAAAAATCAATGGTGCTGTAATAATAATAATAATAATAATAATAATAATTATTATTATTTATTATTTATATTAAAGTTTGACAAGTAACTACTCACTTATAAGGTTCAGTTTGCTGTGAAAAGCCATGCATTCACCGGTTGACAAGTCGTAAAAAAACTCATCCCCAGTGTTAGTAACTAATTTTAGACCACGCGGTTTGGAATGCGAACAATTTGGTGACAACAAGCACCTGTGAAAACAATATTTTGCTCATATTATTTTTTTGACAGAAAAGACTTATTACTCGCTGCAAGAATACCATGACGTAGTAAGCCACCAAATCACTGATACGCTCTTTACGTAGTTATCCTCCCTTCGGTGTAGACAACTCTGCGTAATTGTTTTTCAAAAGTTTGTGTAATGGAAGTGTGGCTAAACCAAACATGGAAGTTTTCTACAATCTGTTGTTCGAAACTCCTTCAAAACTTTAACGGATGGAAATCTAGTGAATGAGCCTATTCTACGAGCAGGCAAGAAAGGAACCATTTATCACATGTGTTTATGGCTGAGGAGTTACTACATTGGTCCACTTGTCCAAGCCAAGTTTCAGCTGTACCATAAAACTTTCACGCCCTGTTGTCTAGACAATATTTCAACCTTGACCTAGCAGCACACTAACCAAAGCCTTTTGCAACGTCAACACAAAAAACACGTCAACACATAAAACAGATAATATAAAAAAAATAAGAACAATTATGTTACTTTTATCGTTCGGTTGGCAAGAGCAGATATCAAGAAACTGCTAATAGGCATTTCTATAACTTGGTACAGTGTAACTTCAGCTCAATATGTCATAATCGTTCTGTGAGTACAGCTTTGCAAACTGGCGGGTCCTTCCATGGTAAGAGAAGGGTCGGCCCATGACTGCTATATCGATGTTTACCAAAGATTGCGAAAATTCTAGCATTCCTCTTAGGATCGACAATGATTGAAAAGTTGTTCTCCAATAGCCGTGAAAAATCGACAAGACACCAAAGATCGGTAAAATTTGCGCCATGGAGAAAGGCTCAATATTTACTTTGACATCAATAAAGCTAGCTGTCAGGGAATACACTGTATAAGTATTTTACCAAAAATAAAAATGAGGTTTTGCTCAACAACAATTACATACAATATTATGTGCTGCAATAGTTATAATAGTACCGAGTGCGGCTCCCCTTGTGAGCCCTGATTGTAATATAAACGGAAGTAGTGTAATGAATGCAATGCAGCAGCTGTCCATTTACAGCAAAAACTCTCACCAGAAACACGAAATAAGTGCAAAGACAAAAAACACAAAATGTTGCTCTAGAAACAGCTGTTATCAGCCATATTTCGCAATAAAGAGCAGAAATTACAAAACCACAAAACAAAAGGCACAGTTTGTAGGTCGTCGAAGGGAGCAATAAGATTTTTGATGGCTTTGACTGACGTAATATACACTTGAAATGCTTCAATGATAAATAACATTGAATAGCATAGCATATGACGTTAGAGGCTTTTTTTTAAAACCTTGCAAATTTTTAGCCACAAAAATATCTTTTGAAACAAAACTTTGCTTTCCCAAAAAGAGATTTGTTAATAATAATAATTTAAACTAATGGTAACTAGTATTACTAAAAGATATACTTGGGCCAGTTAGTTTTGATAATAATAAATGACAGTTACCGACTACTAAAAACCTGGAATAAGAACACTAACCTAACTTGAAAATTCACAAATACTGATCGCTACGCAAAAAGACTTGACCGTTAGACAGCTTTAAAAAATAATTATTCTAATAATTGTCTCTTATAAATGAAGTTTGTAATAATAATCAACAACTCACGATCACGGCACACACCGTTGATGGCTCCTAGGGAAATGAGTGCAGAATTAAAATAATGTAAAACTTGAAATGCCAAGTTGTCGGAGGTTTAGAAATATTTAAAGGCCTAAATAATGCTACAGAATCGATTGCACTCCAATAATCCCATAATCCAGTTGGTAGCTTGGTTAAGCAGACAACAATGGCCGACAAACAACTTACCTTTGTGCTTTCGTTTGTGTTTCTTTTTGAGCTTTTTGTCTTTTTTTGATTTACTGCTCGAATCATCTGCAAGAAAAAAAGATTGCTGATAAAGTAGAAACATCAAAATGAGGCAGTAATGAGATATAAAAACAAGCGTGTAGTGGTAGTATACAATCAATGCAATGCGTTATTGTACAGCACAAGGATTGCTTACATTCAGCACAACACAAACAGATTATTGCTAGCCTAGTTGGGTCAATAGTAGCATTTTAAACTATTCCTCTGTTTGTATATATTTATTTATAGTACCTGATTTTGTGTGGCCACAACTCCGACTGGATGAAGACTTTCTGTGCTTAGATTTTGATACACGAGTTTTGTCTTCTCCAGGTTCAGTTTTTTTATTAAGCGCACCTGCATTGCACAAACAGTACAATATATAAGTATACAATACAATATATAAGTATACAATACAATATATAAGTATACAATACAATATATAAGTATACAATACAATATATAAGTATACAATACAATATATAAGTATACAGTACAATATATAAGTATACAATATATAAGTATACAATACAATATATAAGTATACAGTACAATATATAAGTATACAATACAATATATAAGTATACAGTACAATATATAAGTATACAGTACAATATATAAGTATACAATACAATATTTAAGTATACAGTACAATATATAAGTATACAATACAATATATAAGTATACAATATATAAGTATACAATACAATATATAAGTATACAATACAATATATAAGTATACAATACAATATATAAGTATACAATACAATATATAAGTATACAATACAATATATAAGTATACAGTACAATATATAAGTATACAGTACAATATATAAGTATACAGTACAATATATAAGTATACAATACAATATATAAGTATACAGTACAATATATAAGTATACAATACAATATATAAGTATACAATATATAAGTATACAGTACAATATATAAGTATACAATATATAAGTATACAGTACAATATATAAGTATACAGTACAATATATAAGTATACAGTACAATATATAAGTATACAATATATAAGTATACAGTACAATATATAAGTATACAGTACAATATATAAGTATACAGTACAATATATAAGTATACAGTACAATATATAAGTATACAATACAATATATAAGTATACAGTACAATATATAAGTATACAGTACAATATATAAGTATACAATATATAAGTATACAGTACAATATATAAGTATACAATACAATATATAAGTATACAGTACAATATATAAGTATACAGTACAATATATAAGTATACAGTACAATATATAAGTATACAGTACAATATATAAGTATACAGTACAATACATAAGTATACAGTACAATATATATGTATACAATACAATATATAAGTATACAATACAATATATAAGTATACAATACAATATATAAGTATACAATACAACATATAAGTATACAGTACAATATATAAGTATACAGTACAATATATAAGTATACAGTACAATATATAAGTATACAATACAATATATAAGTATACAGTACAATATATAAGTATACAGTACAATATATAAGTATACAGTACAATATATAAGTATACAGTACAATATATAAGTATACAATACAATATATAAGTATACAGTACAATACATAAGTATACAATACAATATATAAGTATACAATACAATATATAAGTATACAATACAATATACAAGTATACAATACAATATATAAGTATACAGTACAATATATAAGTATACAATACAATATATAAGTATACAATACAATATATAAGTATACAATACAATATACAAGTATACAATACAATATATAAGTATACAGTACAATATATAAGTATACAGTACAATATATAAGTATACAATACAATATATAAGTATACAATACAATATATAAGTATACAATATATAAGTATACAATATATAAGTATACAATATATAAGTATACAGTACAATATATAAGTATACAGTACAATATATAAGTATACAGTACAATATATAAGTATACAGTACAATATATAAGTATACAATACAATATATAAGTATACAATATATAAGTATACAGTACAATATATAAGTATACAATATATAAGTATACAATACAATATATAAGTATACAGTACAATATATAAGTATACAATATATAAGTATACAATATATAAGTATACAATATATAAGTATACAGTACAATATATAAGTATACAATACAATATATATAGGTATACAGTACAATATATAAGTATACAGTACAATATATAAGTATACAATATATAAGTATACAATACAATATATAAGTATACAATATATAAGTACACAATACAATATATAAGTATACAATACGATATATAAGTATACAATACAATATATAAGTATACAATACAATATATAAGTATACAATACAATATATAAGTATACAGTACAATATATAAGTATACAGTATAATGTATAAGATATACAGTACAATATACAAGCGTATAACATACAAGTGTAACGTATAACATATAGGTAGAAAATAGAGCGGATGAGAGAGCAGTACGATGAACTGAACTTTCCAGACATCATTTAAATATGCATTGATTCGTATCGCAGCTCAAACAAAAATTAAAAATAAAACGTTGTCGTGAGATGAACATTGACGCTGTGAGATCGATGTACAAACAAACGCATAGGCACAAGCCAATGACAGTCAACAATCGCATAGGCACAGGCCGATGACAGTCAACAAACTTGTCACTACTCTTATTAGCTCACCTTTTTGTACAGCGAGCTGCAGTCTACTCTTCAGAGAACGGAATGAGCCCTCAACACATTTATTGCTTACTCCTGCATAATAATATCACATCGTATTATATACATGTACACAGACCTAAACATAGCACTAAGATACCATAGAGTTACCAGTACAACATAGATATACACATAGATAAAGCGGGCACAGCTGCAGTCTAGAGTTGCTACCAACTCACCCGACTTCAAAGGAGGTTCGTTAGTCAAACAAGAAGCCAGGCCATCTTTTCCTTCATCTACAAAAGTAAACAGCCCCAGTAGAGCTACTCACCATAGAAATCACTGCACGCACACATGTCACCCCCGCCCCTCAGACTATAGCAGTTCCGTATCTTATCTTGGTGCAGCCAATGCAAATAAATGTCTATGCACGCGCACCGAGCGTTCTTTTCCAACGCAGCGAAAGCTTTCATTACCAGCCATTGCCAAACAATTCCGATCAGTAGAAATAAAACCAAACATCCCGTGTTGCTCGTTGAAACAGAACATATTTCATTTTAAAAACTGGACAATGTCTAAACTTTTACCGATTTTTACATTAAATGCACAGCTATTGCTACTGCTTACAGTCACTTGGACCGGCTATTGGTACAGCTTACAGTCACTTGGACCAGCTATTGGTACTGCTTACAGTCACTTGGACCGGCTATTGGTACTGTTTACAGTCACTTGAACCGGCTATTGGTATGCTTACAGTCACTTGGACCGGCTATTGGTACTGCTTACAGTCACTTGAACTGGCTATTGGTACTGCTTATAGTCACTTGGACCGACTATTGGTACTGCTTATAGTCACTTGGACCGGCTATTGGTACTGCTTATAGTCACTTGGACTAGCAATTGGTACTGCTTACAGTCACTTGGACCGGCTGAGAGCAAAAGGTGTTTCAATAACGGAGCTTTTGGCAAAAATATCTGTCGGCATGGAATAAGAAAGAAAAGGAGCGAGTTGTTCCATTCGACATATCGACATATCTGGGATTAACCATGCCTACATATCTGGGATTAACCATGCCTACATATCTGGGATTAACTGAGACACAGAAGTGGATAGCTGGATTAAATGAACACAAAATTGGTTTGAAACTGAGCAAGGTTTTAGACATTATCATGCAACTTGGAGAAAATTACCAAATAAATAGAGTTATACTCCTTCTCTAACACACAGAAAACACAGAATATTTCTTGACGAAAATTCAAGTATCTTTTTTTTTAAAAGTAAATTTCACCGAACGGAAAACTGTAGGGGAGTTGTCTTTTTTCCCAAGCTTTTATGAGCCAAAATTGGAGAAAAACTCGTCTTTTAAAAAAGTGAGTCCAGATAAGTGCTGGTCGAGCTAGACAGTCAAAGCACATGCAATGGTGTCAATATCTCTGGATGGGTGCATTCTATGTCAAAGGGCTAAGGACGGGCTTTTCAAGACGCACTTTGTGTGTAGAGTTGTTTTCTCATTAAGCATTGTAAAACTATTGAGAAAACTCACTTGCGGCAACAAAAGTGCAATAGCTATGTAGAGGTCTATGGAGGTCTATGACAACGCGCTGGACAGAAGGGACTATCTGCATTATGATATTATATAGTATATTACAGCAAGTAGTTTGTACCCTTTTTGTTGCTTTCTCAGTTTAGAACCACGTTTTAAAAATCTTAATTATTTAGTGTTTTGTAATTTTTTTCTTGGAAAGATAGCAGGTATTTCAGATTTAATTATTATCGTTGTTGTAAAAAAACAACGTCGGAAATACAATTTTGGCAATGTTTTTTTCCAATCTAGTATTATTATAAAATAATACTAATGTTGTTGTTTCATCAACTTTTCACTTGAAAATTATTTTTTTGATAAAAAAATTTCATTAATTTTTTTGATTTTGATCACAAACACTATCACGTGAACGCGGGTGTATACATAATAGCGAGCTTAGCAAAGATAAAACAAATTGCCGACTTGAAAAAACAGCACCAAAAAAATTAAAATTTGTTGCAATATCATTTTTTTGCAATCAAAAGAGTCTCTACACAATACTAATATTTAGGAGGCCCTACTTCTACGCAAACGAGCCAAATTTTTGAAAACTCGCTGTATAGCTCTATATAATTGTTGCGTCTTCAGGAAAAAATTGCCTCTTGGCGAGTGCTGACTGTGTCTATAGGAATCGTCTTACTGGTGAGAGGGCAACTCCAGATAATTTTTCTGAACACATTTCAACCTCAAAAGTTTAAATTAAATCAAATCCTCTTCAAATTAGGTGTCCTAGGCCCTTTAAGGAAACAAAGAATGCAGCCAAGTTAACGTAAATTAATCCAAAATAAAACATTTCAGTAAAAAATAAATTTTATCAAACAAAAGAAATGAAGGAAAGAACTATTTTCTATTTTGAAGCGGTCAAATCTTTAATCTAAAAAACTTTTTAAATTATTTTTACAAAAGGGATACAAATGGCAAAATAATTATGCGATAATCATCGTGTTTTTTACTTTTATTGCGTGTAAAGATAAAAGTAAAGTCAATGCACAATGCCCTCTGGTGTCAAAAGGATAATTAAATTTGACAGTAATTTCACTGATATGAACCGAAATGTTACATTTCACTCTAATGTAGAAGCTGTTAATTTATTATTTTCATCGATGGTCTCCCACATTCGCAGCTAGTACCACCCCATTGCATTCATCAAACCTGAACTTTTGGTATCCCGGGAGACAATGAGTAGCAGGACTTTAGATACCCACTGATGTCCCAGGATACCCACTGATGTCCCAGGATACCCACTGATGTCCTTGGATACCCACTGATGTCCCTGGATATGCACCCACTGAGTCCCAGGACACAACGCACTGACCAGATTACCAAAAGGTCACACAAAACATAACCAGGATGATACGTACACAAAAGAGCATACAAGATAAAATCTGCAGACTTACCATTCTGTGACTTGCCAGGCCGACAGGTAAAGCTTGCTTGCAGAGATGTCATACATTGCTCAGCCTGCACTATGACAGGGGCGACGTTGGCTTGGACAACCGTTAGCTCGTCTATGAGCACTTCTGGGCTGGAACTAGCCGTGCATTCATCCGCTTGAGATTCTGCGTCTGTATCGCAGTCAAAGAGATCGATGTCGTCGAGTGCAGCAAAACTGGCGCTGTTCAGCTGCGATCCGTTCGTACCTAGTTCTGACAGTTCGGTGGCGGTATCCCATGTCAAACTTTCTGCCCTTTCTGATCCGGTGCTGAGCACTTCATCAACCAACTGGTATAACGTAGTCTCGTTAGAGACACGGCCACCTTTCTCTAATGTCTTATCACAAGATGGGGAGGAGGGCGAGGTGGACACATACGATTGTTGAGATTCAACTCCAAGAGTAGCACCCTCTAGTGTGCGGTAATGCTTGCCCTCTAGTGTGACAGCATGTAATCTATAAGGCAGCTGGTGGGATATAGAGACAGCGCTAGTGGTAGGTGCTTCTACAGACTCGGGAGATAAAATGGAAGAAGAGAAGGTAATTACTGCGCATGATTGGTCAGGAGAAGTCACTAGAGTGGGTACAACTGCGTGAACTACTTCATGGCAGCAGGCAGCAATAACCGTCTCTAACGGAATGCTCAAGCTAGTCACAGTAACTAGCCTGGGGTCCACCACCAGCTCACAACCCGCTAAAGAAGATACGGGGACGGATAGAACTTCCTGAGCAGATGTTAATACATTAGGTTGTTCCAATACAGACAGGTGGTTCACAGGAACGTCTTGCAGTGCTGTACCAGTATCCAACACAACCTTGTTAACCGTATAGTACGCCTTTACCGCATGCTTCCTATCTCTGTGTCGTTGGCGATTCCGCCCGTGAGAGTATGTTCTACAGAGCGTTATCCTGGGCCGGGACGGGGATGAACTTTCACTAGCCTCACTGTTACAGGTTGTGGAAGCGCGGCTAACACATTGTACTGGCTCTATGACACCCTCTACTTGTCCCAGTTCCACTTTTTCGAACAAAACTTGCTCATGTTGTAAGGGCAACTAAATAAAAAACATACAGCGCTGTGAAGTACATCTAGGCAAGTATTGATGACACGCGATGAGATAGGAATAACGCTATGGGCTCGTCGCATCGCTAATGGTAGTACATCACATAGGATGGCAATGACAACATCGGTAAAGGAAGACTACTCCCACAAAGTCCCCATTATAAGAAATAATTATTGACTTGTCCAAAAACATTAAGAAATTAACAGGCGTATTTGGAATTGAAACGTTTTACTTTGGAACGAAAAAAAATCAATGAGCTGAAATTGCACGGGTGAATGGACGGGATTGAGAGTGTCCCTGGCTAGATTTTTTTTGTACGTGAAAAATACAAACAAATTCTATTATGAACACAATGTTTTTCGTTTCTGTTTCTCGCTATTTTCATAACAACGACGATAAGATACTATTGATCATTGACCATAATGTGCGCACACTGGCACCCACGTGATATTTTGAACAGCCAATATAGAAAAAGCTAAAGTAATATTACAGTTAAAAAAAATATTTTCAAATTATAAAATATATAAAAATTAGATTAACTATGTTTGCGACGAAAAAGTCAGATTTGCATTTTTGGCGTCGTTGTCATAATCAACAACAATAGTTTCAAACCCGAACTACACATTATTTGACTCGAAAAAAAAGCCAGGCAACTTGAAATGCAAATCAATAATCATTTTCAAATAGAATAAAAAAATAAACAGGAACTAGTTTACAGCCATTTAGCACTCTTTTGAGACTAAAAAAAGACAACGCTGATAAAGTAGTTGCGTAAGGAATTGAAGCCCATGACATCGTATAAAGGTAACACAACTCCCGAGAGAATAACAAAACGCTATCACTACTAAAAATGATATTTTACAAAAACTGCTGCAACAGACGAGCACGGGCATTTTTTCACAAGCTCAACCATGGACACTTTCAGAATACGCTTAAAATGGTTAACTGGTTTCATAAATTAATTAATTAAATGGTTTTATAATTTGAATGGTTTTATATTTTCCTCCTTGTTCAGTTCCACATCACGTCTGTTATTGGATCATAGGTACAAGAGTAATATACTAAAAATATACATGGAAATACCGTTACCCCATCACTGACTGATAGACTGCTGTTGTGAGCTTTAGCCTATTTGAGAAGACGACTCCACAAAATGTCGAGAATAATAATCTACTTAAAAACCACAAGAGTATACAAAACAAAACAGTATTCTGGTTCATTCAATTGTTAGAACTAAAATGGAGATGTAAACCAACCAGATAGCTGTTAAACATTCTCTTCATGAAGCAAACCTTGGTTATTTGACAACGGAATCTAACATGAAGTGAAAAATGGAACAGGCATAAAGTGCTCACCCGCTTGACAGGAGATATAGACTGGCTGCAATCACCATTCTTTGGTATCAGGTCTGGAAACTTGTTACCATCAGATAAACCAGCAAAAAAGTTTTGGTCTACGGGAGGGACAGAGTGCCGAGACCTGTTGATGCGAGCGGTTTGGTGCATTAGGCCATGGAGTGCATGTTTGATTAGAGCCAAGCCTCTGGTTGGACCCTTACGCCTGGGGGAGTCTACAAGGTATATGTATTGTATAGTCTTTCCCTGCGTAGATGGAGCCAGACTTATCGGCGCAGATAGAGAGAGCACCCATCTAGTATACAGCCACCACCAAGCATTTCTTGCCACACCACAGCGAATAAACAAATCGTATGGGACTCTAACAATAGATATCACACAAAGAACACCGAAGTGTCAACACACTAAATAATACACTAGACCTAGCACTTTACCTGCAGTCACAGCTCGCCGTCTCCTGGTGGCTGGCACCACCGTAGAGCTGGAGTTAGCGATGTTAGAAGAACCTACCGGAGGAAAAGTAAACCATAACCAAATTAGATTCAAACACCAAATAAGTGGCGAGTCACATAATGGTAACAGTTGGACATGACTAGAGAACAACATACACAACTGTACTATACAGTAAGGTTATATGACAGTAACATGCAGTAGAGCTTTCACATAGTATAGCGAGAGATAGTCAAGTAGGAGGAAGCAGATGCCAGCAACCTGCCAGTACCAACACCAATATTAGAGTGAAAAGTATCAACAGGTTTCAGATTCAGGGAAGTGTCTGTTCTAAACAGTCTAAACATAGGGCTGTCTAATTTACAGTATTTTATTCATAGATTTGTCTGCAGATAAATTTTTCTATTCATAGAGTTGTGTACTCATAGACTTGTTTATTCACAGAGTTGTCCATTCATAGAGCTGTCTATTACTTCCTTGTAAATAACCAGTTCTGTCGATTTATTGACATGATCACTGGTTTTAGCTTTTTAAAAAAACTTGCTGCGGCCTTATGGCTACATTTTTCAAAAGAAAGTTATCTATTTAGCAAAAAAACTCAACAGAAACAGAGGATGCGTCAGTTGGTGGGTTAACGAAAACTCTTAGAAACTCTAACAACAATTAAACATTACAATCAATCTTGAAGTCCAAGTATTTATTGAATTTTCTGGGATTTAGCGCTTTCACTGATATATTGTATTCTGAAACACTACTACACTTGTTACAAAGCAGTAGAATCAGTGCGTACCTTCATTTAAAACGATCTTTGAACAGAACTTTTGTTGACAAAACAAAAGAGACGATCACGAGAATAAATGATTATACAGTTTCTCTACGAACGAGGAGCTGCTCATCAGCAACAAGATATGGGAAAAACTATCAGTTGAAGTCCTTGTAATGTAGACTAACAATTATCATGTCTACGTAACTGTTATTAATATTATTTTTATTATTGACAATATTTTTATTATTATCAGCCAACATGTTTTAAAACTTGATGAAGAGCAAAACCATAATTTCCAACAATAAATAACAGGCTTTTTATGAGTAAATATTACAGCAAACAATAAACACACCGAAAATTTGTCTTTACCGAAAATAATTATAAATAACTATTATCGATTATTTTCAAATAAGCCCAACCATTAATCACAAAAATTAATACGATGGTCTCGAATTGACAAAACTTGTTTCGTAATTTTACTGTATGTTAATTTCAAATATGAAATATTTCTATGCTACGATGTGGCTTTTCTGTATTGACAGCTTATGTGAACGCAAAAAGAAACTCAAGAAAATCACTACAAAACAAATGAACATTCATTTCAGAAAAAATACTGGTTACAAGATGAAAGAGATAATAAGAGTATTCGCGACTTATTCGCCGAACTAAGTACAAAAAAATAGTAGGTGTTCGTAATAGAATATGTCACGTATGGAGCGGAGCATTAGATTAGAACAACATAAATATTCAATGAAACGTTATAGTTTACCGAGCAAATCATAAAGAAGATAACTCCCAATTTTCAAAATAATCAAGAAAATAATAAAACTTGAACTGCTACAAACTGGAATAGTTTGTCGAGCTGCCCTTCAATTTAGTAAATTTTGAACGAGTGCAATTATTTTGAATTATTTTTCAAGGATATAAACCGGTCTATGAAAATGAAAAAATCTACTCGCTCGTCATTATTTATTTAGCATTCAGTTTCATTCGCGGCCTACGAACAACATAAATAAATACTTGTTAATTATTTTTTTACTCAGTGAGCTACTTTTTGTTGACCCACGAGTTCCGAACAAAATGATTATTAATTGGTTAAATTTATTGCCGGTCTGATTATTTTTATTGCAATGTGTTCGGGGAACAGAGGTCACGAATACTCTTAATTTCTGCCCTCCAGTGAAGCACTGTAACAAGGAAAATCAACTGCTGTAAGCTAGACTATTACGTGTACGCATGTGGTTTGATACACCTATACATAAAGATACCTGCACTAGATGGTACGTTGTGATCGCTGCCAATGGAACCACTAGATGAACTGCTCTCCTCGTCACAGTCTATCGATGGCGATTTTGCTGCAATATAAGCAGAGTAGTTGTTACATATATGAACGTATCAACATAAAATATCTACATACATTACGTACTGTAGTCTGTAACATACCAGCTCTGCCTGGCTTATGGGAGAATGTCTCGCGCAACTTCTCCGTGACTGAAGCAACTTGTAACAAGTTTTCTTCAACTTTGCAGTGAACAGTTGGCTTGACTGCAAGAGGCAAAAAATTTCATAAAATATCATATTTGTATATTACACGTGTGCACCGTACACTGTAGTACACTGTAGTACATTGTAGTACATTGTAGTACATTGTAGTACACTGTAGTACCCTGTAGTACACTGTAGTACCCTGTAGTACACTGTAGTACCCTGTAGTACACTGTAGTACCCTGTAGTACCCTGTAGTACACTGTAGTACACTGTAGTACCCTGTGGTACACTGTAGTACACTGTAGTACCCTGTAGTACACTGTAGTACCCTGTAGTACACTGTAGTACACTGTAGTACCCTGTAGTACACTGTAGTACACTGTAGTACACTGTAGTACCCTGTAGTACACTGTAGTACCCTGTAGTACACTGTAGTACACTGTAGTACACTGTAGTACCCTGTAGTACACTGTAGTACACTGTAGTACACTGTAGGGTACTTTAGTACACTTTAGTACACTGTAGTACACTGTAGTAAACTTTGGTACACTGTAGTACACTGTAGTAAACTTTAGTACCCTGTAGTACAATGTAGTACCCTGTAGTACACTGTAGTAAACTTTAGTACACTGTAGTACACTGTAGTACACTGTAGTACAATGTAGAACACTGTAGTACCCTGTAGTACAATGTAGTACACTGTAGTACATTGTAATACATTGTAGTACACTTTAGTACACTGTAGTACACTGTAGTACCCTGTAGTACACTGTCATACCCTGTAGTACACTGTAGTACCCTGTAGTACACTGTAGTAAACTGTAGTACACTGTAGTACCCTGTCATACCCTGTCATACACTGTAGTACACTGTAGTACACTTTAGTACACTGTAGTAAACTTTAGTACACTGTAGTAAACTTTAGTACCCTGTAGTAAACTTTAGTACACTGTAGTACACTGTAGTACAATGTAGTGAATGGTGCAATGTTCATGCATGAGTTACATTTGCTCAGTAAACTGCTATCATCATCACCTTCAGAAGGCTCTGTTTTTGCCTCCAGTTGAAGCTGATCCTTTATATGACTTTCCAATTCGAGCAAGTCTTTCTGTTGTTTGGGAAAAGGTACCGTATTCTCAGAGAATAAGTTGTTTGGGTTAAAGTGAATGCGTTTGACCATCTTCGCCTTTCCACGCCCAGCGGGTCTCCCAACCTTCCCAACTTTCGCTACGGCTGCACATCTGTTTCTGCGTTTTGTGCTGCATGCAACTGCATCACTCTCTGATGATGCCGACGAGGGTGTAGCACTTCGTGAGCATGGCTCCTTCACAAGTGGTTCTTCATCTCTAAATGAATTGCATGAGTTTGGACGTGAGCCGATCGAACTATTCCAATGGTCTTTACTCAGCTCTTCGTTTGACTCCACAAATGTATAGTGGTCAAATGAACTGACTGGCAAGTCTGTTGTCAAGGACGTAGTGGTGGGCACCGTACATGTCTTTATACCCGAGGCTCTGCGAGTCCGTCGCAAGCCATTGCTTTTTAACGTAGCAGGACCTGGTTCTAAGGGCTTGGATTCAGGAGTTGGCTCATTGGTAACAGAAGATGTGGCTGGAAGAAAGAAAAAATAAGAGTTTTCTGCACACAAATCATCACGAAACCCTCTTGTATTACTGGAAGAGAGAGATATAACTAGTGGATACACGAAGCAGATGTATAACTAGTAGATATATAACTGGCAGATGTATAACTAGTAGATATATAACTAGTAGATATATAACTAGTAGATGTATAACTAGTAGATGTATAACTAGTAGATGTATAACTGGTAGATGTATAACTGGTAGATGTATAACTAGTAGATATATAACTAGTAGATGTATAACTAGTAGATGTATAACTGGTAGATGTATAACTAGTAGATATATAACTAGTAGATGTATAACTAGTAGATGTATAACTGGTAGATGTATAACTAGTAGATATATAACTAGTAGATGTATAACTAGTAGATGTATAACTAGTAGATGTATAACTAGTAGATATATAACTAGTAGATATATAACTAGTAGATATATAACTGGCAGATGTATAACTAGTAGATATATAACTAGTAGATATATAACTAGTAGATGTATAACTAGTAGATGTATAACTGGTAGATGTATAACTAGTAGATATATAACTAGTAGATGTATAACTAGTAGATGTATAACTGGTAGATGTATAACTGGTAGATGTATAACTAGTAGATATATAACTAGTAGATGTATAACTAGTAGATGTATAACTGGTAGATGTATAACTAGTAGATATATAACTAGTAGATATATAACTAGTAGATATATAACTAGTAGATGTATAACTAGTATATATATAACTAGTAATTGTATAACCAATAGATGTATAAATAGTAGATATATAACTAGTAGATGTATAACTAACTAGTAGATATATAACTAGTAGATATATAACTAGTAGATGTATAACTAGTAGATATATAACTAGTAGATATATAACTAGTAGATGTATAACTAGTAGATGTATAACTAGTAGATATATAACTAGTAAATGTATAAATAGTAGATATATAACTAGTAGATATATAACTAGTAGATGTATAACTATTAGATGTATAACTAGTAGATGTATAACTATTAGATGTATAATTAGGAAATATAACTTATGAAGCCCAGTTTCTACAAGACACAATAGTACTAAACAAAGGAAATACAAAATGTTGGAAGATATTCACTAAATACAAATGCAAATTGCCGAGAGTGAGCAGGCAGTGAGCATGTGCGGAACGGCACGCTTTGACGAAGAATAAAATGATCAGTTACGGTGATCCATTTCACACACACAGGCGGTGGCTAGTTGGCATGAGAATAATATCTTCCCACCGTTGTTAGCTCATCCCAGCAAACATAATGTTGTAGTTTGAAGAAACAATAATAATAATTAACAATACTTTTGCATTTTAAATCAACTTTAATACTGAACTGACAGCAATTTTATGGGATACTAGTTTGTTTCAAGACCCAATCTTGTTTTTGTATAAGTGGATAATTGTGCAGAACTGTGTTCTCTCTGCCATTTCATGCAAAAAGCTTTCACATATAATTTATTTCACAAATCTGTCTTCTTGTACGTTTTTTCAACTAACCAATTCCAAAGAGGTTTTTGCACATCCGAGAAAGTCTAAAAATCCAGTTTTTCAATTCAAGCTTTTAACAACATAGCAATGAAACATCTCATGTTTTTTATTTATAACGATAATAGTATTTAATAACTGAAGAGCAAAACAAAATTATTTTACACGCAAGTATCATGTCTGCTAAGTAATGTTTAGGGTTGTATTTAGTTGTTTTGAAAAAAAATTAATTGTTTCAAAGCACATAACCAAAGGTCACATTTATGCTCAGAGTGACTTGGTTATGACAACAACGGAGAACCAACTGTTATTAAATATTAACAATGTTGTTATTATAGTGAATATTTCTATAAACCAGCACACTAAACAGTATATGCAGTAAGGTGGTACACACGGCTATCAATAATGAGAGAGCGCAGAGTTTTCCCGTATTCAATTGATAAATTGCACTTATAAGAGTCTTGGGCTGTTTATGGGCAGTTTCACATGAAAGCACTTTCTACTAAACAGTCATTGAAAAAGGACTTGTTTGTCCACAACGAATATCTAATGAAACTGGCCATTTAACTCATTAAGTAAACTTGCATCTGATCGGATGACGGCATTGCAAAGAGTCTGGTAAAATAGGCAGACTAACCTGATGTAGTTTTTCTCTTAGCGATGGAAGACGCTGCTTGCCTGCTGGGTAGAATTCTCAAACATCTACAATACAACTTGTACATAACAACTTCCCTCATACATACACCCTACCAGTGTACCTGAGTAATATATGTGATATTTACCTTCTGGATGTAATGACATCATCAGGCATTGTATGAGCGTCCGTGCATGCACTGGACAGCGCTGACTCCAGATCAGTTGGTAGCAGCGTAGCTTTGTCTTCACCCACAGCATTGACTCCTTTGGCACAACCATGGGATCTTTGTAATGGGTTGAGATCTGCATGGAATGTACAGCATGAGATGTATAATCAGTTAGCAGACACATAGTGGTTGCATAATCTATTAGTTAGTACTGTTTGTTACCACGGATACCTGTTGGTGCTATTTTTATCTATTGTTTGTTATTGTACTTTACTGCGGGCTGATTATGAAAATTTGAACCTGCAACTTTCCTATCATATTCGTTTGCCCAACTCATTGTTTTATTTGAATGTCCGAATTCCACACATTAATTTTTCACAGTTGAACCTGTTGACAACAATATCACATTTGAGACAACAAAAGCCCATAAAAAAAAAATGCAAATTTCATTCCTAAAATCTAAAACTTTTAGCAAGACATTTCTTAATCTTATAATACTTGCACAACGATATCGTGGAATCCGCACATGAAGTACTTTTTACCGTTTCTATATAATATATCCGAACTGTCTGTTTTTGCAGTTGCTTTCTCTGAATGTAGAGCTTCATTGATACTATATTCTAGTCTTACAGACAGTGTCGCTAGCAATTTTTTTTGTTTAGCGGGCCCACTCATTTGAATGAAAACAAAAAACACCAACCAAGCAATTTTAGCACGCATTCCTGTCCAAACTATAGACAAATCACACCACATATAAACTACAAACTTAATGAAGACATCAATCATAATTCACATTATATATGCTAATCTGTGTACTATGTTCTTACCTACTAATACATTTATAAATGTTTAGTTGGTAGCATTATAAACATGTTGCTAATCTAGATTGTACATCAATTTGTAACAACATAAAAATCCTGATGGGGTAAGTATAAGACAGTTAGTGATAGACTATCTGTGCATGTTTGTAATCTGATTTTGCTTTGAAAGCGATAATGGTGTTTAAGAATGCTCCAAGCATACGTACGCCTAACCCACCCATACAGCTGGGAGCCTCACCTCTCAATACATACGTGACACACATTTATTAGTGGTTAATAAATACTGCACGACAATTCATATCTACACACAGGTGAATAAATTTCACGTTGAAGTGACAACTCATCGTCTAATGTCTAACTTCGCATGAGAAGATAAAAGGGGTAACGTTAGAGGGTTTTTGAAGCGTTATGAACAATTATTAGCCCCTACCTGTGACAAAGTTGGTAATTTTTTTACACTCCCCCAAGAATTCACTCTTTGATTTAAGCCAACATGCAAACACAAAGAGAATAAGCCTTATGCAGAAGGTTATTAACATGCTCTATACGCGCATGCGCTGCGATTTCGGTGTCATTTCGGAACAACGGTTGATGACAACATAATCTGAAATTTAAATGTCTCATCAATTTTATGGTTATATCGCTATGGAAACGCTTGTTTTAGCTTCATTGACTGCATAGAAACAATGTATGATAGTCACTGATAGTATTCAGCACAATAAATGAATAACTATTTTGTTAGATGCTGGGCAATAGCTAGCCTAAGTATAATTTGATTATTATTACACATAATGCATGAATTTCACTGCGAGCCCTTTTTTTCACTTACATATAGGTATATAGGTAGTTTGCCAACACTGTCGCAGTCAGAAAAGTCAGCTAAAAAGTTAGCCAGATGTAATCAGTCAGACCCCACTCACCGGCATGCTTAAACAAGGGAGCATGGGTGTTGATAAACAGTGTCTGACTAGTGCAACTACAGTGTCATCCAGACCCTATAGCTGACTATGTCAGCCAGGCCAGTGCTGTAATATTTATAATTACTTATTGTTTCATAGCCTTAGTTACAGTAGTAAGAGACAGAGGAAAAAGGCCTAATAAGAATTAATAATATAAAAATAAAAAGATAGTAAAATTTTTTTGCAGGTAATAAATTTAGTTTTGTAAAAGGTAAATAATCATTTCACAAATGATGAAAATAACAATAATAATAAATAGCAATTTTTGATTACTGTAATGATAATAACATAATAATACTATACTTACTACTGATGATGATGAGTTAATTATAATAATTATTACTATTATAATAATTCTTCTATAATACTTTATTAATAAATTGTCTAATAACAGTTAACTATTATTTATCATTACTATTGTATTACTATTATTATTAACCAAAAACTTATTATTATTTTTATTATTATTATTATTTTATTATAACAAGTTATAATAATAATAATAATTATTATTATAATTTGTTATTATTTATTTATTCATTTTATTATTTATTATATAATAGTAATAATATTATCATTTATTATTATTATTAGCAAGAGGAAGTAGTAGTCTACTACCTCTTTCTAATATTAATAACAATAATAATAAATGATAATATTATTAGTATTATTATATAGTAAATAATAAAATGAATAAATAATAATAGCAAATTATAATAATACTATTAGTAGTAATACTACTACTAGTAGTAGATGAAATGACAAAATAATTAACAATTTGAATTTTAATAACTAATTGGCTTACAACAAAAATACAGGAGATGCACATGACACACATCAGATGATACTACTTGTTTTTCTCACCTTGAAAATATTAGTATTCTCCGTCAAATTACATTTCATAGGCCAAAAATTTGTACAGGCTATTGCAAAAATAAACAAATAATACTTGGTTATTGCAAAAATAAACAAATCACTTGGTTATTCCGGTTGTTGTATTTAAGAAATGTAATAAATGGAGGGAATAAAATCAACCAATAATATCCAAGAGGGTTGAACAGAACGCAGGCTATAAAATAAGAGTAATAAAAGAGCTGACAACTTCTATATAAAGTATCGGCGTAAACGAATCAATGGCTGACAACTCCAAAATACATGATTTTATACCCAGTATAAGGTTTTGGGCAGAATGTAAGCAAAAATAAACGGGGATATTAAAACCTCTACCACAAAATGCAAAGTGCATCATTGTGCAGTGCGTGTCAATGTTATGTATTACGTAACAAGCAAGTAATATTAAAATATGCCGACCAGCTCCACTCCCACCTTTCTCTTCCCCATCTGCTTCACCTCGCTAACTCTACCTTTTCTTCCCCAAGGTCAACTTCTCACCCTCTCCCTTATTCGACCCAATTTGACCCTTTGCACCATACGCATCTATCCCTTTCTCAATCTCTCCCACCTTATTTGATGGAAGAGACAAGAAAACCTTGTGATGGCACACGTTTCATTGAGCTCTGTATCTAAATATATTAATTATTGGTATGTATAAACAGGTGCAGTCACACGGCAGACAACTAACTCAAAAAGCTGTGAAGAATGTGGCAATATATGCATAAAATGAAAATGAATGACAGTTAAAATAAAGAGATGATCAGTCATAAAGCAATATAGTAATTATTTGACACTCGAATCGTCTGGTATTAGTGTACTGCAAGTTTTTGTGATATATCTCTCATTGCATTAAAGACAGGAAAATTAAAAAACACTAAAATCTTAAAATGAATGGAAAAACCAAATCCCGCTACTAATTGGCCTACTAGACCATTTGTACAGCTGATCTCTCAGTGTAGTTAGTACAGGCATACATGAGCATGGACAAACCCACAAAGTCACACAGACAAATTTTTTGTAAATACGGAATAAAACTATATTGGCAATGAAATGAAAGGGGGAAAAATGTGTAGTTTGTGTTAATTTTGCGAAATGAGAGTGAGTGTGGAGCATAGACCTAGTATAATTATCTCTAGAGATATTATTATAGATAATAATACTACGTCTATGGTGTGGAGTGAGATAAACCAAATTGGTGTTATGTCACCAATTTTGGGCCATATTAGACCTAATTTATTTATTTCTAGTGATTTTTGAGCAAAAAACTTTTTCCGGAGTTGTGCTCTCGTTAATTCAATCTATTGTGTAAGCGTAATAGGTGCAGGCTTGTACGCAATTTTTTCTTTCCAACAACTTATATAAGGCCATAAAGCCGAGTTGCATGAAGTTGGCTTGTATACATAGAAGGAGGGCATCGCAGTAATAATCATCGAGCACAGACGTTCAAGAGCAGAGAAAATTAGTTTTGCAATTATGTTCAGATTTTTCGGAGGTGTCTAAGTTAGGTCAGCAACTTAATTTATTATTGATAGGTTTGCTATTATGTACACACTGGCATTCATGTGAGAAATCACATGACTAACATATCTAAAACTACGGCAATATTACAGTTGAAAAAATTATTTCTAAATTAAATAATATCCAAAGATTCAAATTATCATTATTTAGAATTTATTTGTAAAGAAAAAGAACCACCAGATTTTTATTGCTGACGTCGTTGTTGTTATCAGCAACAATAATTTTCAAACCTGAATTACATGTTATTTGACTGATAAAAAATTACAAAACATGGATTGTAATTAAAAAGTGATTTTCAAATACAATAAAAAAGTAAATAGAAACTAATTGATGATAATTTTTATTGTTTGGTTTAGACTATTTGGCACTCTGTGACACTAGAGAAAAGACAACTCCGACTAGATAATTGCGTGTCAATCCGGTGACTTGCCACTTTTAGACATTTAATATGACATAATTATTTTTATTAGAGTAAACTATGTTAGGTTTTACGTAATCAAGTACCAAACCAAACAGGCTCATAAAAAAGCACTTGTATGAATGTTTGCAAAAATGTATGAATGGCTGCATTATATGACATAAATACAATCTTACTGCAAATAAACAGTAAGTTGAAGGGGTGTGGTGACAGCTGCTCATATGTAAGAGCTTACTAGCAGAAACTGGAGTGTGAGGTAGTGAGTGTAGTAGTAGTGTGATTATATACTTTCTAAAATTTTGCATATCCACTAAATATTAGGTATATATATTATATACTCACTAAGTACTAGTTATATATATTATATACTCACTAAGTACTAGTTATATATATTATATACTCACTAAGTACTAGTTATATATATTATATACTCACTAAGTACTAGTTATATATATTATATACTCACTAAGTACTAGTTATATATATTATATACTCACTAAGTACTAGTTATATATATTATATACTCACTAAGTACTAGTTATATATATTATATACTCACTAAGTACTAGTTATATATATTATATACTCACTAAGTACTAGTTATATATATTATATACTCACTAAGTACTAGTTATATATATTATATACGCACTAAGTACTAGTTATATATATTATATACTCACTAAGTACTAGTTATATATATTATATACTCACTAAGTACTAGTTATATATATTATATACTCACTAAGTACTAGTTATATATATTATATACTCACTAAGTACTAGTTATATATATTATATACTCACTAAGTACTAGTTATATATATTATATACTCACTAAGTACTAGTTATATATATTATATACTCACTAAGTACTAGTTATATATATTATATACTCACTAAGTACTAGTTATATATATTATATACTCACTAAGTACTAGTTATATATATTATATACTCACTAAGTACTAGTTATATATATTATATACGCACTAAGTACTAGTTCTCACAACTTCTCACAGACCTAATATGCGACACAACAAATGACCTCGGGCTGTGGAGTTCGGTTTCCTAGGTTTGGCCAAAAAAAACAATTCCCTCACGTACTTCCTCATGCGGAGACAACTCCGCATGAGGAAGTACGTGTATATATAGTGACATGTAGCGACTCTAGTGACTCGTAGTGACATGTAGTGACATAGAGTGACTCTAGTGACATATAGTGACTCCAGTGACACAGTTTTAATGTGAGGATGACTAAGATGATAAATAATCAAGAACCAAATTCAATTACATCAGTTTGTTTTTATAGAAAAACTACTGAATTTTGGACTATTTCCACATAGAGCTATTTCCACATAGAGCAAAGACGAAAGAATTAAAAAGACTATAAGCAAAGCCTCGCAAAACAAAATTCTAAAACAGTATGTAAACAAGTGTTTAAAAACACCTTACACGTGGACTTGGACAAATCGTACCAGCAACAACAGATATAATAGAATAGAACGAACCTGAGTGAGTAGAAAGCTGGTCTTGGTGAGCATTCTCAAGCACTTTTGGTTCAGCAAGAACATCAGTAGAGACTGCTGACTTATGTACAACACTGCACTGTTCAGTGATGCTCTCTAAGGGGTTTTTGACCTGATGGCAGCAGGTTATAGTCTCTAGTTGACCGCTCATTACCGCTGTCTCCAATATTTCTACACTCGACATTTGAGATTTCAAAAGAGCAGTATGAGATTTTATTCCATGGCAGTTTGACTGAGAGGTGCTCTGTAGCGCTTGCACACTGTTCAGTGGATGAGAGTCCACAGAAGGCATTACTAGGCAACTAACAACGGATTTATCAGACACAGCGAAAGGCGCGGAAAGACAAGTTACCAGCGCCTGAGCGTGGATTGGACCTGGTGTATTGGTTACAGTCTGCAGACATTCGTCATTAGTGGAGACCAGAGCCACAGCCAGAGTCACTCTTGCCAAGCGATTGGCACTGAAAAGCGTAGTATTCATTGACTTAGCAACGCAGAATTGTTTATCATGAGTAATGTCTGCAGCAGACAATTCCCGACCAATAGCAACAGTCGGTGATACAGAAACCTCTCGCTCATCGCTGTCCATGTAGGAAGACAACAGTTTTAGGGAAGAGGTCAAGCTATGGAGCTGGCCGAGCGAATGTCGGGCAATGCGTAGTGATTGTGACTCGACAGCTGACCGGAGTTGCGGAAGTTTTTTAACGAGACGAAGTTTAACAGTTGATTTGACTTTGGGTTTTTTGACTTTTACTTTAGTGAGAGCCGCTGCCGATTGGGTACACGGAGCGCTGACTCTCTCATTGACTAGATTGCTTGTAGATGCCGACGTAGCTGTCTGTACCTCATAAGATGCCTGAGAGACTTCAGCTGTGCAGCTATTCACCGGAGGGAATGGACCCACCTCATGCACGGCATCGTCGGTGGTGTCCGTGACGTAAGCATCTTTGGGAACAACACAGTTCTGGCGATGTAGATTGGAGATATGATAAGCACCTAGGGTCAATAATGGGACAGATTTGTGAGGCCCGTTGGTAGATAAAGCGTGTTCATCCAGTGATACCAAGTCATAGGGTAAGGGGAAAGGTCTACCATGCTGCCTTCTACAGTGATTAAATAGTTTATGCTGACGAGTGGTATAGAAAGAGCACAGAGAGCACCGAAAGAAATGATCATTGATGTGAAGAGATAGGAGCTCTTTGTCAGCCGTAGCAAAGTGACAGAAGTCACATCTGTAGGAGAGCTGGTTGGTAGTTGTCTCTCCTGGAGCTACAGTTACTATGGCACACGACAGCAATGACTCGTCTCTACTTGATCTTCTCAACATGGAGGAACTCGAACCCTCCCGCTGCCAGGCCATCCTCGTCACTGAAGCAGGAGTGAGTAGTATGTAGTACAATACGCACATAGAGTAACATAAAGTATATATAACTGTAGTACAATACATACATAGAGTAACATGAAGTATATATAACTGTAGTACAATACATACATAGAGTAACATGAAGTATATATAACTGTAGTACAATACACACATAGAGTAACATGTAGTATATATAACTGTAGTACAATACATACATAGAGTAACATGAAGTATATATAACTGTAGTACAATACATACATAGAGTAACATGAAGTATATATAACTGTAGTACAATACATACATAGAGTAACATGAAGTATATATAACTGTAGTACAATACACACATAGAGTAACATGAAGTATATATAACTGTAGTACAATACATACATAGAGTAACATGAAGTATATATAACTGTAGTACAATACATACATAGAGTAACATGAAGTATATATAACTGTAGTACAATACACACATAGAGTAACATGAAGTATATATACCCACCGATTTCAACTACGTTCAGAGAGAATTTAGTCTCCCCAAGCACCGTCTCATCAACTATAACATCCAAGCAGTGAAATAGATGCACGCAAGCTAATTGTGTCAATATGACATATAAATGGCAAGAGATAGATCCTAAAGACTCGAGAGAAGAACACAAAAGTCTAAATATCACATTACGCTAATAGGTGCTAGGTCTAGTCGCCTCTCCTGACACTTTCAAAATAAATCCTGCAAAAACTGAATTCTAAAGAGTTTATGTTAACAATCATCATATATATATTTAAACTTTAAAACAATTAAGCTTTTATGTTCATTTAAATATTAATGATAATTTCATTGGCATTACTAGACAATTAAATTTTATTAAAATACCCTAATCTCGGGAAAGGACTGATAAATTTTATCCCAGCACCCATTAATATGTTATGTAAAGAGCCTAAAGGACAACAGAAAAGCTAATTGCTCAGTTTGGATAAGATACTGGGAGAGCTTACACGTACACATCAAGTTAATTTACAAGATAAATGAGATTACACAAAGCTGTACTTCTTTGATTGATACACAAGAACTACCAACAAATAATTTTTATCTAAGAAGTAATAACACACAAGTTGTCATGTAGTTGTCAAACATTTACTATCTGCACACAATGCTGACCCTGCTGACCCTGATGAAATGTTGTTTAGTATAAAACAGAACAAAGACAAACTTGGATTTTCCAGAACTATACGGCTGCCAATAGATGAGTTTGCTAGTATACACATTACATGACACTATAATGTTTCACCACCAAAAGCTACCAGATAATATCAAACAGATAAAAGATTCATGTTAGCGTTCTTATGAAACATTTGATTTAAAACTTCCTTTTTTATTGAAATGAATCTACTGAACTAAATAATAGAGAAAAACACAAAACCTGAGCAAACTTTCTATTAGAGAAAAATGCGCAACCTAAGAAAGTTTTCAAACAGTGGGGAAACCCCAATTAATTACGGGGATTTCCACATTTTGTCCATTCTTTTATATAAGCCCGCAATATTTATTTTTTGGGTATCTCCAGTATTAAAAAATTTGCTCAGGTTGCGCGTTTTTTTCTATTACCGGAGAATACAAAAAAATATGGCCACGCTCTTACATGAATCAATAGACGAAATCCCGAAATCCTCGTAATTAATTGGGGTTTCCCTACTGTTTGAAAACTTTCACAGGTTGAGCGTTTTTCTTAATATGTACAGTTTTATTTAACACTTGCATCCATTGTACTCTAATAAATCTCTGAAGCATTTGGGACTAACTACTGTGATCTTACAAGTATTTATGATTATGGATACTCTTATTTGTTATTACGTCTACATAATATGTATAATAGTACTATGGCGTGGCTGTTGGAACGCATGCTGTTATATGAGCATAAAAAAATGAGGCTATTATGACATTCCCTAAGCGGTGTGTACCCATTAAAGACGAGCAGAAAAGTGAGCCAAAAAATGGATGTATAAGAGATACAAGGCAAGCTATAAAACAAAGCTACTGATAGATCCAAGCAGTTTTGGTACACATGACACCAAATATATCTTACCATTGCAGGTAGCGGAGGAGTAACGCCAAGAGACACAAAGGTCTTATATAAGCAAGTAAAGGAAGTGTTTATGGAGACTTGACTCTCTTCGGATAGCCTACAACAATGTAATATAAATACTACAGCAAACCAGATAGCTGACTAAACAATTCAGCCATTCAGTGAGAAGGAAGTCGTTGCTAAAATATAATAATGAGGAAAAGATGGGAAATTCTCACAAATATTTTGTGAGGGTGATGTAACCGACCATATGACAAAACAAGACACAATAATCAAAGTTTGATTAAATGTTTGTTAATTGTTTCCTTTCACATTGCATAAGGCAACAGCTGCACAGACAAACAGACCATAGAGCATTTCCTTCAGTGTGGATTTTCATTGGGGTGGTTAGTCGTGTGTTATGTAACAAGCTTATGTGCTACAAGGTTGTGCACAAAACACTGGTTAAAGCAAAGAGCTTACGGTTAGTAGAGTGGCTAGTGAGTGTATTGCCCATAGTAGAGTTAAGATGAAGGTAGTAGAGCACTGTCAGCACTACCCACTAGCCACAAACCACAACCTCAAGCTGAATGCAAAAACCAAACCAACCATTAAGGCTATAGAGCAGCTGTTGCGTTAATGGGACAAAAAACTTGCTGCCAACACCACGGGTGGAGAGACATTCCCCAGTATCATAAGATAGAGAGACCACATTCATCACATGTCACAAATACATGTGTTTGAGTCCATATAAACAGTTTATTATAGGTTGTTTTTGTGAGATATTACATGCATCTATGCACATGGGGAAAATAAACAATACTAAGTCGAAAGTTGATAATAATTTGCAATTTTGAGTGACCTGTAAACAATAAATATCATGCTTTTGATAATTAATATGCATCAATGAACAAAAGAAAATTTTGCAACTTTGTAGCAATGTGTAATATTATACGCATTATTATATATAATATTACATGTAATATTATACGCATTATTATATATAACATTACATGTCATATTACGAGTGGTATTTCGGTTCGTATTGAGTGTATGTTGCAAGTAAGCAACCCTAGAGATGAGCCTCATTAGATAGAAGTTTGTGTGAGCAACACCCTACACTCATGGATGACGTTAAGCCATCTACTTTCCCAAAGAGGCAGCAGGGGGATTGTTTTACTGGCATGACTCCATGTGTAATCCATATAGCATGTCGTCTACAGTTATATATAGTTAGCTCAATAACTACCATCTGTTAATAACATTAAGCCACAATATTGGCATTATATCCACCACCTGTCATTGAGACAAGCTAGAAGCTCTGTTCTATGATGAAAACTATTTTTTTGCTGAAAGTTACGCAAAAATGTGCCAGTTGGTGGTGCTTCTTTGTGAGAGAAAAGGACTGTATATATAATTTTAGCGTAACAATATAGTCATGGGGTGATCATTTTGTGTAGACTTGATACGACCATGCATCAAGTGTAGTCATGGAAAGTTCTAGTACAATGAGCTCACAGAGTTTATGCAAAAACTTGATACTAGCTTTTGGACCAATTTTTTTGGTCGGAAGCGAGATACCAATGAAAGGTGATGAAACGATATGACGCAAAAACAGGTACAATCAAGGATATGTATAATAGATAATGAAATAATCTTCGTTACTACATTTGTCAATCTTGAGTAGCAGTTGACCTACGCTAGATCGTAGCGATTGGTGGTATGCATAGCAATATTCTTATACCCAGTCCAGATTACATGCACTTGCATGATTTGCTAATGAAAGTTGACATATGGTAGTGAAAGAAATCATTTTAAATTAGCGACCCTCTCAATAAGCTAAATTATACAATAATTGCACTTTTTTAGGGTATAAGGACTTGCATCAACATTAGAGGAGAAATGCAAGTCAAAGCATTGAAAAATTTTCAGTCAAGACGAAGCAAATTGATAAAAATTTGGACAGTAACAAACCAGCAACAAGTAGAGTGACGAACTATTCACATATTACGTAATTTTTTTATGGCAAGCAATCTATGTTTTTTGTCTGCATAACCCTAAATTTGAAATTGCAAATAATGCTGGAGAAATAGAAAAAAACAACTTGGTGTGCATCACCGAATGCATCAATTATTGATACATACATTCATAAACTAAAACAAGTTGAACACATCGCTGGATGTTGATTGCTGTTAGATTCCCATGATCAATGATGGTGTAGCTGGTGACTAGTCTAACACAATATCTAATCATGAGAAGCATGTTCTGAGAGGGAGAAAATTAATGGCGTCTGAAGGGAAAAATGAGATTCAATTAAGGGCTCGTTCACCAAGCAGATATGCTAGTCGTTTCCCATTAAAAAAAATTCAGGCGTATTCGCATCCACTGGCCTTGTATTTACTATTCATCTCATTTCTAAGCAATCTCAGAGAGATGCAACCAGTTTTGCTTGTATTTTTCATAAAAGTTAACTGGCACCCAACTCGATCAGTGCCTGTTTATCACTTCAATAACATTAAGATTGATACTATTGCGATTTCGTAGAGATATCAGATTTTTTCGCTTAACCACAGACAGATGCTTTTAATTTTTGTAGCAAAGAAAGCATCTTTTATTCAAACACTCATGTATGAACACACATCAAAAGTTAATTGGCGGCAATTATTTGATTAAATCTAATTTCATCGCATTTTATAATCGTCTTGATATTTTCAACAAACATAACAATGCATTTTGATGTATTAACGCACCTTTTTGACCTGTTTGCTTGATCTTGTAGGGCATTCAAATCATGTTGGTTTGAAAAGGGTAACATTATTTTGACATTTTATGATTAAAAACTGCAACCTCTAATCTTTTTTTTAGAACGCACTAGATCATTTAAAATGAAGGGTGGGTCAACAATTTCATTACTTGGTCAGCTCATATAGAGTTATGATTTACTGGCACATATGGTCAGAGGATCACAGCGAGATGCTGCTTTAGTCTCTGGCCTGAATTAACTCATCATAAGCAACTGTCAGTGAACATGATTCTCCTCATGAGAGGGCAGCCGAAGCAGAGGGACACATTTGGATTTCATCCACCAATGAACCAATGTTTCATACTGTCGATTTTTAGTGCCTTTGAGCTTAGAACTAAATATAATTGCACTATATTGAATCCTTTCCATACAATGTTGTTCATCAGGTATTCCAGGGATGCAGCCCAGACTGAACAAAGGTATTTCATCAAGAGTCTAAACAAGCTGGTGTATGCTAGCAGACAAAATTTCTCTGGGGAACCTTGGAGAACACACTTAATATCGTCAATTGTATTTTGGCTTTATTCGCTTTAACTTGAAAATCCTCATATTTTAAATCTTATTGCAGTATGTCACCCAGATAGTTGACTTTCTGGACTACTTCAAGAGGTGTATGGTTCAGAGTGTAATCAGATTGTGGAGAGGTTAGAGAGCAGTTGAATAGTGGAACGGAGCATTTTTCCACATAAAACACCATACCATCAGACAATATTTGCGTCCAGTTTTGCAGCGCAGCAATGCTTATCCAGATATTTGGTTTGTCTCGCATATTAGTGACGATTTGGTCGCTGGGTATCTTCAGCAAAATGTCTGATCAACAAAATCAACGTTTCTCTTGTTATATCTTTGTTGCCAATGATATAATGAATAACTAACAATTACAGAAATTATTGTCAACTACTACTTATACTAACTTATTAGGCATGAACGAAATATAATAATATATATGACGATACAATGTATACTATTTTTATCATTTAATAATAATTAAATAAGTCAGTGTTATAATATTAAATTCAATTATCATCAATTATTATTACCAGCAAGCGGTGTTAACTAAAAACTAAATAAATAACCATTATTATGATTATCATATTGTTTGTTAATAATAATAATAATTATATTAATAATGTGCATATTATTATATATCAAATGATAAATGATTATAATAATAAATAATTATTGTTTGTTGTTGTGGTGTTACTGTAGAAGCATTTAATAGTTCTACTACTAATAATAATAATAGATAATGATACTACACAGATAATCATAGTACACAGTACTGTCACTGTGTAGTATGATTATCTACTAATTCTTCTAAATGTTAATAATAATAATAATTTAATTGATGTCATAATAAAAATAAGTTTATCAACAGCTGGTAATTATTTGATTTATTACTTGTCATTAAACTTATTATTATAATAATTATTATTATGATTCTTATGTCACAGATTATATTATCATAATGATAATAATTAATAATAAGATAGTAGTTGTTAACTTGATATTCTCTTTTTGATTACTTACATCAACTTACATCAATATCTGTAGCACGCTAGACCGCCTAGGGGGGTGGGCAGAAGGGGCGTACCTCATTTTTTCCCATTTGTTACCAGGGTTTGGGTACTTTCTTCCCAGGGTTTGGAACCAGGGCTAGCTATTTCAAGGACAGCGTGGATAAATTGTATCCATCCATATGGAATAACTAGGCCGACGCCAGCCTGTCGGCATCTTTTGGCACATCATGATTCCTGAGGTCCTGTATAGTGCGTGGAATAAAACTGTTGTGGAAGGAGCTGCCACTTGCTTGGATAGATCGAGGAACTCCGCGGGATTGTGCTCTCGTTTTGACTGTAGATTCTGACTGAGTCATTAGCTCGTCGTATGATTTACACAGGGCGGGATGAGCCTCTTCTCTAGACAGGACTTTGTGCAATAGTCAGATAAGACACATCCTCCTTTCCTGGAGTGGTTGCAACTTGAGCTTCTCCTTTGCCTCAGTTACTCCTGTTCTTCCTTTGATATCGCATATCATTCGTACACCGCGGTTCTGTACTAGCTCAAGTGCTTCAATGTCCTTGGTGGAGGAGGGATCCCATGCACAACAGGCATACTCAAGATGAGGCAGACAGAGTGATTTGTAAGCTGTGAGTTTTGCATTTTCAGGGGCCCAGTACAGAGCACGACGGATCATTCCGATCTGTTTCTTGGCCTTGCAGATCTTCTCAGCTATGTGTACATCAAATTTCAGATTAGACTGTAGGGTTACGCCGAGGTATTTACTGTAGTTTGTGTGTTCCAGGATAGTGTTGTTCAGAGTATATTTTGGTATGTATTTTGTAGGCTTGAACGCAATTATATTGCACTGGCTAGTGTTGAAACTCATTCCAGAAGCCGTTGCCCAGCTATGCAGCGAGTTGAGGTTCTCCTAAAAACTCAATTCATCATCTTGAGTTGACACGACTTGGTACATCAAAGTGTCATCAGCAAACAGCCTAACGGAACAGTTAACATACTGTGGCAGATCGTTTATGTAGATCAGGAATTATTATTATTGATTATTTTATTATTTCTATTATTATATTATTAATCATCATCATCATAACAATAATTTACTAATATCTAATCTTCTAGCTAGTAGTGGCATGCATTGATTGTTGTTGTTGATGATTACTACTATTAACTGTTGTTACTTATTACTTACTATTAATTAAATAGTAAGAAAAACATAAATAATTATAATAATAATTACAATAACTATTTATTTAATTTAAGTTATTTATTATAATAATAAATAATAATAATATTAATTATTATTTATTAATAATTATAATTATATCACATTATTATTATTAATTTATGGCAGGTAATAAATAATAATAATTAATAATAATAATTTATAATAATAATTATGAATAAATTATTTAATTAATTAATTAAAAATGTGTTATTAATAATTGTAATAAATATAATAATAACTATGATTCACTAATGATTTACTAATACTACAATCAATAAACAATAATAATAATAATACTTATCTAATAAATAATAATAATAATAATAATTAGTATTGTTGTGGTTCGTTGAGCAGCAAAAAAGACATCGACGGTTGTGGCTTACAAAAATCAGTAGTATGACCATAAAATAAACTTCATCACTCTTATCTATTTAATTATGAGTAATGGTTCTTGTCAAAACAGCAGCGAGAATTCAACAAAATATACTGATATTTGTGGCCAGTCACTGCAATATTCTTCTCATTATTATTAATTATTACCATCATCATTGAATCAACCGAGCAAGCATTCGTATAATAATATGATGTACATGGGTCGGGTCTTCGCGATGTGTGGCCTGGTAGTAGCGCACGTAGCAGTATTTTTTGCTTCAATGGAGCCGACAACTCTTGCTATATTGATCATAGCGTTTTTATTTGGGGTAAACCGAGATCAACGAATGACCCTTTTGCCTGCTCAGGAGTTGTCACACCCTCAACTATCAAAAGCTGCAGGCAGGAGGCTTTTGATAGTTACATTCGAGGCTTTAAATTGGAGCAGCCGTAACATGATGCAATAGTTTCTGCCACTAATTTTGCTTTCTCTAATGACTATTTCTTTTTTGTTCTTGGTTCTTTCCTGACCAATTAAGCAACTGCAACAAGCAAATGGCCACATATTTCTAAACATTCTGGTAAAGTGAAGACAATATTATTTGCAAGCCAACGGAAATTTGTTAAAAACTGAAGCTAACAATCTGACAAATAATTGAAAACCACCTAAACTGTAGCTTCAAATGGAGATGGTTTTTTGTGTGTTTGTTGACTCACACCAATCTAAAATTTATCAAAATTTCATTTCCAGTGAAATCCACGAAGTAGACTGTAGACAGTCTCATGTTTACTAAATTGTAATGATCCAAGCATTTCCAATTTTTATGCCTCCATTAGTATCATTTCAAATTGAAGTTCTAAAATTATTTTTTAAAACTATAGAGCAAACAAAATTTATTATTTTTGCAATTATACAATTTGGGTTTTAGGTAAATCATTGTATGCATTACCAGATCTCTACAAGAGTTGCCAGAGTCACCAGGTCGATGTTGTAGACGGGTCATTGATGGACTAATCCTAGCTGTGCAAGCTTTCTTGGTTAGAATGTTTGTGGAAAATATACCTCGTGGTTACATATGGTTTATTAATGGATTACACTTGGCAGAGTTGTAATCATTTTGGTTGGTCATTGACAGAGTAATCTAGCATATTGGTTAGGTCTTATTTACTTCAACCAGTGACAGTAACGACAGTCTTTCTCAATCGAAAACAGTTCATCTCCAGATTGAAATATATACAAGAATTTGCTAGTTTTTTTTCTTAAATCTCTATTGGTTTGTTTTGAACGCATTTAGAAGAAAAGCCGGAATTAAGAAAAAAACTTACCAAAACAAATAAACTAGCATTTATTACCGATTCAAAAATGGCTATAATTTTTATATTTATAAAAAGCAGAAAAGCATATTTCCTTAGATACTGCGATCATAGACTTTGAAAATGATTATCTTTAACTATATGACTGTGACATCAAAGCCAAAGATGGTAGTTTATATAAACTACCATCTTTGTCTTATTAGAAATAAGAAATGTGACTCGGAGATGATATCCTTTGCATTTAATTCAAAAACTTTTGTTTGGGGAGGCCTACGTAAAAATTAACAAGAGTTTTGCCTAATTTTTTTTTCAGCCAATAGAATCAATTAGCTGGAAGCTCACGGACACCTGGGGAATGTATTCTATTGGTGCTATCCCATTAATGCAGACGGCTCTGACAGGGTGTTGAATGTCACAGCTAAGCCTATTGAAATATGTTTTATTGCGCTGTATCTATCCATTATAATTTGAGTTTATAAAGAAAGCTAGCATATTTGTGAAATGAATCAGCTACTGCAGTTGATGTATTTGTTGCAATGATGTCTAGATAAGCACATGATGAGCAATGAGCCGGTGCTGCCACAAGATCAATGTCCTCTCAGCAATGCTTAGACGAAGACTGATAGTTCTGCTTTTGATGGATCACAAACTTGGTGAGTGGTCTATTGCAAGATAAATCAATAAACAGTTGCTGTTTCTTCGATAAACCATTTAGCTATAACAGTTGAGGATTGTCTGATGGCTAGCCCTTCATATTAGAGGTCCTGGATAGTAGATTGGAGAGTTGTCTTTCCTTGGCTGAATATTATTGTTATATTTATAGGGCAGTTGAGAATGATCTTGATACAAGCAGGTAAAAAGCTAATTACTTTGTGCCAAGCGCTATGTGATTACTTTGTGCGCAATTGTGATACAATACATTTATATAGGGCTGTTTTGTCTGGTCACAATCATAGATTGTGCTTCGCTACATACATTTTATTGTGTTTTCAGCAAAAATTTCAATGTTAGTTTTGTTGGTGGAGGGAAGGGGGCATATTTAGCTGCAATACACTATGTTACCATTGAGCGACCCGCAGCTAACTTTCAGTCAATTGAATCATTGAAACCCCCTCAGTAGCCCCAACCAAGTAAAATTTTTATTTTGGTTTGATGAACCAAATTACTGCAAATCCAATGATTCGTTATTCTTCTGCATGATTTTGTGGTTCTATGACTTTGTATTGGTTCAGACATACGAGTCAAGGTCGCTCAGTATAACAACGTGTATATAATTGTGATATAGCTTTAGGGAAGCTTTCCACTAGATTATACAAAAGGATAACTATACTGATTGTCGAATGGCGGGATGTCGACAACCTGAATGGCGACAAAGTTGGATTGCTTGTCGACAACTTTGACCAGTTTGGCAATTAACCTAGACTGGATGTCGAAAAAGCGTTACATCAACGATAGTTGATTACACTATATACTTTTCAACTATGTTTTAGCTTGTTTTTTTGCAAATGAAATATATTCTATGGAAAGAGAGGGAAATAAATTGTTTTAAAAAAACTATTTAAAGATGTATTCTAATTATCAATCATTTTATGTTACTCTTTCTTTCCTTACTTTTGAGCAGAGCAATGAATAAAATAAATATTATTACTGCTTTAGTACATGACATTGGGAGTTGTCTGCACTAATAAGAAAGACAACTACCACGTTTAGTATTTTTGATTACTATTTACATTATTTGATTTATGGCCATATATGCAGTGGTGTAGAGACTATGATTATACTTCAAGTCTGTAATTGGAGGAGTAGCTGCCCCAAGGTTGGTGCAGGAAGTATGCTAAATAGCTCTCCGACGAGTGGAGGGAGGCGTAAAGCAGGCTTTAATACCTGTATAAGCAAAACAAATATCCAAAAATCAGACAGCACTTTTTGGCAGCAAAACATAATCAATATTAGCAGGAAATCAAACAAACATACTATGAGCCGCTATATCACATGGCAATCGCTATGGTAAACATATTTTTACCGTGTAATCCGGTCTGACGTTTTGTCACCTGATAATCAGAAATCCATTGAGCATGCCAAAGACTACTTCCTTTTACTTTGAGTAATCTCTGTCAGGTGGCAATTTGGCAAAATGTCACAAATATATTGATTACTGGACAGTCTAAATAACTTCATGGCACTAGAGAAATGATTTTTCCGATTATGACTGTCAAGGACACCCATGATATCATCAAAGCCCTGGGTATTATTCACAACTCACGACCACACGCGTGTAGTACATCCATACCATTTACTTTATATAAATCATAATTTTTTTATAATCTTCCTATGCACATGCAATATTCACATGGAGCTTTTATGATAATTTTTAGTTGAGATTGATTGACTCAATTTTTTTCCCATATTTTTGATTATTGAGAAGATTATTGGGCTGAAAATGTGAGTTGTCCTCTCCTGTAAAGTTTGAAGTTGGAAATTGCTGCCAAAAAAGCTAATGATTGCTTAGAAATATTCTGTCGACATCGAAGTGAGCTAGTCGACCAACTGGTCAAAGTTGTCGCCAGCCGAGCTTACTTTGTCGCCTTTAGATCCAATTTCGTCGCCATCCAAGTTGTCGACATCCCGGTTTTCGACAATCAGTCCAGTATTCTACAAGAGTATGGCAATGGCTAGCCAGCATAAGTTGAAATACTAAATGCTACTGGCTAAATACTAAGAGACAATGCAATGAGTATAGAGGAAGTTCAGATTTTTATAGGCAAAATTGCAAGAAGTGTTTGGCCTATATAGTAAGGTGACCAATCACCAGCACAGGAAATACAGCATAAATATACTGACTAATAATAAGAGAGAACATAAGGTTAAATAGTCCAAGCGCCAAGTGGCAAATGGGCGGAGTTAATAAGTGAGCATTGTGTGTGGTCGAGGTGCCACTTCCAGATACGCTGTAGGGCTTTTCATAGGCTAAGATCCAAATATTTCATAGATGGAGGGTAGATAAGTTCTGGATACATACTTTTGAAGGGGGAGACTATTTTCAGGATTGTCGGCTAAGGCATCCATCTCTGTCCAAGATGACCGGCCCTGGGTACACTAGTTCGAGTCGATACCGATCTGCACGAGCCATGACCTAGCCTGTCATTTTGTACAGATTTGGGCATATATTACAGTGGCTATTCTATGACAAGCCGGCCACATCCAGTGGTTGGTTGCTTGTGAGAACATGAGTAAGAGGAGTCCCTGTGCCCCAAAGATGATCTGTCTCTTAACAGCAGGGGTAGAAGAAGTTTTTACACAGTTTTTACGTGAAAATTTACCACAATATATGTCATGGATTGATTCACATGGACTGCATTGGGTGATAAAACAAGTTAAATGTAAATTTATCACATAAAATCAGACACTGGAAGAATTGTATATCAATGTCAGGCCATCTGCTAGCCAATATTATAATTTATTACTTTTTAATTAAAGTTCATAGTATCCTCATATTTCAGTTGATGCGGAATAATTTCATCCAATAGAAACAGGCGGTTACTTTTGTCTATAGGTTCTACGGAAGAACGTGTTCCTTTTATGGAACGTGTACCTTCTACGGAACGTGTACCTTTTATGGAACGTGTACCTTCCACGGAAGAACGTGTACCTTTTTATTTCCAAGTACAGACTCAGTAAGTGCTCCTCTTTCATTATAGTATATATATTGTTGTGTTTTACTGCATATTATACTAAAACATCTTATACTGTAGTATTTACATTCCGTATTGCAATGAATATTTCTCAATCGTAATAAGACTTTCAATTGTATTATCATTGTAACTTTTTTGTCAAATCAATAGAGTTACGAAATTAAAAGTGTTGGCAAAGTAGTTGCTTATTTGCTCCAGTAAACACTATTTTGTGTTTTAAAAAATAACTAGAATTAGATTTTTCAGCAAGGGAAACTTAAAAACACTTTTTTAGATTTGCTCCTAGCATTTTAATTTGTGCTCGACTGCTATTAATCATTATCACTCAAATCAAAACGTGAAAAACTTTTGTTTTGTGTAAGCAGAGATGTAACAATTAATTGAAACCATATTGAAAAGCTTATTCTATATATTAATTTTACAAGCAAGTTTGTATAAAGGTGCCTTTGGATACCCTACGCGTAGGGCTTAACGATGAGATTAAACGAGGCCATTCGAAAACCCTCTCGTTGCCGGCCCAAAAAACATCGCGGCAATAGGCAATTTGGGCTCAATGATGGAAGTGACAAGCGAGGTAAGTAGCATCGTTGAGGGCATAGACTTGTCTCCACCTAACCAACAATTTTTACGAGTCAGCTTATTAATCAATGTTTCTCCCCGTTTTAAACAATATATCTGACGATAACATCATCGTAATTAATTTCTGTTTGTAAAAAAACTAAAGTTAGATTGCTTTAGCTTTAAAGTTTTCATAGACATTGATCAAAATAAAGAAGTCTATGGTTTAAGCGCAAACAACTTCCGTTAAACGACAGTCATCGTTGAGCCCTCAACGAGTGTTCAGCGAGTGCCCTACGCGTAGGGTATCCGAAAGCACCCCAAATTATATAAGCATGCTCGTCTGCACTGTCAAATACCAGCTCGTTGAACGCTTACTTTTTTTCGCAGCACTGGCAGCTGTTTCAAAATCGTCTGTTGAGATTGCGCCAACCCAAGGTTTTTTAATGTTTCACCACAACTGAGTCACCTGGTCTTCTCCTCCCCACAGAGTTAATTGGCAGACGCCAGCACCAAACGTAAAAGGGTGTATTATATATCCGCTCTCTTCCCTCCCGCTATTTCAAGGCAAAATATGAAATAGGTTCTTTTGGGCTATGAAACTTTTCAAGCTTAAACAGAAGAAACCTTTTCCTCTAGAGTCTAAGACAATGGTAACCCATTGCATACAACACAAACCGCGCGTGTGAAATTGTCCCGCAGTCTTGCTTGTAGCCTCACCTACATTTTTTTTTTATTCACCATGTGTGACAGAAGTCGTGCAAGAATAATAATTTTTTGCAATGCCCAATTTTTATAGAAATTATCTCCTTATGCAGCGCCTCCATAGCCGGAGGAAGGGATGAAGGGGGTACATTTCCAGTAGTTCTAAGGCTAGCTATTGTAATGGTGAATGAATTGGAATGGTGACGTTTATTTCAAAGCAGTTCAGTGTTGTTTGACATTTATTCCACTAGTATTGACTAGTTTATTTGTTTATATTAAAACAAGAATATTACCAGTAGTTGGCAAAACAATTGTATATGAATATTGTTGTTATAAGAAAGAACATAGTATAAGTATTGTAGGATAAGTTATTAATTATAATAGCAACAATTGTTATTACAAAAAATAGCTCTTCTTTTTGTCACGAGAAATAAGGAATTTACAATATTTTTTATTTTACATGATCACATGATGGTAATGTACGATAATAAAATTAAACAATAAATTGATTGAATACAATAATATAATACTCGAATAAAAATGATAATTGTAACGATTTTTTTCGCGATTGGTTAATTGTATGGAGGTTGAGCTGCTTTGAAATAATCGTCACCAAATGGAACAACTACACCCTGTTGCACCGCTTTTCACAATTAGTACAACGGTTTGCGTTTGCAGTACATTTTGTTGTAATACATACAAACCTTGGGGAAACCACCACAACTCATTCTAAGTTAATGAAAACCTATCGTTTTGCAGTATGTTCTTTAGTTCTTGGTTAGTAAAAACTATCTCTACAGAGCGACTGTTATATTGCGAATCATTTATTGCTTCTCATAGTTATCTCATTGGGTGAATGATCGTGGTGTGGTAAACACTGCCTTCTGCATCTTCTAGAAGCTACGTGTTAGCTTATTTGATGGTGTTAATGGTGTATGTCAGGCAGTAAAAAGATGGAAGGCAAGTTTTAATAAGTACGTGGGATGATGGCTGGAGTCGGGGAGGGGCACTCTGGGTACAAAGGTTGATGTATCCAAGTAAGGAACAATGGGGTCCCAGCAGTTTTATAGGTGACGCTAGTAATGGCGATACTGGAAGCCCGCTTGTCAAAAAGCATGCCATTAAAACGAAGGCAATTAATTTTAACAAGATGATCAAATGTTTTTCCCATTTACAGCAGTAGATGGGTATGGAGTGTATAATAATGACGATGTGCCGTTAACCTAAATCATAACAGTACATCGGGACTATTGAAACAAGCCACAGTAATTTGCCAAGAGCTCAACCTCGTTAGTTTACGTCGGAAAGCTCAATCAAACTCGAAATATGAAACTACGGCTCTACCCATGAGCATAATATTTTATTAATTTTTTTTCAAGTAAATAAACCAAAAGCTTCTTTTAAAAAAAAAAACATGCAATGGCTATATCGATTCTTTGTTTTTTCTCAACAACATCTTTTTTGTGATATCAGCCCCTTAAAATGTCACAAGTCTGGAGAATAGTCAAGCAAGTCGTGATTTCTAATGATAAGTCAAACAATAGACCAAAGTACTTTCGGTTTCATCGATAAAGTGAAACTACTGTGCCGGGACCCCATTCCTGGATACCAATTTTCTCATGCTGTACTGTGTTGGCCAAATTATATAGCATAATCGATCGGCCAATAAAAAAAGTGCAGCTAACAAATAGAGAACTAAATGCAACATTTCTAAACAGCTGATGTCCATTCTACGAAATGGGAGCAGATCTCTGTCATAGCGTCTAAGGATAAGGTTCTCCCGGTTCTCCCGGTTCCAAGGGGTGTAATTTCTCAAAAATCCAACTTGCGGCAAAGGGAACTTAAAATGTTAGGATACAGTTCACAGAGAAATAGATACCAATAATCTCAATTGGCATCCTTGACATTACGATAACCCTATCTTGAGTAGACGTGGATTAGATAACCCTATCTTGAGTAGACGTGGATTAGATAAAGTGGGCATGCTTTGGTATCCATCAGGGTGGTATGTAGTATTCAGTAGTTAGTGTGTGCGTGTTACTGAGCTTGTAAGTGTACTAGGTGACTGATTGTGTCACATTGTGAGCTGTATATTACATACACTAAATGTATATTACATACACTAAACATATACTACGTATACTAATAACGTATATTACTTATAATAATAATAATAATAGTGTATATTACATATACTAAATGTATATTACATACACTAAATGTATATTACATACACTAAATGTATATTACATACACTAAATGTATATTACATACACTAAATGTATATTACATACATTAAATGTGTATTACATACACTAAATGTATATTACATACACTAAGTGTATATTACATACACTAAATGTGTATTACATACACTAAGTGTATATTACATATACTAAATGTATATTACATACACTAAATGTATATTACATACACTAAGTGTATATTTGTAGAGCAAAAAAGTGACAGAACTAGATATATACCTAACCCTCACTTGAGTAAATGTTCACATATCAAACAGTTTGCTCTATACACTAGGAGTGCACCTGGCTGTCTGCCGCCAGTTTCCCCCCAAACTTATATTATTTGGGCCTTCTTGCTGTCACCACATTTATTGATTCTCTGGGGTTGGATATACAGGATATACAGGATATACAGGATATACAGGATATACAGGATATACAGGTAACCTAACAATCTCAACAATGAAAGGATGGCTGAAGAAACTGACTGTACCGTTCATGGAGTTGTGGTGGTTTCGTTCTACTATAATAATGGTGGCTACCCCTTTGCTGTTGTTGCTGCTGCTGCCTTTCCATGAAGAGATGGGGCTTACTAGAGAGGTAAGTCTTCCTAGAGAGGTAGGTCTTACTAGAGAGGTAAGTCTTACTAGAGAGGTAAGTACATGTTACTACTAATGGTTGTATACTATATGTTATAGGCATGTAACTGTCTATACATGTTACTACTAATGGTTGTATACTACATGTTATAGGCATGTAACTGTCTATACATGTTACTACTAATGGTTGTATACTACATGTTATAGGCATGTAACTGTCTATACATGTTACTACTAATGGTTGTATACTATATGTTATAGGCATGTAACTGTCTATACATGTTACTACTAATGGTTGTATACTATATGTTATAGGCATGTAACTGTCTATATATGTTACTACTAATGGCTGTATACTACATGTTATAGGCATGTAACTGTCTATACATGTTACTACTAATGGCTGTATACTATATGTTATAGGCATGTAACTGTCTATATATGTTACTACTAATGGCTGTATACTATATGTTATAGGCATGTAACTGTCTATATATGCTACTACTAATGGTTGTATGCTATATGTTATAGGCATGTAACTGTCTGTACATGTTATTACTAATGGCCGTCTACTGGTGTACAGAGACTCTACCACTGGGAGTCACAGCTCTCATACCGTTGGTCTTATCTCCAGCTCTTTCTATACTCAAGGCAGCAGATGTGGCCAGAGAGTATCTCAAAGTACAGTACACAACCTTCACCTATCACCTTCCTAAGGCTATGGTGTTTTATCCTCTGGTTATGCATTGTAGTCAAAATGGCACACATAATCAGGTTACCATTCCCACAATACAGTAGTAAAAAGCTTGTTGTGTTCTCACAGTGGTCTATTATTTCAGGGTCGCGTTACCGGTAATGGTAAGGTATCCAACCAGTCTATTGCCCCCTTTGCACTCGTACGAAACAACAGAAATGTGCTTTTTGCAATCGTGTGGACAGCAAAGTTTGCAACAAAAATGAAAACTGTTCACACAGTGTTGCATCAAACCAATCTTTGTTTTGTATGACAATTGAAATGGGTTAGGGGCCCTAGTTAGGAGGTATTCTATTACGGATACCAAATGATTTCTAATGTAGCCAATTTTAGAGTGATTCATTTTGTGTTTTTGTAACTGGAGCCAATATATGCTGGGAGTGTTTGTAGCTAAGAGGACTAAACTAGGTAATAGTTCTGTAATTGCAAATCTTTACCTATCATCATTCCTTCTCTTTCCATGGTGAGCAACCTCCACAAAAACCTGGACACAGTCAACAATTTTCCAAGTGTGATTAACCACACTTACTATTTAAACTTTGTTAGAGATCTGTAGACTAAAATTGGTTAGATGTTCAGTTTCATGTAGCTGGTGTTTGGACATGCGGGACCTAGTAAGTCAAAAACCAGTTCAAATCCGTAATCTGATTGGTTGAACCAATGTTAGTTTTAGTTTGAGGTCAAATATTATTGGCCCATGAAAGTGTGAGCCAGCCTATCAAAAGTTAGGAGCTTACAATATTTCTAATCCAAACGAAGCAAGTTGTTTTTCCAGCCTCTCTCCTTAATGAGTCAATTAATGAACTTCTCTTTTACAATAGTTACATTTTTGGTACCAGATATCATCTTTGTTCACTTCCACACTTTTTCTGATGTTTGTAGGATCTCAATGTAATGTTTTTGGGTGGTTTGATGGTTGCCGTAGTGATAGAACACAGTCAACTTCACAGACGTATATCACTGGGCATACTCAAGCGTGTTGGCACCAACCCAAGATTCCTCATGCTCGGTATTGTGCTAGTTAAACTATTTCAGAAATGAAATATGCCAGGATTGCCACAAAAGCGATGCCAGAGTTTTCTAAATTTAGGCTTTGCTTTTCATATAGATGGAAGTGTATATTCCTTTACATTACCACACTGAAACACCCATTCAAACATTAACCTACAGTTCCTTCTATCTTGGCCATAGAGAAAGTCTCACAGCTTCAGATTGGCAATTGGGGCCATTGGCTATATTCCCACCATTGGCTACATTATTATTGCAGTGAAGCCAATGATATATATGTGGGGCATTACCTCCTGCTACATTTTATTCGTGAACTCAATTGATTTCAGGAGAAGTTATCTTAAATGTGGTCTCCCCACACCAAAATGGCATTTTTTTTTAAAGTTTTTTAGATGGTTATCGTTTCATTTCGAAGTCACCTGACAATAGCTTCAGGAATTGAAAAAAAATCCGTAACAGGTTTTTTTGCCATATATATCACTGTCGTATTGCCAACATATGCTCTGTGCTGATGCAGGGTTCATGGTGCCGACATGGTTTTTGTCCATGTGGATAAGTAACACAGCTACGACAGCGATGATGCTGGCCATAGTACAGGCGGTCATCGAACAACTTAATGCTAATGAGCAGCTACTAACCAAAGACCTGCCACACGCTAGCAAGAAGGATGTGGAGGCGGACAATGGAGCCTTCGAGATGGATTCACAAGAGAATATCTCAGAGGACAAGCTAAAGCAGGAAGCTCCTCAGCCAGACACTGCAGTTACAGCTGCTGCCAATCAGATACCTGTGGCTGATAGCAATTCACAAAGATGGCAGTCTACCAGCAAGGCACTTAGTCTATGTGTTTGTTATTCAGCTACTTGCGGGGGCATAGCAACTCTGACGGGTACCGCCCCTAATGTTGTGTTGGGAGATAATGTAAACAGGTGGGTATGTGATAACTAGTATGTATTACAGCATATATAAATACATACACTTTTTATATCGTACGTATTGTATGTAACTTAAATATGACATATCTAATGTATACTTTGTATAGGCTATCTGAGGAGATGAACTACAACTTTGGTTTTGACTTTGTTTCCTGGCTAGGATTTGGGTTTCCCATATCCATCCTCATGCTACTTGTTACCTGGATCTGGCTACAACTGCTTTACCTCGGGGTTCGGTGAGTCATTGTGTTGGTTGTACCTTGGTCTACCATACCTTACACCTGAATGGGTGGCTGCAGTGCAGACTGTTGAATGTATTCTTTACTCTTGACTTTTCTTTTTCTTCTTGTTGTATTTACTAATTAGTTGCTAGTTATATATATAACTAACTAGTTACTAGTTGTATATATAACTGACTAGTTACTAGTTGTATATATAACTGACTAGTTACTAGTTGTATATATAACTTACTAGTTACTAGTTGTATATATAACTCACTAGTTACTAGTTGTATATATAACTTACTAGTTACTAGTTGTATATATAACTGACTAGTTACTAGCTGTATATATAACTTACTAGTTACTAGTTGTATATATAACTCACTAGTTACTAGTTGTATATATAACTCACTAGTTACTAGTTGTATATATAACTCACTAGTTACTAGTTGTATATATAACTCACTAGTTACTAGTTGTATATATAACTCACTAGTTACTAGTTGTATATATAACTTACTAGTTACTAGTTGTATATATAACTCACTAGTTACTAGTTGTATATATAACTTACTAGTTACTAGTTGTATATATAACTCACTAGTTACTAGTTGTATATATAACTCACTAGTTACTAGTTGTATGTATAACTCACTAGTTACTAGTTGTATGTATAACTCACTAGTTACTAGTTGTATGTATAACTCACTAGTTACTAGTTGTATATATAACTCACTAGTTACTAGTTGTATATATAACTCACTAGTTACTAGTTGTATATATAACTCACTAGTTACTAGTTAGATGTATGAACTTCTGATAAACTTTTGTTCCTAACATAGTTTTCACACAGGTACACCAGACGAATAACATGATTCAAATGATGGCATTTTGTACGCTGGAGACTTTGTTTATCACACTTTTCGGTTAAACAATCACATGTATTGAAAGGTTTTACAATTTTGAACCCTCCTGGTCATTTTTTTTATGGAAATATCCAAAAACTCTGCCCCTAATTATTAGTCCTTATTGTTTATCACAGCGTCAGTGCTCAGAGTGAAGCAGAAAAGAAACTTATAACTCAAGTGGTGAATAACTCCTACAACAACCTGGGACCTGTCAAGTTCAAGGAGGTGCTGGCTGCTCTACATTTTGGTCTTCTGGCGTTATTGTGGATTACAAGAAACCCAGGTGGTTATGGAGGTTGGGGAAAACTTTTCCAAGAGGGGTGAGTATACAGGACATCAGAAGTAAGGATTGAACCAAAGTTACAGAAATGGTAATATTGTAAGCCTAATCATGTGAAGCAGCTGCCAGCCAGTTCAGCTCAGCAGAGATATATATTGTAGATACGTATCTGATGCAACAGCTGCCAGCCAGTTCATCTCAGCAGAGATATATATTGTAGATACGTATCTGATGCAACGCTGCCAGCCAGTTCATCTCAACAGAGATATATATTGTAGATACGTATCTGATGCAACAGCTGCCAGCCAGTTCATCTCAGCAGAGATATATATTGTAGATACGTATCTGATGCAACGCTGCCAGCCAGTTCATCTCAACAGAGATATATATTGTAGATACGTATCTGATGCGACAGCTGCCAGCCAGTTCATCTCAGCAGAGATATATATTGTAGATACGTATCTGATGCAACAGCTGCCAGCCAGCTCATCTCAGCAGAGATATATATTGTAGATACGTATCTGATGCAACAGCTGCCAGCCAGTTCAGCTCAGCAGAGATATATATTGTAGATACGTATCTGATGCAACAGCTGCCAGCCAGCTCATCTCAACAGAGATATATATTGTAGATACGTATCTGATGCAACAGCTGCCAGCCAGCTCATCTCAACAGAGATATATATTGTAGATACGTATCTGATGCAACAGCTGCCAGCCAGTTCATCTCAGCAGAGATATATATTGTAGATACGTATCTGATGCAACTGCAGTGATGTTCGTTGCTATTCTCACATTTATGTGGCCTTCGGAAATGCCTGACCTGTGCTGTTTGAGAGGGGGTTGCGGCCACCCCCAAGGATATAAAGCCAAGCACAGAGATCCACTGGTTACATGGGAAGCTGTTGCCAAAAAGGTGCCTTGGGGGTTGATCCTTCTTCTTGGTGGAGGTTTCGCTCTGGCCAAATCTATAGAGGTAACTTTTACTTCTAGCCATCCATAGCCACTGTCAATTTAACACATGAGAAATTTGGGTATGTTTTTCAGAGTTTGAATAATTCAGTTTAAATATCAAATCTGATGAGTCGACCATTTACAATGTTAATGCGATCAGGTTTAAATTATATTATTGTAATGGGATTTTTGTAGGCAATAAGTTTATGTTAGCTTATTCTGAATTCACTTATATATTTCCTTGGCTGATTGTCTTGTTCTCTTGCATACTTGAAAGTTTCGCTAAAAGTAACAATGGATTTATATATCTTTCAAAGGCATATAATGTATATTTAAGGTGTCTGGGTTATCAGTCGCCCTCGGAGAGAGTTTAAACTTCTTTGATGGTTGGCCTACATGGGGGATTGTGATGTTTCTCGCAGCTATAACTGCATGCATCACTGAGATCACTAGCAACGCCGCCATATCCACTATTTTCTTACCCATAGTTGCTAGTGTGGTAGGTTTACATAGAAGCTTTCGCTGTATCTCAATTATTTTGTGTACAAATAAGTTCTCACCTGCTCACTCGTCTGCTACCCCATCTGTGACCTATATTAGCAGTTTTTCTCGCAGTTGAGGCAAATCAAATCTAAATTGTTTTGTGTTACGTTTAGGCTCAGAACCAGGGGCGGAGTCCACTTTATCTCATGTTGCCAGTTGCTGCCGCATCTTCATTTGCCTTTATGCTGCCTGTTGCCACTCCACCTAATGCTCTAGTGTTTGCTACTGGAGTTCTATCCATAAAAGACATGGTATGTATATCATTCAAGGCATCACCAATGTCAACAACCACAGCTTGTTTTAGAAATACAATATTGTCTATGAATGAAATTTACGTAACTTGTTGTCGTTTCAGGCCAAGGCAGGGTCTGTACTTAACTTGTTGGGTATATGTGTGGTTACCCTGGCAACCATGACATGGGGTGCTGCCTTGTTTAAGCTCAACCAGTTTGACTATCACCATCAAAATATGACTACTGCAAGCGGGAATGATACAACAAACACGACGCTGTTCCTTTAACCCAGCGACCTCTCCACGCTCACCCTATCTTACATTAATTGATTCAATATAATATTTAACAAATTATTACTGAAGTTTTGAGGACTTTTTTATTTCATAAACTTATAAAGTTTGATTTCTGAGCATATCATTTTTCCATACTTGTAAGCAAATGCCGTTTTTCTGCTTCTAAATAAGATGGTATAACTTTTGATTTATGCCTTTCTTGTCTCTGTATGCATAATATTGTATGCAAGTACTATGTGTATGTGCTGTATATATTACTGCGTATGTACACAGTACTTCCTGTTTGTCGTGTACAAAATTATTTCATAATTTTTTCTCTCTTTTATATAAGCAATGTTACGCCTACCAAAGCAACTTCAGGATAAATTATGCGCAAGAAATATATAAATCCATTTCAGGTTACTACAAGTTTTATTCAATTTTATTTTTATGGAGTTGTGCTCACTTCAATGTGGGCACAACTCCTTAATCAATGCATGCAGGCTCAGAAATTTATCGGATGATTTCCCATACTATCGTATCACACTAGTTCGTACCACGAAATACCACGAATATTCATATCAGCTATGGTTAGGAACTAGTCCGCACCAAAGTACCTGTTTAGATCATCGTTTGTGTAGCACATTAGTTCCGTATCCGTACTAAAACACCTTGAGGCCCCATTTCAGTTTTGAGATGATATGGAACTGGTTTTGATGTGAATCTATTTGAACAGCTGGTATTTTTGCTGCGAACTTCAGCGCTCACATTTTTACGGAGTGCGCATTTACGCTGTGGTGCGTACCAGTGTAAACGGGGCCATAGGAACTAGGTGACGATAATGCTTAAAGACAAGTCGCTATATTTTTCCTAGCTGTGATAAAATAATAAAATTGTAATTATAACGCTGAAAAAAAACAAAAGAAACAGCAGCTTTCCACAATTGCTGCTTGCTACACGACTGTAGTGTATGTCACAGCATGGTATACTGTAGCTACATGTTGCTACACGACTGTAGTGTACGCCACAGCATGGTATACTGTAGCTACATGTTGCTACATGACTGTAGTGTATGTCACAGCATGGTATACTGTAGCTACATGTTGCTACACGACTGTAGTGTACGCCACACCATGGTATACCGTAGCTACATGTTGCTACACGACTGTAGTGTATGCCAGAGCATGGTATACTGTAGCTACATGTTGCTACACGACTGTAGTGTACGCCACACCATGGTATACCGTAGCTACATGTTGCTACACGACTGTAGTGTATGCCAGAGCATGATATACCGTAGCTACATGTTGCTACAGTATACCAGACTGTAAAACGAGTTCAATGCAGAGATCATTAGTCAAGCAGAAAGCAAAGCTTTAATTATACAAATATAAATAAAGTTTAAACGGGTTGGCTGTGATGAATATAGCCAATCAGGAAACGTTGTGTCGCTAGTAAGTGTGCCAAAAACTGTAATGTTGATACAACTGAAACCCATCTGGCTTGGTAGATATAATTGTAACGATTAAATTTAAACATTGTGTAGCATTATGTTAAAATTTTGACGCATTATGAATGACAATTTAAAAAAATTATATTAATGTCAATAAACAATATATATATATATAACATGTGAGATTATGTATTGGCAGCAGAGCTCTAGTATTATTGTGTAAGGACCACGCTGTCTTTTAATAAGCATTTGATAAGGAGCAGTTTTATCTCTAAGTGGTTTTGTTATCTGTCTGAGTGTGATATCTTCTGCAGTCATACAAACCTTAGTTGTCTACTTACCTCCAAGTTCATAGGCTAGCTTGAAGTAAGTGTCTTAGCAACAAGTACTTACTGTACATACTACAACAAATACTTACTGTACATACTAACAACAAGTACTTACTGTACATAGTAACAACTAACAACTACTTACTGTGATTATAGGAAAGATGTTGGCTGTGTTGAAAGAATTGTGGTGGTTTCGTTCCACCATTATAATGATAGCTACTCCATTATTACTTCTTCTACTTTTGCCGTTTTATGAACAGCTTGGTCTCAGCCAAAAGGTAGGTCTCAGCCAAAAGGTAGGTCTCAGCCAAAAGGTAGGTCTCAGCCAAAAGGTAGGTCTCAGCCGAAAGTTAGGTCTCAGCTAAAAGGTAGGTCTCTGTATCTTGTCTACAATGTGATTGTGAAAAGCATCTATATGTCTGTTATTACTAATGGTTGTATACTATATGTTATAGGCATGTAACTGTCTATACATGTTACTACTAATGGCTGTATACTATATGTTATAGGCATGTAACTGTCTATACATGTTACTACTAATGGTTGTATACTATATGTTATAGGCATGTAACTGTCTATACATGTTACTACTAATGGCTGTATACTATATGTTATAGGCATGTAACTGTCTATACATGTTACTACTAATGGTTGTATACTACATGTTATAGGCATGTAACTGTCTATATATGTTACTACTAATGGTTGTATACTATATGTTATAGGCATGTAACTGTCTATACATGTTACTACTAATGGTTGTATACTATTGTTATAGGCATGTAACTGTCTATACATGTTACTACTAATGGTTGTATACTATATGTTATAGGCATGTAACTGTCTATACATGTTACTACTAATGGTTGTATACTATATGTTATAGGCATGTAACTGTCTATACATGTTACTACTAATGGTTGTATACTATATGTTATAGGCATGTAACTGTCTATACATGTTACTACTAATGGCTGTATACTATATGTTATAGGCATGTAACTGTCTATACATGTTACTACTAATGGCTGTATACTATATGTTATAGGCATGTAACTGTCTATACATGTTACTACTAATGGTTGTATACTATATGTTATAGGCATGTAATTGTCTATACATGTTACTACTAATGGCTGTATACTATATGTTATAGGCATGTAACTGTCTATACATGTTACTACTAATGGTTGTATACTATATGTTATAGGCATGTAACTGTCTATACATGTTACTACTAATGGTTGTATACTATATGTTATAGGCATGTAACTGTCTATACATGTTACTACTTATGGTTGTATACTACATGTTATAGGCATGTAACTGTCTATATATGTTACTACTAATGGTTGTATACTATATGTTATAGGCATGTAACTGTCTATACATGTTACTACTAATGGTTGTATACTATATGTTATAGGCATGTAACTGTCTATACATGTTACTACTAATGGCTGTATACTATATGTTATAGGCATGTAACTGTCTATACATGTTACTACTAATGGTTGTATACTATATGTTATAGGCATGTAACTGTCTATACATGTTACTACTAATGGTTGTATACTATATGTTATAGGCATGTAACTGTCTATACATGTTACTACTAATGGCCGTCTACTGGTGCACAGAGACACTCCATCTTGCTGTCACCTCATTGATGCCATTGGCTCTTTCCCCGCTCCTTTCAATACAAAAGGCTGACGTTGTAGCCAGAAACTACTTCAAGGTTATCCTGTATTCTATGTATATCAGTAGTAATATAGGAGCAGATCTCTGTGTTGGGGTCTAAGGACAAGGTTACCTTTGTGTCCGTATATACATTTGTTTGTATGTCAGCTTAGATGTTGTCTGGGTGTCTGTGTGCTTGTTTGTGTGTCCATTTGTGTGCCTGCCTGCTTGCCTAACAGTTTATTGGTTTGCTGGTGTGTCTGTCCATTTATCCATGTGTTCTTTCGTGCATCTGTCTATTTGAGCGTATGCTGCACCATGTTTGTAGATGGCTGTTGCCGACGCGTTCATAGAATCGTCTATCACTAACTGCACTTTTTTCCTACAGGATTTGAACATACTGTTTATGGGGGGTCTGATGGTGGCCGTACTGATTGAGCATAGCCAGTTACATCGACGTATCGCCCTCAGTATACTACGCCTCTTCGGTGCTAATCCAAGGCTTTTGATGTTGGGTGAGTGTTGGTTTAGTAGATATCTGTAGAATTAATGTAGCCTTTCTCCACTGGATGAGCTCTGTGAGCTGTAGGTTATCGGTGATAAACATAGGAGAAGAAATTTCCGAAAAAAAAATTTTTTCCACCGCATGATGCACCAGCGTAACTGGCAGCCATGTTATATATGGAATTTTTATCTCCTTGGAAAGATAATTCTATGGTATGATTTAAATAGTTTGGTGAGTTCTAAGGATGTTACTACAGCAAGCACTAATGCAAGAGCAACAAAGTTCTTGACACGAGTTGGTGGCTAACTAAAACTCAAAAGCCTTATTTTCATTTTGTTTCAAGCCTGTTACAATATGGCCACTGTCTTATCATAAGTGTATCTGCTACGCACCATGATTTTATATTTAGCTGATTTTGTTTGTGGCCCAGAAATACTATATCCGTAATGATAAGAGCCTTGGGATATCGGGGTAGGGCTGTGAATTCTGGAATATATTGGGTGGGCCATCAATGCTGGACCTTCATCAAGAATTCGGTAGGCTAAACATCTGTTTATCATACCTTGGGACATGGGGAACAAGTTGGGTGGTCTAAAAGTCCAGCAGTTTGTAGATAAGTTGAAGATGCAATTCTCAGAAGAATCACTCAGGATTAACTATGAGAGCTTGTATGGACTCCACTGTTTTGTCTCCTCGAGAATAAATATTAACTTCCATTGATTTTGTTTGGTCGGCCAGCACACATTGATATTTTGCTACGGAAAGAAACATTAACGTTGTGCCACGCTTTTGTAGGCCGGATACATCCAATTGCCTCTTGCATTGTCTGTTGCAGGTTTCATGATACCCACCTGGCTACTGTCTATGTGGATAAGTAACTCTGCAACGGCAGCCATGATGATTACTATTGTACAGGCAGTCATCAACCAGCTCAAAGACAGCGACAGGCAGGGGCATGCTGACACCAAAATAGAGTCGCCGATTGAGTTGCAATTCATCGAAACTACATCACATGATAGCACTTCTGTTGGGTCACAAGACAGCACTTTTGCTGGGTCACATGGCAGCGCTTTTGCCGGGTCATATGACATAACTTCTATTGGGTCACATGGCAGTGCTCTTACTGAGTCACATGGGTCTATTGGGTCACAAGATGGCGATATTGACGCAAAATGGGAAGGGACAGCTAAAGCCCTATGCCTGTCAGTGGCCTATTCAGCGTCATGTGGTGGAATAGCTACACTAACTGGTACGGCACCCAACCTCATTATGACAGAGAACGTTAACAGGTACCCATAACTGCTGTCTCCTGACCAATGAGAGCATATAGAAATTCAATAGCATTCATTTGCTTTAGTAAATGATATTTAGTTACATCATTACACTGCATGTATAAAGAGTTTTAGAACGATGTGCAGTGAGATGCCAATGTCTGTTTGTTGCATTTATTCTACGCCGTAAAAGCACCTCTCCCTGTTTTACTTTGTTCCTTCGGCGTCCAACAAGTGGTCTGTTGGTACAAAGCTAACCCATATGTTTGAAGGATTGGACAGAATGACCTTGGTGGTCATGACTTTGGGGTGGATTTTGTTACATGGATCGCGTTTGGTCTGCCTGTGTCAGCGCTGATGCTTTTGATCACATGGTTATGGCTGCAGATTCTATTTATAGGGCTTCGGTAGGTAGATTAAACACATTGTTTCTCACTCAACTTTAAGTTTTGTAAAAATAGTCCCTGACTTGTGATATTCTGCTCCTGGAATTGTATATGAAACTAGTGCAACTACAAATGTCTCACTTGCCTCTTGCTGCCATATCCGATCATATTACATCATGTGACCCGTGCAGTGCTTGTTGCTCTGTTTAGATGTGATACACACAACAAGGAGCAGTCACAGCAGATACAATCTGTAATCAACACAGAGTACAACTCATTGGGGCCTATGACCTTTAGCGAGGTCATTGCTGCTATACACTTTGGTCTTCTTGGCTTGCTTTGGATCAGCAGGAATCCGGGAGGAGCTGGTGGTTGGCGAAGTTTGTTTACTGCCGGGTTTGTACCAACTTTTACTTAGATATGTATGTGTACTTCATTTTATTTATATAGATAAGTATGATGGTTTAAAGCAGAAATAGTCTTATTTGTCATTTACAGATACACATCCGATGGCACAGCAGCAATATTTGTTACCATCCTAATGTTCATGTGGCCAGCTAAGATTCCAGACCTCTATTGTTTGAGACAGAAGGGCCAACCACCCATGAAAAGAGAGCCATTGATCACTTGGGATGTTGTGTCTCGGAAGTGTCATTGGGGCCTCATACTACTAATAGGAGGTGGCTTTGCTCTGGCTGACTCTATTGAGGTGAGCTGTGTGTGTGGTCTGTACTTGTACTAGTTTGTGTACTACACTGAGGGGTGCTGTGTGTGGTCTCTGTACTTGTACTAGTTTGTGTACTACATGGAGGTGAGCTGTGTGTGGTCTCTGTACTTGTACTAGTTTGTGTACTACACTGAGGGGTGCTGTGTGTGGTCTCTGTACTTGTACTAGTTTGTGTACTACGTGGAGGTGAGTTGTGTGTGGTCTGTGTACTTGTACTAGTTTGTGTATTACACTGAGGGGTGCTGTGTGTGGTCTCTGTACTTGTACTAGTTTGTGTACTACACTGAGGTGAGCTGTGTGTGTGGTCTGTGTACTTGTACTAGTTTGTGTACTACACTGAGGGGTGCTGTGTGTGGTCTCTGTACTTGTACTAGTTTGTGTACTACACTGAGGGGTGCTGTGTGTGGTCTCTGTACTTGTACTAGTTTGTGTACTACACTGAGGGGTGCTGTGTGTGGTCTCTGTGCTTGTACTAGTTTGTGTACTACACTGAGGGGTGCTGTGTGTGGTCTCTGTACTTGTACTAGTTTGTGTACTACACTGAGGGGTGCTGTGTGTGGTCTCTGTACTTGTACTAGTTTGTGTACTACACTGAGGTGAGCTGTGTGTGTGGTCTGTGTACTTGTACTAGTTTGTGTACTACACTGAGGGGTGCTGTGTGTGGTCTCTGTACTTGTACTAGTTTGTGTACTACACTGAGGGGTGCTGTGTGTGGTCTCTGTACTTGTACTAGTTTGTGTACTACACTGAGGGGTGCTGTGTGTGGTCTCTGTGCTTGTACTAGTTTGTGTACTACACTGAGGGGTGCTGTGTGTGGTCTCTGTACTTGTACTAGTTTGTGTACTACACTGAGGGGTGCTGTGTGTGGTCTCTGTACTTGTACTAGTTTGTGTACTACACTGAGGTGTGCTGTGTGTGGTCTGTACTTGAGCAGGTATTGATAAAATGATAAATAGAGATGCTCCGATTCAGATTCACTGAATTGAAATCGGCAGATTTTATCAACTATTGACTAAATCGGCAAAAAATCGGAATCGGTTAGGCTGCATCGGCGTTTACAGATCTTTTTACCAACAATGAATAGCAGGCAGATTAGCTTTAACTACCCATTGTCAGAGATTATTGTAGTAAAGCTGACTAAACCTCATCCTCTTTCACTCCTTGTATCAGTTCCCCTCTACACCCACTCCACAGCACCCAAACATGGTTTTTATGTGGACTTGGTATCCCCCTTTCATATCATATATGTGCTCTACCGGGGTGAGGGAACATGTTGTACCGGGTTATCCAGGTCAATTATTAACCCTGTATCATCCATATAAGATCCAAAGAACTTATCCTGGGCCGTTATCTCGACCTCATTCCAAGGAGAACACCAGAAAAGAGAGTTTGAGCATTAGAGGATCAGGAAACTTTCTATAAGTTGTAAAATAAAAGTAAGACAACAAGTTGAAACTTAGCTTAGGGAAGTCTACCTACCTAATATGGATGCCTAGCTCTCCCGCCTCTGATTGGTTCAGGCAAGAGCGGGAACTATCATGTCATTTGCCAATTCTCTGCTAATCACATGACTGGACATTAATTTTCTTGTGTATCGTATTGCCTTGTCTCATTGTTGCATTTTATGTATTATGATACGCTATTGGCTCATCCCTAAAAAGGTATGACCTTTCGTTGCTGCCTCCTATAAAATGAGCTGTTGTACAGTAGATAAATCAGAATTCAATTGGAATGTGTATAGAAGTTATTGTATTGCTAAACAGATTGACTATAATAAAGTATTTTATTGTTAACACTTATGTGGTCTGTCTGGGTGGTGGACCCCATGGCAGTTGGGGTAACGCCTACACTCGGGGTAGACCGGGGTGAGAAGAGCAGTGGAGTGTGCACAATGGATGCACACAGAAATGGTTGTTGTGTCTGTGGTAGAGGAAGCAAAACTACTACACCATGCTGTTACTGCATTCGTCCAGGGCTGTATATTCATCCCAATATATAGCTCTGCATTGCTCTCCTAGAACAGCAACAACAATTGCTCTTGCAACACCTATTATAAGCATCTGTCATGTAATTATTTTGTATTTCTGAAAAGCTATAAAATGTCTGATCAGTGATTTAGCTGTATGTAAGTAAATATGTGCGCTTAGATTATTGTTAAAAAAATTATCCTCAGTTTTTTTGTTAATCGAATCGGTTTTGAATCAGAATCGGCTCAGTTCAATGGCAAAATTAGTGAAAACTGGATCGAATCGATAAAAATTTTGTGAATCGGAGCATCTCTGATGATAAGTACTTGGAAACGATAAAAAAAACCATTAAGTAGCTTAGGAATTGTCACACCTTGTGATTTTCAAAAGCATTTAGATTAAACAAGGCATGACAACTCCTAAACATACAAAATGGTAATTTTGACGTTCTAGTACAGAAGTAATCACATGCATGCAATATTGTGTAACTCAAAGTATTGGATCAATTAAACCTGCCGATACGTGCTATTTACTTTATGCTGTCACTAAAACATGATCACTTTGTGTTAATGAGTGTCATGTATGACCAATTTTAAGCTTTAATGAGCTGAATTATTCACAGTGGCTCAACTTTAGATTCTAGATAGCACGTTTTTATTCATTGGTATTTTGGCATTTATTGAACCAAACTTACTGGTTGAAATGTTTGTCCAGGAGTCGGGGCTGTCTGACTACATAGGTAAAAGCCTGACGTTCTTCACTGGACTTCCAATGTGGGTGGTAGCAGTTTGTCTGTCGGCCGTCACAGCATGTGTGACAGAAATAACCAGCAACACAGCCATCTCCTCCATATTTCTACCAATAGCTGCTAAAAGTGTAAGTGTGACAGATACTAAATAGTAAGCAGAAGAACAAAACTAGTAATATACTATACATTGTCATGGAACACTAGTTCAGTCAGCTGGTCTATGCAATACTACACCGGGTAACTCAATGCTTTTATGAGCTCAGTTGTTAGAAGCCCTCTAATTCGTCTTTTGTTACTATGTCGTTACTTGATGATGCTATGTCTCTTTTTTTTGTAACCAGATCCAATAAGGTCCGCCCGTGGTCAAATAACTTGTTTTTATTTAGCAATGATGACGCTGTGCATTGCTACTACGTCAGCACAAGGAGTACGCCCTCCTAAATGTTACACAGCAGTAGTTGGCTAACTTTCTATTTTCGATGCCATGTCATTCGATGGAAATAAATATAGTTGAATAAGTTGATATATTATGTAATATTGAGTAATAGCTATGATGGGTGACATCACAAGTACGAGTACGCTGCTTATTTCTGTTTTTTGGCTAAACTAGGCCTTATGTACATCTACCAATTACTTACCGTTTGAGCCTACCAGTTGAGGATTTCCATATTTCCGTTTCCGGTGAAATGGCCTAAAAAAATTGGTAGCGCTTTATTTGAGACAATCGGCAGGTTTGGGCCAGGATCAAAAGATTTGATTCGACCAATCATATCACTCCTCGCACTTTCAATGCTTCCAATAAAATTGTTTCTCAAGCGCAAGTATTTGTGTGAAGAGGGGTCGTTCATGAGCGCCCCTTGTTTGTTGTTGCAAAGCATTTTATGGCTAACTATGATATCAACTACAGCGACTTTAACTGGCATTTCATAAGAATGCCAAGTAGAGAAAAAAATTGGGGAAACACGCTGAAGTCAGTTTTGTTTAGTAACGGCAAATCGGTAGCTAATTGGTAGATGTACGTATAGTTTTACTTCTGCTTGAATTTCATCGTTTCAGCTAGACCAAAGGCTTTCCAGTAGATCACACACGCAACAAACAAACCAGCTTGAGACGCACAAGCAATTATTTATTACCGTATGCTTACAGGCAGTTGAACTAAAGCTCCATCCATTATATCTCATGCTGCCAATTACCATATCTGCCTCATTTGCATTCATGCTGCCTGTAGCCACTGGACCTAATGCCTTAGCCTTCTCTTCTGGTTATCTCAAAGTTTCAGATATGGTAAGACCATAGAGCAAAGGCCAAACAAACCATGGATGAAATATACCAGGATTGCTAGCTGCGGCTGCGTAATAGAACTTTGTGACGAGCCAAATGTAGCCGTTTGTGGGAACCGCCATACTGCTCCAAAATTTTCAAGACCACTTGGATCTCGTAATCAATATCGTTTTCTTATCGGTTTTTATCCGCTTAAGCCACTCAGGGGGGATAAATTTAATAGTTTTGATGATTCAAATATTTTTACTTACAATACCATATCCGCTCCGAAAAAAAACTTGAATATGCCAACGATAATATATATGTAATATTTGGTATGTGGCAAACCCGGTTTCAAAATCTATTGATTCTACGCAGCTTCTGCTCCGAAATTACAAATGCTCTTGTCATGTGACAAAAGTCGGAACATTGCATTATTATAAATAAAAGTTATTTTGCGAGCTTCTATAGTAGTCTATAGTACCATATGTTTCCGCTCCAAAAATTCAATCCAATATGGGAGCCATGGATGACACTATTCCCGCTTCCTATTGGCCAAAATTGTTTATACCATATTCGGGCTTCTAGCAATCCTGGTACATTTCATCCATGGGCCAAACCCACCAAAAAATTTTTTCACCCGTGGCAATGCCACACACAGCGGCGTGTGTGGCATTGCCTGTTGATGTGTTGATGGAGACATTCAGTAGCTTTAGTCAACAACATTTGTTATTCTTTTAAACCATGCCCACTCTGGTGTAGTTTACCATATTCTATATCTCTGTTGTACATTCTTTTAAGCCACGCCCACTCTGGTGTAGTTAACCATATTTTATAGCTCTGTTGTACATTCTTTTAAGCCACGCCCACTCTGATGTAGTTTACCACTATTCTATAGCTCTGTTGTACATTCTCTTAAGCCACGCCCACTCTGGTGTAGTTTACCATATTCTATATCTCTGCTGTACATTCTCTTCTCTCTGTCTGTATTTGATGTTCCAGGCTAAAGCTGGTGCAGTGCTAAACCTTATGGGAGTTGCAGTTGCCACTGTAGCCACAATGACTTGGGGAGCTGCCATCTTTAACATGGATAATTTTCATTATAACACTACTAGTGGAATTGCTGGAAATGTGACATCTCCCGCTTCTTTCAATATAAGTGCTGTGTGACGTTCGCTTGACTATGACTGGCTAGAACATACTTTGGCAGTTAGTTGGAGCTTGCTTCGTCTCTCAGTGGCCAAGGAATGCCAGTACATTACTTACAGGATGATGAAAGCTGTATCAGAGTTTTTGATGTGCTCACTAACATAAAAACATGTTTTTGCTTTTTTTGTTTAAGTAATTTGTAAATATTTATGTAGTGTAATTCAATAAATTGGCAATTTAAAATTTGAACTTGCTTATTTTTGGATAATTTCCAACCAAATCCTAGATTTTTTGAGCTCTAGGATCCAAATAAAGATTTTTAATTGGAGTTGTCTCCCCATAATTCTATTGGCGCAAACGACATGGGAGAGGGCTAGAACCTCTCCCACAAAGTACATCTATCTGGTATTAGCTAAGTTTGAGCTACATATGTGTTTTATTTTCAACAGAAGTGTTAATAGTTATCTTTTTACCTGCTTGACAGAAAATCACAATGGAACTGCTGCCTTTAGAATATGAATGATTCTTTGATGAAGGCAGTACATTGACACAGTTACTGGAATTAAAAGTTTTAACTGCTTGCTGTATTATTGCTAAAAACAGCCGAATAAAAAATTACGTACAGTGGAGTTGTCTTCTCTTGGAATGACAACCCTGTAAAACTTTCACAAAAAGAAAACAGTTGTTACACCTTTGGTGTTGAACAGCTAGCTTGATTTGGCAGTCCCTATTGTATAATTGTTGATGACACTAGAAGTCATCAAACTATGTGGGAAGTTAAATGTAGGCAATCCTATCAAAAGTTTGTATATCTACTTCTCTGTAGATTTTTCCATTTGGGTGTGAACTGGTGAACCTCTGTGGTAGACTAGAGAGAAGCGAATGTTGTTAACTTTATTTTGCTCTGATGATAAATGGACATTGATGTGTCATCTATGACATTCTTTCAGCTGTAGAGAGGTTGTCTTCATGTTATAAACGCTTTAATGCTTTTTTGGCGCTTTCCCAGATAGCTTGGAACTTGTAAAGCTATGCCTCAATACTAGCCAATCAGAACGCAGCCTGTGTCTTAATTATCATATCAGGCCTGGATGATTGTTGGTCAGTAGATATAAAGCTAGCGAGCTAGCATCAATAGATATTGTGAATTTGTCGATTCAGCTGATGAGAATATTATTTTATAACAAAAGAACTACAAGAAAGCAGGTGAGTCTAGTTTACTTTCACAATTGTGTCAACATGAACTGTTTTGCCTCATCAAGGAACATTCACTAAGCATCATTGATTTGTATAAAGTTCTCAGACATTTTTGGCTAAAACTTCCAAATTTAATGCTGTTGCCTGCAAGACGGTGTCTTACAATTTTTAAAATAAGTTGCGTAGTTCCACATATTTCGATGGAAAATTCAAAGAAGAGCTAATTTCTGGTAGTTTTTTTACAATGTAGAAAATAGTGCAACAATGGGTGGAAAAGTGACAAAAAAACATCAGATACAAGAAAGGTCTGACTTGGAATCAACCTACTCACCTTTGATGGAATATGTCCATGACAACGTGATTGGAGATGGTGTTGTATTTAATGGGCCCTACGGTAAACGCGCAGGTAAGCCCTTGAAATATATGTCTTGTTTCCTGGGCCATATGCTAATTGATGCTGCTGTAATACAAATATCTATAATAGCAGTAGATGTCAGGTTGTCAAACGGCTAAATCTCGTATCAATTGAGTCACATTAAAGATTTGTGAATTGGTCAACTTATCGCGAGGAACAACACTTTTCTTTTATTGGCTGTAACAGGATTTGGATGATATCTGCTGTGTTATTTCTTTGTAGTTGTTTACTGTGACTATACGGCATCAGGAAGGTGAGTGGTGAAAGCATTGGTTAGCTTCTGTTTGCATTAGTCATTAAAGCTAACAAACTGACTCACTGTGTGGTTGTTGGAATGTTTAATTAGATAACATTGGTGTCACCAAGATGTAACCGCGCACTTGTGGACTCGTTGACTGGCTATTTGAGTAAATAGTGTCAATTTCTGTATTGATGTTATTTCAGACCTTTAAGGTGTATAGAGGACTATATAAGTACGTATGTGTACCAGTACTATGCCAACACTCACACAACCACCTGCATCACAGCTCAACAAACTACTCAGTTCAGAAACGATGCTAAGTAAGTGGTTCTATCATTGGGATGTTTGGTCAGTTGTTAGAAAAAAAGCTTGAAAGCGAAAAGCTTGTTAGAAAAAAAGCTTGAAAGTGAAAAGCTTGTTAGAACAAAAGCTTGAAAGTGAAAAGCTTGAAATGTAAATTTCTGGTCTCAGATGTTTTACAGTAGGCAGATTTGGTTACATTCTGCACGTATCTACCATGAGATTACTTGCTGTTTGCATGGTTCTGTGTGACTCACGTTTCGCAGTCTGGCTGCTGGCTGCGTGCGCTCCAGTTAGAAAACATGTTCTGAGAATTTTAACTTTAAACTACTCCATGAATAAATAATGGTTAAATTGGTAAACATTATGCATACCAAACGAGAACAACAATACAACTGATAGAATACAGTTTCGTTTTACAAAAAAATCCATAAAGGCACTACCTTCAGTTTCTGCTATGGCATTAGCTTTGAAACAGCAGATTTGAACATCATTAGAAACGACATTTTACTCGTGGAATCGTTGAAACCGGGCCAAAATCTGTGAGTCCAAAGTTGGTTGTGATGTTATAATTATCACATTGTAAACATATTTGGTCGTACAGCTTCCTATGACATAAACGGTAGAGGTTCATAAATATATAGATCATTGACTCGGTGTAAATCCTTAATCATTGAATTTCGCAATGCGGTCCGTGCCGGAAAGGTTTTTGTTTGGAAGGCCAAGAGCTGACAAATCAAGTCCAGTCATAGTTTCTGATTGGTAGCAAGGCAGGAAGATAAAAGTTTTTTGAACTTTGTAGATGTTGTTATCTGTTTGTATTGTTGTTCACAGTGACGCCATCTTATCAGCTACCCTGCGTGCGCTAGTGACCTGATTCAACAGTGCTCGCTGCTGGCCATCTCTGTATAATCATTTGTAACATCCATCTTCGTCATGAAGAGATGGTGAATAACTGTCGTCATATTTCGCATACTCAGCATCTCCCTTTTGATCATAACACGTAACAGCTTTACGCTGCACCGCTTTTAAATACAATATCATCATGCTTCTAGAGTTCAGAGATTTTTGTCGCACATTGAGCAGTCTCATGAATCCAACTTGTTTTTGAGTAAACCGAAAGCGCGTGGGTTATTTATGCAGCAAATGGGATAGCTGTTTAGGAAATTACTGTGGTTTGTTGCATATGTTTTACTCAGAAGTTAATGTTCAAACAAATATTGCAAAGCCAATGAGATAGGCCAATGGTTGTAGACAGCAAAGTGTAAGCAGGATTTACAAAGTGGAATGTTGTGTCATCAGTTCAAAAGTTGGAGGAAGTTTTTTGGTTTTTCACGCTTGGAAAATATGCCATTTTGGTGGTGAATATAGAGTTTGGATAGTTGCTCTCAAATGATGCCATAGACCAGTGCTCTTACAACTTGCCTGCATTGCATAGACATGTAGTTTCACACGCATGATTATGTATTTAGTTCATGTACACTTTTGGATGAACCTACTGTTACAGAATGATGATAAAGAGAGCGGTAAACGCATCGTCAGATGACGTGGTGATATTTACTGGCAGCGGTACAACTGGAGCTATCCACAAACTGATTGGAGTGCTTGAGCTCAAACAGAATGCAGAGAACACAGTAAGTGTTGCTGCCTCGCTGCCTTCCAAGGGGTGACATTTGGGACTCTGCAGGAGGCTATGACTGCATAAGCAATATATGTCTATCTAATGTTCCTTTCTTAGCAATGGTCACTCAATTTCTTGTTTTTTTGATTGCGATGCGAGAGTTTGGTTGCTGCTGCAGGTGGTGTTTGTGAGCCCATTCGAGCACCACTCCAACCTGCTGCCGTGGAAGGAGTGTGGTGCAGAAGTGGTGAGGATAGACGAGAATAAAAAGGGAACTATAGATATGTTGTGCCTGGAGAGAAACCTAAAGGTTATACTTGTTATATAACCTCTTTGATAATGTAACTAACAATGACCTGTGACAGTATACAGTGATGGAAGTATTTACTGACTTCTAGGGTAACCACTGTACACTTTGTTTATTTTCTACCATTCAATTCATTGAAGTCTCTTTAAAGATATTGATCAATTGATTCCTTGTAAATATTTCATATCAAATTCAATGGCCATGTTACATTGTCTGAATTAATGCAGACGGTTTTTGTGAGGAAGTTGAACTGCACTTTACAATGAACTTGTCAATCACATGTCTGCTGAACCTTTAGAATATGAGTGTGGCAGCACTCTAAGTGTCCCACTTCCTTGTTCGGTTCACCAGAAGTCATTATTTTGTTTGTGTTTATAATAAACAATTTACAATAAAAAATGATGACTTATCTGGATATCGCTGTAAACACACTGCATCAGCTAGAACTAGAGCTATGAAGTCATAATATCATATTGTGTTTACAGGAATATCAGCAGCAGGGAAAGAGATTGATTGCATCCTTCAGCGCTGCCAGTAACGTAACCGGTATTATGTTGGACACAGTAGCCTTAGCTACGCTATGTCACAAGTATGGTGCACTCTCTTTCTGGGACTACGCTACAGCCGCCCCCTACCTTGAGATTGATGTGAATGCATCGGATACAGGGTAATGCATATGTGTTGGAGTTGTGCTCAGTTTAATAATGTTTGTTTTGAGCACTTTGTATTATAGGAAGTTCTGGAATGTTGTGTAGGTACAAGGATGCAGTGTTTGTGTCACCTCACAAATTTGTCGGAGGACCGGGCTCACCAGGGATACTTATTGCCAAAAAGTCCCTCTTTACCAACGCGGTTCCGCACAATGCTGGAGGCGGTACCGTTTTATTCGTGAGTAATCCTGGTCAATAATATATACAATATACTTATACTTATACTGATACTCATACATCTAACTGAGCTAGGTAATAGTGAATCTTACATCTCAAGCACCAGTTATCAGTGATTTTTGTCATAAATCACTAGTTACAGACATCAAATATCGCGTTATTAACCCTTTATTTATCTTATCTGATTGCCTCGTCAATTCAACTTTATTGCCGAATGTAATATGAAGATGAGGTGTTAGACGCCATTGTTAATGGCTTTGACACGGTATAACCTACAAACTACAATGGTGGTACTTTAGGTGACCAAGGGCCAACACATGTACCTGGAAGATATCGAGAGTCGTGAGGAAGGTGGAACCCCTGCTATTATTGAGTCTATCCGTGCTGGGCTCTGTTTCCAGCTCAAACAGGTGAGACACTCAGTCGAGTGCTTTTGTGACATCACAAGTGACTGCAATTCCAGTTATTTGTCCCTATATACAAAAGAGCAGCATCAACATGAAGGTTTTGTGTACGTTTTTAATGGTAAAACACAGATCAAATGACTAGAATAGAAAATAGTATTTGAGAATGCCAAGGCAGTTTTAGTTGAAATGTTGTTTGCTTTAGTATAAAAAAGACTTCAATTTATATCATAGAGGAAATCATTAGCTAGCATTACAGGCTCGTCATGGTACGTCTGCTTTGGATTTGTAATAGTCATTACTGAAGGTAGTATTCAAAATTGAGTTTTTAAACTGCCATAAATAGCAACAGTATTACAATAGTGGGACGGAAATTATGAGGAAAGTAGGAGTTATCTTCTATTGGGTAGGACAACTTGTCATTAGATAGACTATCTCTTTTACCTCAAGCGTGTTAAGCACTCAAAAAATGATAACTCAATGACACTTGGTTCAAAATAATTGCTACCCGCTAATTTTCCCTTGGTTAAAATTTGTGTATTAAAACTATATGCCACCGTAAAACCCAGATATTAAATTTATTTTTTAGTTAAAAATTTATTCAGGTCAATGAAATCTAAATTGGGAATGGAATATGCAGTTTGTTAGCAAAAGCTCCATCTGTTGTACATTCCCAATGAGGGTGCATGCTCTAGTGGTTAGCCACATTTCCTGCCTGTTATACACATAAAAAAACAAGGCAATGTTTGTTACAGAAATAACTTTTGGTAGCACTGCTGCACGGGCCATATTTCGGCAGCTTCTGTTTAACACACGTAAAGAATTTTTAGTTTTGATAGCTGAGCGATAAATATTACTATTGCTGTGTATCGTAGTTTTACTGAATAAGTATTCTATGTAGCTGAACTTTAACCTTTGCCAACCTAGAGTATTCGTAATTTTTTGTTATGCATATGAAACCTATGGGAGACAAAAGTCTAGCCTGAGATCACTTATGTTTATTTTCTTCAGAATATTGGACCGAAGGCTATTGAAGAACGAGAGAATGTTTTATATAAAAAAGCCAAGGGTGAGTGGGCTCCCGTCCCTAACATGATTATATTAGGATCTGGGGCTGTGCAAAGATTGCCAATTTTCTCCTTCATCATAAGGTACGCAGTTTGATCATCGATTGTAAACTATACTAAATGTAGACTATACTGTATTATGCATGTCAGTGTTTGATTTCTCCGTGTGTCTGCTTCGTGTGCCCGATATGCGTGTCCGCTTTGTGTGTCCCCTCTGCGTGTTCGCTCTGCGTGTCTGATGTGTGACCGCACTGCTTGTACGATCTGTGTGTCCATTTGGTGTCCGCTCTGTGTGACTGAAGTGGAAGCAGTGAGCAATGGATTTGTTCTCATGGGGTGTACGTTAGGAAGCGTTCTCTGTAAGTTGTCAAGACTTTGTATACTGTGTTCATAACATAACCTGCGGTTTACTTGTAGGTACAATGAGAGCAATGCCAAGTACCTGCACCACAACTTCATAGCTATACTCCTCAATGACTTGTTCGGTATTCAGGCCAGAGGTGGCTGCGCCTGTGCTGGCCCATACGCAGAGGTGAGTCAGTGCAGCATAGATCTCTATGTCTATGGCACACATGTCAGTGTCTATGGCACACATGTCTATGGCACACATGTCTATGGCACACATGTCTATGGCACACATGTCTATGGCACACATGTCTATGGCACACATGTCTATGGCACACATGTCTATGGCACACATGTCTATGACACATGTCTATGGCACACATGTCTATGACACATGTCAGTGTCTATGGCACACATGTCTATGGCACACATGTCTATGGCACACATGTCTATGGCACACATGTCTATGGCACACATGTCTATGGCACACATGTCTATGACACATGTCAGTGTCTATGGCACACATGTCTATGGCACACATGTCCATGTCTATGGCACACATGTCTATGTCTATGGCACACATGTCTATGTCTATGGCACACATGTCCATGTCTATGGCACACATGTCTATGACACACATGTCAGTGTCTATGGCACACATGTCTATGGCACACATGTCTGGACTGTTTACTGTTGTACGAATATTGTATCGGTATATCCAAATCACAAAACGATGACATAGTTACATTTGTGTTGGTAGGGACTCCTTGGAATCAATGGTGCAGACTTCACAGTGTTTCTGGAAGGTGACACACCATCTCCAAATTCTACCGGCAAAACAAAGTATGTTACAAGCAGCTTGCTATTAGGTGTTGCCCCAGCACTTGTTGTGGCATCGCTGTGTTGTTCTAAATGGGATATATCTGTTGATGGCTGATGAGAGAGTTGATATTGCTTGACCATCTCCACCAATATTCTATGTAGTTAGCACAACTTTGTTACAGAGGAGAAATGGAGAAAGTTGTAAAACTTGTCCAAAGATTTGATAGACTAAGTAAACGACTGTCTGAAGGGTAGGAAGCTCATGGGTGTAACCCTTAGAATTAGCTTGCCCGCACTATAGATTATTGGCTATGCTTTGCTTGCATCTTTCTTTGGCTGTTACATATTATGGTTTGCGCTGCAATAGGTTGCTTTGGTGGTAGAATGGCTAATTGCTATTTATCTAACACGGTACATATCCTGCACACACAGCTCCTCTTCCATTCCTCTTTAGATGTTGTCTGAATGCTGCTGACACTTTGAACTATGACCTGTGACCTGCTGCCCTACAAGTATTGTTGTGCTTCTTCTTCATTCAGGGCAGTAGGAAGTAGTAGCTACTTATCATTTTTTTGCACAAAAATCTAATTTTGACTGCAGACAAATCAATATTACTGATGATAAGAGAAGTAACGACAGCGGCAATGACTGCACCACTGAAGACTGCAACAGCAACTGTGACACAGCCAGCTCCTGCACCGATTCCTCCACAAACCCCCGCCACCTTGAAATCATGAAGTAGGCGCAAATAGCTATTATAATAATACCAGAGCAGCGGCTGTTGGTTTACGGTTTTGTACTTTTGATAAAACCACTCCTAGCGTGTTGTATATATTTGATACAAGACAGCGTGTTGTATATATTCGATACAAGACAGAGTGTTGTATATATTTGATACAAGACAGCGTGTTGTATATATTTGATACAAGACAGCGTGTTGTATATATTCGATACAAGACAGCGTGTTGTATATATTTGATACAAGACAGCGTGTTGTATATATTGCAGACCAGGATTTGTTAGACTCAATTTACCGTACTTCATGAACTCTGCAGAGCTGACGTATATAATTGATGCAGTGGAGATGTTGTGTGAGCACGCTTGGAAACTTCTGCCTTTGGTGAGTGAGAGATTACCCAGTGACTAATTTTTTTTTTAATTTTTCTCGGAATTCTCTGGTATATTATATTGATTTACTGCTAGTATCTATATATTATATCTATGGCGACATCTGCTCTTGTCTTCTTAGTACAAGTTTGATGCCAGAAGTGGTGAGTGGTCACACAGACAACACAGCAATTCCATCATGAACCTCTCTGACGTCTCTTTTGGTGACAAGATGGAAACAGTTCAACATCCCAAGTCACCAAAAGTGAAAGTCATGAACCAAAAGTACTTTGATGTAAGATATTGTAGGGTTTTTCTACAGTTGTTGTCTCACTGCCATAAGCTGCAAAAATGTGTTATCTCATCTCGCTGCCATAGACTTACAATGTGTTGTTATGTATGTTTTAGAACTGTTTAGCAGTTGCTCAGGGTATATTTGCACATGCTACACAGATGTGTGAGGTAAGCAAGTTGATCATTGTCTTGTTGTGGTAAACCATCTGACAACATTGCTAAGAGAAGATAACTCCCAAGTTTTAAACTATGATACACCGCAATCATCAGTGTGATGCTGCAGTAAATTGTCTTTCATAATATTATTTGATGTACAAAAACATCTCGGTCGTGGCTTTGCTCTACCCTATACATATTATTATGCCACAGGGTGTAGACATGACCTCAGACCAGAAGATGAAAGATATCTTACCTCAAGACAAAAGTGACTTCTGCTGGTTTTTGGAACCGTGGGAGGCGGCAGAGGATCTGACGCACAGCGGAAGTGGTAAGTTCACTAAATAAACAGAAATTAGCTTTTAAATAAAGCAGAATTAGTACATTCCAATCAGTAAACTGCATTTCCAATACTTCTAATCCTTTGTGAAGCCTGGAAATAGCTTGGGATTATCAGTAGTCTATGATTGAGTGAAAGTGTTGTGTCATTGCAGGCTTGAAACGAGCGGCTGGCGGAAAGAAACTGTTCAACCCAAGACAAATGAGCGTGTTCAGTCACAGAACATCATCCAGAAAAACTCTACAATCATTCAACAGCAGAAGCAGAGGAAGTCGTATCACAACAACAATGGACGTTATACAGGAGGAAGGAGATACAGCGTGATCGATGACATAAACATTCATATTATCTCCACTTATCATTATAGTTAGCAAATCCTCCGTTACATTCTAGTTAATACATCTCTCTTCGATGTACGTGTCTAAGCACCATGTGCAATGAAATTTTTGTGCCAATTTATCTATTTTACATATATATATGTTGCATATTAGTGAAAATATTAGTTATGTATATTAGATAATATATGAAATAAAAAAGAATTAACAATGAATGTGTGCTATTGTACTTAATTTCTTCAAAAGAATACTAGCTAATGTGGATATAGATGATATATACAGTCTACTACACAGATGTGGTGGCGTTCACAAACACCGCCGTAACATTACCGCTGTAGCTAAAACTGTCAAATTGAAATATTAGAGGCATCCATGTTGTTGCAGCAAGTAGAATGACAAGGAGAGCCACGATATTGAGTACCACTCCAGCAGTCATCTACAAACATGACATGTCAGAAAGTAAGACTTGACTGCAGCTCACTGTATACATGAGATATCTCTATGGATATATCAAGTCACTAGACAAAAACGCTAGGTTAATTTAAGTATCGTTTTTCCAAGTTGAGTTTTTCAGTTTACTTGAAAAGTGGATAGCTCCAAAGTGCGAAGGAACTTCATTTGCCAAAGAAAGTACACCACAGCACAATAGATAGATTAGCAAACGAGATTCACCTAAATAGAAGTTGTCACCCCTTGTATTTTTTTGGATCTTTGCTTTTGGATTATTGCAAGAGGTGATAACTCCAAAGTAAATGAAATGATCGCTTCAATAACTCGGCATGCGATTCTATAGTAATGCTCTGTAACAGACATACCATATCTCTAATTCTAAGCACGCCGGATGAGTATACTATGGCATTGGGTGGAGTGGCCACAGGCAGGGCAAATGCAAAACTTGAGGCAATACAACTTGGAACCATCAGAAGGAGAGGATGAACCTGACCATGAACTGCCTGTAAGCAAAAACCTGCTGCTACAGTTGGTGACCTGCTGCTACAGTTGGTGACCTGCTGCTACCTGGTGCTGACACTGTTTTCTGTACACATCTGGTAATCAGGCAGCTTTTGAACAGTTCGTTTAATTTTATCATGAACTTTAGCACAAAAGTTGGTACAAAACTAGACAATGAGGTGATAAAAATTCACTTTCTTTCATCTAGGGCATACCAAACATATTTTACTAATGCTTACTGTATTTTAAAAATACAAACAAACAATGCTTAAATTATAAATTTTTATTTTACTATTGACGTTTTCCAAAATCTTTTCGATTAAAACATTTGATGGGCTTTTTCAGCCTCTCATAGCTTCCATGTAGCGAAATATTATCGTTGCATAAACTATAACATAGATTTAAATCAACTTCACTGGATTAACCATTAAAGCAGCAATGAGAAGATGACTCCCTGATCTAAATAACAAGTTTATAAATTGATAAATACAGCCAATGGCTAACTACTGGCTAAAATAAGTAATAAAGAATTATTACGCATGAAGAAATGTGAAAGTGGGTTTGAGTTCTAATCTGCGTCCTATCAATTATGTAATTCTGTCTAGTAAAGGATGCTGCCAATGAATTTGTGGTCACAAATACTTACTATGTCAGCAAGTATTGGTTGTATCAAGGACGAGATAACCACATTACTCGTAAACTCAGTAACAATAGCTGTTATACTGCATATGGTCAGCACCATAGCCCATGCAGGAAATGAAGATACGAACTGCATGCTGTGTCCTATAGCGTCGGCCAGCCCAGATTTCTGCAACAAATCTTGTGTCAAAGATTGAGTCAGCTTTATGATAAAAACAATTATTGAAATAATTAATTCTGGAAATAAATTTTTGCAAAGATTTGAATAAAAAATCCAGGTAAACACAAAATTCAAAAAGTGATGCTAGTACAAAAAAACCTCTTTTAAATTCACAAGTTTCTTGTTTTGTTTTTTCAAAACTAGAGATTGTACGACTCACATTAACACAATCAGCTAAAGCAAATCCTCCAGCGATAAGGAAGATAACTCCCCAGTTGAGTTTCTCACTCACGGATTGCCACGAAAGCAGAGGCTCAAACGGCCGACTGGAGCTCATTCTAAATATCATCGGTGGGTACTTCGGCATGAATAGGAGAGATATGGCGACAAACATGGCTGCTGTTGCGTCTGTGACGTAGCTGCAAGACAAAATGGTGTCTCAGTACTTCTCCTGCTTCAAGAGAAAGGTGGAGACAAATCCAAGAGTATTTCGCAATGTAAATGATCGTACCCATCAAGAAAAAGAAGTCCCCAGCCACCAACTTTGCCTGGGTTCCTTGATAACCACAAAACAACGAGAGCTATGAAGTGAGCCAAGGTGACCCCTTCTTGCCAGCTAATTTTGCCGAGAGAAGAATGCTCTTGGTTGATTACCTGTGAAATCTTTTGCTGATCTTCCACACTGTGACTCAAAGACTTCCTGTGCAATATATAGGTTCATAACAACCAGCAAATCAATTAATGACTGAAATAAATAAAATTTAAATTTTGGCAAAGTATAGGTAAAATGCCACGACAAATAGTTTTGTTGTAAAATGTAGCAAATTGATGCCTTACCTGAAACCTATAAATAGAACTTGAAGCCACAACCAACAGATAGCCATCAATATAACCGATATGGGTAAAGCGAAAGCCATCCAGCGTGGCAAAGTAATACCAAAGTCATATCCGAGTCGAATACCAAGCCTACACACAGTACACAACCAAAATGTACAGTATTGGCTGATATGGCAATTACATTACATTACATGTACACCTACACGTACACATACACATACACGTACACACAAGTGCACATACACACAAGTGCACTTACATGTATAAACACGGAGTGACGAATCTGTATACTTACTCAACGATGTTGTCGTAGCAGACGAGATTTGTCCCAGTTCCGGTGATAGTGACTATACCCCCGCAGGTGGCTGCGTAGCACACAGCTAAGCAAAGACACTTTGATGTAGCCTTGAATCCTACAGCAGAAGGGGCGGCCTGTTCCTCAATGTTAGAGTCATCTGTGGTGCTTTTGGTTGTTTCGTCTTCGTTTTCTATCATGTGAAACGGCGTAGCCTGAGCTGAGACATTCTATGAACCAACGGCTAACAATTAAGTATGAATTACTAAATAGATCTCACCTGCACTTGCTTTGATGGAAGTCGTAGATTGTGAATTTGTCTGCTCTCTCATCTCCATGTCTGTCTGGGTTTCTGCACCCAGCGTATCATTGGTGAGTTGGTGTACCACGCAGTTCAGGATGGAAACCATCATCACTGTAGTGGCTGAGTTACTTATCCACATGGACAAAAACCAGGTGGGCACCATGAACCCTGCGGTTATATCACAAATGAACAGCAGGGAGAGTGAAATGAATCTACAAATAATTTTACGAAGTTACGCAACCAAGTTCAAACACCTCGGTACCCACCTAACATAAGAAATCTTGGATTTGTTCCAAATAGTTTAATGAAGGTGAGAGCGATTCTCTTATGCAGACCCGTATGTTGTATGCTGGCAGCTAGTATCATTGTACCTGTGAAAAGAGCTATTTTGTCCTACAACGACACAATATAATACATACTACACAAAAACTGCCCACAGATATTGTGAGAGATTTGCACGGTACAGTCAACCCCCCCCCCCCCAGCCCTCCCACAACCCAGACTCCCCTCCACCCCTTGCCCTGTCAACAAACAAGCTAGACATAACCCCTGATCCCTTCCCCCTCCACTTCGTTACAAATTCGACCATAAAAATGGATATCGAGGACCCCAGCCCTGTATAGACCCTGTATAGCCACTATATATCATATATAACCTACCTCGGGTCTACCCCGGGCCAGTATCCAAAGAGGTTGGAAAAGTTAGCCTGGGGCCTATAGGGCTAGATGCCCACCTCAGAAAGTAGATGAGCAGAGTAAGGTAGCTGGGAGAACAGGTTAAGCGATAGATACCCTAATAAGGAGTGGAAAAGTTCGAAGATGCCCTAATAAGGAGTGAAAGAGTGCCAAGCAAAGAAAAAGAGCGGGCAAAGATGCCCAGCACACTTTGACATGTGCTTACTGATATCATTGGATGACTTTGTGTACGAGTTTGTATAGTATGTTTTGATTGTTGTATTTTTACTGTTATATTATATGATTGGTTCACCCTAATAAGGGGGTGAACTATCCTCTGTATCTCCTATAAAATGAGCTTTGTTTGTGCATTTGAAGCAGAAGTCTTGAGGAGTTTGCTAAATACCCTTTTATTGTATTGCTAAATGGATTGAGTAAATAAATATTACTCGCAGAAACTCTGTCATTGTGTGTCTGGGTCTAGGACTGTGTGAGCTTGCTAAAGTCAATTCAGAGTGGACTCCAAAATAGTAAAGAAGATTCGGAGTGATACCGTTGTGTCGTAGTGGACAGTGCAAAACTACTACAATATATATATATATCTATACATTGTAAGCAATGCTCTACCCACTTGTAACAAGGGTTTCATTGCTTTTACCTTGAAATAGTTTTTGCAGACAGTCTGTGCCTCAAGGATACCCATTAGTGGAGCCAACGCTAGCGGTAGCAATGCTGTCACAGCTAGATGTACAACCTCGGTACACCAGTAGACAGCCATTAGTAGTAGCATGTACAGACAGTTACATGCCTATAACATATAATATACAACCATTAGTAGTAACATGTATAGATAGTTACATGCCTATAACATATAGTATACAGCCATTAGTAGTAACATGTATAGACAGTTGCATGCCTATAACATATAGTATACAACCATTAGTAGTAACATGTATAGACAGTTACATGCCTATAACATATAGTATACAGCCATTAGTAGTAACATATATAGACAGTTACATGCCTATAACATATAGTATATAACCATTAGTAGTAACATGTATAGACAGTTACATGCCTATAACATATAGTATACAACCATTAGTAATAACATGTATAGACAGTTACATGCCTATAACATATAGTATACAACCATTAGTAGTAGCATGTATAGACAGTTACATGCCTATAACATATAGTATACAACCATTAGTAGTAGCATGTATAGACAGTTACATGCCTATAACATATAGTATACAACCATTAGTAGTAGCATGTATAGACAGTTACATGCCTATAACATATAGTATACAACCATTAGTAGTAACATGTACAGACAGTTACATGCCTATAACATATAGTATACAGCCATTAGTAGTAACATGTATAGACAGTTACATGCCTATAACATATAGTATACAGCCATTAGTAGTAACATGTATAGACAGTTACATGCCTATAACATATAGTATACAGCCATTAGTAGTAACATGTATAGACAGTTACATGCCTATAACATATAGTATACAGCCATTAGTAGTAACATGTATAGACAGTTACATGCCTATAACATATAGTATACAACCATTAGTAGTAACATGTATAGACAGTTACATGCCTATAACATATAGTATACAACCATTAGTAGTAACATGTATAGACAGTTACATGCCTATAACATATAGTATACAGCCATTAGTAGTAACATGTATAGACAGTTACATGCCTATAACATATAGTATACAACCATTAGTAGTAACATGTATAGACAGTTACATGCCTATAACATATAGTATACAACCATTAGTAGTAGCATGTATAGACAGTTACATGCCTATAACATATAGTATACAACCATTAGTAGTAGCATGTACAGACAGTTACATGCCTATAACATATAGTATACAACCATTAGTAGTAACATGTATAGACAGTTACATGCCTATAACATATAGTATACAACCATTAGTAGTAGCATGTATAGACAGTTACATGCCTATAACATATAGTATACAGCCATTAGTAGTAACATGTATAGACAGTTACATGCCTATAACATATAGTATACAACCATTAGTAGTAGCATGTATAGACAGTTACATGCCTATAACATATAGTATACAACCATTAGTAGTAACATGTATAGACAGTTACATGCCTATAACATATAGTATACAACCATTAGTAGTAACATGTATAGACAGTTACATGCCTATAACATATAGTATACAGCCATTAGTAGTAACATGTATAGACAGTTACATGCCTATAACATATAGTACACAGCCATTAGTAGTAACATGTATAGACAGTTACATGCCTATAACATATAGTATACAGCCATTAGTAGTAACATGTATAGACAGTTACATGCCTATAACATATAGTATACAGCCATTAGTAGTAACATGTATAGACAGTTACATGCCTATAACATATAGTATACAGCCATTAGTAGTAACATGTATAGACAGTTACATGCCTATAACATATAGTATACAACCATTAGTAGTAACATGTATAGACAGTTACATGCCTATAACATATAGTATACAACCATTAGTAGTAACATGTATAGACAGTTACATGCCTATAACATATAGTATACAACCATTAGTAGTAGCATGTATAGACAGTTACATGCCTATAACATATAGTATACAGCCATTAGTAGTAACATGTATAGACAGTTACATGCCTATAACATATAGTATACAACCATTAGTAGTAACATGTATAGACAGTTACATGCCTATAACATATAGTATACAACCATTAGTAGTAGCATGTATAGACAGTTACATGCCTATAACATATAGTATACAGCCATTAGTAGTAACATGTATAGACAGTTACATGCCTATAACATATAGTATACAGCCATTAGTAGTAACATGTATAGACAGTTACATGCCTATAACATATAGTATACAACCATTAGTAGTAGCATGTATAGACAGTTACATGCCTATAACATATAGTACACAGCCATTAGTAGTAACATGTATAGACAGTTACATGCCTATAACATATAGTATACAGCCATTAGTAGTAACATGTATAGACAGTTACATGCCTATAACATATAATATACAACCATTAGTAGTAACATGTATAGACAGTTACATGCCTATAACATATAGTATACAACCATTAGTAGTAACATGTATAGACAGTTACATGCCTATAACATATAGTATACAGCCATTAGTAGTAACATGTACAGACAGTTACATGCCTATAACATATAGTATACAACCATTAGTAGTAACATGTATAGACAGTTACATGCCTATAACATATAGTATACAGCCATTAGTAGTAACATGTACAGACAGTTACATGCCTATAACATATAGTATACAACCATTAGTAGTAACATGTATAGACAGTTACATGCCTATAACATATAGTATACAGCCATTAGTAGTAACATGTATAGACAGTTACATGCCTATAACATATAGTATACAGCCATTAGTAGTAACATGTATAGACAGTTACATGCCTATAACATATAGTACACAGCCATTAGTAGTAACATGTATAGACAGTTACATGCCTATAACATATAGTATACAACCATTAGTAGTAACATGTATAGACAGTTACATGCCTATAACATATAGTATACAACCATTAGTAGTAGCATGTATAGACAGTTACATGCCTATAACATATAGTGTACAACCATTAGTAGTAACATGTATAGACAGTTACATGCCTATAACAAACCACGGCCTATAAATTATTCTATGATCGTTGATGGACCGGGCGATGCAGATGACGAGACGCTACTGGAAACAAGGTCAAGGTATTTGCGTGCAGTGATTGGTTTATCAAGGACCCGGCAAGCGATTTCTTGACTTCAATCGAAACCTGGCGATAACTTTCAAAAAAATTGCTAGCGATTATTTAGCGATTTCTCAAGAAATGAAAGTTTCAAATCACGTAATCGCTAAGCAAATGGCCAAGCAATGGCTATATGTATATCTAGCTCTAATGGGTTGGAACTTACCCTGGGTGTGAGTCCAATCTGCTCATGCAGAGCTATAATAGGAGAGAGAAGGATTGGTGTAAGCGCTATCGTAAGGCATCTTCTGTGATTTTTAACTGCCTCCATCATCTGCTGCCACTACACAACTGTCAGCGAAGGCTTATTAGCTAGTCAGTTTTATTGCATCCCATGTGACCTTCAGTGCGGTTAGCTTGGCAACTGAACACAGCTAACCACAAATAACAGGTGGTGAGAGTTTTCCTTGTTTACTTATTACAAGAACACAGCAGGAAGAAAAATGCTGCCAAATACAGGTACTTCAACATTCCGCAAATGCATTGACCTTGTACCAAACGATTCAAACAATAAAAACAGGATCTGCGCAGCCTTGTTTCTGAGAAATAATTAGACTGAAAATCAAGGCCCGCCCGCTAGTAGTCACTTTCATTTGAAAATGGAGGTAAATGTGACCCCTTCGTTTATATTACAAGTCTACATACAAACAAGTCAGAAATAAACTTATTTATTATAGAGGCAATGAACTCTCGGATGTTTGTAGTGGCAAATCAAATGGGATGAGAAGAAAACAGAACATACGTTACCAAATGCTATTTCGATGCTTTTTGCGGGAATGCCAACTACAAGGACACCACAACATTGGCACAATGACTAAGACACAGAGCTGAACCGGTAACAATTGCTGACTCGAAGCTGACCCAGACTCAAATAAAATATCTATCGAGTTTTACAGTTATTTAATGCTGTGATGGAATTCGACTCTGGATGACTGGACATGGGCAGCTGCATGTCATGTTTTATTTCAATCTGATTGGATGTTAGAAGCATCCCTTTGATCCTTGTAAATATAAAGTGTGCATTCTACATCAGCCAGCCGTATTGATGTATTCTGTGGACACTTGGCATTAGTAGGCAAGACCTCTCTACCCTCGCAAGGTTACACAGTTCATTGCAGTATCCATTAAACAAGCATTGATGCAATCAATCACTTTCCTACAAGTCAGCTGTAAAGTCCTAAACTGAGGCCTCTATCAAACTTGTATGTGGATGGATTGACGTGTAGCTATTTACTAAGTAATTTTGGAGCACAGTCTGGGTGAATGATGCATTCTCTATGCAGATAATTGTGTTTGGGTTTTCGATAATAAATATCTCAAATAGAAAGAATAAAACTAAAATGTAATTGAAAGTAAATACCTTTATAAACATGTTCTATAGAACTCAAGCTAGAACTGTACAGAATACTCAAGCTAATATAGTCTGCCCTCTCTAATGAGCATAAAATAATTGTTTTTTGTACTAAAACCATTTCATTTGGAATTTATCAATAAATAGACAAACGTAACAAATACCACAATAAAATTTACAATTGTCTTCTCTCGTTTTAGGGGCAAAGATCATCAATTATGTCTTTTCTCTTTTTTAAAATAAGCGTGTCTATCATTATTATGAGTGATTGTCTTCTCCCTCTCTCGGTGAAGCACTGCTACTGGAAGAAATTCTCGCTGGATATAAAATTTTTGTAATAAAGCCTACACATTGTAGGAGAGGTATAGAAAAAGGGTCATGATTGCTGATACTTTTATTCTTGAGGGACAATCGCTGACGCTGCAATGTATCCAGTGATGTTAGCTTGTGATCCTTCCAAGAGGCAGTTTCTATTAGCTTGTCTACAGTAGACTCTGCGTTTACCATCTCATTACCAATGTTGATATGAAAGAGAGATGCAATGAATGGATACGTCATGACATATATATTGTTTTGACCAGTTCGTGTAGTGATCATGGTAGAGAATGTAGCATCTAGTAGGTTCCGTCCACATTGTAATCCGATTGCCACATTTGTTTTGCCAGCGAGTCTAACGTGCTGACGAAAAAGTAGGTATGCATCTGAAGGTGGTAGTTGCTCAGCTAGGGATTGCATCTACAGAAAGAAATATATGAATGCAACAAACCGGTAAAATGTAACAGTAAAAAAATGATGCAATCGTACAGTTGAAATATACTTTCTGGGGTAAATAAATCTGATTTGCTCGATTGTTTTTAATAGTTATCTTCTTAATTCAAAACCAAAATGATCCAATTTGATACAGCAATCAAAACGATTACAATCGTTGCTATACGGCAAGTACCGTTGCTGGTGACGTCACGTAATGTTTAATCATTTCGGTTGTATCGATAATAATTTTTTTATTATTATTTAAAATTAGCATTTGAGGTTTAATGTTTTAAAATAGAGCTAAATAAATATAAAACATCTAGAGAAAACTGTTTGACAGTATGAAAATGGCTGTTACTTTGTAAATTGACAAAAACTAGGATTGAAAAGGGTCGGTCAACTTTCAGAGCAGTAATACTAGGCGTGGCTAAAGCGGTGGTCCACCCATCTCCTCGTTTACTTTCCACTGCATTGAGAACTTAGTCTATGATTGCGTGGATCCCACAGGTGATTGTAGCAAGGACATCTACTATGTTTACACCTCCAATATATAGAGATAATTCTATGAACCATAAATACATCACTGTTGATAAAATGTGCTTACTTATAGTGATAATGAAAAGCTGAAACCACACAACCTGTACATTTATACTGTATGTAAATATATAGCCCTGGGTGGAACTAGACGAATCTGGTCCACCTCACTTTTAACTGCATATATTTGTTCATTTGTTACAGGAATGGTATTTTATATAGACTTACGTATTACACCCCTGATGAGTTACAATAATAGTATAATAATATTAAAACAACTATTATTATCGATTATATATAAATAATAACGCAACACAAATACTTATACTATATAATAATAATTATAACTGAGCAATAATAATCACAGAGAGAGTGATTATTTACTTACTTTACACAAATAGAATCATTAAAAATATGAGCGCTCTGAAATATTACGCTATGTCGTCGCATTTTTGGCATAGCAACAACTGGATTCATTTTGGTTGCTACGCTATTTTATTGAAATTTGATCAGTTTTATTTATGAATTAAAGAAACAAGTAAAAATAATGCTGGCAGCAAAGAAAGCAGGTTTATTTACCCCAAAAAACAGAATATAATTGGTCAAATAGAATATTTTTACAGCATTTTCTATCTCTCTCTCTCAGCACAGCGAGGTGTCCATTCACCTGGAATTACAGACAGAAAGAGGTTTGCACGTTGATATAGAAATAAATAAATGCATAGAAACCTACCGCATCTAAATATTGTATATGATCATATTTCAGAAGGTTGATCTTGCCCCCATTTGGCAGCATGTTATGAGTGCCAGCTTGAATGAATTCCAGGTCATCATTCATTGTCACCCATGAACTTTGTTCAGAGTGTAAACCTAAAGTAGACAACATATACGTATATATTGGTCTAAAATAAAAAAACATTCACTTTACGAAATCTAGTTTATTCGTACGTAAGGAAGTGACAGTTTTCACTGTCAGTGCTTGCTCATGACTGATCATGGGATAACACGGTGCGGAACGTTTTGGGGCGGCACTTGTCTTTTCTTGCTTATTTAGAACGAGGTCACACAACTTCTCTACTTGCACTATATCAATTCTGGGTAACCTCAACACCTGTAATCAAAATATCATTATTAACATCTTCAACTTCCTTCACGCTGTTTTTGTCTGGCTGTGTCATCGATTTTAGACTAAAATAAACTTGATTTACCTATTTTGTCATTTTATGCAAAAGACAAATTTTTCCGGAGTTGTGCACTCGTTAATTCCATTTATAGTATAAGCGCAATAGATGCTGACTTGCACTCAATATTTTTTCGATATACAACAGCTTATATAAGGCCATAAAGCAGAGTTGCAAAAAATTGGCTCATTTGCATAGAAGAAGGGCATCCCAGTAATAGTCATTGTGCACAGATGTTCAAGAGCATAATAAAATTATGTTTTCAGAATTTTTGAAGGTGTTTAAGTTGAGTGAGCATTTCATCTTATCGTTGCTCAATCTGCTATCATGTACACACTAACGTTCCGTTGATACAGTGCATGGCCCATATCTCAAAAACTAAAGCAATATAACAGTTGAAAGAATTATTTTCAAGTCTAATAATGTAAAAAGATTCAAACAATCATAATATAAATTTTATTTTACGAAGTAAAAAACTGGCATATTTTCGTTTGCGGTGTCATTGTTGTAATCAAAGCAATAACCATTTCAAATACAATGAAACCAAAATAAATATGAGCTAGTTTATGGTAAATTTTAGTAATTTGGTGGAGACTATTTAGCACTCTTTGACACTAGAGAAAGGACAACTGCGACAAGTGAATTACGTATAAAATCACTGACAGTGAGCTTACATATATAAAACAGATCACCAAACTAAAACTTTGTCGATAAAGTTTCAATTTTCGGCAGCGCTAAAAGCTGACAACCGATTACAACTCACTTCCGCCAGAGACTTAAAAGGACGTTGACTGACGATAAGATGCTGAAATCTTTCAGAGCCCAAATTGCGTCTTTCAAGCTCTTCCACAGACTTGGTATTGAGGAAGTCAAGTATTCTGGCGCTATCTGTATCATTGTATAGCTGTTCAAGGAGCCCTTCTCGCTTATCCAGCTTGTTTTGTAAGTTTGCTGAGCTGTGAAGTGCATTTAATCTCAAATGTGACAGCTCCTGACAGAAAAAAAACATTACACTAAACTCAAGTCTGAAAAAACATAATTTGTTCAACTTGGTCTAAACAAGTAAATTAAAACAAAACTTGGAAAGTCGAACACTAATTCAAACCATCAAGTTTCTGACATCAGACAGTAGAGAAAAACGCGCAGCCTGAGAAAGTTTTCAAACAATGAGGAATGGGGATTTTATCCATTGTTTTATATAAGCCAGCAATAGTTAGTTTTTAGGTTTCCCAGTAAAACAAACTTTTGCTCGGGTTGCGCGTTTTTCTCTAATAGGAAAGAAAGTGGATATTTTATTAACCGTAACAATTGACAAATATACTGATTAGTAGATAACTAAAACTCAACAAAGAACTAACCAACAAAATATAGAAAAAAACAAGAAAGTTTTTCTCCTGGTAATAGAGAGTAGACGATTTTGCTTTCTGGAAAATAACACATCTATTAGGAATTAGTGATTTCTTTCCCAAGAATACTTTACAAATCTAAATTTATATTTTCAAAATAGCGGATAAAATGCAAGAAGTGACAGTTAAAAATATCAAGGTTTCGCTGTCACATGGAGTTGGTGAGCAACCATTCACGATGAAACTTTCGTTTCACAAGAGCCATTGGGTTCGAGTGATGGAGGCAGTTGTTAGCTGCTTTTCACGCTGAAACAAGTACAATTTGATTTGTGACAATTTTTGACAATTACAATTTTGAAATTAACCAAGTACCATGGCAGATATAATTACAGTGTGTTTTTACTCATGCGACGGAGCTGGTTTGTAGTGATTTAATAATTAACGGTTTTCCAAAGTTGAAGTTAGTTTAACAACAATAATACTTAGTAACAAGGAAAAAACGTTTGTTTCCATCACAAAATTCACCTAACAAATGATAAATAAAATATCACCTTATCTACCATAACATGTACCAAAAAATGTTAACAAAAAAGGTTCGTTGACAACAATAATATAAAAATTTTACCAATTATTTGAGGATTTTAAATCAATCAGAGTTCGCATGATATCCATGCTTGGATTGTTACTGATGAATATGCTATACCATCCAACCACAACTGGTTGAAATACGTCATACGGTGTCGAAGACTTTGTGAATTGATGTTCAAACTCAACAGTGCTGGGCTAGTGTGACTGAGCCAGTCAACCTCATGATATTTGGGCAGTTTTTATTTATTTATTGCAAGCCACCGTGGAAAATCTCAAAGGTATGTGGCCTCACACAAACACGGTTTATATTAGCAACAAGATCCTGCTAAAAGCTAAATCTAAATATATAAACGAGAAAAATGTCTGTAATCTGTGTGTCTGTCTGTGATTCCAGGCTCACATGCACACCCAAACCACTGCACTCAGAGAAATTGTAAAAGCATTCTATTGGACGAATCTCATGCATGGCGAGGTTTAAACTGGCTATATGCAATCAAATTGGAGATTTTGGTGAATTTAACATTTTGAAATGGTCAAAACGCAACAACTTTTGGTAACATTCAAGAATGAAGTTTCGAAGTTAAGGAACTATAATGAGGTGGCGATACATTGTAATGGTCACTGTTGATTTAATAATACGATAGCTTGCACTTGAAGCAAAGCGCTTTACGGCTCGTGTAGGTTACTATTTTTCTCATATTTTTGTCTATTTATTAACACAATACGCTGTTCAATTATAGATTTTACCTATTTCACTTGAAAAGAATACAATGACTAATACAAAAATAATACATTATTTATTATAATTAAGAAACTTTGTAAATAAAGTTATTGAGCCAATAATATGAATAATACATCATGATATACTAATATACTTTTATTACTGTTCATTATCTTTACTATTGTTTTTTCTACTTTGAGAAAAATACCTCATTACTATAATAATAATAATTTCTCCATTTATTTTGATCCAAAATAACTATTGGATTTGGTAATTATTATTATATGTGTTATTATTGTTAGCTATTTTAGTTAGTCTCATTATTAGCAATGATTTTTACTGTTATATTATTATTATTTATCATTATTACTTACAACTGGGTGCAGCCGTTATTGCTTGCCTTTTTATTGTTTGCATGCTTTGATAACTTCGGTTATGAAAACAGTGATAACATTGTTGAAAATAATCACAACAAAATTGACTACCAAATGATATATCATCATGATTGATCGTTTTGAAATAATAAAAAATGATAATTATCCTTATATTGCCCTTGTATTAATACCATATAATGATATTGATATTCGATTTTATTATTACCACATTGCTGCCGTTATGTATTTCCTACTAATTACTCTAAATGGTTACTGTCAAAGTATACATTAGTGATAAAATTTTTACTAGATGTGAGGAGGTGGAGACAGGAGGAGCCTACCATAAAAGGAGACAGCCTGCGGACGCGAGCACGGGAAGAGGCGACCACAGGGGTGAACACTGGAATACATTACAACAGGAGAAGGTGAACACCAGAGAAGGCGCCCACAGGAGTGGCCACCACGAGAGGAGACCAGGGCGAAAGGGGCTGGGGAGAAGGGCAACGATATGTTTGATTGTATATATCTCTTCATTGTTACAATGGGTAAACCAGCTAGTAAAGTATAAAGTGTTAGATAAAACTATTAATACATGATCTGACCAGAAGAAAAACCAAACCATCAACCTGAAAATACAAAGAGCTTTTTGGCACCAGTTGAATGTATAAAACAACCAACCTTCATAAGTTTCCTGGCGCTCAAAAGAAATGATGCTGAGCCCAACATATCCTCTCTATCCTAAGCACCTTCAATGGTAATAGAAAGAGTAAGTACGCAAGAATGAAAAAACCCAAAGCCAATCTCATATAAGCATTTCTGTATGTGACTTTTTCTTTTAAAATTAATAGTTGCACAACCTATTTCAATTGGTTTTGCAGGTTTTTTTGTATTTCAGCTTTGAAACTAATGTTTTCTTTCTTCTAAATATATTTAAAACAAATACATAAGGATGTAGGAACAAATTAAATGGCAAATCTGAAATGTATCCTTCCATATAATTCAACCTGGTGAAAAACTGGTTCCAGTGACTGAACTGATTGAGAAAGACGGTCCCTATCACCATTAACGTGGGATCTTTTGCACATCATTGCTGAACAATTGATGTTAGTTTATGTAGGGGGGGGGGGGGGGGGGGGGTTGCAGTGACCAGGAAAGGTTACCTATACTGTGCTTTAGGAAATCAATGGAGAGGATTGCTTGTGTGTTGTTTGAACGAATGAGATCTAAACCATTTTCATTGGTATGAACAGGATCAGTATTTTTAGAGACAAGTTTTACACAAGTGATTTAGAAACTGGTGATCAATAAGTTTGTGATGCACTCTGGTGTTACTGGGTTATCATGCCAGATAAATCTAGGAAGATTCATGTTACCAACAAGCAGGATGTGGTGGAGTAGGTGGAAAATTATCATTTCATCAATGACGGCTTAGAATTCTCAGGTGTTAGAGGGTGACATTAGAGGTCTGCGAATGCAGCTTAAAAACTACTTATGCTCAATTTTAACAGAAATATATTTATTATAAGTATTGAATTTCAGAAAAGTTGTTATTAGTAAAGACCTGACCCCAATAATGACTTGATCGACATGTATTGCCCTGTCCAGTCAGTAAAATACCTTATTATACCTTTTAAAATTACTGTTGTCCGGGAGCTTTAGAGGGGCAGCCAATGTCGTAGCTAAACGATAGTGACGGCTGCTAGTTGACCTTTGGCCAACTAATGCGTGTCATGAGTAATTTAACACAATAGTTGTCTCATTTTTGGCTGGAGCCGGAATATACTAATGCACTCAACTGTTTTGTGCTTAATTTTTGAGTGGCAAACAACACTGCATATAAGAACCTGATGCTTTCAGCTCTCTTATTTTCTTTAGAGTATTACTAATCTTTCGTTAGATAGATTCTTGACTTGAGATTTACAGAAGAAACTCTCAAAATTCAGACAGGAGTAAGGGCCGCTCCTGAAAATCTTAGTTTGTCTGGTTGACAGCAAATGTAATCATGGTGGTACTAGGACATTTTGCTATTGTTCAGTCTAGAGGCTTTGAGTGGATGTTTTATGTGTTTAAGAACACATATTTAAGCGTGTCTGATATTTGGTCCATAAATGTTTATTGCAAGTTGCTAAATGGGAGTTGTTTTGTTTGTTTTATTTCTGTTATGCCTCATGAGCAACCCTAAAGACAGGTCTCATAAACTAATAGCTTGTGGGAGCAACACCCTATATCAATGCCAAGCGTTAACCCAGTTTAATTTTTAAAAAAAATGGAGGGGGATCTTTTACTGGCATGACTTCATTAGTAATTTGGGGAGAACAATCAAGCTATGGACCTCCATATTTCATGCTCACATCTGATCAGGCAGAGCACTAAATAGACATCCAAGGAATTTTCTCACAGGCAACCGTTTTCAGAATCGACCCACTGCTAGACCAAACAATACAATATCACATTTAATAATTATCACAACTCATCGTCAGACTATCGTTTAATGATTATAATTATGATCATTATTGTGTTTAAGTATTCAGAGCTTTGCATATTACTAATAATTAAACACTTGCTGTGAATACCTCAGCCGCTATATTATAATGAATTGCCATCTGACTAAACAAACATATTAAAATTTTTATTAATCACTTACTATTATTTATTATTATTATTGGGCAGGATTTTGCTGAAACCTTTGCTGCTTTTACTGTGATGACCGAGCACCTGCAAAAAGTTTGTGCAAAAAAATTAACTACACAAGACTTCAGATCAATGTCAGACCTGATTCACCAGCATGTTCAGACAAGTGAAGTAGCCAGACCACTTCACCTGCCAGACCTTGCAGCTGACTTTATCAGTTAGACCAATGTTAGCATTAAAATCAGCATGTTCACTGTGTTTCCGCCCTATTTACAGTTCTGCAGAGTATCGATTAAGGAGAGGGAGAGAGATTGTTGTTTTTGTAGACTTTACTTTTCTTATTACACTGATCAAAACAAGCTATGCGGGTCGCTTTCACTCTTCGACCTCCCACCTCACCTGGATTCATAGGCGTACTCAAGTCTTGAGTATCTTTTCACTTAATTGCCCACTAATACATTAACTTTTGGTAGAGCATGACTGTATATTGAGCTGGTTGTACAGGGATTTGTTGCATTTGTGAATCAACTGGCCAATAATCCAGCGATAGCAATCCCTTTGATCTGTTAGGCCCCCCACCATAGGTGACCAACGGTGTGATCCATAAGACCAAACCCACTTAACTATGGGTATATAAGCTTTGATCATTTCACCAGCGTTCCTGTTCACCAGGGTTCCAGAATATGAACTTGGACTTGCCATTCAATTTCCACAGTTGGCTAGGTGTGGACTGTCATCCACGTACCATTCATCGATTTCAGCGAGCCGACTAGACGGTACTACAGTATCCGGTCTATTCAATATTTAAAACACAATAAGCCTTCAGCCCTCTTCTTCTTTAACAGTACTTTAGCAATGTTTAATAATTATTATAATATGCCTCCATGGTTGGAAGGTGGTGTATTTTTTTTGTGCTCAAACACTACTACTAGCTGCTAGTACCTTACTACAACTAATACGGCTAATAACAATCACTTCACATTTTTCAGTGTTGATAAATGTTGTTTTCCACTTAGTTAGTGGACCGGCCATGCATGTAGTAGTAGTAGTGCTGCAAAGTTTTTGTTGTTTATTTCGAAATTCCGTTTGTCTGTTCTTATTATTTTATTATTATTGAAGTTTAATTCTGAACAATATTAGTCGTAGAAGTAAAAATAGTAGAAGATTAAACAGATATTATTATCATCATCCTCATCATTATTATTTATTATAATAATATTTTATTATTATTTATTATTATTATTAATTATTATTACAATAATAATAATACTAATAATTATTCTGATAAACGATTTTCTTTATTATTACCTCGTAGTTGTCGTCACACTAGACCACATAATGTGGAAGTAGTGCGCCTCATGTGTTAAAATTTGGTTGTCAGTGATTTTCAATTTTCGAGTAATTAGGTAGTTATGTTAGACAGTAGAACAAGCATTAAACTTGCAAGTTTTGTTTAAACTGTGAGAGTCTGAAAATCGCTAGCATTTATTTTGAGGTCTCTTATTGTTCTAAGTAAGAAGCTGTTATGATACTCAGTTTTAGTAGCACCTATAGATGAGGGTATTCCTTTACTCTGGGCTCTAGTTTGAATGTTAGTGTCAGATGCTTTATTGATGAGCTCATCATATGAAGCATTAAGCGCTGGTAGTTTATCACCTTCATTAAGGATTCTCATTAAAAGTCTTAGCCGGATGTCCTTTCGTCGTCGTTCTAGTAGTTCAAGTCCAATATCTTCCTTTGCATCTGATACACTCTCTATCCCTTTGAGGTGGCAGATAAAGCGTACTGCTTGGTTCTGCAAGCTTTCCATATCTGATATATGTTTTTGTCAAAAATGGGTCCACACTACCACAGCATACTCTAGGTGTGGACGACAGAGTGACTTATAGGCTTGTAATTTAGCAGCCTGAGGGGCCCTGTGTAATGCCCTTTTTAGCAGGCCCAACTGCCGTTTGGCAAGTAAAGTTTTGTTGTGAATATGCTTGTCAAATCTCAGGTTCGACTGCCATTTAACCCCGAAATAGCGTGTGTCCTCCACATGTTCTAGTATTTCGCTACTAAGTGTATACTTAGGTATAAAATTTTTACTGTTGAGCCCAATGACATGGCATTTCGTGGCATTAAAATCCATTTCCCATTTATCTGCCCACAGTTTCAGCATGTCAATGTTTCTTTGGAAATGCCTTTCATCAGATCCGTTATTGACAACTTGATAAATTAAGGTATCATCTGCAAAGAGGCTAACAGAGCAATCCACACAATCTGGGAGGTTATTGATGTATGTCAGGAAGAGAGTGGGTCTTAAAACAGATCCTTGTGGTACTCCTGAGGTGACTGGCATCATGCTAGATTTATCACCATTGAGGACTACACACTGATTGCGACCAGTTAAGAAGTCGTGAATCCAGCTTAGTAGATAATTGTCAATACCCTCTATAGCTGATAGTTTTTGCATTAGCAGACCATGGGGAACCCTGTCAAATGCTTTAGTAAAGTCCAGTATAACTGCGTGTATACTGTTTGAGTCTTCTGCTGAGCTTAGAATGTCATGCATTGTGCCACAAAGCTGCGTTTCACAGGACAATCCTCTCCTAAATCCCTGTTGGCGGTTATGAAGGACCGAGTCCAGTTTTGAGTTTAATGATCTCAGAACAACATGTTCTAGAAGTTTGCGGGGTATGCTTGTTAATGACACAGGTCTATAATTGTTGGGTAGATCCATTCGACCTTTTTTGTGGATTGGCGTAACATTTTCTAACTTCCACACGGAGGGTAATTTCCCAATTTCAAGAGATCTATTGTATATGCGTGTAAGGCAGTGAGAGGTTAATTTAATATCTATTTGCAAGTCTTCTTTGCGGAGTGAACCAGGTCCTGTTGCCTTCCCTGGTTTTAAATTTCTTATTATGTTCTCAATTCCTTCAGGTACAATTTTTGGCCCTGTATACTCAGTCCGATTAAATGGTTGTAGCTCAAGTTGATGCTTTTTGCAAAATTGTCCATGAAAAAATTCATTTAACAACAACGTGGCACACTCGGTTGGGTCTTCAGTGGTCTGGCCATTCAGCTGAGATAATCTTATTCGTTTTTCTGATTTGTCAGTTTGCTTGATGTGTCTATAGAAAGGTTTGCTGTTGCCTTTTTTTAAGGGATTACAGATTTTGTTTTCAATGTATTCTTTCTTGATTTTGTGTATAGCCTTCTTCTTTGTTTCCTTCCTCTCTGTTCGGTAGCGTTGTAGAAGAAAAGGGTCACCTGTAGTTTCAAATTGATTATATGTTCTGCATTGCTTCTGAACCAGTTTTGAGGCATCCTTGTTGAACCAAGAAGGAAGATTTGTTTTTATCCTGGCAGTTTTTGTAGGAACAAAGCAAGCTATCCATAGCATTACTACTCAATCATCCTGCTGCTGAGGATATATTATATTCCACATCTCATCGATCGATGGAGGTTTTAGACAATTATCATTATATTTAAATTACAAATATTATAATAATAATTATTATATAAAAATAATAATTATATTATTGTTATTACTACTATTAATGATATTACAATAATAATAATCATTATTATTTTTTTTATTGAATTGAAAGAAATGCTTGCGGCGTACCACCACCACCACCACCAAACATGGTTTATTGTTGAGCAATTAAAACCAATACCCTCCATCATAATTATTACTATGGGATAATAAGATGACAGTATAAACCTATATTTAACTAACGTTCCAACAGAATAATTCTACTATAGGCGATAAAACAAAGAAACAGCAAAAATTATTGGTTTCTGATATAAAAAAATGCGATCATCCATGTGTTGCTTAAAATTAATTGAGGTTTAGCCCTGGTTTTGAAGAGAAGTCATCGCCTTGATCAAACTATATTATGAGGAGTGGGTAAAAAAGTAAAATATAGGAACAAAAACTAAAAATCCTTTTGCGTAAGAGGACACCAAATTACCTCTTTACTTGATCTCCAATTTTATTAACTCGTCTTGTTTCACAATATTTAAATCCCTTTGATGGGGACATCAGTTCAACTTTTTTCCATCTGCTTACTAGCTGTCTCGTCTGGTGTGGCAAAATGCAATTGTTATTATTATTATTATTATCTTGGGTTAAGTTAGTGTACTTTCCCAGGAGTTTATTGGAACTCAATGACTCAGGAAGAATTCAAATACTATAATTAATAATAACTGTTTATTACTACTAACTACTTATTATTATTAGTAATAATAATATTGAACGCCTGAGGCTGCTAGTAGCAGCTTCTTTCTTTCTTATAAATAATAATAATAATAATAATATACATAATAAAATTTTTTATAATAATGGTTCTCCAATCCAACCCATTGTTGTTGTTGTTGTGAAAAACTACTCATTATTATTAGTACAATCATTATTATTATGATCATTATTTTTATTATTATTAATTATTTATTATTAAATTTAATTAATCAATGAATGATAATATTATTTTAATAATAATAATAATAATAATAATCAATCAATCAATGATCCGCTTTATTACAGCAGATATAAAAGGCACAATGACAAGGGGGGGGGGTAGGAAAAGCCAGAGAAAAGCTGGGCCTTTCCCTCGTTCAACAAAGGAGACAACAGCAGAGAATGAGACTTCTGATGAGGATTTTCAGCCAAGCAGATCACCACCCTGCACTGGTGCAGGCATATGATGAGATCATAAATCGCCCGACTAACGCTATACAAACCAGATCGCAGAATAAGGGACACCCGGCGTCACTGCAAGCCAGCACAAACTATTCCACAACAGCTTCCTGCCAAAAAACAATACGCGAGCTTTATGTTCAAGGCAACACCAATACTAAAACGACTGACTCACAACCACAGACAGGTTAAACCTGGCCTGTACTGGCCCACAACAAATCAACCCACAAACCAATTAGTGGAAAATAGTCCCACCTATGTTTACCCAATGGTCAAATAAAGGGGTGGCTACACACACCTACGTTTTGTAGGTATGCGGTAAAAACGCGTTTTTTTTCTTTGTAAGCGACGTTTTTTTTTTACAAAAAGACGCTCAATTTCGTAGACCAACATGTTGGTCTACGAAAACGTTTTTTGCCTGACGCTTCGGTGATTGGACAATTATTATTAAATGACTACTTTCGATTGGATAAAATATAGTGATGAAATTTGACGACTCCAGTGAACTGTTTTATAATTTAACCTTGACCTGGTCATTACTGATTGGCCAACAGTACTTATATCAAAGAGGTTACTGTTTATTTGTAAACAACTAATTATTATTTATAAACTTTAATTATTTATCACAGATAATAAATTATTTATCTAGCATTATAAATAAATATCATAATTAATTAATTATTATAATTTATATTTATTATAGTTATTACATTGATTATTTTCAATAATTATGTCCTCTTTGCCTCACTGGGCACTCCGTAGCGTTGCGGTGATTAATCATCTGTGTGTGTAGCCACCAGAGCGACGCTATGAAACGTTTTTTTCGTCATATTCCTACAAAACGTAGGTGTGTGTAGCCACGGCTTAAGAGGCACGCCCCTTACACCCCTAGGTGGTCTAGCGTGATATACCCAACGAGGTAAGAGTAATCCTACTTATACTACTACCCCACCTAAGAGCAAAGGCGTACACCACCCTAGTTGGACCAATTGTGAAGTACTCCTCTACAGTATGGGACGGCCAACTAACGAATGCTCAATCCACCAAACTCGAAGCTATCCAGAGACGTGCTGCTAGAAATGTGCACAACATTCCTAGAACAGACCATCAGACAAGCGCAACTAAACTTCTTGAAAAATTGGAGTGGCAAACCCTGGTACACCGAAGAGAGAGGAGACGACTCGGCTTATTCCGGGCAATTCACTTTGGAGAAGTAGCTACCACCATCTCAGACTACATTGACCCCCATCCTCACCAAAGCAGCACTCGCAGACACCACCAGCAGTACCTAATACCTCACTGCAACACCGAGCTGTACAAAAAGTGCTTCTTTGTTTCAACAGCCAAGTTGTGGAATTGCCTCCCTGCTTCTTTTTCTTTGCTCTCAGCACCCTCTGTGGCGGACTAAGATCAGACGGCTGTTCTGCCCTGACTTGTGTTGACGATCCGGAACGATAAATGATATATGAGCCAGCCACATCGCTAGACTCTTCAGAAGAAGAAGCGATTACGCTTCAAGTATGAAGTAAGTAAGTAACGCAGTAGCTGCAGTAGACGAGCGATGGTTTGTTGTCAAGCAAGCTTACAAGTAGCCAAGATCCTTACCTGATGAGCCAAGCCAGACGAGCACAGGACCCGTAGCTGAGAAAGATCCAAGCTAAGGAATACCGGTCAAGGACTTTATGTTTATCAAATAATTGTAACAATTTGTGAATTATTTAGCCAATTTCCCAAGGCATCGGCTTATACTATTATTTTATATATATTTTGTAATCTGCCGCTGTTGTGATTATATTTCTAGTGCAACTGCTTGTATGTTAACCAATCACTGATGTCTAGTTTCAACTGTAGTAGTTTTCTATAAATAGTGAGGCAGATCGACCACTGGTCAGACTTTGCTTAGCTTTGCTGGAGATAACGTTAGTTGCTCTGGAGGTGTTATCAGCGTTATTCTTGGACTGTCTTAGTGCGATCTAATCGACGTCAAACTTTTACTGTACACTTCCAGAACTATTCCGTTTCGCAATGTTTTGTATTTCTCAATGATAATATATTATTATTAATCCGAAACTTGTCTTGTTAGTGTGGCTGGTTTGCCTGTAACACTAAGTTTGCCTGTAACGCTAAGTTTGCATACCATGTTTCACCGGATCTGTTTGCTAATACAGATCTCCTATAACAGAGAGCCATTACTACCGTACCGGTAACGCCTGCTGTTAGTCTATAAGTAGTACTTTCAACGATAAAAGACATTACTACCGTACCGGTAGCATTTGATAGTTCAGATTAATTGCCTTGCACAGAGAGCTACGCTACCAATTGAATTTGCACTCTGCAACCCCGCATTGTCTCTACTCACAATACGGGCTACTCTCTACAGTGTCGGTAAAGACTTTGAGATCACAACAAAAACCTTTACAGTATCAGCAGTAGTAGTAGTAATAATAATTACTCCCACTACCGCTACTACTACTATTACTAATAAATTATTTTAATTATTATTATAATTAATAACTATTAATAGTTATAATAATAATTATTACGATTTATAAATTATATTATTATTCTAGATGATTAGTGTACTTTGCCATGAGTTCATTGAAGCTCGATGACCTGGGAAGAGCTCATGTAATAAATAAATATGTACTAGAACTGTATGTTGGATATTGATCATTTGATGGAAACATCTAAAACGCCAGCACTCACCAGCAAGATTCAAATGCGAAGAGGCGCAGCAGATGATGTCCTGTCCAAGGTTACGTCTTTAGCTTTAGGCTTTGTATATAGGAGGAAGCGTCGTCAAACACAATCCATGGTGGTGTATTATAGAACCTTAGCCTATTATCTTAAGCCCAAGAATTCCTGAAGCATATAAATATGCCTATCCAACATGCCCCCTTCTGTGAGAAAAGCCACCAGCAAGAAATTGCCATCGATAAACTATGAGCATATGTATGTACAGCATCAATTGAAGCCAGTTAACACATACAGCAGCCAGTTACTAGCAAATCATCAAGAAGCACTTCTTGTATAGTATATGTGTGATTTGAAGCCTCAAGAAACGCTTAATAAAGTGTTCATATAGAAGACCAAACCATGTTTGGATTAGTGACAAACAACAAAGAAGAATTGTTGTTGAATCTTCAGATGATATCAGTAGGAAAGCATTTGTTAACACTGAAACTAGTACACTAGTGTGAAACAGATCTTACATAGTCAGTATGCGCTCAAAAGCACCTGTTCGTAGATTGTCAAGAATCAAGCCCACTGGTCCGTAAAGGCGCAGTTGAAAACTGAGGTGGTCTGCGGCCTCGGTAGTGCCGCACAAAGATGATAAGCTTTTGATGGTTACTGACTGTTGAATATACTCATAATTGTTACTAAGACAATCAGATAGTAACCAAGTTAATAATGTGGAACACAAAATACGTACAATGTATTAATGCAAATTATCTTGTGGCTAAATTGTGACATTCAAAATATTCTTCAGTTTTTGTTTTTTCACACAATCGACTATATTGAAAGAAAAATGTACAAGCAAGTAGTATACAATTGAAGTGTCGTAAGACGCTGTCCTACTAACGCTTTGACTCTACTGGCCTAATCGTCATTGAACATCTCCAACGGTTCTTCGGTTTGAATGGACAATTATGTACGCACTTCTTCATTTTTACTATTGTTATTGAGCGTATCTTTAATAGCTGCGTAGCTGGGGCTAACTTATTCTTAGAGGTAGATTGTGGACCAAGGTGGATAAATTTTTATTTTCATTTGTATGTGTTTTTTTGGTTTCCAGTAGTTTTGAATATAATATTTTGGTGTCATGACATGAGATTATTTATTATCAGTTTTAGGGGAGGTAATCCGTAGTAGGTTTTGTTCTTCCAGCTTTTTAACATCTTGTAATTCAGCTTTATCACCTTTGTTATTGAAAACATTGGAGTCTGGCTGTGACTAATCCATCCTTATATACCAATGTTTTTGCTTCATATACAAACTGTCAATGCCCATCTTTAATATACCTTACACTACTACTAGAACTGCTGTTACTTTTTTCATAATAATAATAATAATGCATTCATCATTATGCAACATTACAATAATAATAATCATACATACCTTAATGCATACTATTACAATCACAGTAAGGATATATTTATGTATGTAAGGCTCTATCAGTGCAATTAGTACAATCTACTTAATGAATTCTCTTTAATCAACTGGTTGATAGTCGACCATGTACTTTACTAACACGTGCAAACTCCTCGGAGACGCATCATTATATCATCAATTAATAATTAAAATATTAGTATAATTAGAACATATATAATATAATTTATTTTTATAATATAATTATTGGGATAATAAAAACTGATGTACTATTAACGCAGTTGTTATATCATATGATAGTAAAAATAATGTTACATTACAGTGGATGAATGAAAGGCTATGTATGTATGCGTGTAATAATTGGTCTTTCCAAATTATAAATTCTTCCTCGCTTACTTCAGATAGTGCTGTCATGCCTCCAATAAATGAGAAAAAACAACAACTAAGTTTTCTAGAGTTCACAAAAGCTCTCTCTCCAGCTGTGTTAGAGCAGTTATACACACAGCCTACCACTTGCATAGCTGTATACAGGTAATTCTTACACATGGTAATCTATCTACGCCACGTGGCATCTTGTATCTCTAGATCCAATAGCACCCGGTTTTGCATGATACTGATATAAGTTTTTTATGTTCACGGTGACATATTTAAATAAATTTGTGTACGTTATCAGCTCAGATGTGAAATATGGCCCAGGTCGCAGCAAATAGCTACAGCACACATAAGTTTCTGTTATGTTTAGTGTCAAAGCTTACCAATCATTAAAGTAATCGGGGCGTTTTGTAAAAGAGTACAATAAATAGCCAGATAACCTGTGCTACTAAATATGTTTAGTGGTTTTGATGGACTGATAGCGACCCCAATAAATATGGAGCTACAAAATTGTATTTTTCATCAAACTACCATCAAAATTTTCAAAGCATCTAGTGGTTTTACAGGTTTTTGGAAATGTTACATGAACATTTTAAAAATACTATGGATTATTTAAACAAGGCTGAACAGTTTAAACAAAATGTTTTGCTAAAACCAGAAAAATTTGGCCCGAATCTATCATTGTTTTTATGATAGATGTGAGAACCTTTGGAAAAATTAATTAGTTTTGACTGTATGAGCAATTGATAGACATATTCTCAAAATTTCAATGACACATTCTACAAATATGAAGAGTTTGAAATGACTGTTGTAGGGAGTTGCCCATCCTTGCACGTCATATAGTCACCAGAATACTGTTTGTGGACCATCCAGTTCCAAAGTCCGTTGTGTGCAGTTGGGTGACGTCTGATCACCAGAGGTGAGATCTCTTGTTTAGCACTTGTGATTTATCTGTTTCTCTTCTGTGTGACAGTGTCTAAGATGTGACAGTGTCTAACATGTGACAGTGTCTAACATGTCATGTGATCTTTGTCAGTGAGCAGCTGGCAGCTTGTGAAAAGCTGACTCAGCTTAGAATATGGTTGGAGCATCAAATTCCTGGTGGGCTGATTGCGTACAATCTCAATGAGGTCTTCAGAAAAAACTTTCAAAAGTCTCTTCATGCTCAGTGAGTGGTTATACTATTTAACATGACAAACAGCTGACAATTATCTTCTTTTGTCGCATTTTATCACTTAGTAGCGTATACGAGAAAAAAGTGTATGCGTTCGCTTGTGTAAACAATAGCTGTAGTTAGAGTTATTGTGTTTTAGAGAAGATGTGCGGACCTCCACATCTCATTTAGGTCCCGATAGAAATGCCCAAGACATCGCCTTCTTAGATAAATATGCCAGTCAACGGTGGGAGGTAATTCCTACTAATGACTTGTAGTTATCTTCTCTTGTCTGTGTAACCTCTATTCTAATGTGTGCACTCAAAGTAAATAAATAAAAAACTATTTAGTTTTCATACTACGATATTTTTGGTAAAGTTTGATTGTAAATGTATTTTTTAAAAATATTTTTTCACTTTTCTCAATTGATCATGAATCTGAAATATTTCGATCAACGTTGTAACGTGCAAATGGTTTTAGTCACTACTCGAGTCTTTTCTAGATTTGGTGATAACATTGTTCCTGTTTCACTTATAAGATTAACTTTTGAAGAGATTTTGCTCATCCATTCACTGCGTTTTTATGCTACGAAGTTTGGGCCTTCGAAGGATACTTTGAGGCATGGGGCCAAGACAAAAAACGTTAACACCATCCTTCGTATCAGAAAATGAATACAATATTTATTCTCTGAAGTTTGGCAAATGCGAAGATTCTCCGAAGGATAAGAACAGACAACTTCACAGTTTAGCGCAGTTCTCATGTGCGAGTAGCATAAACTTTGTAGCATAGAAACACAGTGATTGGTCCGGTCACATAATACTCACGCTTATTTCACCTGGTTTCCTCTTTGTGACTGCAGATAATCCTTCATTTCATGGTGGGTTCGCGGGAGGCGTCCCAGTCGGGTATTACCAAAGACATCCACGCTATTTTACTTCACTCTGGTCTCATGAAAGCGTGAGTTGGTTGCTGTTTTCTGTGCCTCTATGCTTGCCTCTAACATATTAAACACGTATAGGAACTTGTGTTGTCTGCCCACAGGGACAAGGATGAAATGCCTATTATTAGTGAGCTGGGCTTTCAATTTTTACTCATGGACAGAGCTTCTCAGGTCTGGAATTTTATACAACAATATCTGGCTACAGTTGAAGTGAGTATTAGTTGAAATGGTGATAAAGAGAAAGAGATATCACACACAAACTGTCTGATTACTGTATGCTTTAAATTCATGGCAACGAAATTATTTTGTGAAAATGAATGAATAGACATTTTTTTCTTTCCCCCATATGGTTGGTTAAACTTTTTTCCATTTTAGTCTCGCGGACAGAATTTTGTAGAGTGTCTCACATTTCTGCTGCAACTAAACTTTGCCACATTAGGTAAAGATTTCCCTACCGAATCTCTGACAGATAGCCAACAGCGCTTTCTCCAGCACTTGAGAGAGCTGGGACTGGTCTACCAACGCAAGGTATTTGTGGTGGTGAGACCTTTGCGTGGAGTAGCCCATGTGTGGTAGAGGCCATTGTGGTAGACTTCATGTCTAGTAGGGGCCATGTGTGGTAGAGGCCATATGTGTTAGGGGCCATGTGTGGTAGGTGCCATTTGTGGTAGGGTCCATGTGTGGTAGGGGCCATGTATAGTTGAGGCCATGTCTAGTAGAAGGCCATGTGTAGTAGAGGCCATGTGTAGTAGAGGCCATATGTGATAGGGGTCGTGTGTGGTAGACTTCATGTCTAGTAGGGGCCATGTGTGGTAGAGGCCATATGTGTTAGGGGCCATGTGTGGTAGGTGCCATTTGTGGTAGGGGCCATATGTGGTAGAGGCCATGTGTGGTAGAGACCATGTCTGGTAGGGCCCATATGTGGTGGAGGCCATGTGTGGTAGGGGCCATATGTGGTAGATGCCTTTTGTGGTAGGGTTCATGTGGGGTAGCGGCCATATATGGTAAGAGCTATGTGTGGTAGGGGCCATATGTGGTGAAGGCCATATCTGTTGGAGACCATGTGTGGTAAGGGCATTATGTGGTGTAGGCCATGTTTGGTAGGGGGCTGTGATGGTCAAGGCCATTTCTAGAAGAGGCTATTACTGATAGTAATCATTTCTGTCTGGTAAGGGCCATGTATGGTAAGGGCCATGTCTGGTAAGGGTCATGTATGGTAAGGGCCAGTTATATCGTACTGTCACTATTGCAGAGACTGTCCAACAGATTCTATCCCACCAGACTGGCAGTGAACATCGTGACTGGACAGAACAGAGGCGTGGGAGAGACAAAGGATAAAGGATTTATTGTTGTGGAGACTAACTACAGAGTATATGCCTATACAGGTACTGTATATGTTCTCTTACTAGTCCCCCAGTCTAATGTCTAACTACAGAGTGTATGCCTATACAGGTACTGTATATGTTCTCTTACTAGTCCCCCAGCCTAATGTCTAACTACAGAGTATATGCCTATACAGGTACTGTATATGTTCTCTTACTAGTCCCCCAGTCTAGTGTCTAACTACAGAGTATATGCCTATACAGGTACTGTATATGTTCTCTTACTAGCCTCCCTGTCTAGTGTCTAACTACAGAGTGTATGCCTATACAGGTACTGTATATGTTCTCTTACTAGCCCCCCTGTCTAGTGTCTAACTACAGAGTGTATGCCTATACAGGTACTGTATATGTTCTCTTACTAGCCCCCCTGTCTAGTGTCTAACTACAGAGTATATGCCTATACAGGTACTGTGTATGTTCTCTTACTAGCCTCCCTGTCTAGTCTCTAGCTACAGAGTGTATGCCTATACAGGTACTGTATATGTTCCCTTACTAGCCTCTCTGTCTAGTGTCTATTCATTGCCCCTGCACACAGTGACTGGGCAAGTGGCAACGAAGCATCATACTCATATATAAATCCTCTAGCCTGTATGTCGTGTATTTTGTGCGAAAAACTTGTGATATTAAAACATAATTGCTTGTGTTGAAACGGCCATGTTTTAGAAACAGAGGTTTGTTTGATGGTGGGTTTGGAAATATGTACCAGCATTGTTGCTATTTTGCTGACACTTCTGTCTCATAATTAATGTTCACTGTAAAAATTACTTTTTGTTGTCATAATGATATATACGAGAGATTTATGTTTGTTGTAGGCAAAATTTATATAGCTCTTTGAACAAAACCTTTTGGGAACATTAGCATGGTATTTACCTAAAGCTTCTGTTAAAAATATTCATTGTAAAAGTTGTCCTCTCATGATACATTACATTCTGTCATGGCAAGAGAGGACAACATACATTTATACCTAAACGCTATGTTTTTTGGCTTTGGGCGCCTTCACTCCATATAGTCTGTGTACTGAAGGCAGCCAGACTACAGCAAGATGCATTCATAAATTTTGTCTAGAATGTGAGTTGCCTTCAAAAATGAATAACCTTAACTACTAATCAATTTTTTTTATAATTTTAAACTTGAAAGATGTTGTTTCAACCTGAAGAAAATAAGAGTATTCGCGACCTCCGTTCGCCGAACGCATTGCAATAAAAAAATCAGACCGGCAATAAATTTAATCAATAAATAATCATTTTGTTCGGAACTCGTGGGTCAACAAAAAGTAGCTCACTGAATAAAAAAAATAATCAGCAAGTACTTATTTGTATTGTTCGTAGGTCGCGAATGAAACTGAACACTAAATAAATAATAATGAGCGAGTTGATTTTTTTCATTTTCATAGACCGGTTTTATATCCTCGAAAAATAAATCAAAATAATGCAAGCGTTCAAGATTTACTAAATTAAAGGGCAGCTTGACAAACTATTCCAGTTTGTAGCAGTTCAAATTTTATTATTTTCATGATTATTTTGAAAATTGGGCGTTATCTTCTTTATGATTGGTTCGGTAAACTATAACATTTCATTGAATATTTTGTTGTTCTAAACCAGGCGTGCCCAACAGGTGGCCCCAGGGCCACACGTGGCCCTTCAGCGCTTTTCATGTGGCCCTCGGGCTGATCATAGGTTTTAATTTTTTTCAGCAGCGTTTTCTTCAGTTGTAACAAAAAATTGCCACCAGCTGCCAGCAGGATTATTACATTGTGACATGCATAGTATCTCAATCTGCAAACATCCGCGTTTTCACCATTTTATGCATATACACATGTATTCTACATGACCGATGGGCATATAATATCTTTAGTCATTATTATCTGTCTGTACAAAACCCAGGGAATTCCCATCATGTCATCATATTACGGCAGTAATTAATAAAATAGGGAAATCCCCAACATTATTGTCAAATTCCCCCTTGTCAACAAGCATTTTGTGAACAAACAGTTGAAACTAGACTAGCAACATGGATGATAGAAGAAAAGTGGACAAACAGGGACGTTTATTTAATAATAGTTGGAAGCTGCAGTATTTTGCAAAGCAGCACAATAGCAATCAAGCAATCTGTGTGATTTGCAATCAAGTTGTGGCAGTATTAAAAGAGTACAATCTGCGCCGACATTATGTTACTCGTCATCCTAGCTATGATCAATATGATGGGAAAGAGAGAGAGGAAAAGTACAATAACCTCTCAACTAATCTGGCACCACAACAGCATCAATTTACCAGATATAACGAGTTCAGTGAAAAGGCCACTAAATGTAGCCTTATGATATCCGAGCGCATTGGACAGAGACAGTTACCATTTCAGCACGGAGAGTTTGCATCAGAGGTAAATTTTACAAATATATTTGATAGTGTAGCATACTGTGAAACTCCTCTTTTCACTAGTCTTGGGTAATAATAAGTACAAGCCGCTGTCATTACTGCACATACTTATGAACCTATCACATTTTTAGGTGCTTACTGTTTTTGTGGAGACGTTTTGTCCAGAGAAGAAAGAATATTTGGAGAGTATTTCTCTATCAAGGAACATCATAACAAGACGAATAGAGACGCTCAGTAATGACATTGAACGCACAGCTAAAGAAAGAGCTTGTAGCTATGTGTATTTCAGCATTGCACTGGATGAAAGTACTGACCATTCAGATACTGCACAAATGGCCATCATGATAAGAGGTGTGGATGATCACTTCAACATTACAGAAGGCTACCTGACAATGGCTAGTCTTCATGGAAAGACAACTGGCAACGATATATTCCAAAGCCTCCTCAAAGAATTGGAAGTTTTCAATTTACCATTGGAGCGACTTTCTGGTGTCAGCACAGATGGTGCTCCTGCTATGGCTGGCACGCAAAGAGGGCTGGTTGGTCTGTTGTTGAAGTCACGATTATGGGAAGTTCCTCCATTTTTTTACCATTGTATCATTCACCAAGAAAACTTGGCCGCTCAGACTTTGAAGATGAATCATGTTATGGATTTGGTAGTTTCCACTGTCAACTTTATCAGATCTAGAGCCTTAAACCACCGACAATTCAAGACCATGCTTGAGGAGATAGAATCTGAATACAAAGATGTAACCTATTACTGCAAGGTTAGATGGCTGAGCAGTGCAAAAACGCTACGCAGGTTCTTCAGTCTTCTGGGACAGATTGATACTTTCATGAGAAGCAAAGACAGCGAACACGAGGATTTTACAGATGGCGACTGGATAAATGACTTGGCATTTTTGTGTGACATTACTGAACATTTGGCGGTTCTCAATCAAAAACTGCAAGGGAAGAGGCAACATGTTGCTGCTCTTTGGCAGCATATAACTGCATTCAGGACTAAACTACAGTTCTGGTCCAATCAACTCAGAGATCAAAACTGTATTCATTTCACGACACTCCATGAACGGAATCAGAAAGAACCATTAGATACAGAGGTGTATGCAACCATCGCATCTGACCTGTTGGCAGAGTTTGAGAGGAGATTTTCTCAATTCGACGAAACAAAGTTACAGATCAGTTTGTTTTCAGATCCATTCTCTGTGACCCCTAATCATGCACCACCAGAGCTGCAAATGGAACTTATTGACCTGCAAGCCAATGACAGATTGAAAAGCCATCACAACTCCCATGATATCATCGAGTTTTACCATGATTTCTTGCCAAAAGAAACGTTTCCACAGATCTATAAACATGCCTTATTCATGGCAAGCCTATTCGGATCAACATACCTCTGCGAACAATTCTTCAGCAGGATGAAGCACACCAAAAACAAATACAGAACTACTATGACTGATGAACATCTTACACAGCAGCTCAGAGTTTCTGTTTCCACTACAAAAGCTGACATTGATAGAATAGTTAAGGAAAAACAATACCAAGTGTCTCACTGACAGTTATATAAATATTGTACATTGTACAGATGTACCCATAGACTTGTTAGGTATATGGTTGTATCATATAAGTATCAATGCAGGAATTTGATATTGTTTTTTTTAATTATAGTTACATGCACATTGTAAGACACAATGTTATAAATAAAATTACAGCAGTCATCTACAGACAAAAACTTCATCTGGCCCCCGGGTTCAACCCAAAATTTGAGTCTGGCCCTCACACTGAAAAGGTTGGACACCCCTGTTCTAAACTAATGTTCCGTTGCTTACGCGACATATTGAACTACGAACACCTCTCATTTTTTGTATTTTGTTCGACGAACAGGTCGCGAATACTCTTAATATTAGTATTGAAGTATTGGTTATGCGATAAATCACAAACATGTTGTCTGTATTATAAATGGTTTATTGATAGTAAGTAATAATGCTTACTGAGCTAAGACACCTTAAAAAACCTTAAAATGGTCGAAGTTGTCATTTTTTTTACATATTTAACAATCACTGCACAACGATTATTCCTGCAAGCTCTCCTACTCTACAAAAAAAAGTTTTGCAACAATGCTTTACAACCCATTCAAGTGATTGCGTATCAGAGATACGATTGTGGGCACTGGGCAGCTATTTTTACTTGCACTACTATTTGAAGGTAACAAGAGCACAACTCCACAACAATTTCTTTATTTTAACTCTATGCAACGGAATATTTTAAGATTTTTTCAGTCACAAGTCCTTGGCACAGTAATTTGTTGAACCGTCACATCCAAAGGTTTCTTTTTTTAATAGCTTTAAAGTTAAAACCAATGTTTTTTTTAAATTCTAAAATGCGATATGAAAAACTTTATTTCTATGGCGTTTGATGTTGTTGTGTAAAACAGGACTTGGAGTCACCACGTGACTGTCTAGTTGTATGCAGTGATTGGTTTCTCTACTCATCCCTACAGTGTATTGGTACTATATACTGTAGATTCTCCATTGCACGTGGCACTACTCTCTCTATTCTGTGACATGCTGTACAGGTGAGTGAGTGCTACGCATTATGGATAGAAATGCTTTTGGGTCAGAGTAGATGAAGGTTTCTGTGGTATTTGGCACAAGTTTAATGAATAATGTTACAAAGTTACATGTGATATATTTTCACAGTTACTGAGCATTAAAAGGTATAACAATTGTTATATGTTACTATTGCTACCTTGATAATAAACTATTATTGTTAATTTTCAGTTTCTTAGTATTAATGGAAATATATCACAAATATTAGTTACTTTCAATATTGTTTTTATGTTTAAGCGATCACCGTTTTCTATTTAGTCCATAGATAGCCATAGACTGGGTTATAAAATAATTTTTCATTAATGAGGTTGTGACTGGGGTTATCCCCCCTTATAAAGCGCGCTAATGCACATCCAGCCGAAAATCGCTAGAAGTTTTATGTAGAGCACAATACACAAATATGGAGTTGTGATGTTTCAACTAGATTGAACAGGCTATTACAATGTGATTGATACAACTTGACAACCCACGGAGTTTGCAGGACTATAACAAATTACATTTATAGAAGTTTTTATCCATAAGTAGTGTAGCGATAGAGAATAATTATTGAATAAACACAAGGCGGCCAGAGATTATATACAATCTTTGATGCACTATTGAATGCGATATATGACACCAATGATAATTAAAAAGTATGTAAAACCGCTGATGACCCGATAAAGACTTGCTACACACGCCAATGATTCTCACATCAAAGCAATGCTGATGTGTAAATGGATTATCCAGTGCCTGTGGGGAATCAAAGAATAAAAATATCATTAATTAAATAGCTATACTATTATTATAAATGATAATAAAAATTAAATGTATGTTAGGTTCATGTAGAATAATAATGAGCTATTATAAAAAACAATTATGATTTACCGTAATAATAATTATAAATAATAATTATATTTATTAAGTATAACAATAAATATAAATTATGATTATAGTGATAATAGTAACAAAAATAACCGTGAATGAGTATAATAACAGTCATAAATACTGCAATTATGAATATAAATAAGCGTGGTATCAGTAAAAAAAATAACTATGGTAATAATATCCATAAAAACAGATATAATGGCTATAACCACGGTGATAACTATAATAAATAATAATTATAAAAAGTTATTAAAAATATAAATCCCAATTTTTGCAGGTAAATTTGTTGCCCCTATCCTTCAAAATAACCTTAACATTTTTTTAGGGACATGTCGTGATAAGATCTGCTTGATATTGTGACAACTCTCAGGGAAAGATGAGTCTGCTTAAATTTGTTATATTATATACTACAACTGATAGCTGTTTTAGGTTGGATGTAGAGAGTTCAATGAGGGACAACTCTCAATGGTACCACCTCATTCATTTAAAAGTGTCAATTTTATAAGTTTAGTTTAAAAATTCTTCAATAATTTATTTTAAAAATTTCCATTTTGAAAGTTTTAATTTTAAAATAGTCAAGTTTTAAGCATAGCATGTTGTGGTGGCTGTAGCTTAAACAGTATTTTTGGTATTTAGTTTTCGCATATTCACTGTTTTTAGGCGTAATATTTTATGCGGATTTTTTCATTTCCCTCGTATAATTACAGATTCCCTAATATGGTGGTGGCCAACATCACTAGAGAGAGCGTTAGACAAGCGCTGATGCACGGCATCAAGTCTGAACAAGTGAGTGTCTGCAGTCTAATATACTAGATATATCACTTATATACTCTACAGTCTAATATACTAGATATATCACATATACTCTACAATTTAATATACTAGATATATCACTTATATACTCTACAGTCTAATATACTAGATATATTACTTATATACTCTACAATCTAATATACTAGATATATCACTTATATACTCTACAATCTAATATACTAGATATATTACTTATATACTCTACAATCTAATATACTAGATATATCACTTATATACTCTACAATCTAATATACTAGATATATTACTTATATACTCTGCAATCTAATATACTAGATATATTACTTATATACTCTACAATCTAATATACTAGATATATCACTTATATACTCTACAATCTAATATACTAGATATATTACTTATATACTCTACAATCTAATATACTAGATATGTAGAGTCTCTGCTCTGTACATATTGTAGATAATAAACTACCTGACGATGCACGCCCACCAGGAAATGGTGGCCACTAGACCAATCCTTCCACCGACCATAATAGACCAGGTGAGGCTGTGGGAAATCGAGAGAGACAGGTTTGAGTTCACAGACGGAGTGCTCTATAACCAGTTTGTCTCTCAAAATGAGTTCGAGATAATCCGTGACTTTGCTAAGGTAAGTCTCGTGAGCTCTTGTCTCTTGGTCTTGTATCTACACTTGACTTACTCCCCTTATGCACCCTAGATGCTACCTTATGTACCTCAGATGTACAACATTGTTGGTGCTTTTTTCCCTTTTATATGATGAGATAACTCCAAATGTTGCATAATTTTTAACAGTTAATGATAATACTGGTTTGATTCCGGTTATGCTTTTTACACAATAAACACAAAACCACATGTCTAAATAGCAGTAAACAAACCTGTGTGAGTACACAAAGAGGCGTTTACCTATCCATTTATACTAGATATTTTTGATGGTCAATAAGTCTGGCGTCAACTACCAAAGTAATAGCAGCTCTTGTTATATACATATAATTACTACAGCTTATACAGCCATTTGGTTCTGTTCACCTGCGCATGGCTATGTGCTATTGCTGCTAGGGTCGGGTACTATTTGGTTCTGTTCACCTGCGCATGGCTATGTACTATTGCTGCTAGGGTCGGGTACTATTTGACATGTGAGCCCATTTGAGTGTCAAATAGATTGTTTCGTGTGTCACTTAGTTGAAGTGTATGCACAGCTTGCCTTTCTCATCTGCTAATGCGCTCTTACAACGTACATATCTGAAACAATAAATGTACATTAATACTGTTTGTTTACATTAGTTTAAACATTTCATTGACATATGTCCTTCATTATTGATTATTGATCGAGTTATATCCTTCACAATTGGTTATTGACCAATCAACTGTCTGCCGCTAGTCAGCTTATGATGCTTTTCAACAGCAAACATACAGCACTAACGTATTGGGTCATTATATTATATTCACTGCTGTTACTGGATCCGCTCCTTTCTAGGACACTGGAGTGTTGTTATGGGAGAACAATCAAACTCGCACCATTGTTGTTGATAAACTCGGACATGATGATGTAAGAAAGTTTTGGAAAAGACAGAAGAGGTCTTGAAAATGGTGACAGTTTCAGAATCGGTATCTGTAGAACAAATTGTACATATATGGAAAGCATCCAAGGATGGCCGCCTTATCTTTTCTATACCTTTATATTTCCAATATATTTATAACTGCATAGGCTAGTGTCTTATCTCTCTAGCGTTCAGTGCTGCATCCTGTCATATCAGTGTTTCAGTGCGTCAGCAATCTGTCATATCAGTATTCTAGTGCTGCAGCAATCTATCATAACAGTATTCTAGTGCTGCAGCAACCTATCATGACGGTATTCTAGTGCTGTAGCCACCTATCATAACAGTATTCTAGTGCTGCAGCAACCTATCATCTAGTATTATAGTGCTGTAGCAATCTGTCATATCACTATTGTAGTGCTGCAGCGACCTGTCATATCAGTATTCTAGTGCTAAAGCAACCTGCCTATTCTAGTGCTGCAGCAACCTGTCTTATCAGTATTCTAGTGTTGCAGCAACCTGTCATATCACTACTCTAGTGCTGCAGCAACCTGTCATATCACTATTCTAGTGCTGTAGTGACCTGTCATATTAGTATTCTAGTGCTGCAGCAACCTATCATATCAATAATCTAGTGCTGCAGCAACCTATCATATCAGTATTCTAGTGCTGCAGAAACCTATCATATCAGTAATCTAGTGCTGCAGCAACCTATCATATCAATAATCTAGTGCTGCAGCCACCTATCATATCTGTATTCTAGTGCTGCAGCAACCTATCATATCAATAATCTAGTGCTGCAGCAATCTGTTATACAAGTATGCTAGTGCTGTGATCGGTAATCTAGAGCCTACATACAAAAGTTTGCTTTTCTCTACTAGTTGTGTGGCCCTCTATTCACCACCTATCAGTGACTACTCTCTACTATCGTGTATGTCAGCTATGGGAATTGACATGCTGTTTAGTTAGAGCTCTCCTGTCATGTAAGAGTAGCACATTCAGCCAATCATATTGAGGAAACTTAATTGTTGTCTAGCAACATGTCAATAAAGGGCACCAGCCCCAATGCATTGACTCCATTCAAATTATACAAAAGCTGACTCACAATGGGCGAGTGTTGTTTTAGAACATACACATCATTGCTGTGCATTATCCGTGCAACAAATATTGAGTACGCTTGAGCTATACCGCGTCTGATACATGCTGAAGGTGAATAAGTCAGCTCTACTTATAACGGATATATACCTGAGTTGTTCTTCTGTGAGTGCTTGGTTATATTCATTGCCTGTCTGTTCAAGTATTCGCTGCTTCTGCCTACCGTTAAGCCTACATAACTAGCGGTCGGTCTTTCAAAAATTCTCTTTTTTTCGTTTGTATTTCAGTGAAAATTTTTCAGCTGATGTATTGGTGGGTATTTTATTTTTAGTCGGCTCTCCGTTATCGTGGCATTACCATAAAACTCTAACATTTTTTGCTTCAATGTACATTCGTAAATTTTCTCGTCTTTTTTTACTCAAGGGTGGTTGATCAATCATTGATTTTTGCCATCCAAGTTGTAACAAGTTATTGTTTCCGCGTGGAATAGTTCTCTGTACTTTGCAAGTAGTGGCCATCTTGTTATGGAGCACGCAAAGACCGCCTGTCCATGGGGAGCATAGATATGTGAATATCTTTCCTCCTCAAGTCTACAGTAATTGTACACGGTGTCTAATACCACGCTGTGATTGCATGCTTTGTGAAACAAATTAAAGTAGCTAATTAATTAGAAGTTCAATTACTGTAATAGATGATTGTAACGGCTGAAGTAGACATTCGGTGACAGTAAATCTTGTTGCAAAATCAATGCTTTAAAACTTATTCATTTCCAAATGTATTAGGCATTATAAATAGTTTCAAAAACATGTGTTTTTACTACTCAAAGCTAAAAATTTGAATTTTATGTGTTTAAAAGAGCAATTGCTGATCAAAGAGAAAATTGTTGGAGGCCAAAATTAGTATTTCATGCCACAAGTTTACACTTCTACGTTTGGCGCCAGCACTTGCATGTCGTATTTCTTGGGATTCAATCAACAGCATACGTCAGCAGTGTGCTGTCTGATGATGACGGTTGTTGAAAGCTGGCAGCGTTATATTCTTTACCTCATGTGTTGAAAGCTTGCTCCATTCACGGTGGTATTGTCCAACATGTTTTTGTTATAGGTGTTGAAAAATAACAATCGATTGACGTGATTAGGTTGTTTTGAATGCTGACTTTTATTATTCCCCATTGCTACTCGCAAGTCGAAACGTACTAAAGCCTGCCTTCAAACATTCTTTTCAAATGTTCACTGACTATCAGCTTGTGATCAACTCTAACAGTTGTATTGCGGATAATCTGATTACTTCACGGCCATTTTGTATTATAAAAATGATGTTTTTTATTACTATTTTTACGCAAGGAATGAACAAAATGCATGGTTTTCATGAAATATCTTGCGATTAATCTCAACTCATTTGCTATGGGGCTAGCATCCACCTTTCTTATTAGGTACTATTTTCCAGAAAAGATATTTTAAAAAGTTACATCACTATGAGATACACATGATGTTATGTTATACATTTGTTATCCGCAGTCTCCCTCGTTGGCATATCACACAATAAATTAGACATCGAAACTAAACAAAAAATGTCGATCGATGAATAAAGAAATTGAAACTGTAAATCAAAAGTATACAATTTGTAACCACCGAAAACATCAAAATGGCAACAGTATTTGCTGAAAACTGCTATATGTTTGCTCTTCATATGAAACAGTGTTTTATATACATTTGGAGTTGTCTTTTTGAGTTACACAATTGTTGAACTGTGGAAACACGCATGCTTCTGGAGTCTATACCCTTACCAGCAGATCTAACCATCAGCTGGCACCTCTGAGCAATGTGCACTCTGTATGTTATTTCTACAGATTGCAGCATTCTCTACCCAGCTATCAATTTATATAAAGTTAATTCAGCTCTGAATAGAAGCGATTTCTACACAAAATACCTTCAGAGTAATCTCGTCACTAAGTTAATAACTAGTGGGCTATAGTTGAGAGATACTACCAGATATGACTCTCTGCTCTCAAGTTGTCTGAGTATTGGAGGCCATGGAACAGCTACCACACTTTGGTGTGAGGTTTCTCTCAGCAGTTGCCTTGCTGCTCTGCTGCTTCAATGGTAAGTACATCTACTGCTGCCCCAACTTGTCTCAGCTGGCAGAACTTGCTGGTCTTTTATTTACAGCGGAATTAATCGTTGATCTAGCCTTGAATATCTTTCCTGGCTGATTACAAAATATTTATTGTCTCTGTTGTATCTCGTAGCTATAGTAATTCAATCGCTGTTTACTTTCTATTTTGATTTAAATACTGCATGGTTGTTCTCACTCGGCTGATCATTTATACAGGATCCGTCTCAGCCCAGTGCTTCGCTACCAACTGCACTGTAGGAGAGTTTTATGAGAATTCTGGATGCCAACCTTGCCCTCAAGGAGCGTAGTAAGTACCCCTCATATCAGTATCAACCTTGTTCTCAAGGAGTGTAGTGAGTACTCCTCACGTCAGTATCAATCTTGTCCTCAAGGAGCGTAGTAAGTACCCCTCACATCAGTATCAATCTTGTCTTCAAGGAGCGTAGTAAGTACCCCTCACATCAGTATCAATCTTGTCCTCAAGGAGCATAGTAAGTACCCCTCACATCAGTATCAACCTTGTCCTCAAGGAGCGTAGTAAGTACCCCTCACATCAGTATCAATCTTGTCCTCAAGGAGCGTAGTTAGTACCCCTCACATCAGTATCAATCTTGTCCTCAAGGAGCATATTAAGTACCCCTCACATCAGTATCAACCTTGTCCTCAAGGAGCGTATTATTACCCCTCATATCAGTATCCATATGCTAGCACTGCATAGTGTAGCAATACTCATTTGTGATGGAATTTATCAGAAAACCACCATGAGTTTGCGTGTCCCACTATTGTTTACTGCTAATGTCAAGGCCGCGATGATTTTTCTATATGGAAAAATGAAAGGTTACCGGAACCAAGCCTGATGATAAATATTTTGATTGTCAAAAATTTGGGAACTTCTTTGCGATGTTATATGGTTGAATAGTGAAGTAGAGTGAAAAAATAATGTTCTACTGTTAAAAACGACTACTCGCTTGTGCGATGTTATATAACTGCCTTTTGGTTTTTTTTCTCTGCCGAAAGGGCTTTTGTTGTAGCTAAGTTTGTTTTTATGATCAGCAGTGGCCGTAAATCTCATACTAGGAGTCACTGTCTGTCCACTTCCTCTGTACGTCGAGAGTCTCCCTACTGTTTGTCCAGCTTGTAACCAACACTGTGGCCCTCAGATGCAAATATATTGTTACTTGTATAAACTTGAGCGGATAGATTTGGTTGCCTTGTTGGTATAACGTGATGTAAATAGTAGCCGTTTCCTTGCTCTCTACGCACCCATGCCCTATTTGTGGTCCAAACAAACTCTCCTTTCAAACATCACAAAAGTGTGAACATAAGCAATCACCAATCGATATAATTGAAGTGGGCATGAATTAATGCGTTGATGGCTTAGACAAAACTTTTCAAATCTCTGTTTACCAAAGAGTTATTTATAAGTATAGAATTATGTAAATGTTGTAGCTGTGAAGGAGGGAGCACAGGTAAGATAGAGTGCTCCGCTGGTACTTTTAATAATCAAACTAGCTCCGAGTCCAGCTCAGCCTGCCAGTCCTGTCCAACCGGGTCTTTTAGTGATGCTGGAGCAGCCTCTTGTACCAGCTGTCCGGCAGGGTATGCGTGCCCGACAACGTCATTAGGTAAATATTTCTATACGCCATCAAAATTGCATCACTCGCCGCTGCCGTGAGATATCACAGGGATACATGTGTGGTCTATGTTTGTTACAGCTGACAGGGTGCAATGTACCGCTGGTTTCTACTCTCTGGGAGGACAAGATTCCTGTACAGACTGTCTAACCAACACTGCTGGTTATGTGTGTGTATCTACTAGTGCTAGTCCTGAGGTATAGTATATTTGGTAACGTCTACAGCGACTTCCACCATCTCATGTACTGATATCAGCACCTTATTGATTTAGTCTTCATTACGGACTATTGTTTTACTTATAAGTAGATTACTGTTTGTATCAATGCTTGAGTACATTTTCTATGGGCATGTTTTGTTTTTTGCTGGTTGTATACAATAGCAGTGCTAGCTCGTTGTATGCTGAGCGTCAAAAGAGGAAACAACTGTTCACAATCGAACAGAGTAAATGTTACATCATTGCCTTATGCACCAGCCTCTCCGCTGTGACATAGCTCCAAGTAATTCTTTAGGTGTGCAATGCTGGTCAGTATCCATTCCCCAACAATACTGCCTGCCAGGACTGTCCCTCTGGCTCCTACAGAGGTAATTCAGACCCACCAAGCACCTGCATAACCTGCCCAAAAGGTAACTCTCTCTATTGCTTGCCACTTGTCTCTACCTTTTTATTGCGAGAGCTCATTGTTACGTTCATCGAGTCAGAAAAGGATAAAAAGTCCGTCTTAAGATCCTTGCATTATAAGTTATATAAAGTAGATGAACTTCATAACAATATTAATTAAGTTGTTTTATTTTTAAATTTAACAAAAAGTCTTTGATAATCATTTATTTTTAAAATTAATAAAACATTACTGAAAATTTAAAAAAATTTATGTTATTTCGCATAACAAAATGTCACCAAAAAAATTTAAAAGTTTGAATAAAATCGATCATTCATAGCTCTTAAGGTTATAAATTGCTAGTGTAAGCTTTTTTGACTTGGAATAAAATTTTTATTTTATTAAAAAATGTTGGAAAATAGGGGGAAATCATCAATTTTTGACCAAGAATCTTAGGACTGGTTCATCCGAGAGAAACCGATATACTTGATGAGGATTCTTGTTATATCCCTCAGTCATACTTGATCACGCCGATGGTGTTAGTTGTTACTGATTGTTTCCCTGGCTCTCTTAAAATTTTGAATCTTTCCGCTATTTTCTACCATGTGCCTTACATGCGGTGAAAATGTCTATTATTTTTTCGTTCTTTTAAATTTACCGCTTGCAAATTTTGACTGGTTTAAAAATTAAGCATAAGACCAATTTGTCGCTGTAAATGTTACCCTTAACCTTCCAATGGTCCTCTACATCTCCGTAGATCGCGAAATCTAGCAGCAAATTATGGATGACATACCTTTAGCTCCTTTTATGTATGAAGATCAGCATATATTTTTAGATGTCTGAGCCTAGCGCTGCGTTGCATACAGCTAATATATATATAAAGTTATCTATTTTGATTTGTTGTTTGAATACCATTTTGTGTGTTGCGTAATCTAACACCTATGACAACTTGCAAGGACGTGTAGTTGTCGATTTTATCGATTAGTTATTGGTTAGGATGTGGGCAATTTCCTACCAACTATTGAGCCATGTTTTACAGGCTCCAAATGTCCGAATGCGGGGATGCATATTCACATAGAGTGCCCGAGTGGGGAGTACCAGACGAGCACTGGCCAAGACGCCTGCCTTGATTGTCCGGCTGGTTCAGAGTGCTCTGATCCGTCTGTGGCACCGGTGCAGTGTGATGCCGGTTTCTATGCTGCCGCAAAATCCAACAACTGCTCTCAGTGCCAGTCAGGTAGAAAATGACCTTAGTGAGCTAATACTCAGGGTACAGGTATAATGTAGGTATAGTGTAGGTATAGTACAGGTATAGTATAGGTACAGTATAGGTAGAGTGCAGGTACAAGGTAGGTACAAGGTAGGTATAGTGTAGGTATAGTGTAGGTATACTACAGGTACAAGGTAGATATAGTGCAGGTGCAAAGTAGGTAAAGGCATTTTCAGTACATGGGAAGCTCAGAATCAAATAACTGTTTGTTTACTATTCATCTAGCAGTGTTACATTAACTACAGAAAAATACCAAAGCTTCGAGCTTTCAAAGAAAATGAATTATTAAAATTGGCACCAGAGTTTGCATTGGCAGTGTCTATTGTGAAAAGATCAAACTCGATAAAGGGCTTGTTATTGCTTGTGTTGGCAACGGGCGCAACTGTGAATGCGTGCAAAGTGCGTATAGCCGCTGCTGCGCTCACAGATAATACCAGTAAATACTGTTTACTTTATCGCCTTCTCATTCCTCTTGATAAATCTGAATAAGATGGCGCCGTGAGATCAAGAGCCCTTGCGACACTTTATTTTAGCGGTGTGTTTTACTCCCAGTGTACTTCCGCTTGCTTCTTCATTAAAATAGAGTTGGTGAATGTTTTGTATTTATGTCTGCTGTCTGTCCCCTTCCAGCCTGGAGCTGCGTTTAAATTGGCCGTTTTGTCTGCTAGTTTGCTGACACCGTCTGTCTGCAGCAATACGAAAGTCTTCAACTAAAATTTTACACTCGTTGTCATATTGTAGTCATTGGCATATGCTTCATCCAATGTGATTTTGCATTTATGTTTGCGGCAATTTTGATTGTCTTCTGCAACAAGATAACGGGTCAATTTGGCAGAGCCTTCTGGTATTGCCACAGAGCTCCGACATTGACCTACGACGACTTTTCTATGACCCATCTACCCTATACGTCAAAAAAGCGGAGTCAGCAAAAGCGCAGACAACACATCCAGTGTAAACGAGCTTTACTCATCGCCACTTGCTGTCACGTTATTTTTTTCACGTAGAAGAAGACACTTCGTGTGCATAGACATGTAGATGTGTGTGCATAGATTTGTAGATGGATAGATACACTGTAGATGTGTGTGTAGATCACACACTAACAACTAACATATACTTGTATGAACAGGAACGTATCAACCCAACCCTGGAAATGACTCTTGTATTGAATGTCCAGCTGGATACCAATGTACATCTGATAGTAAAGTGATATGTACATCTGGTACATATAGTGTACTTGGTCAGATGTCTTGTACTAGCTGTTCTCAAGGTATTCACTCTCTACTAGCTAGTCACTACTAACTAGTCACTACTAACTAGTCACTGCTAACTAGTCACTACTGACTGGTCACTACTAACCAGTCACTACTAACTAGTCACCACTAACTAGTCACTACTAACTAGTCACTGCTAACTAGTCACTACTAACTAATCACTGCTAACTAGTCACTGCTAACTAGTCACTACTAACCGGTCAGTGCTAACTAGTCACTACTAATTAGTCATTGCTAACTAGTCACTACCAACTAGTCACTAGTCACTACTAGCTAGTCACTGCTAAATAATCACTACTAACTAGTCACTACTAACTAGTCACTACTAACTAGTCACCACTAACTAGTCACTACTAACTAGTCACTACTAACTAGTCACTACTAACTAGTCACTGCTAACTAGTCACTACTAGCTAGTCACTACTAACTAGTCACTACTAACTAGTCACTGCTAACTAGTCACTACTAGCTAGTCACTACTAACTAGTCACTGCTAACTAGTCACTACTAACTAGTCACTACTAACTAGTCACTATTAACTAGTCACTACTAACTAGTCACTACTAACCAGTCACTGCTAACTAGTCACTACTAACTAGTCACTACTAACTAGTCACTACTAACTAATCACTGCTAACTAGTCACTACTAACTAGTCACTACTAACCAGTCACTACTAACCAGTCACTTCTAACTAGTCACTACTAACCAGTCACTACTAACTAGTCAGTACTAACTAGTGTATGTGTTCATCTCTGTCTGTGTGCGTGTGCTTTACACATCATTCCCATGCACCCGCGTGGCTTGTACCACTTCCTGTTAAACATGTAGGTTACTATCAAGCTAGTAACGGACAAGACTCTTGTGACCTCTGTCCTGCTGGTTATGAGTGTAACTCTACATCGATTAGTGTTTGTGCTGCCGGGAGTGTGAGCGCTGACGGCCGATCTAGCTGTACTTCCTGTCCATCAGGTATTCCAACTCTCTAATTTGCACCAGCCTCTCTTTATGCATAAGTGTCTAGTGTGCGATACGTTGGTGGAAGAAATTATGTTTGCTTGTAGAATTAGTCTCTGTACACATGCTATTTAATGCCTGTAGTAGTAGCAACCATTTTGTGTGCATGCATAGATATGTGGATGTGCATACATAGACATCTAGATGTGTGTGCATAGATATGTAGATGTGCATACATAGACATGTAGATGTGTGTTCATAGATTTGTAGATGTATAGACACACTGTAGATGTGTGTGTAGATCACACTAACAAATAACATATACTTGTATGAACAGGAACGTATCAACCCAACCCTGGAAATGACTCTTGTATTGAATGTCCAGCTGGATACCAATGTACATCTGATAGTAAAGTGATATGTACATCTGGTACATATAGTGTACTTGGTCAGATGTCTTGTACTAGCTGTTCTCAAGGTATTCACTCCCTACTAACTAGTCAGTACTAACTAGTCACTGCTAACTAGTCACTGCTAACTGGTCACTGCTAACTAGTCACTACTAACTAGTCACTACTAACTAGTCACTGCTAACTAGTCACTACTAACTAGTCACCACTAACTAGTCACCGCTAAATAGTCACTACTAACTAGTCACTACTAACTAGTCACTTCTAACTAGTCACTTCTAACTAGTCACTACTAACTAGTCACTACTAACCAGTCACTACTAACCAGTCACTTCTAACTAGTCACTACTAACCAGTCACTACTAATTAGTCAGTACTAACTAGTGTATGTGTTCATCTCTGTCTGTGTGCGTGTGCTTTACACATCATTCCCATGCACCCGCGTGGCTTGTACCACTTCCTGTTAAACATGTAGGTTACTATCAAGCTAGTAACGGACAAGACTCTTGTGACCTCTGTCCTGCTGGTTATGAGTGTAATTCTACATCTATTAGTGTTTGTGCTGCCGGGAGTGTGAGCGCTGACGGCCAATCTAGCTGTACTTCCTGTCCATCAGGTATTCCAACTCTCTAATTTGTACCAGCCTCTCTTTATGCATAAGTGTCTAGTGTGCGATACGTTGGTAGAAGCGATTGTTTGCTTGTAGAACTAGTCTCTGTACACATGCTATATAATGCCTGTAGTAATAGCAACCATTTTGTGTGCATGCATAGATATGTAGATGTACATACATAGACATGTAGATGTGTGTGCATAGACTTGTAGATGTATAGACACACTGTAGATGTGTGTTCATAGATTTGTAGATGTATAGATACACTGTAGATGTGTGTGTAGATCACACACTAACAACTAACATATACTTGTATGAACAGGAACGTATCAACCCAACCCTGGAAATGACTCTTGTATTGAATGTCCAGCTGGATACCAATGTACATCTGATAGTAAAGTGATATGTACATCTGGTACATATAGTGTACTTGGTCAGATGTCTTGTACTAGCTGTTCTCAAGGTATTCACTCTCTACTAGCTAGTCACTACTAACTAGTCACTACTAACTAGTCACTACTGACTGGTCACTACTAACCAGTCACTACTAACTAGTCACCACTAACTAGCCACTACTAACTAGTCACTACTAACTGGTCACTGCTAACTAGTCACTACTAACTAGTCACTACTAACTAGTCACTACTAACTAGTCACTACTAACTAGTCACTGCTAACTAGTCACTGCTAACTAGTCACTTCTAACTAGTCACTACTAACTAGTCACTGCTAACTAGTCACTACTAACTAGTCACTTTTAACTAGTCACTGCTAACTAGTCACTACTAACTAGTCACTGCTAACTAGTCACTACTAACTAGTCACTACTAACTAGTTACTGCTAACTAGTCACTGCTAACTAGTCACTACTAACTAGTCACTACTAACTAGTCACTACTAGCTAGTCACTACTAACTAGTCACTGCTAACTAGTCACTACTAACTAGTCACTGCTAACTAGTCACTGTTAACCAGTCACTACTGACCAGTCACTACTAACTAGTCACTACTAACTAGTGTACGTGTTCATCTCTGTCTGTGTGCGTATGCTTTACACATCATTCCCATGCACCTGCGTGGCTTGTACCACTTCCTGTTAAACATGTAGGTTACTATCAAACTAGTAACGGACAAGACTCTTGTGACCTCTGTCCTGCTGGTTATGAGTGTAATTCTACATCTATTAGTGTTTGTGCTGCCGGGAGTGTGAGCGCTGACGGCCAATCTAGCTGTACTTCCTGTCCATCAGGTATTCCAACTCTCCAACCTGCATAATATGCAACCTATATATGTGTGATCTGATCGTGCACGTCTTTGCCTTCACCTTTCTATTTTTGATGACAAAACCAATTAGCAGAATTCCTATCTATTTCATGATGGCGAAAATGTTGATACAGCGACAGCGAGAGAAAATCGGTTTTCCACTAAAATGTTTTTCATCAATATTTTAATTGATTTCACTTTAGAATGCAATACCGCGAAAAAGCTTGTCAAACAAAAATTTCTGCAGCCAAACAAGTCACATTTTGAGGTAAAAGAAGAGTATCAGATGTGTGAGCGAATTTGACTTATGCATGCGTCAAAAGTGATTTTGAACTTGTAAAGCCACGTTTACACTAGGCGACTCCGACTCGGATTCCTTTGAAGTGTGCCGCTTGGCGCACTAGACTGGCGCAGCTTCCGGTGGAGATGCGTGGTTGTCGGAGGCTGAGACGCAGCAACCCAGCAGTGTTGGGTTCGAGCGTCAAGACGCAGCGTCTTCATAGCCACGTGACACAGTTTAACCAATTGAGTTGCTCTATATAGCGGCTCCAATATGCTGTTTATTCTATCCTGGATATAATGTAAACAATGACTGTTACAAGATCATAAGGTTATTATTAAATAATTAATTATTACCAGCATTGTTGGCATGTGATTTTATTACTTTTCTTATCAAAAGAATCAAACTATGTATGTTCAACAATAATAAATAATTCATATTCGGAGTAGTTATCATTATTATTTTTGGATACGAGCACAAAAAAAAATGTTAGATTTTCTTCAAATTATTATTTAATTTCAGTAAGTGGTATTATTATTTATAGGTAAGTTAAAATTTCACATTATAGGTAAATAAAAAATCCACAAGATGCATAGAGAACTACTGCCTGGTAGAAAACTGGTAATAATTAAATCACAACTCATCAATCCAACTGCGTGAGCAGGAACGCAATAAATTATTTTAGGTCAGATAGTTGGGCAACTCCAAAGTCACAAAATCAAAAATTTAAGATGTCACAGCAGTGTAAAGGCAACATGCATCTGCGGCTTCGACAATCAATAGAGTCGGAGTCGCCTAGTGTAAACGCGGCTTAAACGCAAGCAGTCAAAACACAGCTAGTATTCACTACATGCTCAAAAGTTATGTTTGAAACCGTTCTTTCTATCGAAAAACAAAATTTTTTAAGGGAATTGGTCGAAGTGAACAACCGTGTCATGTCACACATCTGCAGTGGAGTTTGCATTGTTCAATGTTGAAGGATCAACAACTGCATTGAATTATGAATAGTATTGAAATACACAAACTCAAATTTTGAGACTCCATTGCGGATAGTTAATAATAATGATAATAATGATATGGAATGTTCAATTCATGATTTTCACTTGGTTTATATTCTAAATTGACTTTGATAATAAGAACTATCATTAACTACTTTGATTATAATAAATGATTAAATTTATTTTTCTTCTATTTTTATTATTAGAAATAATCTTCAGTGTATTTTGCCGAGTTAGAGATGATAATACTGAAATACGTAAAGCTATTTCCAATGGCTGCTGTTTGATATGTTGACTGTTACATCAAACTATCGATATATAATAGACCGAATTCTGCAAGCTTCACTGTAACTAAATATTTTGTTTGCTTGTGAAATTATTAGCCTCAGTACACATGCTATATAATACCTTTAGAAGTAGCAGCCATTTTGTGTGCATGCATAGATATTTAGTTGAGCATACATAGACATGTAGATGTGTGTTCATAGATTTGTAGAGGTATAGATACACTGTAGATGTGTGTGTAGATCACACACTAACAACTAACATATACTTGTATGAACAGGAACGTATCAACCCAACCTTGGAAATGACTCTTGTATTGAATGTCCAGCTGGATACCAATGTACATCTGATAGTAAAGTGATATGTACATCTGGTACATATAGTGTACTTGGTCAGATGTCTTGTACTAGCTGTTCTCAAGGTATTCACTCTCTACTAGCTAGTCACGACTAACTAGTCACTACTAACTAGTCACTGCTAACTGGTCACTGCTAACTAGTCACTACTAACTAGTCACTCTAACTAGTCACTCTAACTAGTCACTACTGACTGGTCACTACTGACTGGTCACTACTAACCAGTCACTACTAACTAGTCACCACTAACTAGTCACTACTAACTAGCCACTACTAACTAGCCACTACTAACTAGTCATTACTAACTAATCACTGTTAATTAGTCACTACTAACTAGTCACTACTGACTAGTCACTACTGACTAGTCACTACTGACTGGTCACTACTAACCAGTCACTACTAACTAGTCACCACTAACTAGTCACTACTAACTAGCCACTACTAACTAGTTATTACTAACTAGTCACTGTTAATTAGTCACTACTAACTAGTCACTACTGACTAGTCACTACTGACTAGTCACTACTGACTAGTCACTACTTACTAGTCACTACTAACTAGTCACTACTAACCAGTCACTTCTAACCAGTCACTACTGACCAGTCACTTCTAACTAGTCACTACTAACTAGTGTATGTGTTCATCTCTGTCTGTGTGCCTGTGCTTTACACATCATTCCCATGCACCCGCGTGGCTTGTACCACTTCCTGTTAAACATGTAGGTTACTATCAAGCTAGTAACGGACAAGACTCTTGTGACCTCTGTCCTGCTGGTTATGAGTGTAATTCTACATCTATTAGTGTTTGTGCTGCCGGGAGTGTGAGCGCTGACGGCCAATCTAGCTGTACTTCCTGTCCATCAGGTATTCCAACCCTCTAATTTGCACGAGCCTCTCTTTATGCATAAGTGTCTAGTGTGCGATACGTTGGTAGAAGCGATTATGTTTGCTTGTGGAATTAGTCTTTGTACACATGCTATATAATGCCTGTAGTAGCAGCAACCATTTTGTGTGCATGCATAGATATGTAGATGAGCATACATAGACATGTAGATGTGTGTGCATAGATTTGTAGATGTATAGACACACTGCAGATGTGTGTGCATAGATTTGTAGATGTATAGACACACTGTAGATGTGTGTGTAGATCACACTAACAAATAACATATACTTGTATGAACAGGAACGTATCAACCCAACCCTGGAAATGACTCTTGTACTGAATGTCCAGCTGGATACCAATGTACATCTGATAGTAAAGTGATATGTACATCTGGTACATATAGTGTACTTGGTCAGATGTCTTGTACTAGCTGTTCTCAAGGTATTCACTCTCTACTAACTAGTCACTACTAACTAGTCACTACTAACTAGTCACTGCTAACTAGTCACTGCTAACTAGTCACTACTAATTAGTCACTACTAACTAGTCACTACTAAATAGTCACTACTAACTAGTCACTGCTGACTAGTCACTACTAGCTAGTAATTACTAACTAGTCACTGCTAACTAGTCACTACTAATTAGTCACTACTAACCAGTCACTACTAACTAGTCACTACTAGCTAGTCACTGCTAACTAGTCACTACTAACTAGTCACTACTAACTAGTCATTACTAACTAGTCATTACTAACTAGTCACTACTAACTAGTCACTACTAACTAGTCACTACTAGCTAGTCACTGCTAACTAGTCACTACTAACTAGTCATTACTAACTAGTCACTACTAACTAGTCATTACTAACTAGTCACTACTAACTAGTCATTACTAACTAGTCACTGCTAACTAGTCACCACTAACTAGTCACTGCTGACTAGTCACTACTAGCTAGTAATTACTAACTAGTCACTACTAACTAGTCACTGTTAGCTAGTCACTAATAACTAGTAATTACTAACTAGTCACTACTAACTAGTCACTACCAACTAGTCTCTGCTAACTGGTCACTACTAACTAGTCACTACTAACTGGTCAGTACTAACTTGTCACTACTAACTAGCCACTACTAACTAGTCATTACTAACTAGTCACTACCAACTAGTCACTGTTAATTAGTCACTACTAACTAGTCACTGTTAACTAGTCACTACTAACTAGTCACTACTAACTAGTCACTACTAACCTGTGTCAAAGTACATCTCTATCTCTCTCTGTACTTTTCTATGTATACTACTACACATTGCTGATTCCTAGAATGCACACAATGTAGCTGTAGTACAGCACATCCACTATTATAACACGCAGGTTACACGCAAGCAGCAGAAGGAAGTGACACGTGTGTAGCTTGTCCCTCGGGCCACGCTTGCAATGCAACAACCTCAACACCTTGCGAGGCTGGAACACAGAGTGGTGAAGGACAGGATGATTGTGTGTCATGCGCACAAGGTATAGGTCTAATGCTTGCTTCGACTTTGGATGATGTTAACCAATCACCACACACTGAGTTCGCTCCTCACTGCACCTCACAAACAACAGAGTATTTCCTGTTTGCTAACACTCGCTGTGCCGTTTTAGAGTGCTCTCTGTGTGCAGAGTTAACACTACACGTTTTGATGTGCGACTTACCTTTTGTTTTGTGACCTTTGCTCTCTGTCTTGTGCACTGTTACTTGGTAGTAGAATAGAAATTGGTGGATTTTTGTCACTTTAACTTTATTCAAACCTAACGTTTACCACTTCTAACTAACCATGGCGATAAATATGTGCAGCGCATGCGCGGGATAATAACAACTCGATATTTCTTTTTATGATTAAGTTGTTAGTAGCGCATGTAACCTTATGTTTTACTAGGTTCTTACAGTTCTAGCGGGGCGGACACTTGTACTGTGTGCGCTCAAGGATACAAATGTCCTGATGCAGCTGTTTCCCCAATACTCTGTACGGCCGGGCTATACAGGTAAGTTAAAAAAGTGCCTTCTCTACCTCCATGTATTCACATGTACGTATAGATATAGACCTACATAAAATTTGTCTGCGTTACAGTTATGAGAGTTCCACTTCATGCTACACGTGTGAGCCAGGAACATACAAGGACACAGACAATACAGATTTTTGTACCAACTGTCCAGCAGGATTTGAATGTACAACAACAGCAAGTATGCAAGGCTTATCTTTTAAAGGGCTTAGGACGGGCTTTTAACTACGCACTTTGTGTGTAGAGTTGTTTTCTCATCAAGCATTGTAAAACTATTGAGAAAACTCACTTGCGGCAATAAAAGTACATTAGGTATGCAGAGGTCTATGACAACGCGTTCGACAGAAGGGACTATCTGCATTATGATGTTATATAGTATATTCCAGCAAGTAGTTTGTACCATTTTTGTTACTTTTTCAGTTTAAAACTACTTTTTAAAAATCTTAATTATTATCATTTAGTCCTTTTGAATTTTTTTTGGAAAAATAGCCGGTATTTCAGAATTAATTATTATTGTTGTTGAAAAAAAACAACGCCGGAAATGCGATTTCGGCAATGTTTTTTTTCACGAAGTATTATTATGAGATTATACTAATGTTATTGTTTGCTTAACTTTTCACTTGAAAATTATTATTTTGATAAAAAAATTTCATTAATTCTTTTGATTTTGATCACAAACACTATCACGTGAACACTGGTGTATACATAATAGCGAGCTTACCAAAGATAAAACAAATTGCTGACTTGAGAAAAACAGCTCCAAAAAACTTGAAATTCGTTGCAATATCATTTTTTTGCAATCAAAGAGTCTCTACACAATACTAATATCTAGGAAGCCCTACTTCTATACAAACAAGCCAAATTTTCGAAAACTCGCTTTATAGCTCTATATAACTTGGTGCGTCTTCGTGAAAAAAGGCGTCTTGGTGAGTGCTCACTGCGTCTATAGGAATCGTCTTACTGGTGAGAGGGCAACTCCAGATAATTTTTTTGAACTCATTTCAACCTCAAAAAGTTCAAATTAAATCAAATCCTCTTCAAATTAGGCGTCATAGGCCTTTTAATATTTGTTAATCTGTCCAACAAATGTACCAGTGGTAATTGGCATGTTATTTATTTGGTCAACCAAACACCAGTAATCAACAGCTCTGTTCTTATGCTACTACTCATTCCGGTGTACTGATTGGCTCGTTCTCTATTGTAGAGTCAGCCTGTGCTAGTGGATACTTCTCTCTTGGCAATTCCACTTCCTGTACTGCATGTTATGGAGGCTATGAATGCAGCGATGCTACTGTTAGCCCAGTCTTGTGTTACAACGGCACATACTCTCAGAGTGCCAGCGACTCCTGCTTAGATTGTCCCATCGGTCACAAGTAGGTGTAATTCATAGAGGTATAGATAGATGTATAGATAGAGGTATAGATAGAGGTATAGATAGAGGCATAGATAGAGGCATAGATAGAGGTATAGATAGAGGTATAGATAGAGGTATAGATAGAGGTATAGATAGAGGTATAGATAGAGGCATAGATAGAGGTATGGATAGAGGTATAGATAGAGGTATAGATAGAGGTATAGATAGAGGTATAGATAGAGGTATAGATAGAGGTATAGATAGAGGTATAGATAGAGGTATAGATAGAGGTATAGATAGAGGTATAGATAGAGGTATAGATAGAGGTATAGATAGAGGTATAGATAGAGGTATAGATAGAGGTATAGATAGAGGTATAGATAGAGGTATAGATAGAGGCATAGATAGAGGTATAGATAGAGGCATAGATAGAGGTATAGATAGAGGCATAGATAGAGGTATAGATAGAGGTATAGATAGAGGCATAGATAGAGGCATAGATAGAGGTATAGATAGAGGTATAGATAGAGGTATAGATAGAGGTATAGATAGAGGTATAGATAGAGGTATAGATAGAGGCATAGATAGAGGCAGAGATAGAGGTATAGATAGAGGTATAGATAGAGGTATAGGTCAATGAAACCCTGTTAATGGTGTCTCCGGTTTGTCAGGCTCGTGGTGGATTATATAATGCACACAGTAACCGTCTACTGTCTATCAGTTTTATTGGCTTTACTATAGAGATATAGCCCCGCCCCCTTTATTATAGAGATAAAGCCCCGCCCCTCATTACTATAGAGGTATAGCCCCGCCCATCTTTACTATAGAGATATAGTCCCGCCCCTCTTTACTATAGAGATATAGTTTCCCCCTCTTTACTGTAGATATATAGCCCCGCCCATTTTTACTATAGAGATATAGTCCCGCCCCTCTTTATTAACAATGGTTTCTATACTTGACCAGCGTTCATTCATAACATTGAAAAAAGAAATTGTGCTAATAAACCTTTTTTTTCATAAAGTGAAATTGCAGTGAAATTTATGATGATGAAAATCATTCTGAGGTACTATTGATGAGGTATTATATTGTAAGTGAAAAATTATGATTACAAAAAATAACTGGTAAAATAATGACACAGTTTTTAAAACCTTACGGTCGTATTTTCGTTTTTATTTCCAGTTAAAAAAATATAAACTTGAAAAAAAATTTTTCATACTAATATTTTTGTATGGCAGTAATTGTAATTTCCAAATCGGAACCTAGAGCAGGTATTTCATCGTCGCACAAAAATTCGGCCCAACTTAGGCCTCTATCCCTATCTCTATGGTGTAACTAGCCAATCGAAATATCTTAACATATTCTTCCAATGGTATGTGGCCAGCCAATGTCAAGGCTAAGAGAAAGTATATATGTATTTATACGTGACCAATGATGTGGTTATACAGCACTAATGCTATGTGACCAACGATGTGCACAAACAGTGACAATGTTATATGACCAATGATATGCTACAGTAGTACTAATGCAGTCTTATCCATCCAATCCAATGCTATGTAAACAATGCGTTCATACAGTACCCATGCTATGTAAACATTGCGGCCATACAGCACCCATGCTATGTAAACAATGTGTTCATACAGTACCCATGCTATGTAAACAATGCGGCCATACGGTACCCATGCTCTGTAAACAATGTGTTCATACAGTACCCATGCTATGTAAACATTGCGGCCATACGGTACCCATGCTCTGTACACAATGCGTTCATACAGTACCCATGCTATGTAAACAATGTGTTCATACGGTACCCATGCTATGTAAACAATGCGGCCATACAGCACCCATGCTATGTAAACAATGCGGCCATACAGCACCCATGCTATGTAAACAATGTGTTCATACAGTACCCATGCTATGTAAACAATCCGGCCATACGGTACCCATGCTCTGTAAACAATGTGTTCATACAGTACCCATGCTATGTAAACCATGTGTTCATACAGTACCCATGCTATGTAAACAATGTGTTCATACAGTACCCATGCTATGTAAACAATGTGTTCATACAGTACCCATGCTATGTAAACAATGTTTTCATACAGTACCCATGCTATGTAAACAATGATGTACCCTAGTAGTACCAATGGTATGTGACCAATGACAGTATTGACTGTACGCTCAGGTGTCCATCAGATGGAATGAATGAGCCACTAGCCTGCCCTACTGGTACCTACGCCACGTCTCTTGGCTCCATCACCTGCACAGACTGCCCTCAAGGCAATGAATGCCCAGATCCAACTTTAGACCCTGTACCATGTCTTGCTGGTGAATATCAGAGCAGCTACGGCCAGTCTGGTTGCCTCACTGTAAGTATCTGTGCACAACATGTCCTCAGTCTAAGGGCATGACAAAGCACATCGTTGTGACTGTTCAGTTGTACCACTTGCTGCTGTAGTGTCCGACCGGTTTCTACACCACATCTACTGCTACAATCCTCTGCACTGAGTGCCCAGCCAACTCACGCTGTCCATTCAAAGATCAAAGTCCCATCGCTTGTGCTAGCGGAGAGGTTAGTACTGCCTAGCTACATACAGGTCATGTGACTGTGCACAGGTCATGTGACTATATACAGGTCATGTGACTGTGCACTGGTCATGTGACTATATACAGGGCATGTGACTGTGCACTGGTCATGTGACTATATACAGGTCATGTGACTGTGCACTGGTCATGTGACTATATACAGGTCATGTGACTATGCACTGGTCATGTGACTATATACAGGTCATGTGACTGTGCACAGGTCATGTGACTGTGCACAGGTCATGTGACCACACACATGTATTGGCAGTATGACATGATCTTTATGTGATTATATATTGGTCATGTTACTGCATATAGGTCATCCAACTACATATAGGTCGTCTTACTTCATAGATATCACGTGACTGAGTTCAAAACATAAAAACGCGTAAAGACTTTGTATGACTGTGTAAAGAAGTCACATGGTCGTATATAGAAGTCACATGACTATATAAAGAAGTCACATGACTATATAAAGAAGTCACATGACTATAAAGAAGTCACATGACTATATAAAGAAGTCACATGACTATAAAGAAGTCACATGGCCGTATAAAGAAGTCACATGATTGTATTAAGAAGTCACATGACTGTATGTGTATGATATACCTTTCCATTGTAGTATTCCACAGGTGGATCTACCACCTGCTCCTCCTGTCCTGCAGGCTCCATTTGTACCGGTGGATCTGTATCTGTGTGTAATGTAAGTATATGTATATATTATGTGATTGTATGCAATGCCTGCATGTAATGTCCGTGTAACGCACGGAAGTGTGTATAATATACACATGTAGTTTGGTTTCAGGCGGGAGAATACAGCAATGGCAGCAGCTGCCAGCCCTGCCCTATGGGCTACTACTGTGAGTCGGCTTTGTCAGGTCCGGTTGTCTGTCCTGATGGTCTGTACGCTGACGTAGAAGGTTTGGCCTTGTGCAAAGTCTGCCCAGCTGGTCAGTCTTGTATAGCAAAGGATTCCTCTCCTGATGACTGCGTGGCTGGCTACTTTAGTATTGCCGGAGACATTCTCTGTAATGTGAGTACTGTATCTTATGTAATATGTGTTATGTAATATGGGTTGTGTGTTATGTAACATGTATTATGTAACATGTGCTATTTATTATGTAATATGTGTTATATATTTTGGCTTGTGAATTATGTCATATGTGTTATGTATTATATATTATGTAATACAGGTTATGTAATATATTATGTAGTATGAGTGTAATGTACACAATACTTATATTATATTACAATCCGTCTCGCACAGATTTGTCCCAATGGCTACTACTCGAGTGGTGCTGCTGACTCCTGCAGCAGATGTCCAGCTGGCATGAGCTGCTTCAATGACACACATTATACCAATCCCACTTCCTGTGAGATGGGCTACTACAGTGGCTCAGGGGTGGTTTCATGCTCCCCATGCGAAGCTGGTGAGTGCTTCGGGCTGTAAAACTGCTGCGCCCTGTGTAGTCCTGTATGTCTTAGTTATCAGCAGCTGTGGTAAGTAGAGACAACTCCTCACTTCCTGTTGTGTGTATTCTACAGGGTTGTACGCTCCCGCTGGTTCAGAGGTGTGTCATTCCTGTCCTCCCGGAATGTCGTGTGCTAATATTTCTGCTGGACCAACTGACTGTCCGGATGGCTATTACAGCATTGGTGGAAAGGTATGTACTGTATGTAGTGCGTACTGTATGTAGTGTGTGTTGTATGTAGTGTGTACTGTACATATGTAGTGCGTACTGTACATATGTAGTGTGTACTGTACATATGTAGTGTGTACTGTACATATGTAGTGTGTACTGTACATATGTAGTGTGTACTGTACATATGTAGTGTGTACTGTACATATGTAGTGTGTACTGTACATATGTAGTGCCTACTGTACATATGTAGTGCGTACTGTACATATGTAGTGTGTACTGTACATATGTAGTGTGTACTGTACATATGTAGTGCGTACTGTACATATGTAGTGTGTACTGTACATATGTAGTGTGTACTGTACATATGTAGTGCGTACTGTACATATGTAGTGTGTACTGTACATATGCAGTGTGTACTGTACATATGTGGTGTGTACTGTACATATGTAGTCTGTATTGATGTATGCAGGTGCTGAGTTGCACTCCCTGTCCAGCCGGCTACAAGTGCCCAATAAAAGGCTCGCTGCCATTGCCGTGTGAGACTGGCGAGTACTCGCTGGGTGCTGCCTACTTGTCCTGCAGCAGCTGTGATGCGGGAAGTCAGTGCGTGGACAAAAGCAGCGCACCGTTGTCGTGTCTCCCTGGAGAATACAGCCCGCAGGTAACTATGTAACCTACAAGTAACTATAACCTACAGGTAACTATGTAACCTACAGGTAACTATGTAACCTACAGGTAATTAGGTAACCTAAAGGTAACTATGTAACCTACAAGTAACTATAACCTACAGTTAACCATGTAACCTACAGATAACTATATAACCTACAGGTAACTATATAACCTACAGGTAACTATATAACCTACAGGTAACCGTGTAACGTACATAGATGTTGTGTTGTACAGAATGTGTCGGTGTGTATCAAGTGCCCTGCTGGATACAACTGTACCCTTCCTACTGATGACCTTGCTGAGTGTGACGATGGATATTACAGTGCTGTCGGTGACCAAGGCTGTACAGTCTGCCCATCTGGGTATGTATTGTAAACATATTGTATATATTATATATGTATTGTGCTGTGATATACTATATATATCCATACTAGTATGTACGTATGTATGTATGTATGTATGTATGTATGTATGTATGTATGTATGTATGTATGTATGTATGTATGTATGTATGTATGTATGTATGTATGTATGTATGTATGTATGTATGTATGTATGTTGTGTAGGTACGCTTGCCCTTTCAAGAACTCTGCTCCCATACCTTGCCAACCTGGGCAGACCACCGGTGGTCAGGTGGGCCAGACGGTTTGTACAGATTGCTTAGCCGGAACTTCCTGTGCAGACCCAGAGTGAGTTTTCTATCGATCCGTACTTAATGTTATCTACGTCTATGTTACTTTACCTGCAGGCATTACCGCTATGTCTAGGTTACTTTACCTGCAGGCATTACCGCTATGTCTAGGTTACTTTACCTGCGAGCAGTACTTCTATGTCTATGTTACTTTACCTGCAGGATATCTCCAGTCAACTGTACAGCTGGATACTACAGTTTAGACAATGCTCATGTCTGCTCAAAGTGTCCCCCAGGCTATGAATGCCCTTCATCAGGACTACTTCCGGTAATCTGCTCTCCTGGCTTCTTCTCATCGGGTGGTTTCACTGAATGCACTGCTTGTCCTGCTGGCAATGCATGTCCCTCCATTACTACTGGCGACAACATGTACCCCTGTCCCTTAGGTAAGTACCCCTGTCCCTTAGGTAAGTACTCTGTACCTTAGGTAAGTACTCTGTGCCTTAGGTAAGTACTCTGTGCCTTAGGTAAGTACTCTGTCCCTTAGGTAAGTACTCTGTACCTTAGGTAAGTACTCTGTGCCTTAGGTAAGTACTCTGTACCTTAGGTAAGTACTCTGTGCCTTAGGTAAGTACTATGTCCCTTAGGTAAGTACTCTGTACCTTAGGTAAGTACTCTGTGCCTTAGGTAAGTACTCTGTGCCTTAGGTAAGTACTCTGTACCTTAGGTAAGTACTCTGTGCCTTAGGTAAGTACTCTGTGCCTTAGGTAAGTACTCTGTGCCTTAGGTAAGTACTATGTACTTTAGGTAAGTACTCTGTACCTTATGTAAGTACTCTGTGCCTTAGGTAAGTATTATGTACTTTAGGTAAGTACTCTGTACCTTAGGTAAGTACTCTGTACCTTAGGTAAGTACTATGTACCTTAGGTAAGTACTCGGTACCTTAGGTAAGTACTTTGTACCTTAGATAAGTACTCTGTACCTTAGGTAAGTACTATGTACCCTGATAAGTTCACTGTATACTTACAGGTACATATGCTCTGAACGGGTCAAGCACTTGTACGAAGTGTCCAGCTGGCAAGGCATGCAATGACACTACAGCCGCGACAGCTGTAGACTGTGGTACTGGAGAATATGCATTTGTTGGGTCGGGGGCCTGTCTTCAGTGCCCCACTGGTTGGGAATGTCCGGTTGTTGATGGCTCTCAGAATGCTAGATGTTTGGCAGGGGAATATTCCACCGGTAGTCAGACAAGCTGCACCATTTGTCCTACAGGTTAGTTAGTAGCCGTCTTCATATTTACTTACTATATCTATATATCTACTGACTATATCTATATATCTACTGAATATATCTATATATCTACTGACTATATCTATATATCTACTGACTATATCTATATATCTACTGACTATATCTATATATCTACTGACTATATCTATATATATACTGACTATATCTATATATCTACTGACTATATATATATATCTACTGACTATATCTATATATCTACTGACTATACCTATATATCTACTGACTATATCTATATATATACTGACTATATCTATATATCTACTGACTATATCTATATATCTACTGACTATATCTATGTATATACTGATTATATCTATATATCTACTAACTATATCTATATATATACTGAATATATCTATATATCTACTTGTTGTATATGTTTCTATCAATTGAGCACTAAAATCCTTTGCTGTTTCAGGAGTTGCGTGTCCGTGGACAAACAACGATCAACAGATAAACTGTACAGCAGGCTTCTACTCGGTTGGAGGAAAACAGACGTGTACTCGATGTCCTGCTGGCAAGGAATGTCCAGATGTACACAGCGACACTAACAATGACTGCTCAGCTGGCTTTTACAGGTCTGTTATGGTGCCATCATTTGACTTGTCCTAAATGATTCAGTGCTTTCATATTGCATGAGCACTGATGGTGAAATTGTAGTGAGGGCGGGCGAGCAGCGTGTGTCCAATGCCCGGCTGGATATGCGTGCCCCTCCATCTACACTAACTTGGTGATGGTGTGTGCAAGAGGTACCTATGCTATAGCTGGTTCCACCTACTGTACTGAATGCGAGGCTGGCAAAGAGTGTCAGAATACCACTAAAATAGGTGCGTAAGACATCGGCCCCAACTGTTTTATAGTTGAATCATGTGGTACTAGGGCTACATCAAACTGAGATAGGAAGTTTATTTTTACATAAAAATCTAGTTTTAATCTTCACATTATTCACTTTTCAATTATATTTTTAGCTACGGAATAAGTTATGTAAGAAGTTTACATTATGTTAAGATTTCCAAGCTGCGACAACGAAACACTTTCTAAAGCATGGTTTGTCTTGGAAAAAGTCTCGACTAAAATTTTTTTAGTTTAATTTTTACTAGCCTGTTTTTTGTGCGTAGTTTTCTCTCTTTCCAAATAGCTTGTTGTTTCTTCTCCGACACTCAGACATCGCTGTAATTGTCTAGATAAAAAGCTGTCTATACAAATCAGACGGCGAACAAAGTATAAAAGCTATTTTATTACTAAAAATTTCGTGTAACAAGATGTTTATAGAATACTAGAACTGCCAGATGGAATAACTGTTTCATGTTACTCACTGTTAGAGTTGTCATCCCTCGTATTTGACTGTCACGTACTGTTGTAGTTGACATCCTTTGTATTACATTATCACTCATTATTGGAGTTGTCATCCCTTTAAATTACAATGTCACTTCTTGCCGGAGTTGTCATTTCTTGCGTTATAATGTCTCTAACCGCACTGTAATTGTTATTCCTTTTATTATACTGTCACTCGAGGCTGTAGTTGTCCTCTCCTGTATCATATTGTCACTTACTGTTGTAGTTGTCCTCCCTTATGTTACATTGTCACTTACTATTGCAGGTGTTGATTGTGCGGAAGGCTACTATAGCCTGGGTAGACAGACACTGTGCACACCCTGTCCCCCAGGCTACTCCTGCAATGATGCTAGTGTAGCTCCCGTTGTGTGTGAGCAAGGATTTTATAGCAATGGTAGCCTGACAGATTGTGTAGCTTGTGATCCCGGCTACGCTTGCCCAGAGGGTAGCCTCTCACCCAGACCTGCAGACGGACTGTGTCCCCTCGGCTATTACTGTGAGAATGGTAAAGATACGACATCTTGCCCACCTGGTAAGTGTTTTTCCAGTCACGTATATGCCCATAGATAGCTACAGATTATCTCATATATGCCCATAGATAGCTACAGATTATCTCATATATGCCCATAGATAACTACAGATTATCTCATATATGCCCATAGATAGCTACAGATTATCTCATATATCCATAGATGGCTACAGATTATCTCATATATACCCATAGATAGCTACAGATTATCTCATATATCCATATATGGCTACAGATTATCTCATATATGCCCATAGATAGCTACAGATTATCTCATATATGCTCACAAATAGCTAGAGATTATCTCATATATACCCATAGATAGCTAGAGATTATCTCGTATATGCCCACAGATAGCTAGAGATTATCTCATATATACCCATAGATGGCTACAGATTATCTCATATATACCCATAGATAACTACAGATTATCTCATATATACCCATAGATAACTACATATTATCTCATATATGCCCATAGATAGCTACAGATTCTCTCATATATGCCCATAGATAGCTACAGATTCTCTCATATATGCCCATAGATAGCTACAGATTATCTCATATATACTCGTAGATAGCTACAGATTATCTCATATATGCCCATAGATAGCTACAGATTATCTCATATATGCCCTTAAATAGCTACAGATTATCTCATATATGCCCATAGATAGTTACAGATTATCTCATATATGCCCATAGATAGCTACAGATTATCTCATATATGCCCATAGACAGCTACAGATTATCTCATATATGCCCATAGATAGCTACAGATTATCTCATATATGCCCATAGATAGCTAAAGATTATCTCATATATGCCCATAGATAGCTACAGATTATCTCTTATATGCCCATAGATAGTTACAGATTATCTCATATATGCTCACAGATAGCTAGAGATTATCTCATATATGCCCATAGATAGCTACAGATTATCTCATAATGCCCATAGATAGCTACAGATTATCTCATATATGCCCATAGATAGCTACAGATTATCTCATATATGCCCATAGACAGCTACAGATTATCTCTTATATGCCCATAGATAGCTACAGATTATCTCATATATGCCCATAGATAGCTACAGATTATCTCTTATATGCCCATAGATAGCTACAGATTATCTCTTATGACGCCTTAATACTAATATTAATATAATACTTGTGTACCCATATAATACTGATGCTAGCTACAAGTGTACCCATATGACGCTGTTGTTAGGTACCTATGGAAATCATACTGGTGCAAGTTCAGTGGGCGAAGGATGTAAACAATGTCCAGCAGGTTATTATTGTCCTGACAGTCCATTACCTACCATGAACTATCCAACTGGTTCTCTCCTTTGTCCCAAGGTACAGAATATTTATGAATGAATTATATGTGTGAAATTAGCTTCTGTACTGCGTGTGCTCACAAGAATTGAGAAAGCGCTGCTGTTTTACTTACTGTTTGTCAAGCGATATATGTGTGTGTGTTAGCTCAATCGAAGCTGACATATTCTACTTTAATTGTTAAAGTTAGAAGTAAAATTCTTCGTTAATTTATTTTTTGTCGTTTTTTCTTTTTTTCAATTAACAGATTATTTAGATTTAAGTATTTTTATTGCTAAATAAAACCGAAAACGTTTTCAACACACTTTTCATCTATAAGTATAAAAAGTTTACAAATTTAGATTTTGAAATCAAGTTTTCTGTTGAAAGCGTGTATTATTATTTAGAGACTGGTCACAAGAGAAGCTTCATTTGTGCATTGCTGTGTATTCAATAGGAGACATATCCATGATTAAACAACTGCCTACTCGACCGAAATGACTCGTGAAAAGTTGATTTCATTCTCACTTCTGCAATTACAAATATACTTGTGAATTGAGTATTTTTACAGGCCTTGCCTCTACGCAAACAGAATTCATACTCCAATTCAGTGACTTTAAATGATTTAAAGCACATATAATAAAAAATGTGTTCAAATCAGCAAATGAACAGAGCACATTTCTACAAACATTGCTCATATGCGGTGTATTTTATGTTATCGTGCAGGGATACTTTTGTCCGGAAGGTACTGGACATTTCACAGAGAACCCATGTCCTCCCGGCTCATACAACCAAGAGTTTGGTATGGTCAAAGAATCTGACTGCCATGCTTGTCCTTCCGGATGGTTCTGCGTGGGAGCCAATGCCGACCCTTACTGTGATGGCTGCATCTGCCCAAAAGGTTGGTGTGTCTCCCGTCTCCCCGTCTAGTGTTTTTTTGACGCTGAGACCCATTTTTCGGCTGTTATTGATATATTCTTATGGTTGGTAGGCAGCTACTGTCCTACCAACTCCAGTCAACCAGAACCCTGTGATGCCGGCACATACACCGAGATAGAGGGAGCTTCTATGCAGACGGACTGTAAAACCTGTCCGGCAGGGTACTACTGTCCCGAGGGCACACAGTATCCGGAAGCATGCCAGCCGGGTCAGTAGTACTGTAACAGTGATGTATTGCATACGTGGATAGAAGTGAATGCATCAATAATATAAGTGTAGAGTTCTTGTGCTACAATACGTATTTATAGTCCACAGGCTATTCATTAGGTATTGTTCTACAGGTACCTACAATCCTAACGTTGGCAGTACTGAGTCAACTCGTTGTCTACCATGCCGAACGGGAGAAGCTTGTACAGTCCAAGGTCTTTCAGAGCCTGACCAGCCATGCTCTCCGGGTTACTACTGCCCCGGCGGGAACTTCTTACCCAATCAGACGGAGTACGCTTGTCCTCCTGGCACATACAATGACTTCTCCAATGGCACCAAAGAACTCGATTGCATCAATTGCATTGAAAGATTCGCGTGTCTGGTATATCTGTCATCCTCATATTGTGCGTAACTTGGGATGATTCTGTTGGCTGTCCACATGGACAATAGTGGATGTTCCGTCTTGTAGGTTGGTACGGGAGGTAACCAAAAGGCTCCTGTTTCCTGCGCTCCGGGACATTACTGTCCATCAGGCACATCCACCCCCAATCAGTATCCATGTGCCGCAGGTACCTATACAAACAAAACCAACCTCAAGGAACAGGCCGAGTGTACGCAATGTACTCGGGGCTGGTACTGCTTAGAAGGAGCGACAACTCCAACCGGTAAAATATTAATTGTCCTTTGGCCACAGGCTACTCGTTTGTTATTGTGTGTATGCCTGATTGCTACCTGCCGCTAGTTGTCACTTAGCATTAGCTATCACATGAAACTTTATAGATCTGTGCTGCAAAGGACACTACTGTCCAGAGGGTACCCCCAGCTGTCAATCTTACCCGTGCCACGCTGGTTCTTATAATAATCTGACTGGTATAACAGCATGGGAGCAATGTGTGGACTGCCCTGAGGGTACATATTGTCCACAGGCATCTGAGCTACCCACAGACTGTCCTGCTGGTACATTTAGGTAAGTAAAGAAACAGCATTCACACTCCATCTTACGGGTGGAGAGATTCGTGTGAGCTGGGGAAAGGACAGGGGAGAGATCCTTGTGGACAGGGGAGAGATCCTTGTGTGGTAGCGGCGGCGAATCAAAGATGATCTCACAATTGTCCTGACCAAAAATTGACATTTGCAGGTGAAGACAAAAACGGGTAGACTGCCATTGTTAATGTGTGAACAGCGTAATGCTGGCCCAGGAATAAGCAAAGAGCAGGAACTGTAAACTCTTTGGTAGAAAACATTAAGAGTATTCCCGACCTCTGTTTGCCAAACAAATTGCAATAAAAATAATTAGCCCGGAAATAAATTTAACCAATAGATAAATATTTTGTTAGGAACTCATCATGGGTCAACAAAAAGTAGCTCACTGAATAGAAAAAAATAATCATCATTTATTTATATTGTTCGTAGATCGCGAATGAAGCTAATCACTAAATAAATTATAACGAGCGAGTTGATATTTTTCATTTTTACAGACCGATTTTGTATTCTTAAAAAGTAGTTCAATTACAATTGTTGAAAATTTACTAAATTAAAAGGGCAGCATTACAAACTATTCCAGCTTCTAGCGATTCAATTTTTATTTTTTTGTTGTTTTTGAAAATTGAAAGTTATCTTCTTTATGATTGGTTCGGTAAACTAACATTTCATCGAATATTTATGATGTTGTAAACTCACGTTCCGTTGCATACGCGACGTATTGAATTATAGACACCTATTGTTTTTTGTACTTTGTTCGACGAACAGATCGCGAATACTCCTAATGCTTTATTTTACCCACCCTGAAATATCTAGCCAATATCTCACTGTTGAAATACTTGCTTGTTGCTACAGTGTTTTATCCATAAATTCTACTACTAGGGTTGTGTCTGGTTAGTGCATTGATTGGCTCTTTCCTTTCTGGTGTAATATAAAACCTTTGATATAGCAGACAGATTGTTTGCTCTGGTCAGCTCATCTTTGGGTGACCTGCACATATTGACTGTGTCATATGCTAGTTAGTAATAATAAATATCATGTAGGCACATCAAGAAGGGAGAGAACTTGACGTACTGTGAGCAATGCTGGGAAGGATATTACTGTCCTGTGGATGCTACCATCTCTCCTTCACCGTGTCCCAAGGGCAACTTCTCTGACTTTGGAGCCATTCAGTGTGACGAGTGTGAAGCTGGATACTACTGTGATACTAATGCTACCAGGTAATACTGATGTTACCCGTTAATTTTAATGTAACTAGGCGATACTAATGCTACCAGGTAATACTGATGTTACCTGTTAATTTTAATGTAACTAGGCGATACTAATGCTACCAGGTAATGCCATGTACTGAGGTCTTATCAGTGTTACCAAAAAATAGCAACGCTACCAGGTGATGTTATTACTATCAGGTAATACAGATTTTACCAGGTAATGTCATTGTTACCTGGTAATATCACTGCTTCCAGGTAATACTAATGTTTCCAGGTTATATCAATACTATCAGGTAATATCACTGCTACCAGGTAATACTAATGTTTCCAGGTAATATCAATGCTACCAGATAATATCAATGCTTCCATGTAATATCAATGCTACCATGTAATGTTAATGCTACCACGTAGTACTAATGCTACCAGGTAATGTCAATGCTACCAGGTAATACAGATGTTACCAGGTAATACCAATACTTACAGTATCACAGCCATGTACAACAAGAAGGTGTGTCCCGCTGGAATGCACTGTCCACCAGGAATGGCTCGAGTGCCAGAGTTGGTGAGAGATCGTTGTTGGATAGGTCACTATTGTGTCAACGGCTCTGTCAATGCCTACCCCATACCTTGTCCAGTTGGAACATTCAATGATCTATTCGGACTGAAGAAAGTGTCTGAATGTCAACTGTGTACTCCAGGTTGGTGTTGTTGTAGATTGTAGAGTGTACCGTTGTACTACTTTGAGATGTATGATTGTACGGCGTTACCTAGTCACATCTGGGTTGTAGGGTATTACTGTGACGAGGAAGGCCTGAACAGAACTGTGGATGTTTGCCCCGGAGGACATTATTGTCCTCTCGGCACTGGAATCTCCACATCCTATCCGTGTCCAATAGGGTTTTTCAGATACGGGGCATCCAGTGAATCATTCGCTGATTGCACAGAATGTACATCAGGTTCCTTCTGTGACCAAGAAGGGTTGGAGATTCCCTTTGTAAGTGTGAATTATTGTGTGTGAAACTCTCAGTGTACTACTTTTGTGCTTGCTTGAGGAATATCATGTGACCATTCGTTGTCAATAGTTTGACTCCTTCAACAATGGCTACTTGCAAAGCACGGATGAGTATAACAAGATTGCCCGCTGCGCTTTTGTAATATATCTTTCGTCACGATCAGAATGTAGCCGTTTATGGGAGTTGCCATGACAGTGACCAGTGACCCTACAAGGTCGCTAGCCATGATAATAAAAAATTACGCAATATCCGATACAGATATTGCAACTTGTCAAAGCAGGGCTGAGTTTGTCTTCTCGTTGGAAATAACAACTTTGCTTATTCGCATGGGAAATATGGGGTGTTTTTGGTACATACATAAAATGCATCCCTTACTATAGTGTATACGACGACTCCATTGTGTAAGTCGCGATTACAGTTTCTATCCAGTACGGTGTTTTGCATTCAAATTGAACGCACCTGATTGGGCGCGCTGGCAATCCTGTTATACTTTATCCATGTTGTAAAGACTTGTAGCTATGCAGTCAGGTATATTCAGCCTGTGCTCCTTCTGTATGTAGGACTGTCCTAAGGGCTACTTCTGTGTAACTGGCACAATCAACCCCCAACCCTGTCCATCTGGCTCATATGGCAATCAGACGAAGGTTTCCGTGTCTACTGACTGTCAGCCATGTCCGGGAGGCAAATACTGTGCCGGGCTGGGACTCACTGAACCCACGGGTTAGTAAAGTAAGCCTTCTATAGATTGAGTTCTATGCCTCCACTGGTAGGGCTGCTGTTACCCGAGCGTCTGTCATTTGCAGGTCTGTGTGATGCCGGCTTCTTCTGCAGATCCAGTGCTTACACCTCATCTCCACCCGACGGGTTGAATGGAGGCCTGTGCCCTGTAGGTGGCTACTGCCCCATTGGAACAGCCGCCCCTCTACCTTGTGAACCTGGGTATTATGTACCATCTCAAGGGTCCAAGTCCAAATTTGATTGTATACCATGTGAGCCAGGTAAATACTGCTCCGGATCACAGGGTTCTGCTGCTACAGATCTGTGCTTTGCTGGTTATTACTGTACCGGCGGTGCAGACACGGGTATACAATACACCACACCGGCCGGTCACTACTCTCTGGCGGGTGCGTTTGCTGCTCAACCGTGTCCTAGGGAAACCTACCAGAACAAGTAAGTGCTCCCTCTGTATATCTAGCGAAGGACTGACCTCTAGGTGCAGCGCCCCGCCACTCTTCCATGTTTGCTTGTAGTGAGGGTCAAGGAGAGTGCTTAGACTGTCCGCAGTCATATTACTGTGGTCTAGAAGGTTCTGTGGACCCAGTGCTCTGTCCTACTGGCTCCTTCTGTCCAGCTAGATCCGTTCTGCCAACGCCCTGCCCGGTGGGTACATTCAACCCGGTGGAAGGTCTGTCAAAGGAAAGCCAGTGCACGGCGTGTACTCCAGGTAAGTCTAGTACTTGTTTGTACTAGTTGTTTGCTAGACTGAGTTCCAACAGTGCGATGTACATGTATATGAATGATGGCTCACTCTACGTTTGCAGGCTTTGCTTGTACCAGAGTTGGATTGAATGAAACAGACTTTCCTTGTGCTCCCGGTTTTTACTGCCTTCAAGGTGCAGAGAAAACTGATCCGGATGGCTCTGAAGGTTATGGTGGTGTTTGTCCCATTGGTTACTACTGCCCTGAGGGTGGGTACATACGAGTCCCCTTAATGACTACATCTGGCTTTCAGTCTACCGTCTCTGACTCTTACATTTTTGTTTAGGTACTGCTGATTTTATTGCCCATCCGTGTCCAAATGGAACATTCTCCAATCAAACTGGACTGAGTAGTGAAGATGGCTGCTTGGACTGTACCGCTGGCTGGGCATGTGTAGGGTTGGCGCTGGAGGAACCAAACGTTCCCTGCCAGGAAGGCTACTACTGTCAGGGTAAAGCTCTCACACCCTCACCATTGGATACCATCACTGGAGATAAATGTCCTGAGGGATTCTACTGTCCAACTGGACAAGGTACTTATTTGTGTCTGTCTGCGCGTCTCTATGTGTGCGTCTGTGAGTACGTCTGTGTGCGCAGCTATGTGTTTGTGTGTCTGTATTTTGTGTGTGTGTTTGCTTGTGTCTGTCTGTAGGTGTCTGCCAGTGTATCCATCATTTGTTTGCTCTGACTTTTTCTTTTGAAATTTTTTCACCAAAACAATTAACTGCATTGACATGCAGTTATCCCAAGGCAATTGTAAACCTGAAGTACTATTTGTAGTAAGAGATAACGAACCCAGTCGATTCCTTTCTATGTAGGGTTTCCTATACCGTGTCCAGACGGCACGTTCAGTAACCAGACTGGTCTGGTCAGCTGCTATGAGTGCTCACCAGGCTATTACTGTGTGAATGATGGCGACTGCGCTAATGAAGGCAGTGGTATCAAATCAGGCGACACGTGTCCACGAGGACGATATTGTCCTGCAGGCACCAATGCTACTATACCCAAGTGCCCTATTGGTACATACAATTCAGAGTATGGTATGGTCAGTGAGGACGACTGCTTGCTCTGCAAAGGTAGGTATTGCTGCTTTACTTGTTTCTGCGAGCAGCTTCTCCTGCTGAAAAAACCGGTTAGTTACTCGTATGTCTACACATAAACCTCTGCAATTAGGAACTGTTCACAATCACGTCGGTTATACCTGCAACCTGTGCTATATGTTAACATTGTGTAAGCAGCTTTACTTGGGAATACTCTGTTGTGTAGCAGAAAATCACAATTAAAAAGCTGTTGTCACACACAGTTATCTAATGTGGCAGGTGGACATTACTGTGAGAACCCAGGAGCTACCGGCTTCGACTACAGCACCAACAACACCGGCACCGGGTATTGTTCTGCTGGGTATTACTGTAAAATTGGTAATTCCATACCGAACCCCACCAACGAGACTCTTATTGCCAATGCTATTGGGGGAGTCTGCCCAGTAGGACATTATTGCATCCAAGCTACTGAGGTGAGGTTCTCACACTAGCTTTTTCTATTGGTTTTTAGCCAACTTTTTGATATAACTTAAAATATTCAATGAGTTTTTTAAATTTATTTTTTTTATTTTGATGAGCCTAGTTCTTTTCTTTGTACTAGTGTCAGGTTTTTAGAATACTCCTGGTTATCTCGTTATAAGTGAGAGCAGACAATTTCCATTTAACATTTGACAAAACCTTGCTACCTGTCTCTCGAAAATCTAAGCACTGAATATGGCTTTACACGCTACAACAGGCCCAGATTTATGGGCATTCTATTCAAAAGTTGAACACCAACAAAAAATGTCTTAGTAGATGTGGTTACTTCTGGCGAGCACTCACGTCCTGTGCGGTATACAGTGAAAGCCTTATGATTGCAGGACCCTGTTGCTTGCCCTAACGGTACATACAGGGACACTCCCGGAGCCCAACAGATCGCTGATTGCATAGAATGTGCTCTAGGACAATATTGTGCTTCTGAGGGGCTGGTTAACCCGTCTGGTCCCTGCGCTCCTGGATTCTTCTGTCTCAGAGGCAATGTTGAGCCCAGACCCACTGGTAAGACATTATGGGCTGCTTGGCCTGAGGCTAAGTAAATGATTTAGTATTCATTCTGGTTGATCTCAGGCTAGTCATTGATCCACTGGTTGATTAGCTGATTAGGATGAAAGTAGATGGCACTAATAGCAGCCATCTACAGAAAATGTATGATTATCCCGTATCATATCATTGCAGACAAAACTTTCTTTCTTTTTTTGCCATTTAATCTACCAAAACTTTAATCATCATTTATTATTATCATTATTTGAATAATATTTGTGATTAAATCAAATCAATAAAATCAGTCAAGTATAGCCTAATATATTTTTGTGCTAGGTGAGAACATAGCTGAGGGAGGGCCTTGCCCCATCTCTCACTACTGCCCTGAAGGAACGTCAACTCCTAGAGAATGTGAACCTGGACAATACAACAACTTGACCACTCAAGCTGTTTGTTTCCCTTGTCCCGCCAGCTACTTCTGTGTTGGCAATATCTCAGACTTTGAGTACTTCCCGTGTCCTGAGGTGGGTCTTATATCGTCTAGCAGCCTCCTGTTATGTAACACTCTAAATTACTTGTCCACCAATCAGTTTACTTTCTTATACAGGGACACTACTGCCCCAACTCCACCCAATACCACAACCAATATCCGTGCCCGGCGGGTACCTACAGGAATGACAGTCTAGGCCAGAGTGTAGATGACTGTTATTCGTGCCCACCCGGACAGTTCTGTGCTAATGAGGCCAATATCTATCCGGATGGGCCTTGTGAAGCGGGACATTTCTGTGTACTCGGGTCTGCCTCTGCCACGCCTCAGGACTTCAACGGATATATCGGAGGTTGGTGTAACGGGATAGGATTACTGTCAGCCAATCAACTTGTCACATTCATCTTACATAGACACTGATGTCTGTTGTAGACTCATGTATATGTCCAAGTAACCAGACGGGAGGTCTGTGTCAGATAGGCTACTACTGTCCAGTGGGCAGCTATGAGCCAGTGCCGTGCCCCGAGGGCAAGTACTGCAATGAAACTGGACTCGGTGAACCTACAGGAGACTGTGACCTCGGCTATTTCTGTTCTTCCGCTGCCGTTAGACCAGATCCTATAGATACAAACACAGGGGATGTATGTCCCCCAGGCAGATACTGTGGTATGTAGGTTATACTTGTCTCCTTTCTGTTTGATTAATGTACTTTTTCACTCAAAAGCAAAAAATATCATTCGCGCCTCATAACATCATGAATTGCACATCGCTAAGCCTCCGTACTTTTGTCTTAATGTGTAAATGATTAGTTTGCGTTTCACTTGCTTGCTTCAGCACCAAAGCAACAATTTTACGCTCAAAATACCGATGGTGCAGACAGCACATCTACACTTATGTAATATTGAAAGCTTCAATTCTTTTGTTCTTACATCATTGTCTCCCCACAGCTGCTGTTCAAACTCTGTTTACTATAAATGTCTTTCTTTAAAAATGTGGTTTCAATTGGAAATTTGGAGTTGCCTTCTTTTAGCAGGTACAACTCTAATGCTTCGATCTTCAGAGGCGTTAATGCGTGCCAATGTGCTTCTACTATTAAGATGTTTCAATTTTATCGTAAAAATTTCGATAGAATTTGAAGTTGCTGTTGTGTCTGGTTGCTAGGATACGGCACTGGTGTTAACCAGCCCAAGTGTCCAATTGGTACATTCAGTAACAGGACTGGTCTAGACAACATCAATGACTGCACTTCTTGCACAGAAGCCTACTATTGTGGTACAACGGGACTGATTGAGCCCACCGGCCCCTGTATGGCAGGTATGACTTGAAACAAAGGCTACGCATATTTATTCTACAGCCTACTGGGAGATGGTTTCATTTCATGATTTTATTTGTGATGGGTTTCCAGGCTACTATTGTCCTACTGGTCAGAGTGTGAACAATCCAAATGAATGCACCCCAGGCTATCATTGCCCGGAAGGAAGTCATGAACAAGTCAAGTGCCCCGCTGGCCAGTACCAGGATGAGACAACTCAGGCTCTTTGTAAGCAATGCCTGCAAGGTTAGTATATGACCTATATATAGTGTTGTACACATGTATATGTATATATAGCAAAGCCTGCCAGTGTTATTAATTTGTGTTCAGGTTACTACTGCGACTTTGCCGACCAGCCAATCAGTGACTACACCATCTACCCGTGTCCTGCCGGCTACTACTGCCCGAATGCCACCGAGTTTGCGATTCAGTATGGCTGCCCACCCGGCACTTACAGCTCACAAGTTCAACTAACGACTGACACTGATTGTACTCCTTGTCCACCTGGCAAATACTGCTATGGTTCCAACGAGACCTTTACAGGTGAGCGCCCGTTTTTCTGCAGTTTCTGTCGCCAAGGTCATCTTCTCACCTTGGTGTCCACCAAAGTCATCCCCTCACCTGTGTATCCACAAAACTCTACCTGGAGATGAGTGACCAATCTCTTACAGAGACACGGCTTCAGTGAGAAGCCACCGATTCGTGTTATATTATTCGGTGTTTACAGGTGATTGTGACCCGAGATATCACTGCATTGAGGGCTCTGCTAGACCCGACCCTACAGATGGTGTCACTGGTCGACTATGTCCCCCTGGCTATTACTGTCCCCAAGGAATACAGACTCCATCACCTTGTCCCATGGGCACGTACAGCAACACCTCTGGACTGTATGAAGAGTTTCAATGTGACGCCTGCCCTGGCAAGTATTATTGTGGATCAGCAGGACTGTCAGAACCCACCGGCTACTGTGACCCCGGGTACGCACTCATTCTTTGCTAGCTATACATAAGCTTTGGTATAGAGTTCCGTTTGCTATCATAGAATTATAAACCATTTGAGAACCTTTCAGCTAAACGTCTCGTTGGTTCTCTGTAGGTACTTTTGTCGTGTGAATGCCTCCGAGTCCTCACCGCCCTATGATGGTGATGTAACCGGAGGTAGATGCACGGCAGGACATTATTGTCCTCAAGGTTCTGCTGACCCAAGACCTTGCCCTGATGGCATGTACATGGAGGATAGGCAAGCAGATGTCTGTTTAGAATGTCCCCCTGGGAAGTACTGTGTGACCGGTCTGACCCCCCAGTCCTGTCCAGCCGGCTTTTTCTGCACCAATGGTATGACTAGCGTGATTTTTGTTACATTAACATTCAAAATGGTCGGGCTGTTTGTAGCTAATAATTGATAGAAATATTAATGTCCTTTCTTTCATCTTTGTGCATAAGTTACGCCTTTGAAGAAAAAAGTAAGCAACTTTTTTATTTTTATTGATCTGTCTTAAACAAAATTCAGGTTGTTTTAGCACAGTAGTATGTTCGTTTTGTAAACTTTTCTTTCAGCCATAAATACTGGGTTTTTAAATTTCATAAAATTGTCACGAAGTGTATAATGGTTCATCCTTGTACACTGCAAGACATGTTTTGTGATTTTTTACAACTTTTATTGCATGAAGATGGATTTGGCTACCCAGATTTGCCACCATTAGTTTCCACCTACTATTCACTTGTGTGTAGGAACTGGACAAGTGTGGGAGTCGTGCCCTCTCGGCACATTTAGCACCAATGAAGGATTATGGGAAGCTGAGCAGTGCGAGCAGTGCACACCTGGTTTCTATTGTGGCGTGTTGAATGCTACTGCTGTGACTGGGCCTTGCTCTGCAGGCTATTACTGTACTGAAGGTATGTGTTATGTTATAATGCATGCTATTGTGGCGTGTTGAATGCTACAGTTGTGACTGGGCCTTGCTCTGCAGGCTATTACTGTACTGAAGGTATGTGTTATGCTATAATGCATGCTATCGGGTAGAGCAATGCATCCCCCATCTATAAAGTCTTCTGCTCTCCGGTGACCATAAGTTGTATGTGGTCATCATGTGTACATCCACAGGGTCCGACACAGCCACACCAGAACAAACCAATGGTACCGGAGTTGCTGGCCCCTGCACGGAGGGTTCATACTGTCCACAGAACTCTGCCACTCCTGCTCCATGTCCGGTTGGCACTTTCAGCACTCGTATCAAACTTACAGACTACACTCAGTGTATGAACTGCAGCTTTGGTAGTTACTGTGGCTCTACAGGGCTCACCCAGCCGTCTGGACCTTGTGATCCTGGATTTTATTGTCTTATCGGCGCTGAAACACCAAATAATGCAGTAGAAGATGAGACTGGTACGTCTTTTTTTCTTACATTGATATCATCAATAAAGATTTCAAAATTTTTTATGAAAGTAGGTTAGTTTGTTGATTACCCCGTTATTGTGTGTGTAGGCGGACCCTGTCCAGTAGGTCACTATTGTCCTGCGGGCACCTCCTGGCCTCTAGGCTGCCCCGCTGGCACTTACGCCTCAAGTACGGGACTAGCCCAGTGTGTAGACTGCCAGGAAGGATACTACTGCGTAGAGAACTCTACCGAGTACTTGAGTAGACCCTGCCCCACAGGACACTACTGCCCCAACGCTACTACTTATGCTACCCAGTACCCATGCCCTGCTGGCTACTTCAACAACTACACGGGTGAGTAACTCCTAACTACTTACCAGCGCTTTCCCTCTAACCTACGCATGTGGCAGGTGGTGATGGCTTGTGGTCGTCTCTTTCAGGTCAAAGGTCAGTAGATAACTGCTCGCCATGTCTGCCTGGCAGCTATTGTGACACTCCAGGGCTGACAGTGCCGACAGGAGAGTGTGATGAGGGATGGTATTGTGTACGGGCAGCAGTCAGCACCAGGCCTTACGACATCGGCAACACCAGCTATGCTGACGCTAATGTCAGCTCAAACTGCTTCTGCAGCATCGATGAGACTGGAGGCATGTGTGCACCAGGACAATATTGTCCTCTCGGCTCCAGCCAACCCACAGACTGTGATGGAGGTGGGTAATTGTGTTGAGTTAGAGAAATATTTTCAGCATGGAGTGAAAACTTGTACATTGTTAACTCTATTCTTGTGCTACAGGATATTACTGCGAACTGTACGGCCTTGCAACACCCACAGGAGTGTGTGATGCTGGCTACTACTGCCTGGGTGCTGCCTCAGTAGCCGCACCAACTGACGGTATCACAGGAGATCGTTGTCCACCCGGTGCCTATTGTGAAAGCGGTAGTAGTGCTCCTCAGCTCTGCCCACCCGGAACTTTCTCTAATCAAACAGGAAATATGGCGGAAGGGGATTGTACACTTTGTACTCCAGGTTAGCCTGCTGTGTGACTACCATGTACTACTGTGGTACTACCACTCTGTACTAGTTCAGTACTACCACTGTGGTACTACCACTATATACTACTGTAGTACTACTACTATATACTACTGTGGTACTACCACTATATACTACTGTAGTACTACCACTATATACTACTGTGGTACTACCACTATATACTACTGTGTGACTACCACTATATACTACTGTGGTACTACCACTATATACTACTGTGGTACTACCACTATATACTACTGTGGTACTACCACTATATACTACTGTGGTACTACCACTATATACTACTGTGGTACTACCACTATATACTACTGTGGTACTACCACTATATACTACTGTGGTACTACCACTATATACTACTGTGGTACTACCACTATATACTACTGTGGTACTACCACTATATACTACTGTGGTACTACCACTATATACTACTGTGGTACTACCACTATATACTACTGTGGTACTACCACTATATACTACTGTGGTACTACCACTATATACTACTGTGTGACTACCACTATATACTACTGTGGTACTACCACTATATACTACTGTGGTACTACCACTATATACTACTGTGGTACTACCACTATATACTACTGTGGTACTACCACTATATACTACTGTGTGACTACCACTATATACTACTGTGGTACTACCACTATATACTACTGTGGTACTACCACTATATACTACTGTGTGACTACCACTATATACTACTGTGGTACTACCACTATATACTACTGTGGTACTACCACTATATACTACTGTGGTACTACCACTATATACTACTGTGTGACTACCACTATATACTACTGTGGTACTACCACTATATACTACTGTGGTACTACCACTATATACTACTGTGGTACTACCACTATATACTACTGTGGTACTACCACTATATACTACTGTGGTACTACCACTATATACTACTGTGGTACTACCACTATATACTACTGTGGTACTACCACTATATACTACTGTGGTACTACCACTATATACTACTGTGGTACTACCACTATATACTACTGTGGTACTACCACTATATACTACTGTGGTACTACCACTATATACTACTGTGGTACTACCACTATATACTACTGTGGTACTACCACTGTAGTACTACCACTGTAGTACTACCACTATATACTACTGTGGTACTACCACTATATACTACTGTGGTACTACCACTGTAGTACTACCACTGTAGTACTACCACTGTAGTACTACCACTGTAGTACTACCACTGGGTACTACTCTCACTATGAACCAATCAACTGTTTCTAGGCTATTACTGCGCTGACTACGGACTGCTGGAGCCATCAGGTCCATGCTCCGGGGGCTATTACTGCCCAGAAGGCCAAAACTCCTCATCGCCTGTAGACTACGCCTGCACACCTGGTCACTACTGCATTGTGGGAAGTCCTGACCAGTCTGCCTGTCCCACTGGAACATATCAGGATCATTTTGCTCAAGTGGGTACTCTTGGATTGCATAGATTAGAGTTGTTAGTCCGCAGGTTTACTATTGTAAGTAGATTGTTCTGTGAGTAAAGGATGAAATGGTTACCCTGTAGGATGCATGTAAGACGTGCATAGCTGGCTTCTACTGCGATGGAACTCTACAGAACGATACCGTTTGTGATCATGGTGTACAGAACCCTGTGGTGTGTCCAGTAGGTCATTATTGTCCTGCTGCTACCAACTCTGCTAATGAACATCCCTGCCCCGCTGGCACTTTCAAGTATGTACAACATAGAATGTTTGTGCTTTGCTAGAGAGAATAAAATCATAGTCGACTGCAGATCCTTTTTATCTTGCAGTGTAAGTTTGTAGGTTTCACTAAAATGCACAAAGTTTACAGTGTTTGTTGGGTATTTCAAGTGATCTATTTTGATTACAGCAACTTGACGCAGTTGGAGGCAGTAGGAGACTGCACTCCATGTATTGGTGGTTTCTACTGCGCCACGCCAGGTCTGGTACAACCGTCAGCTCCTTGCTCACCTGGCTCTTACTGCACACTCGGTGCGTCTACTGCTGCGCCAAGGAACAGCACGACTGGAGGTATATGTCCTGCTGGAGTGTACTGCCCTGCAGGTAGTGAAGTTGGTATAGCTTGTCCTGCCGGCACCTACAACCCATCAGAAGGTAGGCTTACATCAGCTCTGCTCGGCTGCTCTACCTGCAATGTTACAAAGTTGTGCTAGCAGATGTGATGCCTGATAAAGTCAAAAATAATTTTATGCTAATATTCAAGTGTGTGTATATGTAATTGTTTTGAGCTGTGGTTTGGTATTAAATGAAGCACGGTGAAGAAATGTCTGTTATCGTTTGACCTTCACCCTGAAGAGTTATTTACTTGGTTGTTCGTTACTAGTGTCACTGCACCCCTAAGTTCTTAGTTGTATTCCTACTCGTACGGCTGTATTCCTACTCGTACGGTTGTATTCCTACTCGTACGGTTGTATTCCTACTCGTACTGTTGTATTCCTACTCGTACTGTTGTATTCCTACTCGTACGGTTGTATTCCTACTCGTACGGTTGTATTCCTACTCATACGGTTCTATTCCTACTCATACGGTTGTATTCCTACTCGTACGGTTGTATTCCTACTCATACGGTTGTATTCCTACTCATACGGTTGTATTCCTACTCATACGATTGTATTCCTACTCATACGGTTGTATTCCTACTCATACGGTTGTATTCCTACTCGTACGGTTGTATTCCTACTCATACGGTTGTATTCCTACTCGTACGGTTGTATTCCTACTCATACGGTTGTATTCCTACTCATACGGTTGTATTCCTACTCATACGATTGTATTCCTACTCATACGGTTGTATTCCTACTCATACGATTGTATTCCTACTCATATGGTTGTATGCCTACTCGTACGGTTGTATTCCTACTCGTACGGTTGTATTCCTACTCATATGGTTGTATTCCTACTCGTACGGTTGTATTCCTACTCGTACGGTTGTATTCCTACTCATACGGTTGTATTCCTACTCATACGGTTGTATTCCTACTCGTACGGTTGTATTCCTACTCATACGGTTGTATTCCTACTCATACGGTTGTATTCCTACTCATACGATTGTATTCCTACTCATACGGTTGTATTCCTACTCATACGATTGTATTCCTACTCATACGGTTGTATTCCTACTCATACGATTGTATTCCTACTCATACGATTGTATTCCTACTCATACGGTTGTATTCCTACTCGTACGGTTGTATTCCTACTCGTACGGTTGTATTCCTACTCATGTTGCTGCATTACTATTTAAGTTGCTATAATTCTACCCACCATGTTCAGGAATCAGCTCATTGGAGGAATGTACACCATGTGATGCTGGAATGTACTGCCCCAATCCAAGCGCAGTTTCACCAGCAGGAAACTGTTCAGACGGTTACTACTGCGAGCGCAATGCTACCACAGACCAACCTACAGATGGAATGACTGGAGACATATGCCCACAAGGACATTATTGTCCTTCTGGAGTTGCTCAACCACTGCCATGTGAAGATGGCAGTTACGCCGGTGCCACAGGGATGTCAGTGTGTGATGAATGCACTGCTGGACACTACTGCATACCTGCTGTGTCCGATATCGTTCCTTTGCCTTGTCCTGTCGGTTTCTACTGTCCACCTGGAACTGGGCATATCTGGACACCTTGCCCCCTGGGAACATTCAGCACTGCTACTGGTCTATACAACATTACACAGTGTACTCCATGCACGGGTATGTCACTTCTGGACGTTTCCTTGCTCTCTTTTGCTGTAGCCCAGAAACAGGCAATGCTGTTAGCTTCAGTGCTCCGATAGAATATTTCTATACATGATGGTTTCATCTACAGGTGGATATTACTGTGACCAATACAATGCTACTTCAGTCTCTGGGAGTTGTCTCCCTGGCTACTACTGCAGTTCCGCCGCTCAGTCAGCAGCACCTTCTTTTGAAGACCTCGCTGGGCCCTGTCCACCCGGGTAGATAAATATTTAAAACTTTGTTTGCAAAATTACGTGCTTGGCTTTGGACATTTACATGCAACATAATGTACATTCCTTCATCTGTAGTTGGTAAGGTTAGCCTCACCGATCAAAGCATACCTCTACTTTTAGCTACTACTGTCCTGGCACCACTGCGGATCCATTGCCATGCCAACCAGGAACCTTCTATAACGAGTCACTCAATGCTAACTCTGACTGCGCTTCGTGTCCTGCTGGCTGGTACTGTGACCTACCAGGTGAGTGAGTAGACAACTACACAGGGAGTTGACAACTTTCGATTGAGAATACAACTACCGAGTAAACCAATTGTAGCCCCTAGTAATGACTTGTGATGCATTTTTAAGGCCTGGCCAATCCAGTAGACAAATGTGATCCTGGGTTTTACTGCCAGGAAGGCAGCAATAGCTCGTCCCCGCTGACTTCTACCTACATGGGTGGTCCCTGTCCACCAGGCACCTACTGTGAGAAAGGATCAACATCTCCTGTACCATGTGCTGCAGGCACCTACAATTCTCTTCCTGAGCAGGAACGCTGCCTCGACTGTCTAGCAGGCTACTTCTGTGACCTTGGCAGCACCAACCAGACTGAGTGTCCAATGGGTAAGTGGGTACAAGTGAGATGAGCTACACACAAGTTATTTGTCTGCAATAGAGACTGGCGCTAATGGCCGATCTGCTCCTATTATACTACTCACACCGTTTACCTCTAGGTTATTACTGTCTGAACAACACCGAGTTTGATGCTCAATATCCCTGTCCCAACGGCACTTACAATAACCAGACGACAGCTTCTTCTGCTAGCTATTGTCAGCTGTGTCCTCCCGGCCACTATTGCCCCTCAGATGGCCTCGCCACTCCTGCGGGACTCTGTGACCCAGGATGGTACTGTGTACTAGGCTCTTGGGACTCCAAACCAGTTTATTTGGGAGATGACAGCGGTAAGTAGCTCTCTAGCTCTGCAAGTCGTCCTAGTATATTATTGGCACTACTGCTTGCTATGTGGGTGGTCCTTGCAGCTATAGTGTATTGCTCTACTGTATGTTGTACTTGTAGCTCCAGATTGTTCCTGTCCAGCAAACAGGACAGGGGGCAGATGTCTGCAGGGTACGTACTGTCCCCAAGGTGCAGACGCTCCTGTGCAGTGTGACCCGGGCTATTACTGTGAGCATGATGAACTAGACGCAGTGAGTGGACCATGTTCTGCTGGACATTATTGCACAATATCAGCGGTGCTGCGTGCGCCTACCAATGAGGCCTACGGGGGTAAGTGCCTCAGGCTAAGGGTTAATTGAATGGAATTACTAGAATCTACTGCAGGTGATTTGTTGGCTAATAGTTACAACACGCGTTTGTGGTTTTCCCAGCAAAGATAGAGTTAGGTTCGCTTTTAAACTGCCAAAGCTTTTGAGTTTTTTAACTTTAATTTTATAGATATCTGCCCCAAGGGTCACTACTGCCCCCTGGCCACTGCAGATCCTATAGAATGTCAGCCTGGAGAATACAACAACAGAACTCGCAGCGAAAGTGACGCTGATTGCCTCCCATGTATCCCAGGGTGGTACTGCCCAGGTATGTGCCTCTGCATGTCCTTTTACTGTATCCTCATGGACTGTCGAGTTGTTACCTGCTACATCATATATTCAGTTTACCCTACAGTGATATCTCTTCTACAACAGGCCCAGCTAATGTAGAGCCATATGACATGTGTGATGAGGGATGGTTCTGTCCCACCAATAGCTCACTGGCACAGACACCGGGTAACAGGTGTTTAGCTGGACATGCCTGTCCGCAAGGAAGTTATCAACAGGAACCCTGTCCATCTGGATACTATCAACCATTACCTGAGCAAGGAGAGTGTATTGAATGCCCCGCAGGTACGATATTTGTTTAGCTGTCACATGGAGAGCTCCTCACTACACTAGACAAGTCTCTACATGTACATCGTGTTGTCTTGTAGGCATGTATTGTGATAGACAAGAGGCAACTGTGGAAGAACAGAGTGGAGTTGGTGAACCTTCACACGGTGTGGTAACTCCAAAGATCTGCCCTATTGGCTTCTATTGCCCTAATGGTACGCAGACAGCCTCACAGTACCCTTGCAATGATGGAACGTACAGTAACTCTACTGGCCTGGAGTCATTCGAGCAGTGCTTACCATGCACAGAAGGATACTACTGCTCAGCGGAGAACATCACTGCACCAACAGGTTAGATCTCTGCAAGCATCTCATTTGTCTGTGGCCAGCCAGCGCTCACTTTACAGTAGAAGTCCCCTAGTAGTACCACATGTAGGTCTCTACCGATAATGTTTTGTAGGTCTATGCAAAGCTGGTTATTATTGCATAACCAGGGCTACCACATCATCTCCCAATGTCACTGACGAGAGAGGAGGTCCCTGTCCCCAAGGTTTCTACTGTCCAGAAGGGAGCAGCAGCTACACTCCCTGCCCTAAAGGCACATTCGGTGACAGAGATCGTCTGCCGTCTGAAATGGATTGCACCTGGTGTCCACCTGGGGAGTTCTGTGCCCTCTCAGGCATGTCTGCCCCCAATGGTTCGTGCGTAGAGGGTTATTACTGTAGCAACAGATCTGAGGAAGCAAATCCTTTTGGTAGATCATATGGGGATATATGTCCAGTAGGACATTATTGTCCTGCTCACAGCTATGCACCAACAGCATGTATTGCTGGTACCTACAATCCTGATGAAGGAAGCCGAGCTGTCAATGCTTGTTTGTCTTGCCCTCCTGGAAAGTACTGCGCTACGCAAGGGCTTAGTAACTACACAGACAACTGTGACCCAGGTGAGTGCTTCATTCACTCTACACCACCTGAACTCTGTGGTCTATGGTATCGTGTACTATACATGGTGTGATAAATCCCAACAAGTGCAGAACTAAGAGTTGTCTCCACCAATTGTAGGCTTCTATTGCTTGGGTTCTGCTGAGACAGCCACACCACATAATTCGCTGACGGGAGACCGCTGCCCAGCCGGTTCCTACTGTCCCATTGGCTCACCCAACCACATCTACTGCCCTAATGGAACCTATACTAACTACACCGGTGCCAGCTCGTGTGACATCTGCCCTCAGGGATACTACTGCATTAGACGATCTGTGGCAGACCCCTGCTTGCCAGGTCAGTGTTTGTACAGTTTGTGCATGCATTCAGCAATCTATCAGAGCTGTTATACAATGGGTTGTCTACTTACAGGCTATTACTGTCCGTATGGCACCGGAGAGAATCTACAGATGTGTCCAGCTGGTACATTCAATCCAGTGTATAACCTAGCCTCAGAGGATCAGTGCACGCAATGTAGCCCAGGAACCTACTGTGAGATAGCAGGACTATCCAACTACACAGGCCTGTGTGATGCAGGGTATTATTGTACAATTGGTAGGTACATCTCCTACGAGCGTCTTGTGATCTCATCTGTTGGCTGTTAAATCTTTCATATGTTTACTCGACGCTGGTTGCTGATAGGTGCTTTTCTCTCATATGTGTACTGAATGCTGGTTGCTGATTGGTGCTTTTCTCTCATATGTTTGCTCAATGCTGGCTGCTGATTGGTGCTTTTATTTGATAGGAGTAAACACCGCAGCACCCAGCAGCAATAACACTGGTGTCGGTGGTGAGTGTATGCCAGGATATTATTGTCCTACTGGGTCAGAGAGACCAGAGTCGTGTCCTCCTGGTGTATACAGGTAAGCGTCTATTTGTATTATACATTGGAAAGTAACTCCTGTCTGGTAGTGTCGTTGTGTAATGTACAGAGCATGCTTCCATGCAGTTCAGAGAGTGAATATTGTTCAACCGGCAGTTTTATAATGAATATGGAAATGAATGCCGACAGGAATGAACGTTGACAGAAATGAAAGCAGACATAACTTGAATGACACTTCTTGGAATGAATGCCGACTATGCCATTGAGAAGAAAAATTCGTCGTTAAGTCCCAAAAGTGTCCAAATTTATTTGTGGCAACATATAAACTACTGTTTTGACGTTTGTTCCAGGAAAACAAAAATTTTATCATAGACAACTTCTGGAATGAACGTCAAAATGCGATTTATTATGTCCCCAGAAAATAACGTCCACACCTCCTAGAATAAACGTTGAAATTTTTTCTGCTAAAGCATTGTTGACATTCATTGCAGATCTGTCAACGTTCATTCCAGCTATGTCTGATTTCATTCCTGTCTACCTTCGTTTCCACCCCTTGCATAATATCTGGCTGTAAGGTATATTGTACTATATATAGTTTGATAAAAGTCTGTACTTGTAGTGCCATGTGGAGACAATCTAGCTGTTCTCAGTGTGAACCTGGTTACTATTGTACGGAGAACTCGACCCACTACGACTACCAAATCTGTCCCACAGGCTATTATTGTCCAGCCGGTACCACTTATGCCTTGGAGAACCCCTGTCCTAAGGGCACATATAACCCCGTGGAGGGATCTGATGACATCACCGATTGCTTGGACTGTCCACCAGGGCAATACTGCCAGAGTAAGCCATCTTTCATTGCCTCTTTCTTCATAAACAGTTGTTAGTGTTTACTCTTTTGCTCGTCGGTTTAACGATTTTGGTGTCCGATCCTTTCAGCTGATGGTATGGAGATGCCTTCAGGGAACTGCTCGGCTGGTTGGTACTGTACTGGAAGATCTTATGAATATCAGCCGACGCCTCCTGTTAACTCTAGCGACCTTGCTGACTGCGTGTGCCCTGCTGCCAATTACACCGGCGGTAAATGCTGGCCTGGTTCCTTCTGCCCAGAGGGCTCAGTCTATCCAAGTGATTGTACAGACGGACAGTATTGTCATGTACGTTTTCTCTCTCAAGTCTTCTATCATATAAGTCTATGTACTCTATTGTATAAGTCTATGTATTCTGCTTTGTAGGTCTATGTTCTTTAATGTGTAGATCTATGTACTCTGTAGGCCTGTGTACTCTAATATGTAGGTCTATGTAGTTTATTGTGTATGTCTATGTTCTATTGTGCAGGTCTATATAGTCTATTGTGCAGGTGATTGTCCTCAATTGTGTAGCTCTTCTCACTCTGTTACACAGCTCTATGGAATGTCCGCCCCAGCTGGAGACTGCAATGAAGGCTATTACTGCCCAGGAAGTGCAGTTAGTCCTGAAGAAGTTGTGTGTCCAGTTGGTCACTATTGTCCTACAGGGTCCCCTCTACCTACACCATGCCCCAGCGGTACAATGTCCAATGAACTGGCCAATCCCAACATTACCTACTGTGAGCTGTGTACAGCTGGCTACTACTGCTCTGGCACTAACAACACCAACGTTACAGGTATGTGCAGTCTCTATCAGCTGTGACTGGTACAGTGGTAGTTGTCTTACCTTGCACTAAATCTACATCACACTGTTATATTACAGGACCTTGTGATGCTGGCTATTACTGCCCAGCTGGCCAATCAGAGCCCACGCCTATAGAATACAACTGTACGATTGGACATTACTGTCCAGTTGGTACACCAGAGCCGTATGCCTGCCCGCCTGGTTACTACCAAGATGAGGTGCTTCAACATGATTGTAAGGACTGTCCAACAGGAAGGTGTGTGTGCAATCTATGTCTGTATACATCTATGTCCTATATTAGTGTGTGTCTATGTACTATTATGTCTATGTTCTACCTTATCTGTGTATTATTATGTTTATGTGCTTGTTTATTATTACATATCAATTGTTATACAAGTCTATGCACTATACAAGTCTATGCACTATACAAGTCTATGTGATATGACTACCTGACACCTCATGCAGCGCTGTACTTATTGTATGTCTGTTGCAGGTATTGTGATCCAACAGAAGTCGTTCCTGTAGGAGTTGTCACCCCAGCTATCTGTCCCAGGGGTTACTACTGCCTGCTGAACACAGAGACCAAGCATGAGTACCCATGTCCTGTGGGTTCCTATGGCAACAGGACTGAGCTAGAGTCTAGCGCCGAGTGCAACTTGTGTGATGGAGGCTACTACTGCCCCACCGAAGGTTGGACTCTCTTTACCCTTGCTAGGGTCATGACCTTGAGCCTGAGTGTGTCTGTAGAAGAGTGTTTCCTGCAGTAAGCTATGGTGTAATGTAGTGATATGTTACTGTGATATTATAGGTCTGACTGAACCATTTGAGCTGTGCGATGCTGGCTTTGTGTGTGCTCTTGGAGCCCACACTGCTACACCAGCAGATAACTCCACCGGCTACGAGTGCCTTCCAGGCTATTATTGTCCTCAGGGTTCATACCAGGGGGTTAAATGCCCAGCAGGTACATTCAGTAACACATACGGTCTAGAGAATTCCTCTCAGTGCCTGCCCTGCACCCCAGGCCACTATTGCGCTGATGATGGTAAGTGCACACAACTCCTACAAGAATCTTTGTAAGCTGACTTCATACTTGATAGAAAGAAATGACAAATCCAAAATACATGAAATATACCTAGACTCAGACCCTACATATACCAGTACTAATGTTTGTTTACAGGTCTGACTGCACCATCAGGCCGTTGTCTCCCAGGCTATTTCTGTACATCTGCTTCCACTGAAGCCAACCCAATCTCACAGCTTTATGGAGACATCTGTCCTACTGGTTACTACTGCGGGCTGGGTACAGGCACCCCCGACCCATGCCCTGCAGGACTTTACAATCCCAGTACAGGTGATATATCCATTTGTATGCTTTTGGTTGTGTAGCCCTAGAGCAATGCACTGTACCTACTGTTATTTTACTTTCCATTGCGTATCGACAGGAATGGACCAACTCTCAGACTGTCTGAGCTGTCCTGGTGGTAGATATTGTGCTAACCAGGGTCTCTCCAACTGGACTGGTGACTGCTCTCCCGGTTTCTACTGTACCATCAACTCCACTACCGATGTTCCCTTGGATGGTGTCACAGGAGATGAATGTCCTCCTGGTCACTACTGTCCAATACAAAGTCCAGCACCAGTGTCATGCCCTGATGGTATGTTTCTTTGTGTTTGTGTTTTATATTAATATAGTTCACTTTCTATGTCTACGATCTACCTGCCTCTCCATGTCTATGGTATGTCTGTGTCTAACAGGTACCTATATGAATACAACAAGAGCAGCATTGTGTGAGGTTTGTCCACCTGGTTTCTACTGCGTTTATAGCGCTATCTGGCCTGTGGACTGCCCTCCAGGAGAGATTTGTTCTGGATCTACAGGCTATAACATCGAATTGTGTCCGCAGGTAAACATATTTGTTGTTAAACGTTGAAATGAAATATTGGTATTACTGGTTTGTGTGAGGCCAATTATAAGGTAGTACATGATTAATAGTGTGTGGTCACATGGTATATGGTCACCTGATGTGTGGTCACATGGTATTCGGTCACATGATGTGTAGTCACATGGTATATGGTCACATGATGTGTAGTCACATGGTATATGGTCACATGATGTGTAGTCACGTGGTATATGGTCACATGATGTGTAGTCACGTGGTATATGGTCACATGATGTGTAGTCATGTGGTATATGGTCACATGATGTGTAGTCATGTGGTATATGGTCACATGATGTGTAGTTACATGTTCTACCATTTACAGGGTACCTACGGTCCAGATGTTGGACTCTCAGACACCCCACAGTGTGTGCAATGTGATGGGGGACATTATTGTCCATCAGCTGGTATGAGTAGCGTTGGGCCTGAATGCTATGCAGGCTATTACTGTAGAGAGGGCGTCAACACACCGGCCCCATCTGAAAACAACACAGGAGATGGATGTAAGCCGTTGAGATTGTGTTCGTTAAATTGCAAATTGTACATTCCACACCTGTGGGCATATTAGTCACAATTTGTGTATCCGTTACATATGGGCATATCAGTCACAAGTTGTGTATTAGTCGTTTGTGGGCTTATTAATCACAAGCAGTGTGTTAGTCACCTTTGGCCATATTAGTCATTCACTTATACTATTGGATTGTAGTGTACTGTCCCATCGGAAGCTATTGTCCACAAGGTTCCTTCAATCCTATACTATGTGAAGCTGGGTCGTACTCAGATGTGACCCACTTGAGTGAATGCAAGCCATGTCCCTCAGGCTATTATTGTTTATCCAATGCCACCACCTACATGGACACTCCTTGTCCCAGAGGAGCGTATTGTCCTGAGAATACAAGCAGTGCCTATGAGTACCCCTGCCCGGCTGGCACATTCAATAACGTAACTACCTCACAAGACTTTGATGCCTGCATTCCTTGCCCGCGTGAGTATTTACTCTTCAACTACCTTGTTGACTGTTTCAAGGTTGCATTACGGTCATTTGCGATTGAATGCAGATTTGAGCTTTAGAAGTAGCACATGATAGGTAACTAATTGTCTTGATCAGCTAGTAAATTTCAATGCTGAGTTTGAAGCCTTCGGTATTGCAGGAGGGAAGTATTGCAGTTCTGAGGCTAGGGAAGTGCCAGACGGAGACTGTGATCAGGGCTATTATTGTACAAGGGGTTCTTACTCTAGCAGACCCGTGTACTACAGTAATCTTACATCAGCGGACTCCGTATGTCCGATATATGCTTATAACTTTACTGGGGACATCTGCCCTATTGGGTCTTATTGTCCAACCGTAAGTTGTCTTACCTTGTGTTATATATTGTAGTTGTCTGCTCTCTTCATATCAGTCTGCCTTATACACTGCCCTCTTTATTTTACTTTGTGTTATATACTGCAGTTGTCTGCCCTCTTTATTATACTTTGTTATATACTGCAGTTGTCTGCCCTATTTATATTATTTTGTGTTATACGTATGACGTAGTTGTCTGTTCTCATTTTACTCTCACTTCAACAGGGTTCGGTGTTACCAACACCATGTGATCCTGGTACATACTGTGAGACAGAAGGTTTAGCCAGTGCTACTGGTTTTTGTACAGCTGGTTATTACTGTGATGGAGGGGCGTCAGTAAGCAACCCCGTAGAATGTCAGACTGGTCATTATTGCCCTGAGGGTACTACAACTGAAGAGCAATGTCCACCTGGTACATTCACAAGTGGGTTTCTACTCTCTAGTCCTCCATTAAATCTAATTACAACAGAGCTCAGGTCTAACTCTCTACTCATTCATTATATCACACTACAACAGAGCTCAGCTCTAACTCTACTCATTCATTGAGAACCGCTGCCAGTTTGTATATTGTTCTATAGACACCACCGGAGGCATCAATGTGACCGACTGCCTGCCGTGTACTCCTGGATTCTACTGTTCAGGTTATGGAAACTCCTTGCCTGATGGTGAATGTGATGCAGGGTATTTCTGTCCTCAGGGTAAGCTACGAACAGTACCACGCAAAACCTACCTATATTTTTTTTAAATTTTGTCGCAGTTCATCTAGTTGCTATAGACAAACAGTGCAATCGGTTGAAACTTGTATGGCGCAGCACTTGCCTCCAGCCAAAAGCTAAACTGGGTCAAAACATGAAAAGGCAACTCCAAGACGCTTAATCCTCTACCAATCCCTTTATATTATTTTGTAAATATATAGTTATTAACATTTGCATCGAGATTAAAATTAAAAGAATCAATTATTTAACTTCTAAAGAAGTTAATTTCTCATCTATATTTCTAAAAGCATATTTTCAGAGAACAAAAAATGTAAACTCATATTTCAAGGCTTTGACTTAAAAGAAATTAATTTTTTGTATAAGAATATTTATTTTCTCAATGAAAAAGTTATTATTATTTTGCATATAGTAGGAAAAAAGCGCAAACTGAACAAGTTTTCGAATCATGGGCAAACCCCAGTAATTTACTGGGCTTTTGTCCATGTATTTATGTAAAGCAACGGGCTTAATTTTGGGGGTTTTCCTGCTGTTTGAGAACTTTCTCAGGTTGCCCGTTTTTTATTGTTGTTATTTATTTAATAATTATTTTTCATTAAAACCATATAAAAAACTAATGGAAAAGTTTATATACGAAAAAAAGCACAGAAAAAGAATTTACCAAGTCAAAAATATTTTTTGTTTTAATTCACTTCCAATATGCGGCTACAATGAACGAGAAAATTAAGGCTATCAATGTTGGAGTTGTTTTTACTTGTTTTTCTAGAATTACGGTGCCGCAGCTCGTCATGGCAACTAGACGAACTGCATCACAGTCCAGGATAATCTAAGCGAATTTTGTGTGGCACTGTTTGTCTGCCGTAGTCATGTACTAGCCCTCAATATTGGTTATGTACTAGCCCTCAATATTAGTTATGTACTAGCCCTCAATATTAGTTATGTACTAGCCCTCAATATTAGTTATGTACTAGCCCTCAATATTAGTTATGTACTAGCCCTCAATATTAGTTATGTACTAGCCCTCAATATTAGTTATGTACTAGCCCTCAATATTAGTTATGCACCGTATGCTAACTTTTGTTGCTTTTTAACAATAGAGTCTTTAGAGTTGATTTCTTCAATAGACTTGGGATGTTTTAGGTATTGACGCACCACGTCCTGTCGGTTTGGCTTGCTCACCCGGACACTTCTGCTTACAAGGATCTCACAATGAGACAGGGTGTCCGTCTGGTACATATCAATCTCACTGGAAGAGAGATTACTGTGACGTCTGTCCGTTAGGATATTATTGCCAAGCAATTGGTAAGTAGAATAGCCACTGTGTAGGTATATCGTGGTGAGCTTCACTTGAACCTTAGTTTCACCCTATTGGGGAGGGGGGGGGAGGGTTTTGAGAACTTCTCCATTTGAATACACTAATTGAGCACCAAGTTACTTACGGGCTGTTGTACTATTGCTGGAATGATCTAGATCATACTAGATAAACTCCTGAACAACTAGGGTGCACAACTCCCAGTTAATCTCAGTGCTTTATAACAACACCCAAGAAATGCGAAGGAAATACTAGACAAATACCCAAACCAGCATAAAACTCACACTCCTAATGTATGGTACAATGATCTCTACTGCAGGAGACTATGAAGTGCTAGATGCAGAGAACATTACTCTGACAGGAAACTTCAGTGGCAGATATCGCAGCTATCGAGGAGTAGACATACCTGAGCTATGCCCTGCCGGCTCTTACTGTCCCGTAGGTACAGAGACTAGCACTGAGCACTTGTGCTCTGCTGGTACCTACAGCAATGTTACTGGGCTATGGAACATTTCACAGTGTACTCCCTGCACTCCTGGATATTACTGCCAAGGACCTGGTAGGTGCAGCTGTCTTTGTTGTGTTTGATGCCATTTCTTTATATTTACATAACTAAAACCATGGCTTTTACACATTTATATTAATCAAGCTTCCGCCACTTTATGTGTAACTTGATTTGAATATGTTTAAAAATACTCAAGTTGACTTTAGTGTACTTAAAATACTTGAGTGTATTCAAAAGTACTTGAGTTGACTTGAGGTGACTTGAGGTGACAGAAAATTTTGTGACAGTTTTTGCACTGTTTCTCTCACTATGATTTGACAGGTAACACTGCCGAGAGTGGGCTGTGTCTAGAGGGACACTACTGCACACTCGCTGCCGAAACAGCAAGTCCAACAGATGGAGTCACAGGTGACATATGTCCAATGGGTGACTACTGTCCAAACGGCAGCATTGCAGGTACCAAATGTCCACAGGGAACCTTTAACAACATCACAGGGCTGACTGCCTCAGTTGAGTGCGAGCCGTGTATCCCAGGCTATTACTGCTCTCAGCTCGGCATGAGCTCACTATCTGGAGTCTGCTATGCCGGTCAGTATACTTTTTATTGCGTGTAAGAAATGGAGTAGTAAAACAGAAGGGTCTGTAACTCCAAGAGAGAGGAGGTAACTCTAATGTTGTGTTTGCAGGTTACTACTGTACTGGTGGTAGCATAGAGCCAGACCCAGTAGCTCAGGCGTACGGTGACGTGTGCACAATTGGTCATTACTGCCCTAATGGAACGCACACCCCACTGGCCTGTCCTCCAGGAACATTCCTGGCATCTACAGGAATGGGCAGCATAGATGATTGCACACCTTGCTCTCCAGGTACCACAGGCTATTTGTTTCTATAGTCTTCATATTACATTCTCCATATTACTCACTATACCGATAGGTATATACACTCAAAATGTTCTGCAGGTGAATATTGTGAAGATGCGGGTATGACTAACACCACAGACCTCTGCCGGGCCGGACATTATTGTACCGGAGGGGCTTCCATCTCCACTCCTGTAGATGGTGTTACAGGAGATGTTTGTGCTGCTGGCTATTTTTGTCCTACTGGATCTGACCATCAGTTACCCTGTGTAAATGGGACTTACACTAACTATACAGGTAAGTAGAGAGTATGTAGAGGCAATGGGACTTACACTAACTATACAGGTAAGTAGTGTCAATGGGACTTACACTAACTATACAGGTAAGTATGGAGTATGTAGAGGCAATGTAACTTACACTAACTATACAGGTAAGTATAGAGTGTGTAGAGACAATGTAACTTACACCAACTATACAGGTAAGTAGAGACAATGTAACTTACACCAACTATACAGGTAAGTCTAGAGTAAGTGGAGACAATGTAACTTTCACTAACTACAGCTGTTACGCTATGTTAGCCTATGTTCTAACTAATTGTAGGAGCGATAGAGTGCGATGAGTGTCCCGCAGGTTACTATTGCACTGAGAGAGACAAGGCTATTGCGTGCAAACTTGGACATTACTGTCCCACAGGCACAGGAGATGACCTCATCCCTTGTCCAACGGGAACATTTGCTAACATCACAGGGCTGTCTGCCGAGCCTCAGTGCTCACTGTGTTCAGGTTGGTGAGCTGATGTGCCGCCCCCTCACTATCTGTCTATGTTATAAGCACATGCTATATTGGACATGATTTTTCTGTTTCAGGTGGTTTTGCCTGTACAACAGCAGGTCTACCAGAGCCTGACTTGCAGTGTTCTAGAGGTTATTACTGTGAGTACGGGGTGGATACAGTTACCCCCCAAGTAGGTTCGGGTAACAAAGGCTCTGGTGACATATGTCCTGCAGGAAGTTATTGTCCCACCGGATCTGCAGCCCCGACATCAACTCCAGCTGGCAGCTACACCCCAACTACTGGTTTGTTATTTATGAGCTTGCAGTTCTCAAACACTTGGCTGACTTTTGTACTATTGTAATCCATTGCTTGCTATGTTAGGTCGGTGGAACTTTGATCCGTGCCCTCCTGGCTTCTACTGCACAGGAAACACAACTACTCCCACTAATTACCCTTGCCCAAGTGGACATTATTGTCCTCAAAGCACCGAGTTTGATACGCAATATCCATGTGCACCTGGTACCTACAACAACCTCTCTCAGGTATGTCTTTTTCTGTAACAATAAATAGTCTGAATGTTGCTGTAGAGCTCAAGTATAGCCTGATGACCTGTCATTTGTAGGCTGAGAACTCAAGTGCATGCGTGATGTGTCCACCCGGATCTTACTGCGAAGGTTCTGGTAACAGCGAGCCAACAGCTGATTGTGACCCCGGCTGGTTCTGTACTGGTGGCGCTTTTGAGTCTAGACCAATAGTCCTAGGTAGATAGCCTCATGTCCTGTTGTTTGCTTTCTGGGTTGTCTGTGATTTCTTGTTGGTATATGCACTTTGTATTTACATGTCTTTGCGCAGGTAACTACAGCAGCATAGACATCTGCAGCTGTCTTGAGATGAATATGACTGGAGGGAAATGTCAGCCTGGCTTCTATTGTCCCCAAGGCTCGTCTGCCCCTGTATCTTGTACTGCTGGACAGTATTGCGCAGACTATGAGATGGACACCCCATCTGGTAAGGAGCGTATAACATGCCACCCTCACACTAATTATCTATCACCACATGAGCTTGTGTCTATGTGCGCTGTGTGCTCTCAGGTGTCTGTGATGCTGGCTACTACTGCCCCGGAGGAGACATCATGATGAATCCTCCAGACACCATCTGTCCGCCGGGACGTTACTGTGTCGCAGGCTCACCAACGCCCACTACCTGTCCTTCCGGAACTTTCTCTAATGCCTCTGGCAATGTGATGGAATCGGATTGTACAAACTGCACAGCGGGTAAGTTTGAGTAGATTACCTACAGCGTATGCTCTCAGGCTACAAACTGATCCTTTTCTCACATTAGCTTCTCTGTGTAGGCTATGCCTGTCTAAGCAATGGACTGGTGGAAGTGTCAGGGCCATGCACTGCAGGTTACTATTGCCCAGGGGGCCAGGCTACATTCACACCTGCGCAGTTTGAGTGTCCGCAGGGATTTTATTGCCCTGAAGGATCACCTGAACCCATCATTTGTGCGAGAGGTGAGCTTGATCTAACATCGTACCTTTTTCTATCTACCCGTTTTGGCCATTCCTAATGCCGTCCCTTTCTGTTGTTGCCTAGGCACTTACGCTGCCAACATGGGTATGGCAAGTTGTGATGCCTGCCCAACTGGCACCTACTGTGATCACTACGAGCTGGCAAACATCACTGGAGTTATCGTACCAAGTCCTTGTCCACCAGGGTACTACTGCCCGAGTAACACTGAGTACGCTACCCAGAATCCCTGTGCTATCGGCACTTACAGCAACGCCACTATGCTAGATGAGCAAGGTATGTGTGTGATGTCATTTGTGTTTGTTAGCTAGTGACTTGGGTCTTCAGAGAGAAACTGGTTCTCTCCAGTCTTACTTCTGCATCTCTTTTCTATTTGATCTTTAGGTTATTAATATTTATAGCCATGGTTGTCTTTAGCCATTCCTGTTTCTAGTCATTTTTGGTTTAGGCCATTATTATCTTTAGTCATTTCTGTTTCTAGTCCTTTTTGGTACAGGCCATTATTATCTTTAGTCATTCCTGTTTCTAGTCATTTTTGGTATAGGCCATTATTATCTTTAGTCATTCCTGTTAGTAATCACATTTGCTACTGGTTATTATTATCTTTGGTCACTGTTATCTCTAGTCATCAAGATCTCAGAATGCCTTTAGCTATGGCTACTGTTACCTCGAGTCAATTTTCATATTTCTTTGATAAGGTTTCTGTTTATTAAAAATTAGATAATAAACTGGTTAAAAAAATGTAAAATGTTGGCACATCATCATCACGTGTATAAGACTTTACCTGAAGGAGTTGTTCTACCACTTATAAGATCGGCCATGTTTACTTTTGTCAGGAGATTGCACCGACTGCACCCCAGGCTATTATTGCGAGGTAGCAGGGATCATCGAGCCCAGTGGGGAATGCTCAGCTGGATACATATGCCTACTAGCTGCTGAGAGCTCTACACCTGACGACTATGTCACTGGGAGACCCTGCGATGCTGGAAAATTCTGCGTCAGTGGCTCATTCGAAGGTTTGTCTTTTATATATACAATATATTGTATATACACAGTATGCTGTATTGTATACAATATACTACATGTGTACGCAGTATGCACTGTATTATATGTGTAGACAAGACAATACATATATACTCAATGTACCCTCTGTAGGCATGGACTGCCCCCAAGGCACTTTCAGTAATGAGACTGGATTGACTCGGGAGTCTGAGTGCACTGACTGCAGCCCTGGTATGTATTGTGATGCTCCTGGGCTCACCCAACCTTCTGGTGAATGTACTGCTGGACATTTCTGTGAATCTCGGGCTATCAGGTAACTACTTATAAAATATGTGCACTACACACTACATGCACTACATACAGTACATACATTACATACGGTACACACTACATGCACTACACACTACATACACTACATACGGTACACACTACATACACTACACACTACATACACTACATACAGTACACACTACAAACAGCATACATTATACAGTACACTACACACTACATACACTACATGCACTGCACACTACATGCAGTACACATTACATACAGTACACACTACATACACTACATACTACATGCACTACATACTACATGCACTACATACAGTACACATTACATACAGTACACACTACATATGCTACATACACTACATACAGTACGCACTACATACAGTACACATTACATACAGTACACATTACATACAGTACACATTACATACAGTACGCACTACATACAGTACACATTACATACAGTACACACTACATACAGTACACACTACATACAGTACACACTACATACAGCATACACTATACAGTACGCACTACATACAGTACACACTACATACAGTACGCACTACATACAGTACGCACTACATACAGTACGCACTACATACAGTACACACTACATACAGTACACACTACATACAGTACACACTACATACAGTACACACTACATACAGTACACACTACATACAGTACACACTACATACAGCATACACTACATACAGTACACACTACATACAGTACACACTACAAACAGCGTACACTATACAGTACACACTACAAACAGTACACACTACATACAGTACGCACTACATACAGTACGCACTACATACAGTACACACTACATACAGTACACACTACATACAGTACACACTACATACAGTACACACTACATACAGTACACACTACATACAGTACACACTACATACAGCATACACTACATACAGTACACACTACATACAGTACACACTACAAACAGCGTACACTATACAGTACACACTACAAACAGTACACACTACATACAGTACGCACTACATACAGTACGCACTACATACAGTACACACTACATACAGTACACACTACATACAGTACACACTACATACAGTACACATTACATACAGTACACACTACATACAGTACACACTACATACAGTACACACTACAAACTGCACACATACTATACACTACTTTCAGATCAAACCCAATAAACGAGACGTGGGGATACTTGTGTCCCGAGGGTTACTACTGCCCTCAAGGTACACCTTCACCTGTCGGTTGTGCTGCTGGAACTTTCCTCGACTCCACAGGTAAAGCATTGTACCTGCTATATGTCATTCTTAGGTTAGTATTATATCCAGCAACATGAGTAACCAACTGGAGCTACTTGGTCGCTACATCCCTTGTTATCTGTGAGTGATTGGGTGTGTCCCCTCTTCCGATTAGTATTTACTTCGTGTGGAAAAACCTGGAGCCTTACATACCTGTAGGTAATGTGACATGCACCTGCTCACAATAACTTTGTGTTTATATCTGTCCTGAGGCCAAAAACATAAAAACTAGAAAATAAACAGTTAACATTGACTTGTGTTTTCTTTAGCCGACACCAGAGGTCACTGAAGGTTGAATTAGTAACAAGAGCAATCTTTTTCGTTCAAAATTTCATGGCTTAACGCGGCGAATTCTGAGTTTGGTTTCTGTTATATTAAAAAAAAACACTTTCAAGCATTTCTTTTTGTTTTTACTAGTTTCACTCAATGGCCAGAGTTATATAACCGAAAAGCTTATATAATTAATTTTTTTGTTGCAGCCCAGCAAGTTTATTTGTGACAGTCAGGCAGCTGCGAAAACCAAATTTTTACCTAAAATGTATTTTAAACTTGTGTCCCACTCTAATTTTTAAATCTTTTTCAAAAAGTTATTTAAAGATGCTTATAATTGCAAAACTGAAAAGTAAGTTTTTGAAAAGCGTTTCCTTCACATAAATAATTGAAGGTATAAGCAATGTGTTGGGTAGAGTGGAGATTGAATGGTGTGCCTGGGGAGGGTATCAGGTATTGAGTGGTGTGCCTGGGAGGGTATCAGGTATTGAGTGGTGAGCCTGAGAGGGTATCAGGTATTGAGTGGTGTGCCTGGGAGGGTATCAGGTATTGAGTGGTGTTCCTGGGCGGGGATCAGGTATTGAGTGGTGAGCCTGAGAGGGTATCAGGTATCGAATGGTGTGCCTGGGAGGGTATCAGGTATCGAATGGTGTGCCTGGGGAGGGTATCAGGTATTGAATGGTGTGCCTGGGAGGGTATCAGGTATTGAGTGGTGTGCCTGGGAGGGTATCAGGTATTGAGTGGTGTGCCTGGGAGGGTATCAGGTATTGAGTGGTTTGCCTTGGAGGGTATCAGGTATTGAGTGGTGTGCCTGGGAGGGTATCAGGTATTAAGTGGTGTGCCTGGGAGGGTATCAGGTATTGAATGGTGTGCCTGGGGGGGGTATGAGGTATTGAGTGGTGTGCCTGGGAGGGTATCAGGTATTGAGTGGTGTGCTGGCCAGGGTATCAGGTGTGCCTGGAAGGGTATCAGGTATTGAGTTGGTATGAGAGCAGGGATGGGATGCAATGCCTGTTACATACAATATGCTCTATTCTCAGGGAAGAAAAGTCAAGATGAATGCATTGGCTGCCCTCCAGGTTTCTACTGTGCTGATATCGGCATGACCAATAGCTCGGGACCTTGCATAGCTGGTTACTACTGTACTACTAATGCATCAGCGCCTAATCCTACAGGTATCTACGTCTGTGTGACTTGTCATGTTTATGTCTATGCAATGCAAGGAATCCATGCCCATATGACACATTATGTCTATGTCTGTGCTACATGTGATATACATGTCTATGGCGTGTAATGCTCCATCTAGTTACTTGCATCATACCACATTGTAGATGGCGTCACAGGAGACGTGTGCCCAGTGGGTAACTATTGTCCTGAACAGAGTGCCTATCCCATCCAATGTGCAGACACCACATACATGAACCACACCAGTGCCAGTGTCTGTTATGACTGTCCAGCAGGCTATCGCTGTACGGGTGGAGATGTAGTTGACCCGTGCCCTCAAGGTTACTATTGTCCTCAGTCTACAGGGCTCAATGTGCCAGCTTGTCCCGCAGGTACATTTGGTGACAGAGCAGGGCTAAGTAATGAGACGCAGTGCTCTCAGTGTACAGGAGGATGGTATTGTGACGCTGATGGGTTGTCTGCCCCTACTGGACAGTGTATGGAAGGCTTCTACTGTGTGCAGGTAGCGTACCGCTGTGTGTGAACATTTAAACACTTCAGTCTACAGCCATACATACGTCAACCGTTGCTTCTTGTTTGTAGGGTAGTAATGTGTCTAGCCCTAGTGCTAATGTCACACACACTGGTGAGGGTGGGGTATGCACAGCTGGCTCCGAGTGCCCTACCGGTACAGTCTTCCCTGTTGCATGCGCCGCAGGCTATTATGCACCAAACCCACAAATGGCCGCCTGTTTAGACTGTCCTGAAGGTGAGTAACCGAAGCTCTTTATGTACGACTTCTCTGGTATCTCTCAGTCGTCTCCTCTTACACAACTTGTTAACCTATTTAGGAAGCTACTGTGGCAATGAGACGATAACTCCCACAGATTGCCCCACCGGCTACTATTGCCCAATCAACACCAGATTTGATACAGAGTTCCCGTGTCCGAAGGGAACATTTAATAATGACACGAGTGGAACAAGCATCAACAGCTGCATAGAATGTTCCCCAGGCTTCTTCTGCCATGGCGAAGGAAACACAGTAAGTTGTCCCCTCTTGTGCCTGGTTGTCACGCAGCCGCTGTATACCACGAGATACTGACACATGGTACTGCTTGTAGGTTCCCGATGGCCCGTGTGATGAAGGGTTCTTTTGTAGAGGAGGTAGCTTCCAGCAGAGACCTTACGATCAAGGAGAGTTGAGAAACATCAGCGGAACCATTCAGTCAGTAGATGAATGATTTTTTTATTTTGTATTATTGTGATTTTTTTTATTATTATTATGGTTGTTTTGCCTTTCGATTGCTGTCCACTTCGCTCAAAGTCAGGTAATAGTTAGTTAGTAACCTATTCTTTATAGGACTCTGTATGACAACAAAACATGCACTCCCACCTGGGACTGTGTCTGTCCAAGCTTTGAAATGACAACTGGTGGCTTGTGCCCAGAAGGACATTATTGTCCTCAAGGATCATCTGCACCGACCCCATGTGACCCAGGCAGCTACTGCGCAAGTGTGGGTCTGCCTCTACCCACAGGTTAGTACTTGGCATCTCTTCCAATAGTTGGAGAGACGCTAAGAGTTGTAAAAGGCTATAGTTTCACTCAATAATATTTTAATATGCTTTTTTTTGCAAATAAGTGGTTGAAAAATTGCCAGCTTTCTTTGCCGGAAGTGATAGCTAATAGAATAGAGCCCTATTGCCAAATCTTGGTTGTTGTTATTCCCAGGTTTATGTCTGGAGTCTTTTTACTGCAACCACACAAGTACAGTGGCCGATCAGTACATATGTCCAAGCGGACACTACTGTCCCACCGGTACAGGTGTACCATTTGCTTGCCCTGAGGGAACCTTCTCATCTACCGAAGGTAATAATGAACTGGGTGATTGCCTCAACTGTACGGCTGGCTATTACTGTGAAGGTAAGTAGTACTTATGGTTTACAAGCAGCGACTGAATGCAAACTCACAGATGATTGGACTTGTTAACTTGAATAGATGATTCTGGTTGGTTGGTTGCCAAGCATTGTATGCTACCTGTTGTACAGGTCAAGGTCTCAGCTCAACCACAGGTCAATGTTCCCAAGGCTATTATTGCCCTGGTGGCCAGCAAAGCTACACACCTCTGGGGCTGGAGTGTTATATGGGACACTACTGTCCCACAGGCTCACACTTACCTACGCCTTGTGCTTTGGGCTATGCTCAATTAGAGACTGCTCAATCCTCCTGTGACCTTTGCCCTCCAGGATACTTCTGTGATCCCAATGAAGGTAAGGCAGCAGCCATTCTGGCAGCAGTTTACTCATTGGGTAGTATGCTTGGTAGTCCGCAGTGAGCCATACCCAGTTTATTTAAGCTTCTCTCTTCTGTTGGATCAGTGTGTATATTAGTTGTTACCAGGTGGTACTCTCTACAACAATGTTAATATTTATCTTATATTTTTTAGGAAACACAACACTCGTAAATGGTAATGTATATATAACATTTAGTGCGTGTACTTTACTGCGTTGTCATTTCCTCTATGTGCAGCAGACATTCTAATATTTGTGTTTGTTATAATACCAGTTTAAAATAATATCAAATTTTACGTGTCATTTTATTGTTGCCTTAGGACACCCGGTGACTTTCCCCGACCCATGCCCTGTTGGGCATTACTGTCCTGAAGGCACTGGGCTCAAACTGACGTATCCGTGCCCACCTGGGACCTACCTGGACCGGGACAGAGGGGAGGCTATCTCTGACTGTAAGGAGTGTGATCCAGGAATGTACTGTGGAGAGGAAGGTCTGGAGCTGCCCTCTGGTGACTGCCAAGCTGGATATTACTGCGTGTTGTCTTCCTATTCATCCGCACCCCTCAACCATTCTGTAAGCTTTCTCATTTTATGGATCGTAGTGTCGATTCACTCGTTTGTCCGTTGATACTCTGCTTTATGTACCTTCGTTTCAGATCAACGTGACAAACAGTTTCTGGGACGAAAACAGCATTTGCCCTAAGGGTTACTATTGCCCCAACGGTACAGTAGCCCCGCAGCCATGCCCAGCAGGCACATACTCACTGTTTGAAGGCATGTCAGAGGTGGAGGATTGCTTGCCTTGCCCACCCGGCCGGTACTGTCCATTTGAAAGTTACACCAGAAGAGACACAGCCCCTGAATGTTCTGCTGGGTTAGTGAACATTTTTGGATTATAATTATTTGATTTGAGATTTCCTCCGCTGTGCATTGCATCACTTCCTGTATGCTGCTTGTTTAGATACGTCTGCTCAGGTGGCAGTGATGATCCAACACCTACTGACCCGTCAGAGGGTTACCTCTGTCCGACAGGACATTATTGTCCTCAGGGAACACAGATTGAGCTCGGTTGTCCCATCAACACATACCAAAGTTCTCTCGGCCAAGACGACTGTACTACATGCCCTGCAGGTTCTATGTGTCCTTATGATAACATGACAGCCCCTCTTCCTTGCAAACTAGGTAAGACACTAGACATGGAGAGATATGAGTATACACATGGATAAAGAGTAAAGTATCACACTGCTGGGTCTGTTTTTGTAGGTTACTACTGTCTGGAGGGACAAGATCCGATTGGTTGTCCCCCCGGTACATACAATGATGTAACGGGGCTGGCGATGGAGTCCGAGTGTACAGATTGCTCAGCTGGCTCTTACTGTGAGGGTATAGCTAATGTCGTCCCTACAGGTATATATTGTATGCCTTATGAATGATTGCTTTTGTAGATCAACCGTGTCAATATAGTTTTCCATGATATGCAGTAGATGCTTGTCAGAAACTCATTGAGTATTGTTAAAGTTCTGAGTCGGCGTGAATCTCTTCGTCACAATTCTGATTAATTCCAGATAAGCTCACTCCTGTTTGATGAGCCCGTCTTTGCTCCGTTTTAGGGCCATGTGATGCAGGCCAGTATTGCGAGGGTCACGCCGATAGACCAAACCCAGCGCCTTATGGAAACTACTCAAGAAATGGGCCCTGCGAGGTTGGCAAGTTTTGTCCTAATGGAACCTCCTCACCCTTTCTGTGTCCACCAGGCACATTCAGAAACACTACAGGTGCGTCTCAATGTCAGACTCACTCTGCTAATCCATCATTGTGTGGCTATTTCACTTCTCTACTCCGTGTGTCTCTGTTGGCTTCAGGTGCAGCTTCTGAGGAGGACTGCTCACCGTGCACCGGTGGTTATTACTGCGCCACTGCAGGACTCAGTCAACCCACAGGTCCTTGTCATGAAGGTTACTACTGCCCGTCTAACCACACCATCTATGATGCTGAGCCAAACGGTTACTTCTGTCCCGCAGGTAAAACATTTTACCCCAGGCAACACATTACTCAGTTGTTAAGACACTTTCTTAAAACGCTAGTCAAATGTCACATTATTTTATGCACGCTTTCCAGGGTTCTTCTGCCCGGAGGGAACTGCTGACCCCAAGAAATGTGTACCCGGGGAATACCAGCTGGATGAAGGCAGGTCCTACTGTGACAGCTGTCAGGCTGGATATTACTGTCCCATCGGGGCTGACGATGCTAATCCCGTTATTTGTCCTCCGTTCAGCTACTGCCCCAGTGCATCCTATGAGCCTACACGCTGTCCAAATGGTACATACACACTTAATACCACCACCGGCAACCAAGCTGTCGACCAGTGTAAGCCCTGCGTACCTGGATCCTATTGCAGGTAAGCACTTGAATTCCTGGTGCACGTGTCATGTATGGCACTACTAGCAGGTGCTATGGTTATGTTTGATGCATCCAACAGGTGCTAGTTATGTTGCCATGCTGTGGAGATACTATTGTTAGACCTTTATCACTACTCTGTGAGAAAATGAGTTATAACGCTACTGTGTACCTGTCTTGTAGACTTGGTGAGGTCACAGGACTATGTGAAGCAGGCTTCTTTTGTCTCTCGGGATCTGATAGTCCCACACCTGCAGGGGCTGCACCAGATCCTCGTTATACCTGCCCAGATGTCTCGTGCGCTGGACGCTGTCCAGCAGGTTCTTATTGTCCTGAAGGATCTGAGCTCCCTGTTGCTTGCCCAGAGCACACCCTCAACGAGATTGAAGGTGCAGCTAACATCACTTCCTGTCTAGAGTGTCCACCAGGTGAGAGCAGTTTACCACTTTTGTTTGTTGTATTGCAGGTTAAAATTGTTGTATTGCAGGTTATCTTGGTTGTATTGTAGGTTATCTTTGTTGTGTTGCAGGTTATTATTGATTTATTGTAAGTTATCATTGCTTTATTGTAGGTTATCATTGCTTTATTGTAGGTTATCATTGCTTGGAAGGAAGTCCAGTACCCGAACTTTGTGATACCGGCCACTTCTGTCCTAACAGCGAGCTTTCTGGCTATGGGCCAATACCTTGCCCTATTCTACATTACAGAGACATCCCAGGTGGTGCACAGGTAAGGCATTGCGAGGTTGTCTTACACCTAGCAGCTTACATTTCACTTTCAGCATGATAATGGCCTGTCACCTTTTCTGCTCTGGAAAAAAAGTGCTATTTATTTTATTTTTTTTTACTTTGTGGAGTTATGACCTCCTAGTATTGGAGTTAGACAACTCCCCAATCTCTCTTGAAATTTGCTATTTTGTCTGCTGCCTCACAGTCCAGTCCATTGAAATGTACAAGGTTGTACGTTCTGTACAAGATGTAGCAAAGATCTATATATGGTTTGTGTACATCAGCAGTTGCACCAAGTGTAGTTGTACAAAGTGTAGCTATAGTGACCTATATATGGTTCACATACATTACCATCGGTACATAGTGTAGCAACGACCTATATATGGTTTGTTTACATTACCAATAGGTGGGTGACTGCTTTGACTGTGAAGCTGGTTACTGGTGCCAGGAGCAAGGAATGAATAACTACACCTACTTTGAATGCCCAATTGCCCATTACTGTGATGCTGGCAGCGAGCCAACTATCTGCCCACCAGGCACAGCAAGGTTAGTTAGTAGCTGTTTTTCTACTAGCAGGGCTTATTCTTCACTTGTGCTGCAATTAAGAGTTAGCTCCACCTCGTAGTTAGCCTGGTATCCTGTGTAATGCTGCGAAGATTTATCTCCATTTGGCTGGTTACAACAGTTCTATTATAATCTAATGCTACAGGAATCAAACAGGAGCAGCTGCAGACACAGACTGTTCACCCTGTCCTGATGGCTATTATTGTCCTAACGGAACAGAAAATGCTTTTGGAACGCCGTGTGACCAAACATACGAGTGTCCGATGGTATGTTTTGTACACATGGTGTTTGTCATTTGGTCTTGTGCCCATCTTACTTTTGTAAATATCACTGGTTTGTGTGATCTGCAGGGATCTTCACTGCCCGAGACATGTAGACCGGGGCATTATTGTCCTGTGACTACCGGCACACCTCCCATATGTCAGGCCGGTTACTACTGCCCCTCTGGCTCATACAATGAAACCAGATGCGTATATCCATTCTACTGCCCAGTTGGTAAGTGATTTGGACATTGCTAGTGCGGTGCAGCTAAGGTCAAGATCAAGCGTTACGAGTTATTATTAAATGGCCTTTACTCATTGATTTTTAAAAAAATTGTGGTTCTTGCACAGGAAGTGCATGGCAGTGGAAGTGTCCCTTGGGAACACGAGCTAAAGATCCTGTCGCAGATGATGGACTGAGAACCGATGCTACATCTAACTGTCAAGTCTGCCCCAGTGGTACATTCGGAAATCACACTGAAAGAAAATCTTGTGATACCTGTCCAGCTGGGTTCTACTGCCCCGAAGGTATGCTGTGCATGAATGGACTCACTCCACATGCCATCTATCCCGCCTGGCCTTTGGCTAATGGCGTACGTTACTGCACTTGTCTACTGCACTTGTCTACTGCACTCGTCTACTGCACTCGTCTACTGCACTCGTCTACTGCACTTGTCTACTGCACTCTTCTGCACTAGTCTACTGCACTCTACTGCACTTGTCTACTGCACTAGTCTACTGCACTAGTCTACTGCACTTGTCTACTGCACTTGTCTACTACACTCTACTGCACTAGTCTACTGCACTCGTCTACTGCACTCTACTGCACTTGTCTACTGCACTAGTCTACTGCACTTGTCTACTGCACTAGTCTACTGCACTCTACTGCACTTGTCTACTGCACTTGTCTACTGCACTTGTCTACTGCACTAGTCTACTGCACTTGTCTACTGCACTTGTCTACTGCACTAGTCTACTGCACTAGTCTACTGCACTTGTCTACTGCACTAGTCTACTGCACTCTACTGCACTAGTCTACTGCACTAGTCTACTGCACTAGTCTACTGCACTCTACTGCACTAGTCTATTGCACTAGTCTACTGCACTTGTCTACTGCACTTGTCTACTGCACTAGTCTACTGCACTAGTCTACTGCACTAGTCTACTGCACTAGTCTACTGCACTCATCTACTGCACTTGTCTACTGCACTAGTCTACTGCACTCTACTGCACTAGTCTACTGCACTAGTCTACTGCACTTGTCTACTGCACTTGTCTACTGCACCAGTCTACTGCACTCGTCTACTGCACTAGTCTACTGCACTAGTCTACTGCACTCGTCTACTGCACTAGTCTACTGCACTTGTCTACTGCACTAGTCTACTGCACTAGTCTACTGCACTTGTCTACTGCACTTGTCTACTGCACTAGTCTACTGCACTAGTCTACTGCACTCGTCTACTGCACTAGTCTACTGCACTTGTCTACTGCACTCGTCTACTGCACTTGTCTACTGCACTTGTCTACTGCACTTGTCTACTGCACTTGTCTACTGCACTCGTCTGCTACACATGTCTGCTGGACTCTTTTACTTCACACATCTGCCGCATTGTTACAGGTTTCTTCCATAGTCAATTGAAACCGTAAGGCCTTTACCATGACTAAATGGTTGATTATAGGTACTGGCAATGGAGATGACTATCCCTGTCCCACTGGTTACTACTGCGAAGAGGGGTCTCCCTCCCCGATTGCATGTCCTGTAGGAAGGTACGGAAATGTCATCAGAGCTACCCAAGCTACAGACTGTGCTCTGTGCACCACAGACACATACAACAACTTAGAGGGACAGGTTAGTGATAGAATGCATGTCTATGTATAAGTCTACATATGTATGAAGGGGATGAGGTAAGCATTCAGAGCTTGACAACTTTCCTTTGGAGTGTCTGTCATTGGGACAAGTAAGGACGATTACTCGTACTACCTGTAGGTTGGAAATATGGTTTTAATGGAATTGCATTTATAGCAAACCACACTTGGTTGTTGCTCTTTCATTACTCCTGCTAGTCATGCGATGTGCTACGAGTTTCTATAACTTATGCTCTATCCTGTGAAAACAAATCAAATCATACCTGCAACATGATGCTATGAGAAAGGAATCAATTGCATGCTCTTGCTTAGATGTAGCCAAATAGTGCCAGTGATAAGCTCACACATGTTAGGGTTTAGCTCTCTGTTCCGGTGACTCTATATTCCGGTGATTTTGGCTCTATGTTCCGGTGAGTTCTTTTCCACAGAAAGGTGTTACTGTGAAGCGTCATTAAAAATAGACACTACATTCCCTGAGTTATTGCCATTTATTTTATGAAGAATGACATTTTTATTTGTAATTTTTTATTATTATTTAGGGTAGTTCATTTCTCTTCAAATAAACTTCAAACTCTTAACAGCAGAATTTTTTTTAATCTGGGTAAAAAATTGGTTCTCGAACAACGTAAAGTTAATGCAATCATTGCAACCTCGTCCAATCAAACACGATTCCCTACTCCACAACAGTCTTATTCACTGGAACATAGAGCCAAAATCGCCAGAATATCAGAACATCGAGTGTTTGCGACATGTTGAGGTAATAAATAGGTTTCATGAGCTTCCTCTGTTGATTGATGCCTATAAATGATGTAAACCTGGTGAAACACTAACGGAGATGTTTGCTAATGAGCGTTTGAGACTCACAGAACATGAAAGTATCCTCATCTTAAGTGGCGGGATAAGAAAATTGCCCATACTCGTTTTTGTAATTGATCTATAGCTCAGTTATCTCATTTTTGTAATCGAAAGTGTCCGCGATGTTGAAATAGCTAAAGCATAATTCCAATTGCTCCACAAGCTCTAAATAATATAGATAGATCTACTCCAGTTATGCTACTAATTATTGCTTTCAAATATTGTTTAACTGCTCAACAAGCAAGTTCACTTTTTGTCATTAAACTGTACAATTTTCACAATTTCTGTGAACAAGCATGGCCAAACATCTTCATGTTTCGCCAAGATGGTAAAAATTCTGAAACATCAGTAGTATAATAGGAGCAAATCTCTATAAAAGAAACAGACTTGCCAATATACCATGATTTAAACATTGACAGACGTGTCATCTAGTAATTGTGTACATACAGAGATCTGCTCTCATACTACTTATGTTATGTCACATCTGTGATTTGCCTGTTCTGTATGGAGATGACCACCATTTCAAAGCTTGTACAATCGCAAAGTCACATGATATCTGTCTGTGTGTCTGTAGGTGGCATGCAAACCTTGTGGCAGCAGCTCATATGCGGCTGAGGGCTCAGCTGTGTGCACTTGTGAGGGAAAAGAGAGAGCATTTCAACCTTCTGATGGATCTTGTATCTGCAAAGCTGGTGTGTACTGTAGCAATACTGTGCCTACGTAGCTTGTGTTCTGTAGCAATACTGTGCCTACGTAGATTGTGTACTGTAGCAATATTGTACCTACGTAGGTTATGTGTGCTGTAGCAATACTGTACCTATGTAGGTTACGTGTACTATAACAACACTGTACCTATGTAGGTTACGTATACTATAACAATACTGTACCTATGTAGGTTACGTATACTATAACAATACTGTACCTATGTAGGTTACGTGTACTATAACAATACTGTACCTATGTAGGTTACGTATACTATAACAATGCTGATCTCGAGGACTCATCCGGTAATTCAAACCTTGACTGTCAGCCAATAGTGGATCAAAGATGTCCGCTGGGGCAAGCCAGGTTGGCTGCCGACCGTAGTTGTGTTGACCCGCTGACCTACGACTGTGTTCCAGCTTGTGGTGATGCCGGAGGTCAACTGGATGTCAACGACGGAAGGTACAATAAAACACTGTCTGTTGGTATCTATTGGTTTGTTGTGTGCAGTTGGCTGGTTATTTACTGTGGTTATGTAATGTTATGTAATGTTATGTAATCTTATGTAATGTTATGTAATGTTGTGTAATGTTATGTAATGTTATGTAATGAGAGATGTGCTGATATTGAAGATGTTCCTGCAATGCTTACACGACATCCGAAGAGATCTGTGATGTCTCTTGCATAGCTCAGACACAGCCGTCACTCTCTATAGATGTAGGAGACGATGGATCTGTCAGTGTAACAATATCAGATCCTTCCACTGCAGGAACTAATGCAACCACCACCTTGGTAGGCTCTAGTCTTTGGGAAACTCACTTGTAAAGTCTCTGATATGATTTATGTGCTTGAGCAGCATCCTATTCTTGATTGCGAGAGGATAACTCTACTTGAGAATGCTTGAACAAGTTTAAATAGTAATTGTTTGAAGATACCTGCTAATACATTGTTCAAAATGCCGTTCTGAACTCTAAGGGTCTCATATATTTTTTATGAGAATTTAGTAGGCGAGACAACTCCGTGATTTCGTTTAAATTTTTATTTATCGATACGAGGCTATGATGGTGTTGTGCGTGCTTATAGAAACTGACAGGAGTGATTGGACCCAACAAACCACCGGCGTTGGACAGTGAAACTATTGTACTCAATTTCTGGCCTGACCGACTCACTGGTTCTATATTCACAGAGTCCGATGATGCCTTAACTCTGTCTGGTCAGTAGTTAAATTTGAACACTTCCTTGTTGGTTACTTCACATCCATGCTACTAGGGTCCATATGTACTCAGCTCGAGTAAAATGTCCCACGATTCTCTTTCAGTTCCACTGAACACACTGCAGGCAAACACTGATGCTGCTGCTAGTCGGAGAAGACGATCCCTACTAGCTGTCAACACTACAGCGGCATCTGACAATGAAATAAGAAATCCTCTAGTATGCCTGGAACAAGAGGACATCCTGGCTTTCAAGGTGTATATTAACACCAATGATAGGAGCCTGAGTAATTACCCGGTTTATGTAAAAGATCACATGTACAACAACAACCCAGACTTCGACTATGGAGCGTTCAGGCAGCTGCAATTTTACATAAAGGAAACAAACATCAGCCTGTCCGTCTTCTTACATGTATTCACAGACCCAGGCACCTATGTCTTTGTGGACGCCCAGGATTCATCCAAGTATGTGTACTTGTTACTCATTATCTTATATGTGTCGCACGTGCCCACTGTGTGTGTGGCACTTGTCACTTGTTGTCTGTTATGTGTCACTTGAGCCCACTGTGTGTGTGGCACTTGTCACTTGTTGTCTGATATGTGTCGCATGTGCCCACTGTGTGTGTGTCACTTGTCACTTGTTGTCTGTTATGTGTCACTTGAGCCCACTGTGTGTGTGGCACTTGTCACTTGTTGTCTGATATGTGTCGCATGTGCCCACTGTGTGTGTGGCACTTGTCACTTGTTGTCTGTTATGTGTCGCATGTGCCCACTGTGTGTGCTATTGTATTGTAGAGAAGTTATCGTGTCAGTGAAGGGAGACGGAGAAGCCTGCAGTGCTGATAAGACTCGTGTACAGGCTGCCACTTCAGCAACTCTCTCACAAAACTCCATCAAACAAACTGAGGCTGCGAATGAAGCCCCAGACATTATCCTGATTGCTTGTAAGTTGTAGCAGCATATCTATAAGTAGACTGCCTACTGCATCGGCTGAGTGCATTCAATGGTAGGTAATTGGTCCAAGGTGGAGGTCTCTGATTGGCCTACTTTGTAACATGCAGGTTTGCTGGGAGGTTGTGCCTGTATTATTATACTGCTTGTCATACTGGTGATTGTGTGGAGACCAAGGAATGCTGGCATTTATCCTATGAAACACTGGAAGCCTAAATACAGAAGTTTGGGGGCGCCGCCACCCCTCCCTAACTACATACTCTTTGATGAGGATCACTGGCACCATGATGACTTTAAAGAGAAAAAGTCAGTCGGTGGTACAAGTGCTGGAGGCGACGCTGAGACTGCATTTGGTACGTGCATGCATACATTTATTGGCTTTAATATATATGGTTAGGTATCTACTTGTCCCTGTATGTCTATGTGTCTGTGTGTCTGTGTGTCTGTGTGTCTATGTGTCTGTGTGTCTATGTGTCTATGTGTCTATGAGTCTGAGTGTCTATGATTCTGTGTGTCTATGTGTCTGTGTGTCTATGTGTCTATGAGTCTGTGTGTCTATGTGTCTGTGTGTCTATGTGTCTATGAGTCTGTGTGTCTATGAGTCTGTGTGTCTATGAGTCTGTGTGTCTATGAGTCTGTGTGTCTATGTGTCTGTGTGTCTATGAGTCTGTGTGTCTATGAGTCTGTGTGTCTATGAGTCTGTGTGTCTGTGTGTCTATGAGTCTGTTTGTCTATGAGTCTGTGTGTCTATGTGTCTGTGTGTCTATGAGTCTGTGTGTCTATGAGTCTGTGTGTCTATGAGTCTGTGTGTCCATGAGTATGTCACATTAACTAGCTGCTTGACAAGTTTTGTTTGTTTACCAGCGGCGACACGTCACAACGGTGAGTCGATGTTAGAAGACTTCAACGTCAGAGTCTTATATGACAAACTGGAGGACCAGAACTTACATCTGGCTGCACAGCTGGCTAAACACGAGGAAGATATGAGAGGCTTCTATGAGAGAATGTGCAAACAGAATGATGAGCTCAAACAGGTATTGCCTACCATTGACTCGTTAGTAGAGAGTTACGAAGGAGTCGCTAGTGTCCACCATTGACTCGTTAGTAGAGAGTCACTAAGGAGTCGCTAGTGTCCACCATTGACTCGTTAGTAGAGAGTCACTAAGGAGTCGCTAGTGTCCACCATTGACTCGTTAGTAGAGAATTACTAAGGAGTCGCTAGTGTCTACCATTGACTCGTTAGTAGAGAGTTACTGAGGAGTCGCTAGTGTCCACCATTGACTCGTTAGTAGAGAGTCACTAAGGAGTCGCTAGTGTCCACCGGTGCTGTTAGACAAAAAAGGAAAATGTCACTAAAAACAACCAAATAAATGGTGTATCTGATCACGCAATATGACATGTATCTGTTGTATCGTTGTTTCAGCTGCTGAGTACGGTGAATCCTGCAGAGTTCTCACACACCTCTATAGCTCAACGATCAATAACACAAACTACTGAACAGCAGAGCTCAGCTTGGGTGGAGCAGGGAGATAGGGTGGTAGATGCTACCATCCATCTTGGAGCTGGTGATAGAAGAACTTTCAGATTCAGAGGTGAAAAATTAATCACATACATTAAATAGATATAGAAATGATGTCTTTCATACGTCAAGCGATGCTCATATATTTACAATACGCGATACAGGAACTGGTAGCAGAGAGTCGGAGCTGATGGAGTCACTGAAGCTTATCATGGAGAGGCTCAGCTCAGGAAATATTCAAATAACTGAGGAGATGGTTCGGAGAGCACAGGCTGGTGGTCTAATAGCTGGCAGAGGTGGACAATCCTCTTCCTACACCGTACACGGTGGTAAGTGTATCGCACCTTCGGCCATTTTGTTACAGGCTCATTCGGTGCGCTGTCACTATTGAATTGTCGTGCTTTTAGCATCCGCTGGAGCTGGCGACCTGCTGAGACATCAAAATTCTGAGAAAATGAATTTGGAGAGGGAACTGCTGCAAGAGGAGAAGAGGGCACTGAGTGCCAAGGTCCAAGCAGCCCATGCTGAGAGACAAAGGCTTCTCGATGATGCAGCTATTGATCTGGCTGAGAAACTACGAGGTATTCATTGACGTGTGGCATGTTGGAGTCATGTCCCCTTAATGTAAGGGACTAGCTGTGTACAGATTGATGTCTGTTTTAGGTGACTTGACTGAGGCACAATCTAAAAAAATTCTAGAGCAGCATGAGCAGGACCTTCAACAATCTCTAGCCAAGCTGGATGTCTCTAAGATGAGACAACTCTCGGAATTGGAGAGGAAGTTGGCGGAGAGACGTGGCAAGAGAGAACAAGAGTTGAGGGACAAGCAGGAGCAAGAGGCTCTCCAGGCTGGACTGCCAGCTCCTCCTACAGGTATGTTTGTGTTTTATTTGTGTAGTCAGGGCTGGTTAGTTAGTAGTACTACTCACTGCTAAACCTCAAGTCAGCATACTTGTGATGTCACTATGGCTACCGGCAGACGCTGACACAGCAAGAGATAGAGTCGGCCGTCACTCTGCCGAGTATCAGAAGACCCTCAATGAACAGCACAGTAGTCAACTACAGGAAGCTGGTAAAATAGATGAGACTCTGGCTGAAGATAAGAAAGCTAAACTGTCAGAGAATGTCCGAGCTCAAGTGGTAGGTAGACTATGCCTTATACACAAGTGTTCAGAGAGGTAATGAGTGCTTTAGATGTGTGACTGTTTGGTTGTTCAGGAGATGATGGAGGACCAGGGACTCGTCTCAGCAGAGACTAAGGACAAGGCAATGCAAGACATTGATGATACGGAGAGGCGGATAGAGAAGCAGCTAGATATCAAGGGCCAGAAGCAACTGATGCAGTTGAAGAACAGAATGAACAACAGAAGGCGAAAGGTACATTATTTTATGTCATACACTTTATATCTGCAACTGCTTTTAATTTAACTATTTGATATAAAAATCCAACTTGTAAATTATCGCAGATAATCGACGACATGACTGATGATCAAGAGCAAGAGAAGACGAATCTCTCTCAGGCACTGATACAGCAAGGCAAGCACCAGCAGGCTGAGGAGTGTTTGAAGGAGCTCCAGAAGCGTCAACAGGAACAGCTGGACAACAAGCAGGCAGAGTTGGACGCTGAGCTGTTGTCTGCTGAGACCAAAGTGCAGCACATGATTAACGGCGAGAAGATTGCCTTGATTACTGATGCGCACAAGAATGTCCTTGACCAGGTGTGGCATGGGTTGTGTATACTTGCTTATTGGGGTGCTAATACATAGCTACCTTTTCCTTACAGAAAATAAAATGTTGGTTGTTTGTGTCCATTGAAACGCTTTTACGTATTTCAGTTAATCAACAAGTCCTCAGGCGTAGACGAAGTGACGCGGCGAAGAATTATGGATCAGCACAGAAAGGACTGCGAGGCTCTCAACTTAGAGCTCAATTATGAGCTTGAAAGGCAAAATAATGATCTAGAATCCAAATTGGCTGCAAGACGCGACAAGAAACTCAAAGATAGTCAGCGAAGGAATGAAGAGGAGGCTGCGCAGCGTTTCCTTGATCAACAGGTAAGTTTTGTTGTATTATTTTTCCAAAAAACTTGGATGATTGCTGAAGATAAAGTTGTGTGACTTTTTGTCATTCACCATATGAGGAGACAGGAATGTAAGATTTTATAATGCAGGCAAGGCAGATGAACCAGAAGGCAGCTGTGCAATCGCAATACGACGATACATTCAAAGTTCCTTCGGTCGAGTACGGTGCATCAGCGGAGGAGCAAGCCCTGCGCAAGGAGCAGGACAAGGTGAAAGAACAAATGAAGAGCCGACAGAAAGAGCAGCTACAAACAACCCAACAGCAAGCTGACAAGGAGAGCAAGGACGCTGAGGCTGCCGTAAAGAAGCAGTTTGAGCAAAGCCTTGAGCAAGCTATCAAGGAAAAAAAGAACAAGCAAGCAGCAGAAATACAGGCTAGACCCGATCTCACCAAAGAACAGATGGATGCTGTATGTGTTGCTTTTTGTTGTAAAAACTTATTGTCGGCAGACTATCTCTATTATTGTGGGTAGACCATATCTATTATTGTGGGCAGACCATCTCTATTATTGTTGGCACAGCTGTGAGTTAGTTATTGTTAGTTACATCTGTTTTGTACTACTGGACTTTAGCTGCTGGAGAGCCATGACCATGAGTTGCAGCTGCTGGCTGACAAGCTAGAGCAAGAGTACATAAGACAGCAGTTGTCCATCAGAGACAAACTCGCTGCCAAGAAGAAGAGGCGTATGGATGAGCTCAAACGAAAGCAAGATATGGAGATGACAAAGGAGTGGTTGACACAGAAGAAGGAGTTGGATGATGTCAAGCTTACTCAGGTAACATACAGTACTAGTACCTCGATACTACCATCTCAGTACTACCCCCTCAGTACTACCACCTCAGTACTACCATTTCAGTACCACCCCCTCAGTACTACCATCTCAGTACCACCCCCTCATTACTACCATCTCAGTACTACCATCTCAGTACTACCACCTCAGTACTACCATTTCAGTACCACCCCCTCAGTACTACCACCTCAGTACTACCATCTCAGTACCACCCCCTCAGTACTACCATCTCAGTACCACCCCCTCATTACTACCATCTCAGTACTACCATCTCAGTACTACCACCTCAGTACTACCATTTCAGTACCACCCCCTCAGTACTACCACCTCAGTACTACCATCTCAGTACTACCACCTCAGTACTACCATTTCAGTACCACCCCCTCAGTACTACCATCTCAGTACCACCCCCTCATTACTACCATCTCAGTACTACCACCTCAGTACTACCATCTCAGTACTACCACCTCAGTACTACCATTTCAGTACCACCCCCTCAGTACTACCATCTCAGTACTACCACCTCAGTACTACCTCTCAGTACCACCCCCTCAGTACTACCATCTCAGTACCACCCCCTCATTACTACCATCTCAGTACTACCACCTCAGTACTACCATCTCAGTACTACCATCTTAGTACTACCATCTTGGTTCTATGTAGGTTAAAGAAGCTGAGAAGAAGGCAATCAGAGAAGGAATCCAAGAGAATGGTATGGAAGACAGTGACAAGGTAGTGCAATCAGTTCTCGCTGCCAGGCACGCTGCCGAGGAAAGAGATGTAGATAATGAGTACGCTGCCCTTAAGAAGCTCATGGTAGATGATGCCATCGCTAAACTGCATGAAAAGTACAACAAGAAGTCAAACGAACTGAACAAAAAACATGAACAAGAGCTGCAAGACCTGGAGGTGAGTGTCTGGAATTGTCTTACAGCGGCTCTACAACCCTGTTGCCTTCTCTCTTTTTCCTTGACACGCTCACAAATCATGACTGTGTTTGTAGGGTCAAGGACTGAGTCCAGAGGAGCTGCACTACAGGCGTACCGAGTTATTGAATGAGCAACAGCTCGAGTTGTCTGAACTTGATCGTCAGCTGTCAGACGAACAGAGGAGAATAGAGAAACGTGCTCTCTCTGACTGGGAGGTGCAGTATGCCAGAGCTAAGCTGGATATGAAAGAGAGGCATTACAAGGTAGCATTTAGTGACAGCTCTCAAAGCATTGCTGTATTTTAGGTTGGCTTTATCACTGCTGCCTGTTATCTACTGTAGGAAATAGTTAACTGTTATATATTGTTATTGTATGTTATCCACTGTAGGAAATAGTTAACTGTCATATATTGTTATTGTATGTTATCCACTGTAGGAAATAGTTAACTCTTATATATTGTTATTGTATGTTATCCACTGTAGGAAATAGTTAACTGTTATATATTGTTATTGTATGTTATCCACTGTAGGAAATAGTTAACTGTTATATATTGTTATTGTATGTTATCCACTGTAGGAAATAGTTAACTCTTATATATTGTTATTGTATGTTATCTACTGTAGGAAATAGTTAACTCTTATATATTGTTATTGTATGTTATCTACTGTAGGAAATAGTTAACTCTTATATATTGTTATTGTATGTTATCTACTGTAGGAAATAGTTAACTGTTATATATTGTTATTGTATGTTATCTACTGTAGGAAATAGTTAACTCTTATATATTGTTATTGTATGTTATCCACTGTAGGAAATAGTTAACTGTTATATATTGTTATTGTATGTTATCTACTGTAGGAAATAGTTAACTCTTATATATTGTTATTGTATGTTATCCACTGTAGGAAATAGTTAACTGTTATATATTGTTATTGTATGTTATCTACTGTAGGAAATAGTTAACTCTTATATATTGTTATTGTATGTTATCTACTGTAGGAAATAGTTAACTGTTATATATTGTTATTGTATGTTATCTACTGTAGGAAATAGTTAACTCTTATATATTGTTATTGTATGTTATCTACTGTAGGAAATAGTTAACTGTTATATATTGTTATTGTATGTTATCTACTGTAGGAAATAGTTAACTGTTATATATTGTTATTGTATGTTATCTACTTTAGGAAATAGTTAACTCTTATATATTGTTATTGTATGTTATCTACTGTAGGAAATGGCCGACACTCTAAGAGAATACTCTCCAGATCATCACTCGCTAGAGCAGCTGTCTAGTGCTGCCGGTCAGTTGGCAGAGGTGAAGGACAAATTAGACAGACAGCAGCAAGAAGAAGCCGACAAGCTATTACAAGAACAGAGAGGTGCGTATTGTGTATAAATGCTTGATTACTCCGGCGTACAATGATTGTATGCTTTACACGTGCGCTTGTAGAGTACGAGGAGGAGGAAAAGAAACGGCTGGAGAGCCAGCTGAAGGACTACGAGAAACAGTTGCAGCGAGATACTGAGAGCGAGAGACTCAAACATGACAGAAATATCGAGCTATTAAACCAGCGAAAGGAGGAGCTCCTAAGGAAGCAGAGAGAGAAAATAAAGGGAGAGATTGAGCGGGCTTCTCAGGGAGGTGCTGGTAAGGATGAGCAAGAACGACTGCTCGACGAACACAACAAAAATGTGGAAAAGCTGGTTAACAAGATGGACGCGGATAAGCTGAGGATGCAGAGTCATCTAGAAGTAAGTGGTTTAGATTGCTGTTATCGGGAATATCCATGTCAGCTATCATTGCTTTATCGTCGCAATATGCCTACCATATCATTACTGCATCATAACTGGACTGTTATTGAATCATAACCATATTGTTACCAGATGGTTACTAGAGCTGCGCCATACTCTCAATATACCGCTACCATATCCTTACTCTGTCCTCACTGCATGATATTTGGTCTCTTAATGATTTGACAGGAGCGATTGGAGAAAAGGCGAAAGGAGAAACTCAAGAAAGCTCAGAAGGCTTTAGCCGAGGACTCTGCTGCTAGACTGAAAGAGTTTGAGGAGAAGAAAGAGACAGAACTTGTAAACATGAAATCTGATGAGGTATGAAATAGCTCAGGCTACCCATAATACTTTGCATTCGGCATGTACTTGTACTTTTGGTCAGTGATAGAGGATGCTTCCTGTCTGAAAAGTCATGTGGTTAAGGATTTCAAATGACTGTATGTCTGTTGGCACCAAGCCAACTAAATACACCATATTTAACTGTTTTCAGGCATTGACGCTGAAGGAGAGTTTGCAGGTTGATCAGCTGCCACAGCCAGTTCAAGATCTGCCTACGACTCCTTACGCTCAACCAGTCGCTGTCGTAGGTCAAGTAACATCATCGGGAGCACCTGTTGCTGTCAGCTCACAGCAGGTGATGCCCACCAGCTATGCCATGGCTGAGCCACTAAATGAAGCAGAGTTGACAGCGTTGCTCATGGCATCTCCTCTCTACCAGAAGATTGAGGAGATGAAGAGAACGCTGACTGAAGGAAACGTCAGGCTCGGACATAAACCAGTCGCAGGTAACTATCTACTACATATATACCTGCTGTCGTTGAATGTTCTCTTACCTTAGATGTCTATGCCTCCCGCATACTCTTGCTGCAATCGTTTGTACTTTGCTACAGATGGTGAGCGCGGTAACAGTGTTTACTTTAAGTTGGTTTGTTTTATTGTAAATGCTGCTTGTGTGACTCATTTTGCTCCTTTATTGGCTTCTATTGTTTTGTTTGAATTGGGTGACATTTGGTTTGGTTTGTGTCTTCCGTTGAGCCATCTTCTCTCATAGTCCATGCATGTAGCCACAATTACACATAAACTGGACTATTTAGGTGAAGGTTACATCGATGTCAAGGATGCAGAGTGGTCACATGACACCGAGCTCATTCCTATCGACCTCAACAAATTGAGCGCTCGAAACTTTGTAGTTTACAAGTTTGGATGTTTTGTGACTCGACTGGTTGCCAGTCATTGCCAGCACATGCCTATCACATTGCTCATTGCTGAGAAGGTACGATCTTGTGTCCTTGGTACGTTCGTTGAGACGCTCATTTAATTGGTCTCATCTGTTTATAATACATTTGTTGTGTTACGTCCGCAGGTGCCAGCCAACAAGAAGTTCACCAGAAACACTTACAGGAACTCGTTCTACTTTGATGCTAACAACCAGCTGCTCTATCTGAGGCAGGAGAGACTGCAGTTTGTGGGAGACTTTGTTACTGTACTTGTGCATTGCTTGGCACACATCAAGGCTGGTTAGTAGCAGCTTACGGTACTATACAGTAAGTACTAGAGTTTGTAGGCTCTACTCTACTCTGTACGTCATGTCCGCAGGTGACTTGAGAGATGATAGCCAGCCTGAGTTCCTTAGAGAGTTCCACAAAGCCTTAGCTGTGGTCAGTGGAGATTTGTTCTTCACCAGATATAGATTCCAGTCTGAAACAGTGCATAGCCTTAGAGACAAGACTAAATCAGCTACACACGCAGCTGCTAAGGGTATGTTGTACCTAGTTGCCTGGTCATAGACTACACCATTTGTGTCAACAGATGAAGGTGGTTGATAAGCTTTAATGTGTTGTATGTCTGGTAATTGCTAGCAATCCTTCAAGAGCTCTTTGGTGAATGCTATAATGAGGAAGAAAAGAGTGAACTTGTCAACGATTTACTTGACCTTACTTTGCTACCTTCGACAGACGAGAAAGGTGTATTATTTACAAAGGAAAGACTGCAAGAAAGGTTAGTGCTATTTTATTGGTCTGTTGCGCTGGTGTATGTATCGAAGCTAGCTGCCACATCTAGTGCTCTAGTTGGACACTTTTTTTGTTTTATCTTTGTGCATGATAAAAGACCAACAGACAGAGTATATTTCTATTACATAACACGTGACATGTCACCCCTTAATCTATGTACAATGTCTCATAGATTCGTATGTTCTATGGGTAGAATTGGCTGCTTGTTTTTTGTAGACTCCACAAATACAATCGGTATGCAATCAGTCACAAGTTGGAGCAGTACCTTGGCAGCGCTGAAGACAATGCTGCCACTGCTAGACAACTTGGCACTGAAACTCAGGTGGACAAGCAGCTTTCCCAACTTGTTGGTGGGTGTCACTAGATGTCACTTGTATATACATGTCACTAGATGTCACTTGTGTATATATGTCACTAGATGTCACTCGTATATATATGCCACTAGATGTCACTCGTATATATATGTCACTAGATGTCACTCGTATATGTGTCACTAGACGTCACTTGTATATATATGTCACTAGATGTCACTCGTATATATATGCCACTAGATGTCACTCGTATATATATGTCACTAGATGTCACTCGTATATGTGTCACTAGACGTCACTTGTATATATATGTCACTAGATGTCACTCGTATATATATGTCTCTAGACGTCACTCGTATATATATGTCACTAGATGTCACTCGTATATATGTGTCACTAGACGTCACTTGTATATATATGTCACTAGACGTCACTCGTATATATGTGTCACTAGATGTCACTCGTATATATATGTCACTAGACGTCACTCGTATATATGTGTCACTAGACGTCACTTGTATATATATGTCACTAGACGTCACTTGTATATATGTGTCACTAGACGTCACTCGTATATCTATGTCACTAGACGTCACTTGTATATATATGTCACTAGACGTCACTTGTATATCTATGTCTATGCAGCTACTGTCTGTTATAATCATACAGGTGACACATTCCTTTCTCGCAAACTGGTGCAACCGAAATCTAGTGTTCTACCAAGTATGACTGGACAGGCAATGTGGAACAAGTTTGTGAATACAAGTGGAGATAAACACACTGGTGCTAGTGTGAAGGAGGTGAAGGCAGCGGCAGCATTAGATCTTGAGCAGCAACTGGACTCTCTCAATGTTGACTTTGTCAACATCAGCGCAGAAATCGCTGATAAACAGGTAAAGTGTCTGTAGCTTATTGTACTATATATGTGTTATGTATGTAGTCTACTATACTATATATGTGTTATGTATGTAGTCTACTATACTATATATGTGTTATGTATGTAGTCTACTATACTATATATGTGTTATGTATGTAGTCTACTATACTATATATGTGTGTTATGTATGTAGTCTACTATACTATATATGTGTTATGTATGTAGTCTACTATACTATATATGTGTTATGTATGTAGTCTACTATACTATATATGTGTGTTATGTATGTAGTCTACTGTACTATATATGTGTTATGTATGTAGTCTACTATACTATATATGTGTTATGTATGTAGTCTACTATACTATATATGTGTGTTATGTATCTAGTCTACTATACTATATGTGTGTTATGTATGTAGTCTACTATACTATATATGTGTGTTATGTATGTAGTCTACTGTACTATATATGTGTTATGTATGTAGTCTACTGTACTATATATGTGTTATGTATCTAGTCTACTATACTATATATGTGTTATGTATGTAGTCTACTATACTATATATGTGTTATGTATGTAGTCTACTGTACTATATATGTGTTATGTATGTAGTCTACTATACTATATATGTGTTATGTATGTAGTCTACTATACTATATATGTGTTATGTATGTAGTCTACTATACTATATATGTGTTATGTATGTAGTCTACTATACTATATATGTGTTATGTATGTAGTCTACTATACTATATATGTGTTATGTATGTAGTCTACTGTACTATATATGTGTTATGTATGTAGTCTACTGTACTATATATGTGTTATGTATGTAGTCTACTATACTATATATGTGTTATGTATGTAGTCTACTATACTATATGTGTGTTATGTATGTAATCTACTACACTATATGTGTGTTATGTATGTAGTCTACTATACTATATATGTGTTATGTATGTAGTCTACTATACTATATATGTGTTATGTATGTAGTCTACTATACTATATATGTGTTATGTATGTAGTCTACTATACTATATATGTGTTATGTATGTAGTCTACTATACTATATATGTGTTATGTATCTAGTCTACTATACTATATGTGTGTTATGTATGTAGTCTACTGTACTATATATGTGTTATGTATCTAGTCTACTATACTATATGTGTGTTATGTATGTAGTCTACTATACTATATGTGTGTTATGTATGTAGTCTACTATACTATATATGTGTTATGTATGTAGTCTACTGTACTATATATGTGTTATGTATGTAGTCTACTATACTATATATGTGTTATGTATCTAGTCTACTGTACTATATATGTGTTATGTATGTAGTCTACTATACTATATATGTGTTATGTATGTAGTCTACTATACTATATATGTGTTATGTATGTAGTCTACTATACTATATATGTGTTATGTATGTAGTCTACTATACTATATATGTGTTATGTATGTAGTCTACTATACTATATATGTGTTATGTATGTAGTCTACTATACTATATATGTGTTATGTATGTAGTCTACTATACTATATATGTGTTATGTATGTAGTCTACTATACTATATGTGTGTTATGTATGTAGTCTACTATACTATATATGTGTTATGTATGTAGTCTACTATACTATATATGTGTTATGTATCTAGTCTACTATACTATATGTGTGTTATGTATGTAGTCTACTGTACTATATATGTGTTATGTATGTAGTCTACTATACTATATATGTGTTATGTATGTAGTCTACTATACTATATATGTGTTATGTATGTAGTCTACTATACTATATATGTGTTATGTATGTAGTCTACTATACTATATATGTGTTATGTATGTAGTCTACTATACTATATATGTGTTATGTATCTAGTCTACTATACTATATATGTGTTATGCATGTAGTCTACTATACTATATATGTGTTATGTATGTAGTCTACTATACTATATATGTGTTATGTATGTAGTCTACTATACTATATATGTGTGTTATGTATGTAGTCTACTATACTATATATGTGTGTTATGTATGTAGTCTACTGTACTATATATGTGTTATGTATGTAGTCTACTATACTATATATGTGTTATGTATGTAGTCTACTATACTATATATGTGTGTTATGTATGTAGTCTACTATACTATATATGTGTGTTATGTATGTAGTCTACTATACTATATATGTGTGTTATGTATGTAGTCTACTGTACTATATATGTGTTATGTATGTAGTCTACTATACTATATATGTGTTATGTATGTAGTCTACTGTACTATATATGTGTTATGTATGTAGTCTACTATACTATATATGTGTTATGTATGTAGTCTACTATACTATATATGTGTTATGTATGTAGTCTACTATACTATATATGTGTTATGTATGTAGTCTACTATACTATATATGTGTGTTATGTATGTAGTCTACTATACTATATATGTGTTATGTATGTAGTCTACTATACTATATATGTGTTATGTATGTAGTCTACTGTACTATATATGTGTTATGTATGTAGTCTACTATACTATATATGTGTTATGTATGTAGTCTACTATACTATATATGTGTTATGTATGTAGTCTACTATACTATATATGTGTGTTATGTATGTAGTCTACTATACTATATATGTGTTATGTATGTAGTCTACTATACTATATATGTGTTATGTATGTAGTCTACTGTACTATATATGTGTTATGTATGTAGTCTACTATACTATATATATGTGTTATGTATGTAGTCTACTATACTATATATGTGTTATGTATGTAGTCTACTGTACTATATGTGTGTTATATATGTAGTCTACTATACTATATATGTGTTATGTATGTAGTCTACTATACTATATATGTGTTATGTATGTAGTCTACTATACTATATATGTGTGTTATGTATGTAGTCTACTATACTATATATGTGTTATGTATGTAGTCTACTATACTATATATGTGTGTTATGTATGTAGTCTACTATACTATATATGTGTGTTATGTATGTAGTCTACTATACTATATATGTGTTATGTATGTAGTCTACTATACTATATATGTGTTATGTATGTAGTCTACTGTACTATATATGTGTTATGTATGTAGTCTACTATACTATATATGTGTTATGTATGTAGTCTACTATACTATATATGTGTTATGTATGTAGTCTACTGTACTATATATGTGTTATGTATGTAATCTACTATACTATATATGTGTTATGTATGTAGTCTACTATACTATATATGTGTTATGTATGTAGTCTACTGTACTATATATGTGTTATGTATGTAGTCTACTATACTATATGTGTGTTATGTATGTAGTCTACTATACTATATATGTGTTATGTATGTAGTCTACTATACTATATATGTGTGTTATGTATGTAGTCTACTATACTATATATGTGTTATGTATGTAGTCTACTGTACTATATATGTGTTATGTATGTAGTCTACTATACTATATGTGTGTTATGTATGTAGTCTACTATACTATATATGTGTTATGTATGTAGTCTACTATACTATATATGTGTGTTATGTATGTAGTCTACTATACTATATATGTGTTATGTATGTAGTCTACTGTACTATATATGTGTTATGTATGTAATCTACTATACTATATATGTGTTATGTATGTAGTCTACTATACTATATATGTGTTATGTATGTAGTCTACTATACTATATATGTGTTATGTATCTAGTCTACTGTACTATATATGTGTTATGTATGTAGTCTACTGTACTATATATGTGTTATGTATCTAGTCTACTATACTATATATGTGTTATGTATGTAGTCTACTATACTATATATGTGTTATGTATGTAGTCTACTGTACTATATATGTGTTATGTATCTAGTCTATTGTACTATATATGTGTTATGTATGTAGTCTACTATACTATATATGTGTTATGTATGTAGTCTACTATACTATATATGTGTTATGTATGTAGTCTACTATACTATATATGTGTTATGTATGTAGTCTACTATACTATATATGTGTTATGTATCTAGTCTACTATACTATATATGTGTTATGTATCTAGTCTATTGTACTATATATGTGTTATGTATGTAGTCTACTATACTATATATGTGTGTTATGTATGTAGTCTACTATACTATATATGTGTTATGTATGTAGTCTACTATACTATATATGTGTTATGTATCTAGTCTATTGTACTATATATGTGTTATGTATGTAGTCTACTATACTATATATGTGTTATGTATGTAGTCTACTATACTATATATGTGTTATGTATGTAGTCTACTATACTATATATGTGTGTTATGTATGTAGTCTACTATACTATATATGTGTTATGTATCTAGTCTACTATACTATATATGTGTTATGTATCTAGTCTATTGTACTATATATGTGTTATGTATGTAGTCTACTATACTATATATGTGTGTTATGTATGTAGTCTACTATACTATATATGTGTTATGTATGTAGTCTACTATACTATATATGTGTTATGTATGTAGTCTACTATACTATATATGTGTGTTATGTATGTAGTCTACTATACTATATATGTGTTATGTATGTAATCTACTATACTATATATGTGTTATGTATGTAGTCTACTATACTATATATGTGTTATGTATGTAGTCTACTATACTATATATGTGTTATGTATCTAGTCTACTATACTATATATGTGTTATGTATGTAGTCTACTATACTATATATGTGTTATGTATGTAGTCTACTATACTATATATGTGTTATGTATGTAGTCTACTATACTATATATGTGTGTTATGTATGTAGTCTACTATACTATATATGTGTTATGTATGTAGTCTACTGTACTATATATGTGTTATGTATGTAGTCTACTATACTATATATGTGTTATGTATGTAGTCTACTATACTATATATGTGTGTTATGTATGTAGTCTACTATACTATATATGTGTTATGTATGTAGTCTACTATACTATATATGTGTGTTATGTATGTAGTCTACTATACTATATATGTGTTATGTATGTAGTCTATTGTACTATATGTGTGTGTAACTAAGCTAGGCAGAATGAACGGTTTATACTTTGCTCAGGTGGCGATGCTAACGCTTGTTATGATAACAGCTAATGTTGTGTTATCTGCTTATAGGATCAGTCTTCTCATATCGAAAAAGAGATTATGGAAAAATTGGCTCTCAAAGACTCTTCGTCTGCCGGCACGAGCTCTAAAGATATCGACAACTCAGTGGAACAGTTGAACAAGTCGGCACAGAAAATAAAAGACGATGTTGTTTCCTTGCAAACTCGCAGAGCAACTGTAACTGAGTCTATCAACAAATGCAAGCAGGATCTCTCTAAACATTCTGGAACCCCTAGAAAATCTACGAGTGTACACGTGGCTAGGGCACAGTCAGAACAAAGTAACAACAGCTATACAGCCACTACTAGTAAAACCACTAGTAACAAGTCCAAGAAATAGAGAGGTTCCATGTACATTAACCAGTCTGACTATATACTGTGCAAACTCACTCTATTGCAAACACTTTATGATGTTTCACTCGTATTTATAAATTATTTATTTTTCTATTATTTTTATTTGACTATATTATATTTTATTTGTGGACGTTTGTCGATGCCATTATTCTTTTTATAAGTTTACCATCCAAGGCCTCAGAGCTTCATTCCAAGCTGTGATATTTCTGTACAAAACAGATCACAAAATCCTGCAAGAAGCACCAATCTTCCAATTCCATCCATTCACCATTGTATTGTTAACAACTATATATTTTCTACTATACAATTTTTATGAAGCTCATAAATAAAACCACATTATGTTGAAATTACTTTTTTTTAATGCTTAAAATACTCATCTATATCAATTTCATTCATCAATCCTGAACAAGTTTTTTTGTTCGCTCCATTGCTTGTTCCTTTTCATCAAACAAAAATTGATTTTTCGGTGGGCAAGGATTCTTGTTCCATTCAAGGTAAAATATGTATGAGCCAAGTGTAGAGTTGTAACAGTTCAGTCGTAATTATGATAACATATGTTACATACAGAGTGTTGCCTACTGTTCATACAGGGATATTTCTCCAGCATTGGCTCATCACACATTCCGCGTGAGTATCTACAAGCACTTTGTATCTACCCAGGGTTGTTTTTCTAAGATTCACTCCATTGATGCAATGGAAATGCCTAATCTTCCATTCGTGCTTGCTTTGTAATCGCAGCGATATTATCTGTTCTTCTACGAAGACTGGCAAGTGACGTCGGTGTTGTCTTATCAACATTTCATCATCGTGACACTCATTCTGCTAGAACACCTGTTTAAACTAAGACCAGATACCTGGTTACCGTTAATGCACTCGCTATCTGTCTTCACCTGTTATCTGTTTTCATTAGAAAGATAGGCGAGTCCTTCTAAGTGATTTGAGCCAATATTCAGGGGCGGTCACCATGAAGAAGAGAGATAAGACAAGAGAGCGGAGCCGTTGACGTATTTCATAGATAACGGAGAAGCATATATCAGTTGGAGTCGAGGGCGTTATTACTCCAGACGTCCTTTTGGTGCAAGACTGCATTATGGCGCGTCAAATTCTAGCTTTGTTTCTCCTGCACGCCGTCTGTTGTAAGTTTGTTTTCTCTCACATCTACTGCATTAAATTGTGTTCTGTCATTAGGGCACATTTTTCAAACATCATTCTAATGAGTCAGAAAAGGGTACAAAATCCATCCTAAGATCCTTGCATAATAATTTGAATTTCATAACAATATTAAATAAGTTTTTATTTTATTGTTAAATGTAACAAAAAATCTATAATAATTATTTATTTCTAAAATTAATAAAATATTAACGAAAAACTGACAAAAATTATATTATTTCGCATAACAAAATGTCACCAAAAAAAATTACAACTTTGAATAAAATCGATCATTCATAGCTCTTACGGTTATAAACTGCTAGGGTAACCTTTTTTGACGTGGAATAACATTTTTATTTTATTAAAAAGTGTTGGAAAATAGGGGGAAATCGTCAATTTTTGACCAAGAATCTTAGGATGGACCTTGTGACCGTTACTTACAGTTCAAATTCAGGAGAAAAGAGTTGAACCAGGTAAATCTTTTGATGCGCAGATAAGTTTTAGACAACGCTGCTTATGTTAAAGGTGTCTTCTCACAAGTCCCTACAAAGCCAGATGATTGCGTGGTGAAATCTGCTGATATTGCCTTTGTTATTGATGCCAGCGGCAGCGTCGACAATACAGAATGGAAACAGGTAACTAACTGTGACAGTCACTCAATAATATATTTGATTCGACAAAATTGCATTAAATAGACAACTTTACGAGGAACAATCAAAACTTTTTTGATCATTTTTAGCATTTTTATTTGGAGTTCTAGATTGTTCAGCATTGACATAAAAATCATCTGTTTTATTACAGATTAACCAACATTTTTTCTACACAAAGCATCCTTCTTATCCATCAATCAAAAGAATTGTGTTTGCCGCAAAGAAGTGATTTTTTTCAAAATTGGAGATAATTTTATGGTTTTACAAGCAAGATAGCTTTCCCATTTTAAGATCAAGTGCAACATATGTACATGCATATGATTAGTTTTTTCTTGTTTGATCTGTTGCGAATGCTAAAAAATAACGGTATTTCTCCTCAGCTAGAAATAGGGATATTGTAGTAGTAACAGTCAGAGATCAATTTTTTCTATCAAAAAAATACACTTAACATCTTAATCATTTCTTGTGGTCAATATTTTTATATAAGAAGTACAGACAAATGATTCCTTATGCTATTAGCCCATGATACAGCGTTAACTTTCGGATGCATTCACTTTCAATACATGATAATCTACCAAAACTGGCATTCATAATGCAGATTTGTTTTGTTTTGGATGGAAAAATAACTTTTAATTAAATTTTTTGGAAAATAAAAAAATGAAAATATGTTGCTACACAGCTGTTGTTTCTGGTACACACAACACTGCAGAATCTGACTAAGAATCATATTTCTAAGCTTCTCAAAGACTGCTTGAGAGGTAATCCAGGTGCCTAGTCAGCTTGTTTTTTTTTTGTGGCGCGCCACTATCGAACACTTCCCAGCCAGCCGCTGAGTGATTGAGTGCCAAGATTTTCCTAATGTAACATTATTCAAAATGGCATTAGAGAGCATCAGAAGAATACAGCCCTTACACACGAGCATGCAAATACTTTCGATACTCGCTAAATAAATATTTTGCCAAATTGAAGTTGTGTAACTTTGTCAATGCAAGCATAACTGGAGGTGTAAACAATCATGTTGAGCTTGTTATTCCGTAAAACCACATTGAATGACATTCTCTATTTGAGCACAACAAATTTTCAGATGGGTTATCATTATACTTTCCTGTATTTAGTCGCTGAACTTCGCTTCCTCCGTGGTGAACGGTTACGATGTTGGCAGAGACAAGGTCAGAGTGGCATTGATTGTGTTTAGTAACACAGCGAAGCTGGTCTTTGACTTCAACAAATACACAACCAAAGCTCAGGTTATTGCTGCTCTCGCTGCCGCACCCAAGGAAAGCCAAAACACCAACACACATCTTGCTCTGGATCTTGCCAGAAATACTCTCTTCAAAACAGCAAGTGGCATGAGGTAAATTGAAGAGTAAACTTACAAAAATAGAGGGGCTGGAATTCTCACTTAAAAAGTACTGTAGAATGGAACTGTGTCTTCAACTTGATATCATACTTGGCTCTAGGTTGTTATGTATAGCATTCTATTGTTATGTACAGGCCTGGCGTTCCTAATATTCTGATGGTCATCACCGATGGTCAGAGTACTAATGCTCAAGCTACTGTTGCGAGCGCAAATGCTCTCAAGAAAACTGGACTTACAGTGATTGCGGTCGGGGTAAAGGGGGCGTCACTTCCTGAATTGAAGACCATAGCCTCAGCACCCACCTATGTGTACAATTATGGTGACTTCACCAAGCTTGTTGCTCTGCAAGAACAATTTAAAAAAGCAACTTGCAATGGTAATGTTATTTTGGACTAGAATATGTGCAAATTGTGACACAAACATGTGGTTTGTCAAATGTTTCAGGAACAAAGCTATAAAAAAAATCATCGAGTAAAACTTTGTTTTAGTGGTGAAGAAGTTAGCCCCAACCACCGTACCACCACCAACCACACCCAAGAAGTGCCTGGTCAAAGCAGCTGACATCGCATTCATTCTGGATGCTAGCGGGAGTGTTGGTGCCACCGAATGGACACAGGTAGTACCACTTAGTTTGGCTTACAATAAATCCATTGATGTAGTTATTTTTCATAAGTTGATTGCATACATTCGGGTCATTAAAAAATTATTGATTAAAAGACTTAATGTTTTGGCTTTAGTCGCTGAAGTTTGCAAGGAACATCGTACAAGGATATGATATCGGAAAAGACAAGGTGAGGGTCGCCATGATACATTTCAGTTCGTCAGCACAGATTCTCTTTGACTTCAACAAATATACGAACAAAGCAAACCTCATGTCAGCAATAACCAATGCCAAGCAAGTCAGTGGAGGTACCAACACTGATGCTGCTTTGGACTTGGCCAGAAACACTCTATTCCAGGCCAACAGAGGAATGAGGTTTGTGAGCGTTCATGCTGTTGAATACATAGAAGGCTTTCCATAAAACTCATATAACTAGTTTAACTAGTATTGTTTGTTTCAGACCAGGAATTCCAAACATTGTGTTTGTGATTACTGATGGAAAGAGTAACTCAGCCACTAAAACTCTGGCAAGTGCTAAAGCACTTCATGCCCGAGGAATCACAGTCTTTGCTATTGGAGTGAAAGGAGCGGTGCAGAAAGAATTGGAAGGAATCGCTTCAGACAAATCTCTTGTCTCTACTTACACCAACTTCAACCAACTCAGTAAAATCCAAACCAAATTTAATGACGCAGCTTGTAAAGGTGGGTTTTGTTACACATGATTCGCAGCCATCTCTTTATACTGTGAGTGCTGACATTACAAAAACTACTTTTTACATTTTCAGTTGTGGAAAAGAAGGCATCACCAAGCGCAGGTAGGTCCACTAAACAGTTTGTAAGATTTAAGTTAGATTGTGACAACCAACTATCAATCATTTCTACTATAAACTTTTTTTTGTAGGTTGCACATTGAACAACGCCGATATTGTGTTCCTTGTGGACACTTCAACTTCTGTCGGATCGGCGAATTTTGATCTAACAAAAACATTCTTGAGTAACATGATGGTAAAACTTGACTTCTCCAAGAACAGAGTTGGTGTTGTACAGTTCAATGACAAACCAAAGACTGTGTTTGAACTCAGTCAAAACAAGTAGGTTGAGCTACTTCACTCTACTAGACTTTGTTCCCGGTCAAGGACTGCTCATAAAATGTTTATTTATTTGTTACAGTAATAGAGCCAGCTCTCAGGCTAGCATAAGAAAGATGGTGTACGACCAAGGACCCTCAACTAGGATTAGTGCTGCCATCAAGTACATGAGAGAGCATTCGTTCACTGCTGCTAATGGTGACAGGCCTAATGTAGCTAACCTCGGTATCATTGTAACAGACGGACAAGCTAAAGATCCATTTAGAACTCAGTACGAAGGAAAGTAAGTAGTAATAATTTTCCCTACATTTTTTAGTACTTTGTCCACTGTGTGATGACTGTACCTTTAAAGTGCAAGTGAGCAACTTCAAAACCCATTTGCTTTGACGTTACAGCGAGACAAAGAAAGCTGGAATGCAAATATTTACTGTCGGAATAGGAGCTGATATCAACAGCGGGGAGCTGCGAGCGCTGGCAAGCTCACCAAGCTTTTTCTTCCCAGTAAAGAGCTATTCCACCTTAGCTTCTATTCAAAGCGCCCTGGCCACAGTCTTGTGCCAAGGTACACGTGGTTCCTATTGTTTTTGTCTGGCCATTTATTTATTTAGAACTGAAAAGTAACATTAGAACAGCAGGTAATGAAAAACTATTCTTGCACATCATTGTCTCAAACTAAATGGTTGGGTCAACATGGATTACAACATTGTACAAAGCACACTTCCACAACCGTACAGGTTCGGGTCAAGAGTTTTCTGGCCCATTCAATTTTTATGGTTAGGCAACCATTGGTATTGATCCGTCTTAATTAATCATAAACTTTGTTTTTTCAACTGTTACAACCAACTTGTAGCATTTATATTTTGCTACAGGATTCACTGCTCCTACGCCAACCAAAAAGACTCCATGCCTGTGTAAGGACAATGAAAAAGATTGCAGAGGATATGGTACCAACATCTGTTTTGAGGCAAAATACCGTGTGTTCGCCCAAGACAAGTGCCCTGCGTTTTGTGATTTGTGTAAGTGTTCCCATATGAAAGCACTAGCCATCAACTGCAGTAAAACATTTTGCGCTGGCATTCCTGAAACAATGTTTGCACATACGCAGGTCCTGTAGGATGCAAAAGATACATCCCACCTCCAAAGCCATGTAGAGACAACTCCGCTGCGAATTGTGCTCGCTTGATTGACATATGCACACCTAAATACGCACAGTACGCCTTAGAAAACTGTCCCCGATTCTGTAACCTGTGTGACAAAGTCAACCTACCAAGTAGGTCTTTTGTTTACAGAAAGTTGAGATTATCAAAAATTGAGTCGTGTGATGGAAGCTGTACATTTGATCAATTTATTATTGCAGCGATATTTCAGACAACAACACCTAGCACAAGAGCACCACCCACTACTACTACTGCACGTATAGTAACAAAGCCACCAGGACCAGTTAAACCACCCAAGTTTGTTCCATGTGATCCAAACTGCTATGACAAAAAACGAGACTGCAAAGACTACAATAAAGCTGATTGTAACAGGAAAGAATACGGAAACTTCTTCAAAGATGGCTGCGCTGAGCATTGTGGTTTCTGTACACCCAAAGCTTCATGTAGGCGACATAAACTTCCTATGGCATCATCCTTCGAATAATTTTGATTTGTGAATTTTGCTGTTGATATATTTGAAATGTACATGCGAAATTTTAGGTCTTGCTACTAATGGACCATGCGTAAACAAAATAGACTGCTCCGGATACACCCAAGAATCTTGTGCAAAATACCCAGACTGGGCCTTGGAAAATTGTCCGCGTCATTGCTTCAGATGTTCAGACCAGACAACCCCAGGTAACTTTTCTTAGTTATTTCATTAATAGAATGTGGATTAAAAGGGATTCCATGAATTTCACTCAAAAATAATTGTGTTACAGCACAAACCAATGTGTGTGAGGACAAGGAGGACTGTTCGACATATGGAAGAGACGTGTGTACAGACTATCCAGACTTTTCAAAGAGAAAATGTGCATTGTACTGCAAACTTTGCAGTAAGTACACCAGTTGGTCATCTTTCAATACTGTAGCTGGGTAGAAAAAAGGTGCCGATAATTGTATCCAAATGTTTACATTGTAGAACCAGCTGTTCCAGTCACTACACCCAAATGTGCCGACAAACGAGACTGCACTGTCTACAAAAAAGACTATTGCAGGAACCCTGATTACAGAGCATTCATGTTGAATGAGTGCCGTGCCTATTGTAATGCTTGCAATGACGAGAACTAAATGGAAAATAAAGTGTCAGTTTTTATTTCTATAAACTAATTTTTATGTATGCCTACAAAACAATATTAATTTGGTTCAAGTGTCAGATATTCTCCGGTACTGATTCTAATCTGAATAACATGGTGATAGTTTTCTTCCGTGCAATGCTTTTGTTTTCTCTTCTACTTTTTTCTGTTTTTGCAACTGCAAGCCTCTCTGTTTTCTGAAAATGGGTTTTCATCATCGATTAGGGATAGCTCTGTCATATGTAGCTGTTTGAGTGGTCGTAGAAATTACCAAAAAAAGTAGCATAAACTTTGTGTTGAACAAATAAAGTGCAAAACATCCAACCATCAAAAAATTGTACCACTAAGCAAAAGATTTTTATAAATCATTATCATGCTCTTACAAAGTGGCTTGGCCAGTTAATCAGCTCACCAACTGGACCGGAGTTAAGCTACCTCCCACTTGAAAAACTTAAAAATAATATTAGTAAAAAATCAGGCAAAATTCCACGCAGTCAATGTAACAGCTGATTTTTTGTTTAGGAACATTCAATAATGTGTCAAGCCATCTTTAAATAAACATCAAATCACTTGGACTCTTTCTTTTGCGTTATCAGACACATACAGGGTTCTTCTGGCACCTGGTGCACAAAAAAAGGCACTTTGGGGACCAGAAGAACCCAATTGTCCCCTTTAACCCGACGGAGATCTGCTACAACTATACTACTGCCACACACAACATTCATGGCATCTTCACTGCACCAGCAATACTTTGAGTTTCAATAAAAACAATCACCTCCCACAAAACACGATTCTACACAATTGAATATAATCCCTAACAAACAAAGCCATGATATATTAAAACAACTGGACTTCTTGGCGCCTGAAGATATAATTTCAATAATGGCTTGTACTCAATAAGAGATATTTCAAGCTTGACAAAAGTAAGATTGGGCTGTGAGAGACAAATGTCAATTTTACTTCTATTGTGGCATTTTGCATATGAGTAGTAACATACGAGCACACCCCTGTCATGGAGTCTAAGGAGAAAGTTCTCCTGGCTCCAGGTGTACTTTAAGTAGGCACCAGTTACCATGAGAACCTGTTAGGTACCTTTTTGTGTGCACCAATGTCAACTTCACCTCTATTGTGGCCTTTTGCATATGCTTCAATTCCGCTAAGAAGCTATTCATTGCTGTGATACAACCGAGAGCCAGGTCTAGAGGACTAGAGATAAACTGTGACCATACCAATATGCATGACGGGATTGAGTTCTCCTTGCCCGCACCGTTCATTGCATCACTCTTTTTAACAACGCGTGCGTGTTTATTTAGTAGACGGGCTTTTCAGATTGTCTTTTTGTTTATTAGATATGGTGGTTCTTTAGCTATGCCATGTGTAGCCAACAGAGCACATTATATTCTGTACAAGTGACAGAGAGTCCAAGTCCTCAAAGGTTTTGCTGATTTATATCCCGCGTTTTGCAATGGGGCGTCCATTGGTAAAAAAACAAACGCCAGGAGTCGCTAATGTTTCAGAGGACCAAATGACTGAGCAACATAGTTGTCTCCCCAGAAGGAGACAACACCAAGATTGTTAACAGATTTATCTGCTACAGGACAAGACAACTATGCTAAAACAGTGGTTTCCGTTGGAACTATAATTTCTAGGGTTGTAAAAGTATAATTTTTCCTTCGGCACTGAAAATTTTGCTGTTCGTACACTAGATTGAGTGTTGATAAAGAGATTTTTTACTCTTTTACCTGCCAATTTGGGTCATAGATTGTACATGAGACTGTAGCTGATGCTAGAGCTGACTATCTTCTAGGCACGACAAGTAATAAAACAAAAAAACTCTGCATAAGCGTGAATGAGTGATTGCAACTCCATTCGCTTAACATCTATATACAGATGCACAAAATGTCCATATGTGTGTCTGCTTCGCCGTAATTTCAGTTAAATGGACACTTAAACCGCTACAGTGAGAAAAATAAGAACTGTTGGAAAAACATTCCATCGGACTAATCTGATGAGTGGTGGAAGTTTAAGTCTGCCATTTGTTCTCAGTTCAGAGATAATTGTTGATTTATTATTTGTGGCCTGGACCGTCAAAATCTACATTCGCAAGCTTGTGTCCAAAGTAAGTTTTGTAGAAATTGTTTTCTCCCATATCTCATTGAATTCATTGCCGTCGTCAGTTGCGTCGCAGCAGCAATAGCCTTTGGGAAATAAAGGTTTAAATAATAGTGACGCAATATTGAATACTTGCTTATGGGAAATTAAACTGAAAGCCTTTTCGATAGTGTCGGTGGAGACGAATCACAAACAGCCACATTTTGCTAACTATCTGGTAGTTGGAGTGTCATTCAAGCAATTCTTTGTTGGTTTATGAATGACATTACCCACTTCCAGTACGAATAGATCCCAACATCCATTCATATCATTGATTTGGCACGTTGATTGATTGCTTCAGTGGTGACCCTGATGTGCCAGCAAACTATCTTTCCTTGTCATCTTTCAATTTGAGCAGAGAGAGAGAGTGAGAAAGGGAAAGATGGAGATGGTAGAGCAGGGCTAGGGTGAAACAGGGCAGGGTAGAGCAAGGTAAAGAGCGAGAAGAAGACCGAGGTAAATGAAGGGCAAGGCGGGAGAGCGAGGCGGAAATAGAGTGGGCCGGAATAATGATATTTAAAAACAATGGGTAATACCGCTAGTTATTTGATACAACTGTGCGCTAACAGAGAAAACACACTGTTTTGTGTAGTTGATCGTAGGAAGCAATTCAATCTACCTTGTGTTCCAACAGAAATGAATTGATTATAGTTTGGAATCTATAAGTAAGTCAAGCCACCCTATGTTTCAATAAAAAGTGGGTCACCCAAACAATGTGGTTATGACGTCTGATACATTATTGGCAGAGACGAAACTTGAGCTTTCAATCAGGTGGGTTAAAATTAAGAGTTGCGTAACCCTTGGCAGTTTTTTGAGTTTTTAAAGGTTTTTGATGTTTAGGTGAGTCTACAAACTGGAAAGGGTTTTTAGCCTTGGAACCAAGGGAATGTGACAGGGAGTGAGGAGGCACTCTGGCATTCTAAACTTCTAAGCTTTATAGACATAATAAAGTGAGGCAGGTGTAGGATGGGATATTTTGAGAAGTAGCCCATGGTATTTTCCTATTAAACTAACAAAATCACCATCTCAAACCCCAAAGAGAGTTACCGCAATAATTCTCTAATACTGTATCTAGCTGTCACCAGTAGTAGCAATGTAGGAGCAGATCTCTGTCATGGAGTCTAAGCAGAAGGTTCTCCTGGTTCCAGGTGTACTTGAAGTAGGCACCAGTTACCATGAGAACCTTCTCCATAGACTCCATGACAGAGATCTGCTCCTATATTACTACTCCCGTACTAAATGGTGCTAGCATTGATCAGTTGCCATTACCCGATTAAAAGCGTGAAACAAATGCTGATCGCTTCCTCCGTGATTGGAGGAGAAATTTAGGAGCGGTAATGCACAAGAGAGAGATAAGACAAGAAACATAGCTTTGAACCCAGTTTAGAGATAAGATAGAGAATGTGTTAAGCATTTCATAATGCCATCCATCCGTTTGGTGCAAGGCAGCATAATGGCGCATCAAATTCTAATTTGGTTGTTTCTACACACTCTCTGTTGTAAGTTTGGTCGCGCATTTACTGCATTGATTTCTACAGCTTTGTGTTCTATAGCATATCTCAGAAGACATGTGCTTACAAAAGATCCGAAATGTTATAATGACTTTTAAATGTCTGAAACAAAGTTGTTTATCTCACAGATACACAAGTACGGGCAATGAAAGATGACTGCGAGGTGAAAGCCGCTGATATTGCTTTTATTATTGATGCCAGTGGCAGCGTCAGCAATAGCGAGTGGAAACAGGTAATTAAGCTGAAGAGTAAATCATGAGTCTTTTTATTTGATTTTCAGATGAAAGAATTTTTGTTTAAAAAAGAAAATATTCTCAATTACAAAGTTTTAAATTAACATATAAATATTGTGACAACTTGTGGGGTTTCATTGGGCTCTGTGTATTTCCGATTATTGTTGATTGGGTTAGTGCAGACATTATACTGCTAATAATTATCATAATATTAGTAGTAGTAATTGATGAGCGTATCTTGATCAATAACTTATACGTCTATAAGAATGCTCTAATACAGTAGTTCATTTGTTATCAGGTTATCACATTTGGTTGAGTATCTCAACCTCTTGATATTGCATAATAGATCTCTGATAATAACTCATAGGTTTCCATGTGCTGATCATCTGGTTTTGAAACTGTCTATCCCAATCTGATTACATATTTGACATCGAGCTAAGTGATATCTCTACCAGTTGTCAGAGTAAGATGTGGGAGTGCATGAGTGGTAAGATGGGAGCAGATCTCTGGGAAAACACAGATCTGCCAACATACCGTGTCAATTACTGACAGACTTGTCATGTAATGGTAGTGTATATCATAGCTAAGGGAAAACAATTTGCACTGTAAAATACTTGTTATCCCTTATTTTTTAGTATGATGGAAGATATTTGGTAAAAAACAGACCTGTTAATACTTTACTGTCGATGGTTCTGTAGTTTGATGTCAATCATAGTTGATACTTTCGCACAGACCTGTCAGATATTTTTTATCCAAACAAAATTATTTTGTGAAATTATATTTGAGGTTTATGCTGTAGTTCTTCCTCTAAGTTTAGATCCCTGTTAAATTTTACTTCTGTTACATTGTTTTGATTTGCATCGCTCAATTGAAAGATTTGTTGAAGTTTTTTTGGCTTTGCTAAATATGAGTTACTTGTAATTGGTAAAATATAACAGGTAAAATGTTTACAATAGTTGTTATAAATTTCAAGTTCTATTCATATAAATCAACACACTAATAGTTGTTACAATTATCAAAATAAGTATGTATAAAGAAGAACACAATTTTGTGAGTTTGATTGTTTTTACTACACGCCAGTGGGTTCTGTTGACACACTGTTGGAACACACTTGTATTTTGCATAAAAATACATGAGTCCTTGTCTGATTTGGGTATACATGAGCATCTTTCCATCTTTCATTACCAAACTTCCATTTTTTCCTTGCAACGATTTTCTCATCCTCCATGCATTTAGATAACTGCTTTTGTTCAACTCATTACTTCTTTTGTTTGAACTTTTCAAGCTAATTTTTTTACTTTTTTCACCCCAACAGTAGTAGGATTTAGAGTTAAATGCAACGAGTCCACTTCCCGTAAGCTCCTCTTTGAACAACCCGTGAGTTCCTTTAACAGTGTTTTAGCACTTTGTCACAACAATGTTGAACTTTCCATTCCATCTCCAATGTTTTAACCCTAAAAACGTATCTCGATGCGTATCACAGTATGGACGGGGAAACCAATCAACGTAATTGGCTTAAAACTCATTTCTCAAACTCGGCTTCACCTATTGTTTTAGCGATCCACTCAGAACCGTGCACACACTAGTTAAAAAGTTTGCACTCAAGATTGCAAAGTATTCGGTCTTGATAAAAAGAAAACTTGAACAAGAACCAACTAGATTCCATGTATTAATTATTATTAATTGTAGTTATGGAGTTTGCGTCAAAGAATGGCTTTCCTAGAATTTACCAACTTTCTTCCCAAAACTGTCAAGTCTTTGGCGTTGATAAATACGATTTTATCGAACAGCAAACTAGAGTCTATTTATTATTTGCTATTTAGTGTAGTTATGTATTTTGTGTTAGAGAATGAGCTTCTCCTAGAGCCTAAAAGGTTTGCTCTAAATTTGCAAAGCCTTTGCTTTGATAAATATGGATTTATCAGAAAGTTAAGTAGTCTCCATTTGTTATTGTTATTATCTTCTCTCATTCTTATCATTTAATATACTTTTTGTTGATATTAACTTGCTGGGTTGCAAAACAATTTTTCCTAAAATATCTCCAGTAGATATTTTTCTCCAACTTCATCAAGTTTTATCTATTTGTATCACTTCATCAAGAATCAAAATGTAGTTAAACAAATGAATTTTATCTTCTATTGTTCTTTATATTAAAAATATTTTTTTCTATTCTATTTAAATTAACATGGAAGGTGCTCTTAAACCCACTGTTGTTGTAAACTAAAAAAAATACCAAAGTTAAAACACCCAAAACAACTTCTAAAAGAAAAAATGGTGTTTCAAGAAAACCAACAACTAAAAAACGAATGCTTCCGAAATTTATTCTACCCGTGAAACAAATGCGTGAAGAGCCGAATGTAACAAACTGGAAACAAATACAGACAAGATTGCTAATTCTCTTGAAGAATGGAAATCGAGCGACTTGCAAAAGATGAGTTCTTTCTGTTCGCTAAAATGTCTCGTTGTGCCAACTGTTATGGAACTTGTTGGTATTGATAACAACACAGGTGCGTTTGGTGATTACTTACTTCATTCTTTTGCCAAAAACAATGTGAGAGAATCAAACAGTGGTTTGCCCAAGGAGAATAGTTGAAAGTCTCACTCTTTCCAAGTACCCATGATCTTGCATTATTGTTTACTTGGGTGAACTTCAAATTCCAGGAAAGGGTAACCTTGGGAGAGGTTGATAATCGAGCTCAGAAAAGGATAAAGCTATCAAAGGATGAGCTCAGTCTCAGTGACAAGATAGATTACCTCGGAAATTTCACCAAATGCACAGTTTTTCCTCACATCGAGGTTGTAGAACAATTAATCCAAAATTTATTCTAAGGAGCAAAATCTGTTGTGGCTTCATCAGATACATCTAGGAAAAAGATGTAATGAGAGAGGTGAGAACGTTTCTCATACCAGACCAGTTGTCCGAAGATGCTAAAAATTGCTCTCTAGTTGTGATTGTATGCTAAGGAAAGAAGGAGCCAATAGAAATACATATCACAGAAAAGTCTTTCTATCCACATCTATCTCTATCCGCATCTGCATCAACAAAATTCTAGCCAAGTACGATGAGAAACCAGCGACAGACGAGAAGATTTATATTTTTATGAATGATGACTTCGGAGAGTTTGAAGAAGTGATCAGCGTTGATCATGTCTGTTAGGCTACTTTTACTGATTGATGTTAAGTTATTATTCATATTCGCTAAGACTAACATAAGTCCTTCAAAAGATACTTGTATACTTTATCCATATCTTGGGAAAAGAGCTCAAAAATTTTAACTATTGTAAACATTTTGCTAATTATATTTTACCTATTACAAATAAATCATATTTAACAACGACAAAAAAACTTAAACAAATCTTTCTACTGAGCGATGTAAATCAAAATGATGTATTATAAGTAAAAGTCAACAGGGATCTAAACTGGGAAAAAAAACAGATTTCACAAAATACTTTTGCTGGGATAAAAAATATCTGACAGGTCTGTGCAAAAGTATCAACTATGATTAACACCAATCTACAGAACCATCGACAGTGAATTATTAACACAGTCTGTTGACAAGTCAGTTCGTTACTAGAGATCTACCTAATATACCAAAAAATGTTAGGATTAAAAAAGTATCAGACAGATCTGCCCGTAGTATCAACCATACTTAGCACTGAATTACACAACCATTGAACAAGTCAATCAACGGTGTATGTTGACAGGTATGTTTTTTACCAGATGTCTGCTGTCTTACTAAAAAATAAGGGATGGTAAGCATATGAGAGTACAAATTGCATACCTTCAGCTATGATCCACAATACCATAACATTACAAGTCTGTCAGTAATCAATATGGAATGTTGACAGGTTTGTGTTTTTCCAGAGATCTCCTATCTGACTACTAGTACATTTAATAAAAGTAAGAATACTTTATTCAGAACTGACCTGGAACGCATACCAAAATTCAAACCAATGTAACAAGCGGGGTTCAAATGCTATCAGTACCATTATTTAAACGAGTATACATACCAAAATCTAAAAATCTAAACGCCCCAACAATAATCAACAAACTGCTGCTAACAAAAAACCTTTTTCTTCACGCAGATAAAATTGAGTCATACAAAAAAGAGGAAAAGCAAAGTGCTAACTGGTGCATAAAAAATAAATTATTCTTACACGCCATAATTCATACCGCTGTACAAACCGGAAGTCTAAACACCTGGTACTCATAAAAAAGCACCTACAACAGGTTTTCCTGTTGCTCGAAAAAGGCACTTGTGTACCAGGTGAACTCAATAGTCCCAATGCTCCCTTGGGAGATCTGCTCCTACTATACTACCTTTAGCCAAACAGCCCAATCATATGTTACTATATTGAAGTCGTGTCCACTGGCAAGTCAGTACATTAACGTCTTATATAAGATAATCTTCTTAGTGCATATAGTATTCATATAATTTATACAGCAGAGAATTAGAAAACAAAACACAAAGGGGGAGACATGTTTTTGAAAAAAAAACATCATACTGTCGATGGATAAATAGCGTTTATGTATTTTACTATTATACTTGGAAATTAGTCTTTCCTGTATTTAGTCGCTGGACTTTGCTTCCTCGATGGTACGTGGTTACGATGTTGGCAGAGACAAGGTTAGAGTGGCATTGATTGTGTTTAGTAACACAGCGAAGCTGGTCTTTGACTTCAACAAATACACAACAAAAGCTCAGGTTATCGCTGCTCTCGCTGCCGCACCCAAGGAAACCCAAAACACCAACACACATCTTGCTCTGGATCTTGCCAGAAATACTCTCTTCAAAACCGCAAGTGGCATGAGGTAAATTGAAGAGTTAACTTACAAGAATAGAGGTGCTGGAATTCTCAAATGAGAAGTGCTGTAGGATGGAACTGTGTCTTCAACTTGATATCATACTTGGCTCTAGGTTGTTATGTATAGCATTCTATTGTTATGTACAGGCCTGGAGTTCCTAATATTCTGATGGTCATCACCGATGGTCAGAGCACTAATGCTCAAGCTACTGTTGCGAGCGCAAATGCTCTCAAGAAAGCTGGACTCACAGTGATTGCGGTCGGGGTAAAGGGGGCCACACTTACTGAATTACAGACCATAGCCTCAGCACCCACCTATGTGTACAACTATGTTGGCTACAACAAGCTTGTTGCTCTGCAAGACCAATTTGAAAAATCGTTTTGCAACGGTAATGTTATTTTGGACTGGATTATGTCAAAATTGTTCCACAAACATGTGGCTTGTCAAATGTTTCGGGACCAAAAGCTATAAAAAAATCATTGAGTAAAACTTTGTTTTAGTTGTGAAGAAGTTAGCCCCAACCACTGTACCACCACCAACCACACCCAAGAAGTGCCTGGTCAAAGCAGCTGACATTGCATTCATTCTGGATGCTAGCGAGAGTGTTGGTGCCAGCGAATGGACACAGGTAGCACCACTTCATTTGGCTTACAATAAATGCGTTGATGTAGTTTTTTTGATAAATTGATTGCATACATTCGGGTCATTAAAAAATTACGATTAAAAGACTGAATGTTTTGGTTTTAGTCGCTAAAGTTTGCAAGCAATATCATACAAGGATATGATATTGGAAAAGACAAGGTGAGGGTAGCCATGATACAGTTCAGTTCGTCAGCACAGATTCTCTTTGACTTCAACAAATATACGAACAAAGCAAACCTCATGTCAGCAATAACCAATGCCAAGCAAGCCAGTGGAGGTACCAGCACTGATGTTGCTTTGGACTTGGCAAGAACCACTCTATTCCAGGCCAACAGAGGAATGAGGTTTGTGAGCGTTCATGCTGTTGAATACATAAAAGGCTTTCCATAAAACTCGTAGAACTAGTTCAACTATTATTGTCTCTTTCAGACCAGGAATTCCAAACATTGTGTTTGTGATTACTGATGGAAAGAGTAACTCAGCCGCTAAAACTCTGGTAAGCGCTAAAGCACTTCATGCCCGAGGAATCACAGTCTTCGCTATTGGAGTGAGAGGAGCGGTGCAGAAAGAATTGGAAGGAATTGCTTCAGACAAATCTCTAGTCTCCACTTACACCGACTTCAACCAACTCAGTAAAATCCAAACCAAGTTTAATGACGCAGCTTGTAAAGGTGTGTTTTGTTACACATGTTTCGCAGCCATCTCTTTATACTGTAAGTGCTGACATTACAAAAACTACTTTTTACATTTTCAGTTGTGGAAAAGAAGGCATCACCAAGGGCAGGTAGGTCTACTAAACAGCTTTTTCTTTCCAGTAAAAAGCTTTTTTCACCTTAGCTTCTATTCAAAGCGCCCTGGCCACAGTCTTGTGCCAAGGTACACGTGGTTCCTATTGTTTTTGTCTGGCCATTTAGTTATTTAGAACTAAAAAGTAACATTAGAACAGCAGGTAAAGAAGAACCATTCTTGCACATCTCAAGCTAAATGGTTGAGCATTCGCTGGAATGATCAACATGGATTACACCATTATACAAAGCACACTTCCACAGCCGTACAGGTTGCGGTCAAGAGTTTTCTGGCCCATTTAATTTTTATGGCCAGGCAGCCATTGGTATTGATCCATCTTAATTAATCATAAACTTTGTTTTTTGAACATGGTACAACCAACCTATAACATTTCTGTTTTGCTACAGGATTCACTGCTCCTACGCCAACCAAAAAGACTCCATGCCTGTGTAAGGACAATGAACAAGATTGCAGAGTATATGGTACCAACATCTGTTTTGAGGCAAAATACCGTGTGTTCGCCCAGGACATGTGTCCGGCTTTTTGTGATTTGTGTAAGTGTTCCAATATGAAAGCATTAGCCATCAACTGCAGTAAAACATTTTGTGCTAGCATTCCTGAAACAATGTTTGCACATACGCAGGTCCTGTAGGATGCAAAAGATACATCCCACCTCCAAAGCCATGTAAAGACAACCCCGCTGCAAATTGCCCTCGCTTGATTGACATATGCACACCTAAACACGCACAGTATGCCTTAGAAAACTGTTCCCGATTCTGTAACCTGTGTGACAAGGTCAACCTCCCAAGTAGGTATTTTGTTTATACAAAGTTAGGATTATCAAAAATTGAGTCATCTGATGGGAGCTGTACATTTGATCAATTTATTATTGCAGCGATATTTCAAACAACAACACCTAGCACAAGAGCACCACCCACTACTACTACTGCACGTAAAGTGCCACCAGGACCAGTTAAACCAACCAAGTTTGTTCCATGTGATCCAAACTGCTATGACAAAAAACGAGACTGCAAAGACTACAATAAAGCTGATTGTAAAAGGAAAGAATACGGAAACTTCTTCAAGGATGGTTGTGCTGAGTATTGTGGTTTCTGTACACCCAAAGCTTCATGTAGGCAACATAAACTTCCTATGGCATCATCCTTCGAATAATTTTGCTTTGTGAATTTTTCTGTTGATATATTTGAAACGTACATGCAAAATTTTAGGCCTTGTTACTATAGGACCACTCGTAGACAAAATAGACTGCTCCGGATACACCGTAGAATGCGCAAAATACCCAGACTGGGCCAAGGAATATTGTCCACAACATTGCTTCGGATGTCGACCCCGGACAACCCCAGGTAAAAACAGCCGCAGGTACAATTTTTTAATTATTTCATTAATAGAATGTGGATTAAAAGGGATTCCATGAATTTCACTCAAAAATAATTGTATTACAGGTCAAACCAGTCTGTGTGAGGACAAGGAGGACTGTTCGATATTTGGAAGAGATGTGTGTACAGACTATCCAGACTTTTCAAAGAGGAAATGTGCATTGTACTGCAAACTTTGCAGTAAGTACACCGGTTGGTTATGTTTCAATACTGTAGCTGGGTAGAAAAAAGGTGCCGATAATTGTATCCAACTGTTTACATTGTAGAACCAGCTGTACCAGTCACTACACCCAAATGTGCCGACAAACGAGACTGCACTGTCTACAAAAAAGACTATTGCAGGAACCCTGATTACAGAGCATTCATGTTGAATGAGTGCCGTGCCTATTGTAATGCCTGCAATGATGAGAACTAAATGGAAAATAAAGTGTCAATTTTTATTTCTATAAACTAATTTTTATGTATGCCTACAAAACAATATTAATTTGATTCAAGGGTCAGATATTCTCCAGTACTGATTCTAATCTGAATAACATGGTGATAGTTTTCTTCCGTGCAATGCTTTTGTTTTCTCTTCCACTTTTTTTCTGTTTTTGCAACTGCAAGCCTCTCTGTTTTCTGAAAATGGGTCTTCATCATCGATTAGGGATAACTCTGTCATATGTAGCTCTTTGAGCGGTCGTAAAAAAGACCAAAATGTGACATAAACTTTGTGTTGCGCAAATAAAGAGCAAAACCTCCAACCATCAAAAAATTGTACCACTAAGCAAAACATTTTTTTAAGTCATTATCATGCTCTTACAAGTGGCTTGGGCAGTTAATCAGCTCACCAACAAGTCAGGAGTTAAGTTACCTCAGACTTCAAAATTTTTAGTAAAAATTCAGGCAAAATGCCTCGTTGTCAATATAACGGCTGATTTTTTTGTTTAGGAACATTTAATAATGTGTCAAGCCATCTTTAAAAAACATCAAATCACTTGGACTGTTTCTGTTGCATTATAAGTGAGTTGACCCACCTCCTGTATAAAAAGAGAGGGGTGGCTTTAGTGTAGTAGGTATAAATAAGATGTAGATTCATGTAATTGCCGTTGCATTAATTGGAAGCGAAAGGTAATGTCTGCAAAGGTACAAAGCCAATTAAAAATCAAATCTTTTTATGCACAAAAATAAAAATTTTTACTACCGCAATTATAAGATTTGGACCTGTATGTTTATCATGCATACAAACTCACTTAAATCACATAGCGGGTTCTCCTGGCACCCGGTGCATTAACTCTATAATACTAATCTACAAACCAACATTCTACACCTGGTGCACACAAAAAGACACATACAGGGTTTACCTGGTGCACAAAAAGGCACTTTGGGGACCAGAAGAACCCAATTATCCCCTTTAACCCGTCGGAGATCTGCTCCAACTATACTACTGCCACACACAACATTCATGGCATCTTCACTGCACCAGCGGTACTCTGAGTTTCCATAAAACAATCACAAAACACGATTCTACACAATTGAATATAATCCATAACAAAGAAAGCCATGAGATATTAAAACAACTGGACTTCTTGCCGCCTGAAGATATAATTTCAATAATGGCTTGTACTCAATAAGAGATATTTCAAGCTTGACAAAAGTAGGATTGGGCTGTGAGAGACAAATGTCAATTTTACTTCTATTGTGGCATTTTGCATATGAGTAGTAACATACAAGCACACCCCTGTCATGGAGTCTAAGGAGAAGGTTCTCCTGGCTCCAGGTGTACTTTAAGTAGGCACCAGTTACCATGAGAACCTGTGAGGTACCTTTTTGTGTGCATCAATGTCAACTTCATCACCATTGTGGCCTTTTGCATATGCTTCAATTCTGCTTAGAGGCTATTCATTGCTGTGAAACAACAGAAAGCCAGGTCTAGAGAACTAGAGATAAACATAGACTATACCAATGTGAGTGACGGGATTGATGAGTGCATGTAGTATTAAAGCTCTCCTTGCCAGCGCCGCTCTTTACATCACTCCTTTTACTATAGCGTGTGTGTTTATTTAGTAGACAGGCCTTCCAGATTGTCTTCTTGTACATTAGATATGGTGGTTCTTTAGCTATGTAATGTGTAGCCAACAGAGCACATTATATTCTGTACAAGTGACAGAGAGTCCATGCCCTCAAAGGTTTTGTGGATTTATAACCCGCGTTTTGCAATGGGGCGTGCGTTGGTAAAAGAACAAACGCCAGGAGTCGCTAATGTTTCATAGGACCAAATGACTGAGCAACATAGTTGTCTCCCCAGAAGGAGACAACACCAAGTTTGTTAACAGATTTGTCTGCTACGGGACAAGACAACTATGCTAAAACAGTGGTTTCCGTTGGAACTATAACATATAACAAATCTTGGTAGCGAAAATTGTAAGTTATTAATAACTTCTAGGATTGTAAAAGTATAATCTTTCCTTCGGCACCGAAAAGTTTGCTGTTCGTACACTAGCTTGAGTGTTGATAAATGGCTTTTTTACTCTTTTATCTGCCAATTTGGGTCATAGATTGTACATGAGACTGTAGCTGACGCTAGAGCTGATTATCTTCTAGGCACGACAATTAATCAACAAAAAAACTCTGCATAAGCGTGAATGAGTGATTGCAACTCCATTCGCTTGACATCTATATACAGATGCGCAAAATGTCCATATGTGCATCTGCTTCGCCGTAATTTCAGTTAAATGGACACTTAAACCGCTACACTGACAAAAATAAGAACTGTTGGAAAAACATTCCATACGATTAATCTTGCCAGTTTGTGAGCAAGTACACTATATATAGTGTACGCCGTATAGTACATTATATATAGTGTACTATACAGCGTACACTATAGTGTGCAATACATCGTACAATTTGCATTATGCTCCATACATTGTAAGCAATATTACCTATATTATTATTATTATTTAAAAAACATATATAATATAAATATTTATAAAATATAATTTATATAAATCTTCAGTTAGAGAACAAATAACAAATTTAAACACCTCCATCCCTTCCCCAACCATACCCTACCTCACCTATCACCTGACTCATCTGCTGCTGACTCTATGCCTTGCTCTAAACGCATCGTGTTTCATCAGAAAGACGACACAGGAAAACAGTTTATGGCGCAGTTTAGTCGCTACTGAGGCAACTTGTAAAAACGATAGTTGTGAAACAATGTTGTAACCTATGTATACTCGAAGGAAGAAAATAATGCTAGTTGTAAACCCGTATGGACTTGTCTATTCATTGACACTCACTGGTATTAGCCAAATTTGACTTCCTGTGATTAATCTTCACCTACATAATGCTGTCAGATAATGCAATAAACACCATAAGTGTAGTCTTATGCCTCAGTAGCTCATTCACACGTCGCATGAGAAATACATATTTTAACAGATCATTATTGCGTACTGCACTGTTCATCTTTTGTTTCCTGTTTTCGTTGACCTTCACATACAGCCCATATCTCATTGAATTCATTGCGGTCGTCAGTTAGGTCGCAGCAGCAATAGCCTTTGGGAAATAAAGGTTTAAATAATAACGACCCAATATTGAATACTTGCTTATGAGAAAAGAAACTGAAAGCCTTTTCGATAGTGTCGGTGGAGACGAATCACAAGCAGCTACATTTAGCCAACTATCTGGTAGTTGGAGTGTCAATCAGGCAAATCTTTGTTGGTCTATGACTGAAATTACTCACTTCCAGTACGAATAGATCGCAACATTCATTCATATCATTGATTTGGCACGTTGATTGCTTCAGTGGTGACCGTGATGTGCCAGCACACTGCCTTTCCATGTCATCTTTTAAATTGAGCAGAGAGAGAGAGAGTGAGAAAGGGAGAGATGGAGATGGTAGAGCAGGGCTAGGGTGGGACAGGGCAGGGTAGAGCAAGGTAAAGAGCGAGAAGAAGACCGAGGTAGATAAAGGGCGAGGCGGGAGAGCGAGGCAGAAATAGAGTGGGCCGGAATAATGATATTTAAAAACAATGGGTAATACCGCTAGTTATTTGATACAACTGTGCGCTAACAGAGAAAACAAGAAAACACACTGTTTTGTGTGGTTGATCATAGGAAGCAATTCAATCTACCTCGTATTTCAAAAGAAATGATTTGATTATAGTTTGGAATCTATAAGTAGGTCAAGCCACCCTCTGTTTCAATAGAAGTGGGTCACCCAAACAATGTAGCTAGTACGTCTGCACATTATTGGCAGAGATGAAACTTGAGCTTTCAATCAAGTCGGTTAAAATTAAGAGTTGTGTACCCTTTGGCAGTTATTTGAGTTTTTAAGGTTTTTGATGTTTAGGTGAGTCTACAAACTGGAAAGGGTTTTTACCCTTTGAACCAAGGAAATGTGACAGGGAGTGAGGAGGCACGCTAGCATTCTAAACTTCTTAGCTTTATATACATAATAAAGTGAGGCGGGTGTAGGATGGGATATTTTGAGAAGTAGCCCATGGTATTTTCCTATTAAACTAACAAAATCACCACCTCGAACCCCAAAGAGAGTTACCGCAATAAATCGTTGATACTGCATCTAACTGTCACCAGTAGTAGCAATATAGGAGCAGATTTCTGTCATGGAGTCAAGGAAATGGTTCTCCTGGTTCAAGGTGTACTTGAAGTGGGCACCAGTTACCATGAGAACCTTCTCCTTAGACTCCATGACAGAGATCTGCTCCTATATTACTATTCCCAGTACTAAATGGTGCTGGCTTTGATCAGTTGCCATTACCCGATTAAAAGCGTGAAACAAATGCTGATTGCTTCCTCTGTGATTGGCGGTAATGCACAAGAGAGAGATAAGACAAGAAACATAGCTTTGAACCCAGAGATAAGATAGAGAATGTGTTAAGCATTTCATAATGCCACCCATCTGTTTGATGCGAGGCAGCATCATGGCGCGTCAAATTCTAATTTGGTTGCTTCTACACACTCTCTGTTGTAAGTTTGGTCGCGCATTCACTGCATTGATTTTTATAGCTTTGTTTTCTATAGCATATCTCAGAAAACATAATGCTTACAGAAGATACAAAATGTTATAATAACTTTTAAATGACTGAAACAAAGTTGTTTATCTCACAGATACACAAGTACAGGCAATGCAAGATGACTGCGAGGTGAAAGCCGCTGATATTGCCTTTATTATTGATGCCAGTGGCAGCGTCAGCAATAGCGAGTGGAAACAGGTAAATAAGCTGAAGAGTAAATCATGAGTCTTTTTATTTGATTTTCAGATGAAAGAACTTTTGTTTAAAAAAGAAAATATTCTCAATTACAAAGTTTTAAATTAACATATAAACATTGTGACAACTTGTGGGGTTTCATTGGGCTCTGTGTATTTTCGATTATTGTTGATTGGGTTAGTGCAGACATTATACTGCTAATAATTATCATAATATTAGTAGCAGTAATTGATGAGCAGATCTTGATCAATAACTTATACGTCTATAAGAATGCTCTAATACAGTAGTTCATTTGTTATCAGGTTATCACATTTGGTTGAGTATCTTAACCTCTTGATATTGCATAAAAGATCTCTGATAATAACACATAGGTAGGTTTCCATGTGCTGATCATCTGGTTTTGAAACTGTCTATCCCAATCTGATTACATATTTGACATCGAGCTAAGTGATATCTCTACCAGTTGTCAGAGTAAGATGTGGGAGTGCATGAGTGGTAAGATGGGAGCAGATCTCTGGGAAAACACAGATCTGCCAACATACCGTGTCAATTACTGACAGACTTGTCATGTAATGGTAGTGTATATCATAGCTAAGGGTAAACAATTTGCACTGTAAAATACTTGTTATCCGTTATTTTTTAGTATGATGGAAGATATTTGGTAAAAAACAGACCTGTCAACATACCGTGTTGATTGACTTGTTAAATGGTTGTGTAATTCCGTGTTAAGTATGGTTGATACTTTGGGCAGATCGGTCTGATACTTTTTTAATCCTAACATTTTTAGTATATTAGGTTGATCTCTGGTAAAAAACCGAGATGTCAACACACTGTGTTAATAGTTTACTGTCGATGGTTCTGTAATTTGATGTCAATCATAGTTGATACTTTCGCACAGACCTGTAAGATATTTTTTACCCAAACAAAATTATTTTGTGAAATTATATTTGAGGTTTATGCTGTAGTTCTTCCTCTTTTACTACACGCCAGTGGGTTCTGTTGACACACTGTTGGAACACACTTGTCTTTTGCATAAAAATACATGAGTCCTCCATGCATTTAGGGTGCTTTCGGATACCCTACGCGTAGGGCTTAACGATGGGATTAAACGAGACTATTCGGAAACCCGGTCGTTGAGGGCAGAAAAAACATGGCGGCAATGGGCAATTTGGGCTCAACGATGGAAGTGACAAGCGAGATAGGTTGCGTCGTTGACTGACCTTGACTCCACCTAACCAACAGTTTTAACGAGTCAACTTTTATTAATTACTGTTTCTCCCCGTTTCAAGTCGTGACAATACATTATAATGTATATAGAAAATACATCAGACGATAAAATCATCGTAATTAATTTTTTTTTGTAAAGAAACTAAAGTAGGCTCGCTCCAGCTATACATTTTTCATAGACGTTGATGAAAAGGAAGATGTCTATGGTTTATGCTCAAACAACTTCCGTTAAACGACAGTCATCGTTGAGCCCTCAACGAGTGTTCAACGACTGCCCTATGCATAGGGTATCCGAAAGCACCCTTAGATACCTGCTTTTGTTCAACTCATTACTTCTTTCAATTGAACCTTTCAAGCTAAATTTTTTACTTCTTTCACCCCAACAGTTGTAGGATTTAGAGTTAAATGCAACGAGTCCACTTCCCGTAAGCTCCTCTGTGAACAACCCGTGAGTTCCTTTAACAGTGTTTTAGCACTTTGTCACAACAATGTTGAACTTTCCATTCCATCTCCAATGTTTTAACCCTAAAAAACGTATCTCGATGCGTATCACAGTATGGACGGGGAAACCAATCAACGTAATTGGCATAAAACTCATTTCTCAAACTCGGCTTCACCTATTGTTTTAGCGATCAACTCAGAGCCATGCACACACTAGTTAGAAAGTTTGCACTCAAGATTGCAAAGTATTCGGTCTTGATAAAAAAAAAACTTGAACAAGAACCAACTAGATTCCATGTATTAATTATTATTAATTGTAGTTATGGAGTTTGCGTCAAAGAATGGCTTTCCTAGAATTTACCAACTTTCTTCCAAAAACTGTCAAGTCTTTGGCGTTGATAAATACGATTTTATCGAACAGCAAACTAGAGTCTATTTATTATTTGCTATTTAGTGTAGTTATGTATTTTGTGTTAGGGAATGAGCTTCTCCTAGAGCCTAAAAGGTTTGCTCTAAATTTGCAAAGCCTTTGCTTTGATAAATATGGATTTATCAGAAAGTTAACTAGTCTCCATTTGTTATTGTTATTATCCTCTCTCATTACTATCATTTAATATACTTTTTGTTGATATTAACTTGCTGGGTTGGAAAACCATTTTTCCTAAAATATCTCTAGTAGATATTTTTTTTCCAACTTCATCAAGTTTTATCTATTTGTATCACTTCATCAAGAATCAAAATGCAGTTAAACAAATGAATTTTATCTTCTATTGTTCTTTAAATTAAAAATATTTTTTTCTATTCTATTTAAATTAACATGGAAGGTGCTCTTAAACCCACTGTTGTTGTAAACTAAAAAAAATACCAAAGTTAAAACACCCAAAACAACTTCTAAAAGAAAGAATGGTGTTTCAAGAAAACCAACAACTAAAAAACGAATGCTTCCGAAATTTATTCTACCCGTGAAACAAATGCGTGAAGAGCCGAATGTAACAAACTGGAAACAAATACAGACAAGATTGCTAATTCTCTTGAAGAATGGAAATCGAGCGACTTGCAAAAGATGAGTTCTTTCTGTTCGCTAAAAAGTCTCCTTGTGCCAACTGTTATGGAACTTGTTGGTATTGATAACAATACGGGTGCGTTTGGTGATTACTTACTTCATTCTTTCGCCAAAAACAATGTGAGAAAATCAAACAGGGGTTTGCCCAAGGAGAATAGTTGAAAGTCTCACTCTTTCCAAGTACCCATGATCTTGCATTATTGTTTACTTGGGTGAACTTCAAATTCCAGGAAATGCTAACCTTGGGAGAGGTTGCTAATCGAGCTCAGAAAAGGATAAAGCTATCAAAGGATGAGGTCAATCTCAGTGACGAGAAAATTTATCTCGGAAATTTCACCAAATGCACAGTTTTTCCTCACATCGAGGTTGTAGAACAATTAATCCAAAATTTATTCTAAGGAGCAAAATCTGTTGTGGCTTCATCAGATACATCTAGGAAAAAGATGTAATGAGAGAGGTGAGAACGTTTCTCATACCAGACCAGTTGTCCGAAGATGCTAAAAATTGCTCTCTAGTTGTGATTGTATGCTAAGGAAAGAAGGAGCCAATAGAAATACATATCACAGAAAAGTCTTTCTATCCACATCTATCTCTATCCGCATCTGCATCAACAAAATTCTAGCCAAGTACGATGAGAAACCAGCGACAGACGAGAAGATTTATATTTTTATGAATGATGACTTCGGAGAGTTTGAAGAAGTGATCAGCGTTGATCATGTCTGTTAGGCTACTTTTACTGATTGATGATAAGTTATTATTCATATTCGCTAAGACTAACATAAGTCCTTCAAAAGATACTTGTATACTTTATCCATATCTTGGGAAAAGAGCTCAAAAATTTTAACTATTGTAAACATTTTGCTAATTATATTTTACCTATTACAAATAAATCATATTTAACAACGACAAAAAAACTTAAACAAATCTTTCTACTGAGCGATGTAAATCAAAATAATGTAATATAAGTAAAAGTCAACAGGGATCTAAACTGGGAAAAAAAACAGATTTCACAAAATACTTTTGCTGGGATAAAAAATATCTGACAGGTCTGTGCAAAAGTATCAACTATGATTAACACCAATCTACAGAACCATCGACAGTGAATTATTAACACAGTCTGTTGACAAGTCAGTTCGTTACTAGAGATCTACCTAAGATAGTAAAAAATGTTAGGATTAAAAAAGTATCAGACAGATCTGCCCGTAGTATCAACCATACTGAATTACACAACCATTGAACAAGTCAATCAACACGGTATGTTGACAGGTATGTTTTTTACCCGATATCTGCTGTCTTACTAAAAAATAAGGGATGATAAGCATCTGAGAGTGCAAATTGCATACCTTCAGCTATGATCCACACTACCATAACATTACAAGTCTGTCAGTAATCAACATGGAATGTTGGCAAGTTTGTGTTTTTCAAGATATCTCCTATCTGACTACTAGTACATTTAATAAAAGTAAAAATACTTCATTCAAAACTGACCTGGAACGCATACCAAAAGTCAAACCAATGTAACAAGCGGGGTTCAAATTCTATCAGTACCATTATTTAAACAAGTATACATTCCAAAATCTAAAAATCTAAACGCCCCAACAATAATCAACAAACTGCTGCTAACAAAAAGCTTTCTTTACACGCAGATAAAATTGAGTCATACAAAAAAGAAGAAAAACAAAGTGCTAACGGGGCACAAAAAATAAATTATTCTTACACGCCATAATTCATACCGCTGTACAAACCGGAAGTCTAAACACCTGGTACTCATAAAAAAGCCCCTACAACAGGTTTTCCTGTTGCTCAAAAAAGGCACTTGTGTACCAGGTGAACTCAATAGTCCCGATGCCCCAGTTGGAGATCTGCTCCTACTATACTACCTTTAGCCAAACAGCCCAATCATATGTTACTATATTGAAGTAGTGTCCACTGGCAAGTCAGTACATTCACGTCTTATATAGGATAATCTTCTTAGTGCATATAGTATTGATATATTTTATACAGCAGAGTATTAGAAAACAAAACACAAAGGGGGGAGACATATTTTTGAAAAGAACACCATACTGTCGATGGATAAATAACGTTTATGTATTTTACTATTATACTTGGAAATTAGTCTTTCCTGTATTTAGTCGCTGGACTTTGCTTCCTCGATGGTACGTGGTTACAATGTTGGCAGAGACAAGGTTAGAGTGGCATTGATTGTGTTTAGTAACACAGCGAAGCTGGTCTTTGACTTCAACAAACACACAACAAAAGCTCAGGTTATCGCTGCTCTCACTGCCGCACCCAAGGAAAGCCAAAACACCAACACACATCTTGCTCTGGATCTTGCCAGAAATACTCTTTTCAAAACCGCAAGTGGCATGAGGTAAATTGAAGAGTAAACTTACAAGAATAGAGGTACTAGAATTCTCAAATGAGAAGTGCTGTAGAAGGGAACTGTGTCTTCAACTTGATATCATACTTGGCTCTAGGTTGTTATGTATAGCATTCTATTGTTTTGTACAGGCCTGGCGTTCCTAATATTCTGATGGTCATCACCGATGGTCAGAGTACTAATGCTCAAGCTACTATTGCGAGCGCAAATGCTCTCAAGAAAGCTGGACTCACAGTAATTGCGGTCGGGGTAAAGGGGGCCACACTTACTGAATTACAGACCATAGCCTCAGCACCCACCCATGTGTACAACTATGTTGACTACAACAAGCTTGTTGCTCTGCAAGACCAATTTGAAAAATCGTTTTGCAATGGTAATGTTATTTTGGACTGGATTATGTCAAAATTGTTCCACAAACATGTGGTTTGTCAAATGTCTCAGGACCTAAAGCTATAAAAAATCATTGAGTAAAACTTTGTTTTAGTGGTGAAGAAGTTAGCCCCAACCACCGTACCACCACCAACCACACCCAAGAAGTGCCTGGTCAAAGCAGCTGATATTGCATTCATTCTGGATGCTAGCAAGAGTGCTGGTGCCACCGAATGGACACAGGTAGTACCACTTAATTTGGCTTACAATAAATGCATCGACGTAGTTTTTTTGATAAATTGATTGCATACATTCGGGTCATTCAAAAATTATTGATTAGAAGACTTAATGTTTTGGTTTCAGTCGCTAAAGTTTGCAAGCAATATCGTACAAGGATATGATATCGGGGAAGACAAAGTGAGGGTAGCCATGATACAGTTCAGTTCGTCAGCACAGATTCTCTTTGACTTCAACAAGTATACAAACAAAGCAAACCTCATGTCAGCAATAACCAATGCCAAGCAAGTCAGTGGAGGTACCAGCACTGATGCTGCTTTGGACTTGGCAAGAACCACTCTGTTCCAGGCCAACAGAGGAATGAGGTTTGTGTGCAATCGTGCAGTTGAATACATAAAAAGCTTTCCATAAAACTTGCATAACTAGTTTAACTAGTATTGTCTGTTTCAGACCAGGAATTCCAAACATTGTGTTCGTGATTACTGATGGAAAGAGTAACTCAGCCACTAAAACTCTGGCAAGTGCTAAAGCACTTCATGCCCGAGGAATCACAGTCTTTGCTATTGGAGTGAAAGGAGCGGTGCAGAAAGAATTGGAAGGAATTGCTTCAGACAAATCTCTAGTCTCAACTTACACCAACTTCAACCAACTCAGTAAAACCCAAACCAAGTTTAATGACGCAGCTTGTAAAGGTGTGTTTTGTTACACATGTTTCGCAGCCATCTCGTTATAATGTGAGTGCTGACATTACAAAAACTACTTTTTACATTTTCAGTTGTGGAAAAGAAGGCATCACCGAGCGCAGGTAGGTCCACTAAACAGCCTTTTCTTTCCAGTAAAGAGTAATTCCACCTTACCTTCTATGCAAAGCGCACTTCCCAGTCTTGTGCCAAGGTACACGTGGTTCCTATTGTTTTTTTGTCTGGCCAATTAGTTATTTAGAACTAAAAAGTAACATTAGAACAGCAGGTAAAGAAGAACCATTCTTGCACATCTCAAACTAAATGGTTGAGCATTCGCTGGAATGATCTAGTAGATTACACTATTATACAAAGCACAGTTCCACAACCGTACAGGTTGCAACCAAGAGTTTTCTGGCCCATTTAATTTCCATGACTAGGCAGCCATTGGTATTGATCCGTCTTAATCATAAACTTTGTTTTTTTCATTAACTTGTAGCATTTATGTTTTGCTACAGGATTCACTGCTCCTACGCCAACCAAAAAGACTCCATGCTTGTGTAAGGACAAAGAAAAAGATTGCAGAGGATATGGTACCAACATCTGTTTAGAGGCAAAATACCGCGCGTTCGCCCAGGACAAGTGTCGTGCGTTTTGTGATTTATGTAAGTATTCAATTATAAAAGCGTTAGCCATCAACTACAGTAAAACATTTTGCGCTGGTATTCCTGAAACAATGTTTGCACATACGCAGGTCCTGTAGGATGCAAAAAATACATCCCACCTCGAACGCGATGTGGAGACAACCCCGCTGCAAATTGTCATCTCTTGATCGACATATGCACACCTAAATACGCACTGTACGCCTTAGAAAACTGTCCCCAATTCTGTAACCTGTTAGACAAAATCAACCTCCCTAGTAAGTATTATGTTTACACAAAATTGATATTACCAAAAATTGAGTCGTGTGATGGAAGCTGTACATTTGATCAATTTATTATTGCAGTGATATTTCAGACAACAACACCTAGCACAAGAGCACCACCCACTACTACTACTGCACGTATAGTAACAAAGCCACCAGGACCAGTTAAACCAACCAAGTTTTTTCCATGTGATCCAAACTGCTATGACAAAAAGCGAGACTGCAAAGACTACAATAAAGCTGATTGTAACAGGAAAGAATATGGAAACTTCTTCAAAGATGGTTGTGCTGAGTATTGTGGTTTCTGTACACCCAAAGCTTCATGTAGGCAACATAAACTTCCTATGGCATCATCCTTCGAATGATTTTGTTCTGTGAATTTTGCTGTCGATATATTTGAAACGTACATGCAAAATTTTAGGCCTTGCTACTAATGGACCATGCGTAAACAAAATAGACTGCTCCGGATACACCCAAGAGTCTTGTAAAAATTACCCAGAGTGGGCCTTGGAAAATTGTCCGCGTCATTGCTTCCAATGTCCAGGCCAGACAACCCCAGGTAACTTTTTTAATTATTTCACTAATAGATTGTGGATAAAAAGGGATTCCATGAATTTCACTCAACAATAATTGTATTACAGCACAAACCAATGTGTGTGAGGATAAGGAGGACTGTTCCACATATGGAAGAGATGTCTGTACAGACTATCCAGACTTTTCAAAGAGGAGATGTGCATTGTACTGCAAACTTTGCAGTAAGTACACTAGTTGGTTACGTTTCAATACTGTAGCTGGGTAGTAAAAAGGTGCCGATAATTGTATCCAACTGTTTACATTGTAGAACCAGCTGTACCAGTCACTACACCCAAATGTGCTGACAAACGAGACTGCACTGTCTACAAAAAAGACTATTGCAGGAACCCTGATTACAGAGCATTCATGTTGAATGAGTGCCGTGCCTATTGCAATGCCTGCAATGACGAGAACTAAATGGAAAATGAAGTGTCAGTTTTTATTTCTATAAACTAATTTCTATGTATGCCTACAAAACAATATTAATTTGATTCAAGTGTCATATATTCTCCGGTATTGATTCTAATCTGAATAACATGGTGATAGTTTTCTTCCGTGCAATGCTTTTGTTATTTCTTCCACTTTTTTTCTGTTTTTGCAACTGCAAGCCTCTCTGTTTTCTGAAAATGGGTTTTCATCATCGATTAGGAATAACTCTGTCATATGTAGCTCTTTGAGTGGTCGTAGAAATTACCAAAAAAAGTAGCATAAACTTTGTGTTGAACAAATAAAGTGCAAAACCTCCAACCATCAAAAAATTGTACCACTAAGCAAAAGTTTTTTATAAATCATTATCATGCTCTTACAAAGTGGCTTGGCCAGTTAATCAGCTCACCAACTAGACCGGAGTTAAGCTACCCCCCACTTGAAAAACTTAACAATAATATTAGTAAAAAATCAGGCAAAATTCCACCAGTCAATGTAACAGCTGACTTTTTGTTTAGGAACATTCAATAATGTGTCAAGCCATCTTTAAATAAACATCAAATCACTTGGACTCTTTCTGTTGCATTATCAGACACATACAGGGTTCTTCTGGCACCTGGTGCACAAAAAAAGGCACTTTGGGGACCAGAAGAACCCAATTGTCCCCTTTAACCCGACGGAGATCTGCTCCAACTATACTACTGCCACACACAACATTCATGGCATCTTCACTGCACCAGCAATACTTTGAGTTTCCATAAAACAATCACAAAACACGATTCTACACAATTGAATATAATCCATAACAAAGAAAGCCATGAGATATTAAAACAACTGGCCTTCTTGCCCCCTGAAGATATAATTCCAGAAATGGCTTGTACTCAATAAGAGATATTTCAAGCTTGACAAAAGTAGGATTGGGCTGTGAGAGACAAATGTCAATTTTACTTCTATTGTGGCATTTTGCATATGAGTAGTAACATACGAGCACACCCCTGTCATGGAGTCTAAGGAAAAAGTTCTCCTGGCTCCAGGTGTACTTTAAGTAGGCACCAGTTACCATGAGAACCTGTGAGGTACCTTTTTGTGTGCATCAATGTCAACTTCACCACCATTGTGGCCTTTTGCATATGCTTCAATTCCGCTAAGAAGCTATTCATTGCTGTGATACAACCGAGAGCCAGGTCTAGAGCACTAGAGATAAACTATGACCATACCAATATGCATGACGGGATTGAGTTCTCCTTGCCAGCACCATTCATTACATCACTCTTTTTAACAACGTGTGCGTGTTTATTTAGTAGACGGGCCTTTCAGATTGTCTTCTTGTACATTAGATATGGTGGTTTCTGATTGCATCACTGTAGCTGACGCTAGAGCTGACTATCTTCTAGGCACGACAAGTAATAAAACAACAAAACTCTGCATAAGCGTGAATGAGTGATTGCAACTCCATTCGCTTAACATCTATATCCAGATGCGCAAAATGTCCATATGTGTGTCTGCTTCGCTGTAATTCCAGTTAAATGGACACTTAAACCGCTACACTGAGAAAAATAAGAATTGTTGGAAAAACATTCCATCGGACTGATCTGATGAGTGGTGGAAGTTTAAGTCTGCCATTTGTTCTCAGTTCAGAGATAATTGTTGATTTATTATTTGTGGCCTGGACCGTCAAAATCTACATTCGCAAGCTTGTGTCCAAAGTAAGTTTTGTAGAAATTGTTTTCTCCCATATCTCATTGAATTCATTGCCGTCGTCAGTTGCGTCGCAGCAGCAATAGCCTTTGGGAAATAAAGGTTTAAATAATAGTGACGCAATATTGAATACTTGCTTATGAGAAATTAAACTGAAAGCCTTTTCGATAGTGTCGGTGGGGACGAATCACAAACAGCCACATTTTGCTAACTATCTGGTAGTTGGAGTGTCATTCAAGCAATTCTTTGTTGGTTTATGAATGACATTACCCACTTCCAGTACGAATAGATCCCAACATCCATTCATATCATTGATTTGGCACGTTGATTGCTTCAGTGGTGACCGTGATGTGCCAGCACACTACCTTTCCATGTCATCTTTTAATTTGAGCAGAGAAAGAGAGTGAGAAAAGGGAGAGATGGAGATGGTAGAGCAGGGCTAGGGTGAAACAGGGCGGGGTAGAGCAAGGTAAAGAGCGAGAAGAAGATCGAGGTAGATGAAGGGCGAGGCGGGAGAGCGAGGCGGAAATATAGTGGGCCGGATTAATGATATTTAAAAACAATGGGTAATACCGCTAGCTAATTGATACAACTGTGCGCTAACAGAGAAAACACACTGTTATGTGTAGTTGATCGTAGGAAGCAATTCAATCTACCTCGTATTCCAACAGAAATGATTTGTTTATAGTTTGGGATCTATAAGGAAGTCGAGCCACCCTCTGTTTCAATAAAAGTGGGTCACCCAAACAATGTAGCTAGTACGTCTGCACATTATTGGCAGAGATGAAACTTGAGTTTTCAATCAGGTGGGTTAAAATTAACAGTTGTGTACCCCATGGCAGTTATTTGAGCTTTTAAGGTTTTTGATGATTAGGTGAGTATAAAAACTGGAAAGGTTTTTTAGCCTTTGAACCAAGGGAATGTGTCAGGGAGTGAGGAGGCACCCTGGCATTCTAAGCTTCTAAGCTTTATAGACATTATAAAGTAAGGCAGGTGTAGGATTGGATATTTTGAGAAGTAGCCCATGGTATTTCCCTATTAAGCTAACAAAATCACCACCTCAAACCCCAAAGAGAGTTACCGCAATAATTCTCTAATACTGTATCTAGCTGTCACCAGTAGTAGCAATGTAGGAGCAGATCTCTGTCATGGAGTCTAAGGAGAAGGTTCTCCTGGTTCCAGGTGTACTTGAAGTAGGCACCAGTTACCATGAGAACCTTCTCCATAGACTGACTCCATGACAGAGATCTGCTCCTTTATTACTATTCCCAGTACTAAATGGTGCTAGCTTTGATCAGTTGCCATTACCCGATTAAAAGCGTGAAACAAATGCTGATCGCTTCCTCCGTGATGGGGAGAGAAATTCAGGGGCGGTAATGCACAAGAGAGAGATAAGACAAGAAACATAGCTTTGAACCCAGTTTAGAGATAAGATAGAGAATGTGTTAAGCATTTCATAATGCCATCCATCTGTTTGATGCAAGGCAGCATCATGGCGCGTCAAATTCTAATTTGGTTGTTTCTACACACTCTCTGTTGTAAGTTTGGTCGCGCATTTACTGCATTGATTTCTACAGCTTTGTTTTCTATAGCATTTCTCAGAAAACATAATGCTTACACAAGATACGAATTGTTATAATAACTTTTAAATGTGTGAAACAAAATTGTTTATCTCACAGATACACAAGTACAGGCAATGCAAGATGACTGCGAGGTGAAAGCCGCTGATATTGCCTTTATTATTGATGCCAGTGGCAGCGTCATCAATAGCGAGTGGAAACAGGTAACTAAGCAGAAGAGTAAATCATGATTTTTTTATTTAATTTTGAGATAAAAGAACTTTTATTGTTTAAAATCGAAAAAAATCTCAATTACAAAGTTTTAATTTAACATATAAACATTGTGACAACTTGTGGGGCTTCATTGGGCACTGTGTATTTTCGATTATTGTTGATTGGGTTAGTGCAGACATTATACTGCTAATAATTATCATAATATTAGTAGTAGTAATTGATGAGCAGATCTTGATCAATAACTTATACGTCTATAAGAATGCTCTAATACAGTAGTTCATTTGTTATCAGGTTATCACATTTGGTTGAGTATCTTAACCTCTTGATATTGCATAAAAGATCTCTGATAATAACACATAGGTAGGTTTCCATGTGCTGATCATCTGGTTTTGAAACTGTCTATCCCAATCTGATTACATATTTGACATCGAGCTAAGTGATATCTCTACCAGTTGTCAGAGTAAGATGTGGGAGTGTATGAGTGGTAAGATGGGAGCAGATCGCTGGGAAAACACAGATCTGCCAACATACCGTGTCAATTACTGACAGACTTGTCATATAATGGTAGTGTATATCATAGCTAAGGGTAAACAGTTTGCACTGTAAAATACTTGTTATCCCTTATTTTTTAGTAAGATGGAAAATATTTGGTAAAAAACAGACCTGTCAACATACCGTGTTGATTGACTTGTTAAATGGCTGTGTAATTCAGTGTTAAGTATGGTTGATACTTTAGGCAGATCTGTCTGATACTTTTTTAATCCTAACCTTTTTAGTATATTAGGTAGATTTCTGGTAAAAACTCGACATGTCAACACACTGTGTTAATAGTTTACTGTCGATGGTTCTGTAGTTTGATGTCAATCATAGTTGATACTTTTGCACAGACCTGTCAGATATTCTTTTATCCCAACAAAATTATTCTGTGAAATTATATTTGAAGTTTATGCTGTAGTTCTTCCTACCAGTTTAGATCCCTGTTGAATTTTACTTGTTCTACATTGTTTGGATTTGCATCGCTGAGTTGCAAGCTTTGTTGAAGTTTTTTTTGTCTATGCTAAATATAACTTACTTGTGATTGGTAAAATATAACAGGTAAACTGTTTACAATAGTTCTTATAAATTTCAAGTTCTACTCATATAAATAAACGCACCAATAGTTGTTACAATTATCAAAATAAGTATGTATAAAGAATAACACAATTTCGTGATTTTGACTGTTTTTACTACGTGCCAGTGGGTTCTGTTGACACACTGTAGGAACACACTTGTCTTTTGCATAAAAATACATGAGTCCTTGTCTGATTTGGGTATACATGAGCATCTTTCCATCTTTCATCACAAAACCTCGAATTTTTCCTTGCAACGATTTTGTCATCCTCCATGCATTTAGATACCTGCTTTTGTTCAACACATTACTTCTTTTGTTTGAACCTTTCAAGCTAAATTTTTTACTTCTTTCACCCCAACAGTTGTAGGATTTAGAGTTAAGTGCAACGATTCCACTTCCCGTATGCTCCTCTGTGAACAACTCGCGAGTTCCTTTAACAATGTTTTAGCACTTTACCACAACAATATTGAGCTTTCCATTTCCAATGTTTTAACCCTAAAAAACTTATCGCGATGCCTATCGCAGAATGGATGGGGAAACCAATCAGCGTAATTGGCGTAAAACTCATTTCTCAAACTTGGCTTCACCTATTTTTTTAGCGACCCACTCAGAGTCACGCACGCGCTATTTAGAAAGTTTACACTCAAGAGTGCAAAGTCTTTGGTCTTGATAAAAATAATCTTGTCCAAGAGCCAACTAGATTCTACGTATTAATTATTATTAATTGTAGTTATGGAGTTTGCGTCAAAGAATGGCTTTCCTAGAATTTAACAACGTTCTTCCCAAAACTGTCAAGTCTTTGGCGTTGATAAATACGATTTTAGCGGACAGCAAACTAGATTCTATTTATTGTTTGCTATTTAGTGTAGTTATGTATTTCGTGTTAGGGAATGAGCTTCTCATAGAGCCTAAAAATTTTTCTCTAAATTTGCAAAGCCTTTGCTTTGATAAATATGGATTTATCAGAAAGCTAACTAGACTCCATTTGTTATTGTTATTATCTCCTCTCATTACTATCATTTAATATACTTTTTTGTTGATATTAACTTGCTGGGTTGGAAAACCAGTTTTCCTAAAATATCTCTAGTAGATAGTTTTTTTCAAACTTCACCCAGCTTTATCTATTTGTATCACTTCAGCAAAAATCAAAATGTAGTTAAACAAATGAATTTATCTTCTATTGTTCTTAATATTAAGAATATTTTTCCTATTTTATTTAGGTTAAAGAATTGGTGAAGTTAATCATTTTTATTTAATCATCTGCAAGTTATGACCCTATTGACTAGAAATCACCAAGAATTAGGCCAAAAAACATTATTCTTTAGCTTTTAGAAGGGCTGGAAAAAGTGGGTGTGTACTCATACGACCATTTCCGGTTGACAAACGGATGTAATTCTTGCTTACAGCGTTGCTGCGGTAACGGCGCCATTTCTATGACGTATGAAAGGGAAACCAATGACACACCCGATGTTGATAGTCCGTGATCAAATCATTGTGTGAAATACGCTTACATATTGAAATTCCAACTGCAGCGCTCAGTCGCAAAAAATGTCCGAAAAAGGCAGAAGGCAACGTTTCTGTGCCTCAGCTTTTTGTGATGGGACAGAACATTTGCAAAGTTTTCCCTCTGACCCATCGTTAAAAGATAAGTGGATTAGGTTTTTAAAGATCCACCAGAAGGAAATAAAGATAACATCTGAGTCACGCCTATGTTTCAGGCATTTTCAGCCATCGATCAGACTTCAGCAACTACTACAGTCATTCATTACCAATTGATTGATGAAAGATGAAAAGATAAGGTAGGGCAGTCTTATTCTGCATCTAATATATAATACTACCTAAATGGTGCCGAAAATAATATACATCTACAAATAATTACTTTATTATTTTTATTTCTTATATTTAATTTATTTATTATTAATTAATATAACAAATAAATAATAAATATTATTTTTATACTGGTCTCCACCATTGTTGTGTTGCAACGTTGACAAAGAACTGTAGGGGCCTCTACATGTTCAGAGATAAATAATGATCTCTGCATATACATACAAATGAGTAACTGATTTTTGGATTGTTCGGTTCATAGTTAGTAGTATTTTATTTATTTACATATTATTATTATAATAATTTTTTATTTATTTATTATAATAAATAAATATATATATTATGGGCGGAGATAATGGTAATACTTGTTATTATTAAAATTTTCTACTAATACTAACTACTACATACTACTACTATATATAGCTCTAGTCTAGTTTCTAGATGTTGATTTTTCACTGGGTGGCAGTGTTTTTCAGTGAACTGTCTGATTAATAATAACTGTCTATGTGATTGATCATAGCTTTGATAACAGATCCCTTTCATCTGAATTTTTGCAGCTTTTTTTCCTAGTGGCTCTTAGCTTGTGCTTCCTATAATATGCCTACATCACAGTTTATCAGTAAAGTATATCGCCATCAATTTGTCTATTGAAAGACACAAAACAATCACTCAGCAAGACACCAAACAATTTTTAGTTTGATTCTTTTTACTGAACATAAAGGGTTTAATGTTGATACTGTGCTACAAATCTATCATAGCACAGTACACAAATCAACCATAGTCCATAGCACAGTAGGCCTACATGTTTATTTTTTTATAGACTAAGACTCATACCAGGATCTATTCCTTCCAATGCAAGAGCTACCCAAGATCAGCTGACCCCAAGAAAGGCCAAGGTCGTTAGGACCCAGTCAAAGCGTCAGCGAAAAAGGATTGTTCGTGATTTGGTCAATCAGTGTGATGAAAGGTTGGTCGAAAATATGGTTCAAAATTAATAATGATCATTGGCCAACTGCTGTTCACAATTATAATTTTCTACGGGAATTATGTTGCTATGATTTTGCAATATACTTCACATACACCTATAATTGTTCAACTATCACAATGCTGATAATCTGTTGCAGAGTCCAGCAAACAATCCTCCACCACAATGAGAATTGTCAGCGCTCCATCAAACTGACAGCTGATGGCAAGCCATGGAGGCAAGTAAAAAGATCAAAGGCTACTAAATTGAGACCAGGTGTGCAATATGTCCGCACTGATCCTACATACAGTAAGTAATTTCTCTTCATTGGAGTTTCATCTGTAAAACATGTTACGGACTGCCTCACGTTGATATAATCGCAGAATGAAACGACAGTCGGATATTCTGGCTACACGATACTACGTAATCTTTGAGCATGACAAGCAGATTAATAAATGCCAACTTTATTGCACACTATATTGACCAGTTGTTAAACTATATGAACGACTAATCCGCTGACATCATTTTAGATTATATTGGCCAATTATTCAACCACATGGACAAGTGCGTGATAGAGGGAGCCATATCTGCTTGCAGTGATACACAGCCGCCAACGATGGCATCAACAGCAGAGCCATACACCGACCTCGACCAGCTAGAGGAGCAAATGCAGATGAGGCGCAGAGGATTGGCTCATAAACCACACCGTATCAACAAATCTTAATATTGATTAGACTTTCAGCATATTGTTATGCTGCTTTATTATTAAATTATTAGTTACATACACTTTATAATCAATATCGATCAATGTTATTCATCCTCATCACACTCTGGAACATATTTTGTAAAATCATAATCAGCAAATTCTTCATCACTTGCTGTTGGCATAAAAACTGCTCTGACCATTAAATATACACATGATGGCAGTACTCTCCTTTCCTTTCTCCGTATGTCTGGATAGGTATGAAAGATAAGCATGCGATATGCTGCCAATCTCATCTGCTTGTTCTTCAGCTCTGCTATGGCTTCTTCTGTCCAGCGAGCTGATGGCACAAGTGTTTCTGCATCAGGATATTGTTGAGCTACAACAACAATACATGCTAGATTTTCTTCTATATTGAATCAACATTGCTAACACTTGACAGTGCATTATTTGAATTCTAGTCTACATAATGGTGGCTAGATGAAAACATGTGTTCAGCAGATGCATTTTCATAAAATATTTTGTTGTATTGATAATGTTAAACCATTACACAATTATGCTGACTGGAATTAGGAGCTGGGCATCACTGCACTAAGATGCCTCTCAACAATTTAGGAGCTGTAAGCAGTTGAGTAACTTACCGTGATGACAGCAGAAGTTGCGGTACATAACACGAAGAGGTGCTGGCTTCAAAAGATCTGTGATGTCTTGAGATGAGGTTATACAGGAAATATCCTCATCTTGGCGGGGCACGTCCCAGATTTTGTGATCCTTGCAACAGATATTCATGTCCCGTTGTAGCCATGCGTGACATTTCCCACAGCGACACCACTCATGCACAGGCCTTGGAACATATGCAGCATCATCACCACAAGCCTAGAGATAATAAGTATTTACCATGAGTGTGTACATGAGACAGCTGAAGACTATGAAAAACACAATGAACAGTTTTGTATGCACTGTTGATGTATGTATTATTGATATTGTTGACCCACTGTTGTCTGTAGTAAAGTAACAGACAACAGCAGTGTGATGAAAATATGATTTATTTATTATTATTAGTTATTATTGATTGATAATAATAAATGATAATAGGTCTACTGTTGACCCACTACTATTGATTTTGAGGAAATATTATCAGCAACAAAGAATATTTGAAGTGGTGTTCAAATAAAATACCTACAATATATATTAAGTCAATGGTTTTAGTTAAATATATGCGATATTGTGCGTGGTAGTATTTTTTTTACTTATTTATTTACCTGTCTTCCAAAAATGTCATCAGCTTCAACATCATCAATTTCAAAAGTCTTTTTACGTTTCGGTTGATTTTCCATCCCTTAGTTGAGCAATGTTGTTCTACAGTGGAAGCTACAGACTCTGTCTCACTGTCACTCGACGACATAATAATGTATACTCAATAAAACTGAAATACCGATGATAGCAACTTAGATTACAAGAAATTTGTTTTGACTCTTGCACCGGAAACTAAACTTACTAGACTCGAATCACATCAAAACTATTGACTATTAGCATAGTTCGGCACTATCGCCCCTTACGACAAGTTACTTTGATGAACACCGGTTAAGCGCACTGCTATTGGCTGGTGCGTCGCCTCCCTTTCACACGTCATGCAAATGGCGCTCCACGCCCCTTTACGCAAGCATTTCCGTTTCTTATAATGGAATCGCTAACGAGCAAACGCCCACTTTTTATTTTTAAGATTATAGGGTCAATAATCAACCAATCATTGTACTGCTTGTTTCAGTATGCAACTCGGAGCATGTGCTTTCCATGTGAGCCAATACAATATGTAACTTCACCAATTCTTTAACATGTTTTATAAGATGTAATATACTTCACCTGCAGTTTTGGTAAATCTATGGTAACCTATGGCTGGCCAGCCTAACTACAATTAGCTAGTTAGAATTCTTAGGTTCCTTGTGGAGTCTTACTATTCATCAAGATGGCTGTTCAGTGTCCGTATATAATAGTGATCTCAGCGGCGTAATGTAGTGGAAGTGCAACTCCAAATATTGTAACAGAGGATAACTCCAAATATAAACCAAACTGCAACATCCCCCTTTCTCCCGAGAGCAGATGTCGAAAGCAACAGGCCACTAGGGACCAACAATAGTATTTAGAGAACAGAACAACTAAGGTGGAGATGCCACTAGCAACCCACTAGATCATCTCAATACAGCACAGACTATGTACAGTGAAGATGCCTAGCTATAACTAGTGCATCTCAAAGTCAGCAAACCGCTTGGGCAGTGTACCGCGGTTGCCCCTCTCACTTCTTCTCGGCGTAACAGTAGCTGGGCCATGGTCGATGTGCTGCAGTCCGGGCTGAATGGGCCTATCAGGAGTAGTCTGCACCATATCATCCGTAGCACTACCATCGGGCTTCAGCCGTGTCCTTGCCCCGGTATCCACAAGGTATGACCTTGGTTGCTCTGTCTCTCTCACTACCCTTGCTGGCATCCATACGGGGTCTTTTTCTGTTCTCACTAGAACATTGTCTCTTCCCTTCAGCGGTTGTAGATCCTTAGCTCCCCGATCATGCATATCCCTCTGAGCTGCTTGTCGATCTGTTAGGCACTGGAATGCCTCAGAGATAACTGGTCTCAACATCTCCTCAGTACACGGCAGAAGACCTCTGATACATCTATTGAATAACATCTCTGACAAGCTGAAAGGCAAGCCTGCCACAGGTGTTTGCCTGTACACCAGCAATGAATGGTAGATATCAGAACACTCTTCAGCAGCCTTCTTCAGGAGCTGTTTTACCGTCTGTATGTATCTTTCTGCCATGCCATTGGACTGGTGATAATATCGTGTTGAGGTGATGATGTTGAAATTCCATTCCTTGGCAAACTGCTTCATAGCTCCACTGCCAAATGGCATGTTGTCTGCAATCACATCCAAGGGTATACCATGCACCAAAAATATTAATTTGAGTGCCATGATAACATCATTTGCTGTCTTGCTTTTCATTAGTCTGAGCTCTGGGTAGTGAGAATAGAAATTCACCACCACCAAGTAGCTACGGCTTTGAAACTCAAGCACATCCATACCAACCTTGAGCCACGGCAGCTTAGGGACCTCATGTGGTAGTAGAGGCATCTTCTGTTGCTTGTTGGCAAACTTGAGGCATGTAGAACAGGACCCAATCAGTTGTCTAATCTCCTGTATCATCCCCGGCCAGAATATGCTCTGCTTCGCCCTCACAATACAATGCCTAGAGGGCCTTTGTGAAGTTGTTTCACATAGACTCCTCGTAGCGAATTTGGGATATTCACTTGTTCACCTTTGTATATCCGACCATCACGGATGTAAAGTTCATCATGACAGTTCCAAAATGGCTGTACTGACACAGGGGTTTGTTCCAGAACCATCCACCCAGAATGGCACCCTTCAGCTGCTTCATAGCTGCATCCTTGTCATATTCAGCATCTAGAAGTTGCTTGGCGGACTCCTCCAGTTGTATGCAGTGGATCATTACAATCTCATCTTCCAAACTCTCTTGAGTAGTCGGTAAGTACGCCCTTTACAATGTGTCGGCAAGATAAAGATACTTGCCTGCTACATATTTAATCTCCTTGATACAATACCTCTGTAATTGTATCAGCAGCCTCTGAAGTCTGGGTGACACATTCCAGAGTGGTTGGTTCACTATTGACACTAGTGGCTGATGGTCCGTCTGCACATTAATGTCATGACCATATGTGTAGGTATTGAATTTTTCACACCCATAAACTATGGCCAACAGCTCCTTATCAATCTGAAGGTATCTTTGTTCTGTCTCCGTGAGGGCTCTAGATCCATAGGCTACTGGCTGACAGTCTTGGAGAAGTACAGCACCAAGGCCACCCTGTGATGCGTCGGTTTGAAGGACAATGTCTTTCTTTACATCAAAGTACTTGAGAACAGGCTCACTCATGTGCTTTATACAGCGCATAGCTCCATCCTGTTCCACTCTCCAGTTCCAGACTGCATCAGCTTTCAGTAAGTCTCTGATTGGTTGTGTGATTTGTGATATATTAGGAATATAGCACCTCAAGAAGTTGAGAGACCCAATGAGTCGCTGTATGCCTTCCTTATCATTTGAATTGGGCATTTCTTCTATTGCTCTAACTTTATCTGGATCTGGTTTTAGACCTTCTTTCGAAACTATATGGCCCAAATAGTTTACCTCAGACCTGTTGTGCTGAATTTTCTCCTTGTTAAATTTCACATTGTTTTCACGGGCTCTTTGAAGTAGTCGTCTTAATTTCCTGTCATGATCTTCTTGGTCTTTGCCTGCTATGATCAGGTCGCCGAAATAGATGTTGACATCCAGATCACCAAAAACTTCCTCTACTCGTTTCTCAAAGACCTTCGCACTTGAGTTTGCACCAAAGGGTAATCTGGAAAAGCAGTACCTTCCGAAGGGTGTATTGAAGGTAGTCAACTGTTGAGATGGGCAATCTATAGGCACATGCCAATCGACACTTTTCATGTCTACAATAGTGAAGACCAACATACCACTGAATTTGAAAGAAATATCTTCCAGTGTTGGTATATGGTGATGCTCTCTTAGTATTGCTTTGTTCAACTCTTTTGGGTCTAGACAGATGCGCACGCTTCCATCGCGTTTCTCAACGACAACCATGCTGCTCACCCATTCAGTAGGCTGATCTACTTTCTGAATAATACCATTGCTTTCCATTTTCTCTAGCTCCTCCTTGACGTTGTCAATCATGCTAATAGGTATGCGCCGAGCTCGGTTGATCACAGGTTTCACATCAGGATTGGTTCTTATAGTGTGTTCCTTCTCAAAGCATCCTATGCCTTCAAAGCAGTCAGGATAGTGAGAGAGACAGAGCAACCAAGGTCATACCTTGTGGATACCGGGTCAAGTTGTCTACGTAGGGCAAGGACACAGCTGAAGCCCGATGGTAGTGCTACGGATGATATGGTGCAGACTACTCCTGATAGGCCCATTCAGCCCGGACTGCAGCACATCGACCATGGCCCAGCCACTGTTAGGCCGAGAAGAAGTGAGAGGGGCAACCGCGGTACACTGCCCAAGCGGTTTTCTGACTCTTCTAGAATAGCTTGGTTGTTAATATTATCAACCCTCTTTACAATACCAAGCCGAACACATGCGCTGAAACCAAGACTGGGTACAACATCACCATCGACCAACTCAAAGGTGAGCTCATTTACTACATCTGAATCCAGTCCTAGCTTAGCTTTACCTCCATTAGGCAGTGGTTTGCCAGAATATGTTAGAAGCCTCGCCTCACTTGGCTCCATTGCGCACACAACTCCTTGGCATAGGTCAATGGCAAGACATTAGCCTCAGCGCCAGTGTCAACCTTAAAGTTGACCAGCCTGCTTTCCTCACCATAAAAACTCAATAACTCTTAAACCAGCCTCTTGGTGGCTCAGTTTCCTCTGACAGCATGCCAACAAACAGGTCACTCATACTCATCTTGCCTGTCTTATAGGAAACCGCATTTACCTCTTTTTGTGTGCATTTCTTTTTGAAGTGATTCTTACCACCGCATAGCCGACATTCCTGCCCGTACGCTGGGCACTTTCCTTTGAGGTGGCCAAATCCACAAAACTTACAATTCATTATCTTCGTTGGTGCCGGCATGAGAGGTTTCTCCTCACTTTTGACGGAGCAAACAGTTCGCTTACCAGCTATCTCTGCAAGTTGCACTTTGGTTACCTCTGCAGCTCTAATCATATCAATGGCACCAGCCAACGCCACCTGTCTGTCTTGTAGTAGCTTCTCCTTCAGTCTTTGTTCTTTGATGCCAAAAACAATCTAACTAAAATCATCATGCCCCTCTTCTCACCAAAGTCACATTTGGCTGCCTGGGTTTTGAGTCGTTTAACAAGCATATCAATTGGTCCACCATCACCTTGAACCATAGACATGAAAACATACCATTCATACAATAGGTTTCTCCTTGGGTTGAAACACCCTTCAAATTTGGCTAATACGTCGGGGAGACGATTCCTCTCTTCAGCCGGATCAGCTTCCTCATCAAATTCAAATTGATCAAGTATTTCTACTGCTTCTTCACCAATATAATGTCTCAATATGGCTATTTGCCTCAACCATATGGCATTATTTGCAGCAGGAAAGTTGCCATCATTACCTATCGGTGCAGCATTTAAATTGATGGCAGTAAAGTGATTTTCAAAATTTCTCCTCCATCTCTTCCAATTCTCAGCAAGACTTCCATCCAAACAGAGCTCAGCAGGAGGTGCTAGGCCCAGTCCCTCCATCTCCGAGATCAGCAAATCAAATCATAGAGCCAACTCACGTGGAGCACAAAAATCCAGGGTTCCGCTTCAGTCAATCAGGGTAGCTCCTTTCCTTCAGGGTTTATCCTACCGCTGCCACCATGTTATAAGATGTAATATACTGTACCTGCAGTTTTACTAAATCTATGGTGACCTATGGCTGGCCAGCCTAACTACAATTAGCTAGTTAGAATTTTTAGGTCTTTGTGGAGTGTCTCACTATTCACCAAGATGGCTGTTTAGTGTCCGTATATAATAATGATCTTAGCGGCGTAATGTAGTGGGAGTTCAACTTCAAATATTGTAACAAAGGATAACTCCAAATATAAACTAAACTGCAACAACGTGGAAGGTGCTTTTAAACCCACCGTTGCTGTAAACTAAAAAATGCCGAAGTCAAAACACCCAAAGCAACTTCTAAAAGAAAGAATGGGGTTTCAAGAAAACCATCAACTAAAAGATGAATGCTTCCAAACTTGATTCTAGCCGTGAAACAAATGCGTGAAGAGCACGAATGTAACAAACTGGAAACAAATACAGACAAGATTGCTAAATCTCTTGAAGAATGGAAATCGAGCGACTTGCAAAAGATTAGTTCTTTCGGTTCGCTAAAAAGTCTCGTTGTGCCAACTATTATGGAACTTGTTGATGTTGATAACAGCACAGGTGCGTTTGGTGATTACTTACTTCATTTTTTCGCAATACGATAAAAACAATGTGAGAGAATCAAAGAGTGGTTTGCCCAAGCAGAATAATTGAAAGTTTCACTCTTTCCAAGTACCCACAATCTTGCATTATTGTTTACTTGGGTGAATTTCAAATTCCAGGAAAGGCTAACCTTGGGAGAGGTTGCTAATCGAGCTCAGAAAAGGATAAAGCTATCAAAGGTTGAGCTCAATCTCAGTGACAAGAAAAATTATCTCGGAAATTTCACCAAATGCACAGTTTTTCTCACATCGAGGTTGTAGAACGATTAATCCAAAATTGATTCCAATGAGCAAAAACTGTAGTGGCTTGCAACAGATACATCTAGGAAAAAAGGTTTAACAAGAGAGGTGAAAACGTTTCTCATACCAAACAAGTTGTCCGAAGATGCTAAAAATTGCTCTCTAGTTGTGATTGTATGCTAAGGAAAGAAGGAGCCAATGGAAATACATATATCACAGAGAAGTCTTTCTATCCACATCTATCGCTATCCGCATCTGCATCAACAAAATTGTAGCCAAGTACGATGAGAAACCAGCGACAGACCAGAAGATTGATATTTTTATGAATGATGACTTCGGAGAGTTTGAAGAAGTGATCAGCATTGATCATGTCTATTAGACTACTTTTACTGATTGATGTTAAGTTATTATTCTTATTCGCTAAGACTAACATAAATCCTTCAAAAGATACTTGTATACTTTATCCATATCGCGGGAAAAGAGCTCAAAAACTTTAACTATTTTAAACATTTTCCTAATTATATTTTACCTATTACAAATAAATCATATTTAACAAAGACAAAAAAACTTAAAAAAATCTTTCAATTGAACGATGTGAATCAAAATAATGTAATATAAGTAAAAGTCAACAGGGATCTAAACTGGGAGAAAAAAAAAAAGATTTCACAAAATACTTTTGCTGGGATTAAAAAATATCTGACAGGTCTGTGCAAAGGTATCAACTATGATTAACACCAATCTACAGAACCATCGAAAGTGAATTATTAACACAGTCTGTTGACATGTCAGTTTGTTACCAGAGATCTACCTAAGATAGTAAAAAATGTTAGGATTAAAAAAGTATCAGACAGATCTGCCCAAAGTATCAACTATACTTAACACTGAATTACACAACCATTTAACAAGTCAATCAACACGGTATGTTGACAGGTATGTTTTTTACCAGATATCTGCAGTCTTACTAAAAGATAAGGGATGATAAGCATCTGAGAGTACAAATTGCATACCTTCAGCTATGATCCACATTACCATAACATTACAAGTCTGTCAGTAATCAACATGGAATGTTGGCAAGTTTGTGTTTTTCCAGAGATCTCCTATCTGACTACTAGTACATTTAATAAAAGTAAGAATACTTTATTCAAAACTGACCTGGCACGCATACCAAAAGTCAAACCAATGTAACAAGCGGGGTTCAAATTCTATCAGTACCATTATTTAAACAAGTATACATACCAAAATCTAAAAATCTAAACGCCCCAGCAATAATCAACAAACTGCTGCTAACAAAAAACCTTTTTCTACACGCAGATAAAATTGAGTCATACAAAAAATAGGAAAAACAAAGTGCTAACTGGTGCACAAAAAATAAATTATTCTTACACACCATAGTTCATACCGCTGTACAAACCGGAAGTCTAAACACCGGGTACTCATAAAAAAGCACCTACAACAGGTTTTCCTGTTGCTCAAAAAAGGCATTGTGTACCAGGTGAACTCAATAGTCCCGATGCCCCAGTTGGAGATCTGCTCCTATTATACTACCTTTAGCCAAACAACCCAATCATATTTTACTATATTGAAGTAGTGTCCACTGGCAAGTCAGTATATTCACATCTCATATAGGACAATCTTCTGAGTGCATATAGTATTCATATATTTTATACAGCAGAGTATTAGAAAACAAAACACAAAGGGGGGAGACATATTTTTGAAAAAAACATCATACTGTCAATGGATAAATAGCGTTTATGTATTTTACTATTATGTTTGGAAATCAGTCTTTCCTGTATATAGTCGCTGGACTTTGCTTCCTCGATGGTACGTGGTTACGATGTTGGCAGAGACAAGGTCAGAATGGCATTGATTGTGTTTAGTAACACAGCGAAGCTGGTCTTTGACTTCAACAAATACACAACAAAAGCTCAGGTTATCGCTGCTCTCGCTGACGCACCCAAGGAAAGCCAAAACACCAATACACATCTTGCTCTGGATTTTGCCAGAAATACTCTCTTCAGAACAGCAAGTGGCATGAGGTAAATTGAAAAGTTAACTTACAAGAATAGAGGTGCTGGAATTCTCAAATGAAAAGTGCTGTAGAATGGAATTGTGTCTTCAACTTGATATCATACTTGGCTGTAGGTTGTTATGTATAGCATTCTATTGTTATGTACAGGCCTGGAGTTCCTAACATTCTGATGGTCATCACCGATGGTCAGAGTACTAATGCTCAAGCTACTGTTGCGAGCGCAAATGCTCTCAAGAAAACTGGACTCACAGTGATTGCTGTCGGGGTAAAGGGGGCCACACTTACTGAATTACAGACCATAGCCTCAGCACCCACCTATGTGTACAACTATGTTGACTACAACAAACTTGTTGCTCTGCAAGAACAATTTGAAAAATCGTTTTGCAACGGTAATGTTATTTTGGACTGGATTATGTCAAAATTGCTCCACAAACATGTGGTTTGTCAAATGTTTCAGGAACAAAAGCTATAAAAAAATCATTGAGTAAAACTTTGTTTTAGTGGTGAAGAAGTTAGCCCCAACCACTGTACCACCACCAACCACACCCAAGAAGTGCCTGGTCGAAGCAGCTGACATCGCATTCATTCTGGATGCTAGCGGTAGTGTTGGTGCCAGTGAATGGACACAGGTAGCACAGCTTCATTTGGCTTACAATAAATGCATTTATGTAGTTTTTTTGATAAATTGATTGCATGCATTCGTGTCATTAAAAAATTATTGATTAAAAGACTTAATTTTTTGGGTTTTAGTCGCTAAAGTTTGCAAGCAATATCGTACAAGGATATGATATCGGGAAAGACAAGGTGAGAGTAGCCATGATACAGTTCAGTTCGTCAGGACAGATTCTCTTTGACTTCAACAAGTATACAAACAAAGTTAACCTCATGTCAGCAATAACCAATGCCAAGCAAGTCAGTGGAGGTACCAACACTGATGTTGCTTTGGACTTGGCAAGAACCACTCTGTTCCAGGCCAACAGAGGAATGAGGTTTGTGAGCATTCATGCTGTCGAATACATAAAAGGCTTTCCATAAAACTTGTATAACTAGTTTAAGTAGTATTGTCTCTTTCAGACCAGGAATTCCAAACATTGTGTTTGTGATTACTGATGGAAAGAGTGGCTCAGCCACTAAAACTCTGGCAAGTGCTAAAGCACTTCATGCCCGAGGAATCACAGTCTTCGCTATTGGAGTGAAAGGAGCGGTGCAGAAAGAATTGGAAGGAATCGCTTCAGACAAATCTCTAGTCTCAACTTACACCAAGTTTAACCAACTCAGTAAAATCCAAACCAAATTTAATGACGCAGCTTATAAAGGTGTGTTTTGTTACACATGTTTCGCAGCCATCTCTTTATACTGTGAGTGCTGACATTACAAAAACTACTTTTTACATTTTCAGTTGTGGAAAAGAAGGCATCACCAAGCGCAGGTAGGTCTACTAAACAGCTTTTTCTTTCCAGTAAAGAGCTATTCCACCTTAGCTTCTATTCAAAGCGAATTTCCAACAGTCTTGTGCCAAGGTACACGTGGTTCCTATTGTTTTTGTCTAGCCATTTAGTTGTTTAGAACTAAAAAGTAACATTACAACAGCAGGTAAAGAAGAACCATTCTAGCACATCTCAAGCTAAATGGTTGAGCATTGGCTGGAATGGTCTAATTGATCACACTATTATACAGAGCACAATTCCACAACCGTACAGGATGCGGTCAAGAGTTTTCTGGCCCATTCAATTTCTATGGTTAGGCAGCCATTGGTATTGATCCGTCTTAATTAATCATAAACTTTGTTTTTTTCATTAAAACATGGTACAACCAACCTGTAGCATTTATGTTTTGCTACAGGATTCACTGCTCCTACGCCAACCAAAAAGGCTCCATGCCTGTGTGAGGACAAAGAAAAAGATTGCAGAGGATATGGTACCAACATCTGTTTTGAGGCAAAATTTCGTGTGTTTGCCCAGGACAAGTGTGCTGCGTTTTGTGATTTATGTAAGTATTCAAATATAGAAGCGTTAGCCATCAACTACAGTAAAACATTTTGCGCTAGCATTCCTGAAACAATGTTTGCGCATACGCAGGTCCTGTAGGATGCAAAAAATACATCCGAACTCCAAGGCCATGGATAGACAACCCCGCTGCAAATTGTCCTCGCTTGATTGACATATGCACACCTAAATACGCACAGTACGCCTTAGAAAACTGTCCCCGATTCTGTAACCTGTATGGCTTTGTCACCCTCCCTAGTAAGTATTTTGTTTACACAAAATTGATTTTACCAAAAATTGAGTCATCTGATGGGAGCTGTACGTTTGATCAATTTATTATTGCAGGGATATTTCAGACAACAACACCTAGCACAAGAGCACCACCCACTACTACTACTGCACGTAAAGTAACAAAGCCACCAGTACCAGTTAAACCAACCAAGTTTGTTCCATGTGATCCAAACTGCTATGACAGAGAACGAGACTGCAAATACTACAATAAAGCTGATTGTAACAGGAAAGAATACGGAAAATTCTTCAAAGATGGTTGTGCTGAGTATTGTGGTTTCTGTACACCCAAAGCTTCATGTAGGCAACATAAACTTCCTATGGCATCATCCTTCGAATGATTTTGCTTTGTGAATTTTGCTGTCGATATATTTGAAACGTACATGCGAAATTTTAGGTCTTGCTATTAATGGACCATGCGTAAACAAAATAGACTGCTCCGGATACACCCAAGAGTCTTGTAAAAATTACCCAGAGTGGGCCTTGGAAAATTGTCCACGTCATTGCTTCCAATGTCCAGGCCAGACAACCCAAGGTAAATTTTTTTAATTATTTCACTAATAGATCGTGGATAAAAAGGGATTTCATGAATTTCACTCAAAAATAATTGTATTACAGCACAAACCAATGTGTGTGAGGATAAGGAGGACTGTTCGACTTATGGAAGAGATGTGTGTACAGACTATCCAGACTTTTCAAAGAGAAAATGTGAATTGTACTGCAAACTTTGCAGTAAGTACACTAGTTGGTTATGTTTCAATACTGTAGCTGGGTAGAAAAACATCGCCGATGGTTGTACCCAAATGTTTACATTGTAGAACCAGCTGTTCCAGTCACTACACCCAAATGTGCCGACAAACGAGACTGCACTGTCTACAAAAAAGACTATTGCAGGAACCCTGATTACAGAGCATTCATGTTGAATGAGTGCCGTGCCTATTGTAATGCCTGCAATGACGAGAACTAAATGGAAAATAAAGTGTCAGTTTTTATTTCTATAAACTAATTTTTATGTATGCCTACAAAACAATATTAATTTGATTCAAGTGTCATATATTCTCCGGTACTGATTCTAATCTGAATAACATGGTGATAGTTTTCTTCCGTGCAATGCTTTTGTTTTCTCTTCTACTTTTTTCTGTTTTTGCAACCGCAGGCCTCTCTGTTTTTTGAAAATGTGTTTTCATCATCATCGATCAGGGGTAACTCTGTCATATGTAGCTCTTTGAGCGGTCGTAAAAAATACCAAAAAGTGACATAAACTTTGTGTTGCGCAAATAAAGAGCAAAACCTCCAACCATCAAAAAATTGTACCACTAAGCAAAACATTTTTTTTAAATCATTATCATGCTCTTACAAGTGGCTTGGGCAGTTAATCAGCTTACCAACAAAACAGGAGTTAAGTTACCTCCCACTTCAAAATTTTTAGTAAAAATTCAGGTAAAATGCCACGTTGTCAATATAACAGCTGATTTGTTTGTTTAGGAACATTTAATAATGTGTCAAGCCATCTTTAAAAAACATCAAATCACTTGGACTGTTTCTGTTGCATTATAAGTGAGTTGACCCACCTCCTGTATGAAAAGAGAGGGGTGACTTTAGTGTAGTAGGCATAGATAAGATGTAGATTCATGTAATTGCTGTTGCATTAGTTGGAAGCGAAAGGTAGTGTCTGCAAAGGTACAAAGCCAATTAAAAATCAAATCTTTTTATGCATAAAAATAAAAATTTTTACTACCGCAATTATAAGATTTGGACCTGTATGTTGATCATGCATACAAACTCACTTAAACCTCATAGCGGTTTCTTCTGGCACCCGGTGCATTAACTCTATAATACTAATCTACAAACCAACATTCTACACCTGGTGCACTCAAAAAGACACATACAGGGTTCACCTGGTGCACAAAAAGGCACTTTGGGAACGGAAGAACCCAATTGTCCCTTTTAACCCGACGGAGATCTGCTCCAACTATACTACTGCCACACACAACATTCATGGCATCTTCACTGCACCAGCAGTACTTTGAGTTTCGATAAAACAATCACATCCCACAAAACACGATTCTACTCAATTGAATATAATCCATAATAAAGAAAGCCATGATATATTAAAACAACTGGACTTCTTGCCCCCTGAAGATATAATTCAAAAAATGGCTTGTACTCAATCTGGCATATTTCAAGCTTGACAAAAGTAAGATTGGGCTGTGAGAGACAAATGTCAATTTTACTTCTGTTGTGGCATTTTGCATATGAGTAGTAACATAGGAGCACATCCCTGTCATGGAGTCTAAGGAGAAGGTTCTCCTGGCTCCAGGTGTACTTTAAGTAGGCACCAGTTACCATGAGAACCTGTGAGGTACCGGTTTGTGTGCACCAATGTCAACTTCACCTCTATTGTGGCCTTTTGCATAAGCTTCAATTCCGCTAAGAGGCTATTTATTGCTGTGAAACAACAGAAAGTCAGGTCTAGAGAACTAGAGATAAACTAGAACTAGAGAACTAGAAATAAACATAGACTATACCAATGTGCGTGACGGGATTGATGAGTGCATGTAGTATTAGAGCTCTCCTTGCCAGCGCCGCTCTTTACATCACTCCTTTTACTATAGCGTGTGTGTTTATTTAGTAGACGGGCCTTTCAGATTGTCTTCTTGTATATTAGATATCGTGGTTTTGAAGCTATGTCATGTGTAGCCAACAGAGCACATTATATTCTGTACAAGTGACAGAGAGTCCATGCCCTCAAAGGTTTTGTGGATTTATAAACCTTTTTTGCAATGGGGCGTGTGTTGGTAAAAGAACAAACGCCAGGAGTCGCTAATGTTTCAGAGGACCAAATGACTGAGCAACATAGTTGTCTCCCCAGAAGGAGACAACACCAAGTTTACAGCAGATTTATCTGCTACAGGACAAGACAACTATGCTAAAACAGTGGTTTCCGTTGGAACTATAACATATAACAAATCTTGGTAGCGAAAATTGTAAGTTATTAATAATTTCTAGGACTGTAAAAGTATAATTTTTCCTTTGGCACCGAAAGGTTTGCTGTTCGTACACTAGATTGAGTGTTGATAAATAGATTTTTTACTTTTTTACCTGCCAATTTGGGTCATAGATTGTACATGAGACTGTAGCTGAAGCTAGAGCTGACTATCTTCTAGGCACGACAATTAATTAACAAAAAAACTCTGCATAAGCGTGAATGAGTGATTGCAACTCCATTCGTTTGACATCTATATCCAGATGTGCAAAATGTCCATATGTGTGTCTGCTTCGCTGTAATTCCAGTTGAATGGACACTTAAACCGCTACACTGAGAAAAATAAGAGCTGTTGGAAAAACATCCCATCAAATTAATCTGGTGAGTGGTGGGAGTTTAGGTGTGCCATTTGTTCTCAGTTCAGAGATATTTGTTGATTTATTATTTGTGGCCTGGACCGTCAAAATATACATTTGCAAGCTTGTGCCCAAAGTACGTTTTGTAGAAATTGTTTTTGCCCATATCTCATTGAATTCATTGCCGTCATCAGTTAGGTCGCAGCAGCAATAGCTTTTGAGAAATAAAGGTTTGAATAATAGTAACCTAATATTGAATACTTGCTTATGAGAAAATAAACTGAAAGCCTTTTCGATAGTGTCGGTGGAGACGAATCACAAACAGCCACATTTAGCTAACTATCTGGTAGTTGGCGTGTCAATCAAGCAATTCTTTGTTGGTTTATGACTGACATTACTCACTTCCAGTACGATCGCAACATTCATTCATATCATTGATTTGGCACATTGATTGCTTCAGTGGTGACCGTGATGTGCCAGCACATTACCTTTCCATGTTATCTTTTAATTTGAGCAGAGAAAGAGAGTGAGAAAAGGAGAGATGGAGATGGTAGAGCAGAGCTAGGGTGGAACAGGGCGGGGTAGAGCAAGGTAAAGAGCGAGAAGAAGATTGAGGTAAATGAAGGGCGAGGCGGGAGAGCAAGATGGAAATAGAATGAGCCGGAATAATGATAGTTAAAAACAATGGGTAATGCCGCTTGCTATTTGATACAACTGTGCGCTGACAGAGAAAACAAGAAAGCACACTGTTTTGTGTAGTTGATCGTAGGAAGCAATTCAATCTACCTTGTATTACAACAGAAATGATTTGATTATAGTTTGGAATCTATAAGTAAGTCGAGCCACCCTCTGTTTCAATAAAAGTGGCTCACCCAAACAATGTAGCTAGTACATCTGCACATTATTGGCAGAGATGAAACTTGAGTTTTCGAACAGGTGGGTTAGAATTAACAGTTGCGTACCCCTTGGCAGTTATTTGATTTTTTAAGGTTTTTTGTTGTTTAGGTGAGTATACAAACTGGAAAGGGTTTTTAGCCTTTGAACCAACGGAATGTGACAGGGAGTGAGGAGGCACTCTGGCATTCTAAGCTTCTTAGCTTTATAGATATAATAAAGTGAGGCAGGTGCAGGATTGGATATTTTGAGAAGTAGCCCATGGTATTTTTCTATTAACCTAACAAAATCACCACCTCAAACCCCAAAGAGAGTTACCGCAATACATCTTTGATAATGCATCTAACTGTCCGCAGTACTAAATGGTGCTAGCTTTGATCAGTTGCCATTACTCGATTAAAAGTGCGAAACAAATGCTGATTGCTTACTCCGTGATTGAAGGAGGAATTCTGGGGCGGTTATGTAGAAGAGAAAGATAAGACAAGAAACATAGCTTTGAACCCAGTTTAGAGATAAGATAGAGAATGTGTTAAGCACTTCATAATGCCATCCATCTGTTTGGTGCGAGGCAGCATCATGGCGCGTCAAATTCTAATTTGTTTGTTTCTACACACTCTCTGTTGTAAGTTTGGTCGCGCATTTACTGCATTGATTTCTATGGCTTTGTTTTCTATAGCCTATCTCAGAAAACATAATGCTTACACAAGACACGAAATGTTATAATAACTTTGAAATGTGTGAAACAAAGTTGTTTATCTCACAGATACACATGTACAGGGAATGCAAGATGACTGCGAGGTGAAAGTCGCTGATATTGCCTTTATTATTGATGCCAGTGGCAGCGTCAGCAATAGCGAGTGGAAACAGGTAACTAAGCTGAAGAGTAAATCATGATTTTTTTTATTTAATTTTGAGATAAAAGAACTTTTATTGTTTAAAATAGAAAAAAGATCTCAACGACAAAGTTTTAATTTAACATATAAAGTTTGTGACAACTTGTGGGGTTTCATTGGGCTCTATGTATTTTCGATTATTGTTGATTGGGTTAGTGCAGACATTATACTGCTAATAATTATCATAATATTAGTGGTAGTAACTGATGAGCAGATCTTGATCAATAACTTATAGGTCTATAAGAATGCTCTAATACAGTAGTTCATTTGTTATCAGGTTATCACATTTGGCTGAGTATCTTAACCTCTTGATATTGCATAAAAGATCTCTGATAATAACACATAGGTAGGTTTCCACGGGCTGATCATCTGACTTTGAAACTGTCTATCCCAATCTGATTACATATTTGACATCGAGCTAAGTGATATTGTAAAGGATTTTGTCGCACCTTTACCAAACAGCTACTAGAGAAGTGTACTTGTTTAGCAATGTACAGCAATTGCTAATGAGAGCTACTTGTTTACTAGTAGTGGCTCTATGTATAGATGAGCTATGAGTCAATAAGCTCCGTGTTGTGCCGTGTGCAAGTATACTAATACTATTTGGCTATCTGCCAACTGAACACACCGTGTTGTTGTGCCGTGTGCAAGTATACTAATACTATTTGGCCAACTGCCAACTGAACACACCGGGTTACAATAGCTAACACTTTATTGCTTCAAGAGACAAAAGCTTACTCAGAGTACCTCTCTTTGTAAGCGCACAATCTAATCTGCCCACTGGGCCACATGTTGATAAAGTTATGCAGTTGATATGCTAATGAATCGGTTGAAAAATAACATAAGATGATTGGTCAACAACATTAATATAGGTCAAACAAAATAGCATAAACAAGCAGGCGCAATGAAAATATATATACAGTCAATAAGCATAACAATAATGCGCCAGCCAACTTCTTTAGTAAGGCGGGAAATCCCCTGCTTGAATTCTTGACTCATCCATCCTTGCGGCAGGCATGCATCCACTTCTATACTGAGGCAATCAGGCGGAGCTGAGTCTAGTATGACTATGCGGGTTTACACACTTCATACTGGCTAGCATAGCATCAATGATAGAGGCCACCTATGCTGAAATCCATTACAATATCTCTACCAGTAGTCAGAGTAAGATGTGGGAGTGCATGATTGGTTGGATGGGAGCAGATCACTGGGAAAACACAGATCTGCCAACATACCGTGTCAGTTACTGACAGACTTGTCATGTAATGGTGGTGTATATCATAGCTAAGGGTAAACAATTTGCACTGTAAGATACTTATTATCCCTTATTTTTTAGTAAGATGGAAAATATTCGGTAAAGAACAGACCTGTCAACATAAATAGTAGTTGTGTAATTCAGTGTTAAGTATGGTTGATACTTTGGGCAGATCTGTCTGATACTTTTTTAATCCTAACATTTTTTAGTATATTAAGTAGATCTCTGGTAAAAAAACCGAGATGTCAACACACTGTGTTAATAGTTTACTGTCGGTGGTTCTGTAGTTTGATGTCAATCATAATTGATACTTTCGCACAGACCTTTAAGATGTTTTTTATCCAAACAAAATTATTGTGTGAAATTACATTTGAGGTTTATGCTGTAGTTCTTCCTCCCAGTTTAGATCCCTGTTTGACTTTTACTTCTGTTACATTGTTTTGATTTGCATCGCTCAATTGAAAGGTTTATTGAAGTTTTTTTGGCTTTGCTAAATATGAGTTACTTGTAATTGGTAAAATATAATAGGTAAAATGTTTACAATAGTTGTTATAAATTTCAAGTTCTACTCATGTAAATCAACACACTAATATTTGTTACAATTATCAAAATAAGTATGTATAAAGAATAACACAATTTTGTGAGTTTGATTGTTTTTACTACGTGCCAGTGGGTTCTGTTGACACACTGTTGGAACACACTTGTCTTTTGCATAAAAATACATGCGTCCTTTTCTGATTTGGGTATACATGAGCATCTTTCCATCTTTCATTACAAAACTTCCATTTGTTCCTTGAAACGATTTTCTCATCCTCCATACGTTTAGCTACCTGCTTTTGTTCAACCCATTACTTCTTTTGTTTGAACCTTTCAAGCTAAATTTTTTTTACTTTTTTCACCCCAACAGTAGTAGGATTTAGAGTTAAATGCAATGAGTCCAGTTCCCGTAAGCTCCTCTTTGAACAACTCGAGAGTTCCTTTAACAGTGTTTTAGCACTTTGTCACAACAATGTTGAACTTTCCATTCCATCTCCAATGTTTTAACCCTAAAAAACGTATCTCGATGCGTATCGCAGTATGGATGGGGAAACCAATCAACGTAATTGGCGTGAACTCATTTCTCAAACTCGGCTTCACCTATTTTTTTAGCGATCCACTCAGAGACATGCATGCGCTACTTAGAAAGTTTGCACTCAAGATTGCAAAGTCTTCGGTCTTGATAAAAAAAAACCTTGAACAAGAACCAACTAGATTCCATGAATTAATTATTATTAATTGTAGTTATGGAGTTTGCGTCAAAGAATGGCTTTCCTAGAATTTAACAACGTTCTTCCCGAAACTGTCAAGTCTTTGGCATTAATAAATACGATTTTAGCGGACAGCAAACTAGATTCTATTTATTATTTGCTATTTAATGTAGTTATGTATTTTGTGTTAGGGAATGAGCTTCTTCTAGAGCCTAAAAAGTTAGCTCTAAATTTGCAAAGCCTTTGCTTTGATAAATATGGATTTATCAAAAAGTTAACTAGTCTCCATCTGTTATTGTTATTGTCTTCTCTCATTATTATCATTTAATATACTTTTTGTTGATATTAACTTGCTGGGTTGCAAAACCATTTTTCCTAAAATATCTCCAGTAGATATTTTTTCTCCAACTTCATCAAGTTTTATCTATTTGTATCACTTCAGCAAGAATCAAAATGTAGCTAAACAAATGAATTTTATCTTTTATTGTTCTTTATATTAGAAATATTTTTTTCTATTTTATTTAAATTAACATGGAAGGTGCTTTTAAACCCGCTGTTGTTGTAGACTAAAAAAATACCAAAGTTAAAACACCCAAAACAACTTCTAAAAAAAGAAATGGTGTTTCAAGAAAACCAACAACTAAAAAACGAATGCTTCCGAAATTTATTCTACCCGTGAAACAAATGCGTGAAGAGCCGAATGTAGCAAACTGGAAACAAAGACAGACAAGATTGCTAGTTCTCATGAAGAATGGAAATCGAGCGACTTGCAAGAGATGAGTTCTTTCTGTTCGCTAAAAAGTCTCGTTGTGCCAACTGTTATGGAACTTGCTGGTATTGATAACAACACAGGTGCGTTTGGTGATTACTTACTTCATTATTTCGACAAAAACAATGTGAGAGAATCAAAGAGTGGTTTGCCCAAGCAGAATAGTTGAAAGCCTCACTCTTTCCAAGTACCCATGATCTTGCATTATTGTTTACTTGGGTGAATTTCAAATTCCAGGAAAGGCTAATCTTGGGGGAGGTTGCTAATCGAGCTCAGAAAAGGATAAAGCTATCCAAGGATGAGCTCAATCTCAGTGATAAGAAAAATTATCTCGGAAATTTCACCAAATGCACAGTTTTTCTCACATCGAGGTTGTAGAACGATTAATCCAAAATTTATTCTAAGGAGCAAAGTCTGTAGTGGCTTGCATCAGATACATCTAGGAAAAGGATGTAACGAGAGAGGTGAAAACGTTTGTCATACCAAACAAGTTGTTCAAAGATGCTAAAAATTGCTCTCTAGTTGTGATTGCATGAAGGAAAGAAGGAGCCAATGGAAATACATAAATCACAGAGAAGTCTTTCTATCCACATCTATCTCTATCCGCATCTGCATCAACAAAATGGCAACAAAATTGTAGCCAAGTACGATGAAAAACCAGCGACAGACCAGAAGATTGATATTTTTATGATTATGGCTTCGGAGAGTTTGAAGAAGTGATCAGCGTTGATCATGTATATTAGACTACGTTTACTGATTGATGTTAAGTTGTTATTCTTATTCCCTAAGACTAACATAAATCCTTCAAAAGATACTTGTATACTTTATCCATATCTTGTGAAAAGAGCTCAAAAATTTTAACTATTGTAAACATTTTACTAATTATATTTTACCTATTACAAATAAATCATATTTAACAAAGACAAAAAAACTTAAACAAATCTTTCAACTGAGCGATGTAAATCAAAATAATGTAATATAAGTAAAAGTCAACAAGGATCTAAACTGGGAGAAAAAAAACAGATTTCACAAAATACTTTTGCTGGGATTAAAAAGTATCTGACAGGTCTGTGCAAAAGTATCAACTATAATTAACACCAATCTACAGAACCATCGACAGTGAATTATTAACAGTCTGTTGACATGTCAGTTTTTTACCAGAGATCTACCTAATATACCAAAAAATGTTACAATTAAACAAGTATCAAACAGATCTGCCCAAAGTATCGACCATACTTAACACTGAATTACACAACCATTTAACAAGTCAATCAACACTGTATGTTGACAGGTATGTTTTTTACCAGATATCTGCTGTCTTACTAAAAAATAAGGGAAGATAAGCATCTGAGAGTACAAATTGCATACTCACAGCTATGATACACACTACCATAACATTACAAGTCTGTCAGTAATCAACATGGAATGTTGGCAGGTTTGTGTTTTTCCAGAAATCTCCTATCTGACTACTAGTACATTTAATAAAAGTAAAAATACTTCATTCAAAACTGACCTGGCACGCAAACCAAAATTAAAACCAATGTAACAAGCGGGGTTCAAATTCTATCAGTACCATTATTTAAACAAGTATACATACCAAAATCTAAAAATCTAAACACCCCAACAATAATCAACAAACCGCTGCTAACAAAAAGCCTTCTTTACACCCAGATAAAATTGAGTCATACAAAAAATAGGAAAAACGAAGTGCTAACAGGGCACAAAAAATAAATTATTCTTACACGCCATAGTTCATACCGCTGTACAAACCGGAAGTCTAAACACATGGTACTCATAAAAAAGCACCTACAGCAGGTTTTCCTGTTGCTCAAAAAAGGCACTTGTGTACCAGGTGAACTCAATAGTTCCGATGCCCCCAGTTGGAGATCTGCTCCTACTATACTACCTTTAGCCAAACAACCCAAACATATGTTACTATATTGAAGTAGTGTCCACTGGCAAGTCAGTACATTCACGTCTTATATAGGATAATCTTCTGAGTGCATATAGTGTTCATATATTTTATACAACAGAGTATTAGAAAACAAAACACATAGGGAAGACATATTTTTGAAAAAAACATCATACTGTCGATGGATAAATAGCGTTTATGTATTTTACTATTATACTTGGAAATTAGTCTTTCCTGTATTTAGTCGCTGGACTTTGCTTCCTCGATGGTACGTGGTTACGATGTTGGCAGAGACAAGGTCAGAGTGGCATTGATTGTGTTTAGTAACACAGCGAAGCTGGTCTTTGACTTCAACAAATACACAACAAAAGCTCAGGTTATCGCTGCTCTCGCTGCCGCACCCAAGGAAAGCCAAAACACCAACACACATCTTGCTCTGGATCTTGCCAGAAATACTCTCTTCCAAACAGCAAGTGGCATGAGGTAAATTGAAGAGTAAACTTACAAGAAAAGAGGTGCTGGAATTCTCAAATGAGAAGTGCTGTAGAAGGGAACTGTGTCTTCAACTTGATATCATACTTGGCTGTAGGTTGTTATGTATAGCATTCTATTGTTATGTACAGGCCTGGCGTTCCTAATATTCTGATGGTCATCACCGATGGTCAGAGTACTAATCCTCAAGCTACTGTTGCGAGCGCAAATGCTCTCAAGAAAACTGGACTCACAGTGATTGCGGTCGGGGTAAAGAGGGCCACGCTTACTGAATTACAGACCATAGCCTCAGCACCCACCTATGTGTACAACTATGGTGACTTCAACAAGCTTGTTGCTCTGCAAGAACAATTTGAAAAATCGTTTTGCAACGGTAATGTTATTTTGGACTGGATTATGTCAAAATCGTTCACAGACATGTGGTTTGTCAAATGTCTCAGGACCAAAAGCTATAAAAAAATCGTTGAGTAAAACTTTGTTTTAGTGGTGAAGAAGTTAGCCCCAACCACCGTACCACCACCAACCACACCTAAGAAGTGCCTGGTCAAAGCAGCTGACATCGCATTCATTCTGGATGCTAGCGGGAGTGTTGGTGCCACCGAATGGACACAGGTAGTACCACTTAGTTTGGCTTACGGTAAATGCATCGACGTAGTTTTTTTTTAAATTGATTGAATACATTCGTGTCATTCAAAAATTATGATTAAAAGACTGAATGTTTTCGTTTTAGTCGCTAAAGTTTGCAAGCAATATAGTACAAGGATATGATATCGGGAACGACAAAGTGAGGGTAGCCATGATACAGTTCAGTTCGTCAGCACAGATTCTCTTTGACTTCAACAAATATATGAACAAAGCAAACCTCATGTCAGCAATATACAATGCCAAGCAAGTCAGTGGAGGTACCAACACTGATGTTGCTTTGGACTTGGCAAGAACCACTCTATTCCAGGCCAACAGAGGAATGAGGTTTGTGAGCGTTCATGCTGTTGAATACATGAAAGGCTTTCCATAAAACTCGTATAACTAGTTTAACTAGTATTGTCTGTTTCAGACCAGGAATTCCAAACATTGTGTTTGTGATTACTGATGGAAAGAGTGGCTCAGCCACTAGAACTCTGGCAAGTGCTAAAGCACTTCATGCCCGAGGAATCACAGTCTTCGCTATTGGAGTGAAAGGAGCGGTGCAGAAAGAATTGGAAGGAATCGCTTCAGACAAATCTCTAGTCTCAACTTACACCGACTTCAACCAACTCAGTAAAATCCAAACCAAGTTTAATGAAGCAGCTTGTAAAGGTCGGTTTTTCATGTTTGCAGCCATTCGCCGGAATGTTTGAACAGCAAACTTTTCATGCATCGTTCACACTGCATTACTTACTTTTCATGCCTCATTTTTTAGTTTTAGATCAAGAGGCGATAAGCGCAGGTAGGATTTAGCTCTTGCATGTTGGACATTTTGCAACGATGTAATTACATCATTATCTGTTTTGACGATCTTTTAGTTGCGAGAATAACTTTGATGATAAATCAAGTACGTGTGTTTTATACAAATAAAGAAAAACGTATCATACCTGACTGGGGTTTGAACCCAAGGCTTTATCGCAATGTGGCTGGTCACCAAGGACAATGGCTAGACTAAACCATTACACCAACCAACCACCCTTAAAAAGGGAGCTTTGGAAGTGAATGGTACTTGTGTGCTGGAACACTAGACACAGGGCACTCACCTAGCCCCATCTCGCTGCTATATATGTGATATTTTTGGGGCCTTTCTTTTCACAAAACATTTTTTGTTGTTCTCGCAACAACAAAAATCAAATAAATAATATTTGTGTTCTGCAAACTTTCCTTAAAAAGGTTGCAGAGTAAACAGCGCTGATATTGTGTTTGCTGTGGACACGTCATCCTCTGTTGGGTTAGCACATTTCAACCTGACAAAAACATTCTTGAGTAACATGATGGCAAAACTTGACTTCTCAAAGAACAGAGTTGGTATTGTACAGTTCAATGACAAACCAAAGACCGTGTTTGAACTCAATCAAAACTAGTAAGTTTTACTATTACTCTAATAGATTTTTTAGTCTGGTAAAAAACTGCTTATAAAATATTTACTTCTTTATTGTAGTAATAGAGCCGGTGCTCAGGCTAGCATAAACGGGATGATCTACGACAACAAAATCTCGACTAGAATTAGTGCTGCCATCAAGTACATGAGAGAGCATTCGTTCACTGCTGCCAATGGTGATAGGCCTAATGTAGCTAACCTCGGTATCATTGTAACAGACGGACAAGCTAAAGATCCATTTAGAACTCAGTACGAAGGAAAGTAAGAAAAGACAGTAATTTTTGCCTGGGTCACTACTGCGTTTTGTACTAGGTATCGAATTGGCTCCTAGGAATTAATTTGCTTTGACGTTATAGTGAAACAAAGAAAGCGGGATTAAAAATATTCACTGTCGGAATAGGAGCCGATATCAACAGCGGGGAGCTGCGAGCGCTGGCAAGCTCACCAAGCTTCTTTTTTCAAGTTAGCAGCTATGCAACTTTAGCTTCTATTCAAAACAAGCTTGCCACAGGCTTGTGCCAAGGTAAATTTTCGTGTATCTCCGCTAGTGAGTATTCAAAATTTTAATAGAGCTAAGATTTTGTTAACCTATATAGAGGTTGACCTAAATTTAGTATCATCATATTTTACATTATTAGTAATGTTAGAGCATTTACATAGATTTTACAGATCTGCCAAAAAAATAAATAGCACAAGCTGTAATATAATCAATACCTGCAATACGCTCTACCATATTAAAACTACGATTTCAATGTGACTGCAAAAATTATCCGGGTGGTTGACGTTATCTGTGTCTCCCAATGCCTGCTGTGTTGGCTGTCTGATTAGAGTGCCAGAACGGTGATGTGAGTTCTCTCAAAGTGAAAGAGCTGTGCGTGCTGTTTCAGTAGAGTATGCAAAGAGATGGCATAGATAGCAAACTATCCAGGAAAGCGGAGAAGAGAACGACTGTGGGAAGTTTAGCACTTTGATTGTTTAGTGAAAATATAAAAATTTACTGTGACAACTTGGTAAATATTATTGGAAAGGAGTTGACAGTGTCTTTTATTTCGAGTTACATGATGGACATGTGCAGCCCCCAGGGGTGGCACTCGAAGATAATAGGCACCAGGCTCATTCTTAAAATTTAAAAAGCACGCCTACAGAGTTTTTTAGGTTTTTTCACAATCACCCCCTACAGCAACATCCTTCTGCCATATACCCCTAGAGCACAACGCCACTTTAGGCAATTATTACCCCTACAACACCCTGATGCAGAAATACTGCCCGCGAAATTTCATAGCTGAATTTGGAGGCCCCTACAGCGCTGCAATCCTACATTATTGACCTAAAGCATTTGAATTTGAACAAATCTCATTGACAATTCTTTAACCACACACCTTGATGATAGCAGTGCTTTTCTGTTGGCGCCCTGTTATATGTAACGGCACTTCACTTAAAAATTATACTGATTACTGTTATTATAATAGGATGTATCATTTCAATATCATTATTATTATTCATGATAATGGCAATAATAATTATGATACAAAGAATTGATAATAAGAATAATAATATTAATAACTACTTATACTTTTTCATTGGATATGAAAATCAGCATATAATATTCAATAAACTTTTATTACTATTTTTATGAACTAATCAATATTGTTATTATCATGGAAGATTTATTACAGTGTATATAATAATAGTAGTTAGTTTGTTGTAGTTACTAGTATTGTAGTATTATTTTAAATTTTATTACATAGTTATGTTTACTAAATCAATAACATTTCAACAACTTTTATATTATTACTAATAATAAGATATTAACTAATAACATAAAATCTGTTGAAGTGCTATTGTTGTTATTTATTAAACATTACCATATAAAAATAAAACTACAATATTAATAATAATATAATATTACTACTACCAACCAACAACAAACTAAACTAACTACTACTCTTAGTCTATCTATTATTTATTATTGTTGTTATTATTATAATAATATTGCTATTATTTATTAGAACAACAACTACTCAACTACTGCCACTAATATAATATTATTATTTGTTATTGTACTGTTTTAATTCATCAGATAGCTAGAAGAGACGATAATAAACAATAAAAGCAGAAAATAGATGATGATGAACTACTATAAAATGAACAAATATAATAAACAATATATATTATTACTATTATTGTTTATTTATTTATTAGTAATAATAATTAATTTTTAATTGATTCAGTAATAACAATGATGATGTTAATGATGATTAATAAATAATAAGCTGGCAAATAAATAAATTAATAACTCACTGTTATAACAATAATAAAAATAATTAGTTAATTCATTTCAAACAATAAATTAATAATAATAACAAATAAATTTATTTATAATAATAATATAATAATAATAATTATTATTATTTATTTGTTATTGTGCAGGAATTTATTCTTATGACTAATGCGAGTTAGTCCGGTAGCCACCTACACAGTTCACTACCCCTAAGTCAAGGAATCGTCTGTCGGTGCCGACAGTCTATCAGTCAGCAAGCTCATAGGTATCCACCCAGCAGCATACTTGCTAAGGGGGGAGCACCGATGCTATCGTCTGCCTGATAGGCCTGTCGTTATCGTCGTCGTCGTCTTTGGTATGATAACACTAAGTGCTGTCAGAACCTATGAGGTTGTCTGAGCCGTTATCGTATGTCAGTGCTGTTGTCCAGTAGAGATCAAGTAATAAGCTTGATTCGAGTGTAAATACTGTTTATATTTCACAAAGAAAGGTATACAGTGAGTTTCCTCAGAACACTGATTATCCAGAGCTCTGTAGCACAATTTATACAGAGGAGGCGGTGCTTGATAAAAATAGCCTCGTTATAAAATAAGTAAACCGAGTGAAAGTGTAATAATAATATTGAGACTATAAACAGTAGCACATGGTATGAATAAATGTAATAAGTGGAGTTGTCTAGGTAGCGTTTGAAGTTCTGCCGGTACACAGCCCCCTCCATTGGTCGTCGTAGGGGACCAATATAAAAAGTACAACGAGAAGGCACATGCAAATGCTACAAACATGCGTACCAAGGTTATAATAATAATAAAAATAGACATAGAACCGTGTAAATAGCACGTAGGATAGACGGATACATAGACATAGGTAGTAGTATGAAGGGGTAAGCATATTAGGTAAGGGTGGCAAGTGCCATAGGGTTTATTTGTCCATCTGACTCTCTATACTCCTGATCTGGTCCTTTACGTCCTGCGCCTGGCGTAATAATTTATATGCGTCTGACGTTAGCTCATTTAGCTCTGCTCTTTTACGTACCAGCCTTCTCTCCCGCTCTCGACGTTCTCTGCGTCGTTCCTCCTCCCTGGGTGGGGAGGTGTGCACTATTCGACATCGTAATGCTAGTGGGGAAGGCTCTCTGGGATGTCGGGCTGCCGTAGCTCCTCTTGTCTGTCGATGCATCTTCCGATGCCTCTCAGTCTTGTCATCCAGCTGTTGGCTCAGTAGTACTGTCCGTTTTATTTGTTCGGCCGTGGTTTCGACCTTCCTTGGTTTGTACAATGGCGACACTTCCCGTGGTAGTTTCCTGATGGGGCTGCTGGAGTGTCTGGGGGCCCCCAGTCGATCTAGGATAGGGGGAGTACGTTTAGGTACTGGTGCAATATTTTCTTTCCTCTCCGATATCGGCTGGGGATGTCCAAATGGCGGTGGTTGTGGCCATGTCATGAACTGCACGAAGTCGGAGTACGACTTGGCATCTACTTCATATAGTGGAGCTTGTGGCCCTCCGTGTGCTGTCGCCTTATTCTGCTTGGTGATATGCTTCCTCAAAGCGTCTCTGGAGGCCGACTTTTTTCCACATGTGCAGAAATAGTAGGCGTAGTGCTGATGGGTATGGTACACTACCCTCTTCCGTCCGTTGGTGTAGTTGCATCCGCTACATCTCCATGTGTCTTCCGTGCCGTCAACTTTCTCCACCATATCTTTTAATGCAGAGATGGTATCAGCAGATAGCCACGTAGTACGTGTTATGGTACTTTTGCTCGGCTGCTGCTGTGGCATGGTTGTGATAGATACCTTGTTAATGTGCAGGATTTCTCGTCCTAATTGTTCCTCTCTTCGTGCGTGGACATCGTCTTTGGTAGCTACTCGATTTGGACAGGGAGCCTGTCTTTTCTCCAATTCGCTTGCCACCTCCATCAAGCACTCTTCCCCCACTATTTCCTCGGCTACGGCGGCGTCTTCCTCGAGAGATACGTCCAGCTGCCTTTTTTGTTTCATGTCGTTTAATGCTGCTGTCGCTATTCTAATTAATTCGTGAGTAGAGAGTGTGAGTAGTTTGCTGCTGGAGCTCTTGCTGACAAGTGAAAGTTTTTGGCCTTGTTGTGCATAAAATTGCCGCTGCGTTAGGTCAGCTTCGCTTGGATTGGTGGGTACTATCTCTACGTCATCTCCCCACGTGGTCACCCCTTCTACGTCATCGCTCGATAGTTTAGTTGTGGATTCTTGTCCTGCGATCGATCTATGGTACATAGAGCCGTCATTTTTTTCTCCATCATTAAAGTTGTAGTGGGTGTTGTTCTCCCCTGCCACTTGTTCGTCACTGCGAGCCAAGGTTTTATCGTGAGAGGTAAGTTTACTATTTATTAATTCATCTCGTTGTGCAGCCATTTGCTTCCAATAATTTTTTGCACTTTCTAATGAATTTGGCAATGCCTTTTCTTCAGAGCACTGTTTCAGTAACATATTTTTTTGGTTGTCACTGTGCTCTGAAGGTTCCAGGCATTGCTTTATTACCGCTGGTAATAACGAGTGGTTGTCTTGAGGTGTTAATTCTTTATTCCCTATCTGATAGCATTGGTAATCAGCCAATTTTGATGGCGGCCTAGTTGCTCTCTTAGGTCTGCTCGTCTCTATTCGCTCTTCACTAATGACTGGCCTTTCTTCTACCGCCTGATGGCTCTCTGTGTCCGTATTTGTCACTGGTTCTGTTGCCTGGTCGTCAGCATTGCTTTCAATTGCGATGGGGGTTTGAAGGGGAGTGGTGCTGGTTGTCCTATTGGTTGGCAATGCTGGCCACTCCCTCTCTCTCTCCCATTGTTCGTGTCGGCTCTGCCTCGGCTGGCGACTGGGCTCTATCTCCCAGTTCCTGTTTCGTTGGTGCTGGGTGTCGGGTTGTCTGGTGGCCTGCTCCATGAGGGCGGGTAACTGTGCGAGCTGGCGCTCCAGGACTTGCAGGTCTGTCTGGGGGGCCTCTCTATTGCCAGGGTCCCTCCTCGTCTCTGTAGGTTGTGCACCTGGTTCTGGGGGTTGTCTGGTGGTAGGTCCAGGGGGGCGGCCCCTTTTCCTAATTGCCCCTTTCATGTTTGGGCGTAGGGTGGCTTCTCGGTTGGCGGGTGCCCGACCTAGGGGCTCATGGCAGGGCCGGTATTCTTTCAGCCGCCGCTCGTTCTGCACCGATGTTTGACCATCCTTTTCTATTTTGTAGGTGTGGTTCCGGTAGGCTTCCACCACTCGGTACGGCCCAACAAAGCTGGGCTGTAACTTGGGGTTGCTACCTTTCACCCGCCTTCTATTCTCTAATACAACTAGGTCATCGGGCATATAGAGTAATGGCTCTTCCGTGTCGTCCTGCCTGACCTCTGCCTGTTGCTCTCTGAGCAGGTCGTGAGCCGCTTTCAGGTCCTCTTGCATCTGAAGAGCGTACTCAGTCACCAACTGCTTGTCCGTGTCTGCGGGCCTACCATCCAGCTGGTCGGGAAGTCTGACCTCCCGGCCCAACATGAGGTAGTTGGGCGTCTCTCCCGTTGCGGAGTGTGGGGTGCCGCGGAAAGCCCTCATTATCTGAGGCAACAGCAAATCCCACTCCTCTTGCCCGCGCCTGAGCAGGAGTGTCCGCAGGGAGTCACCCAGTGTCCGGTTCTGCCTTTCCACTACCCCGTTGCCCTGTGGGTGGTAGGGTGTGGTACGTGTCTTGTCGACATTCCACAGGACACAGAGTTCAGCCATGAGTCGTGACTCGAACTGCGCTCCCTGGTCCGTGTGGAGTTCCTCTGGCAGTCCCCAGTAGCAGAACACCCTTTCATCAAGAGCCGTGGCGACCGTAGGGGCGGTGGCGTCTGGAATGGCAATGGCATCGTGCCATCGAGTGAAGTGGTCGGATAGCACCAAGGCCCACTTATTCTTCCGCCTGGTCTCTAGGAGAGGTCCAACCAGGTCCACGGCTACCTTTTGAAAAGGCCTGCCGGCGAACAACCTCTGTCTCTCCTGGACTGGCTGTACTCCCCCTCTCTTGGCAGACCTCGCAGGACTTGACCAGTCTGCGTACCTCAGCGGACATTCCTGGCCAGTACCAGTTGAGCTGGATTCGATTTCTGGTGCGATTTACACCAGCATGGGACAGCCCATGCGTATCCCATATCACCTGTCGGCGCCGGGATGACGGGCAGACTGCGCATAGCCGGGTCCGACCCTTGGGGGCTATCTGCATAGTCAGAGTACCATCTGGCTGTACCGCCATGGCCTCCTTACGACTGTAGAGCGCCCGCAGCTCCCTACTCCCCTCCTCCAACTCTCTCCTGGTCACTGGTCTACCGCTGCTGATTTCCTGGTACATTCTGGCCACTGGGTTTTGACCGGTACGCTGTTGCTCGACCAGTTCCATACTGGTGACCACACACAGCTCTGGCGTGTCTGCCTTTGCCTCTAGGCTCTTCATCGGTACAGGATTTTCTTGCCGGTTTCTTGGTCGCACGTCCTCTGAGACAGGAGGCCTCGCTAACTGGAGTTCGGATCCAGGGGCCCTGGCGAGCTCAGCGTGGGTTGGCCCACCATCACGCTGCTCTATGGCACTGCACTGACGGCAGTCCATACATGGTTCGCGTCTGCTCAAACCATCAGCATTCCCATGCTGTGTGCCAGCCCTGTGCTCGAGTTTGTATACAAACTCGGCGAGAATCTCCAGCCACCTCGCAATCTGGTTGGACGGCTCCTTCCGCCGGCACAGCCACCTTAAGGATGCATGGTCGGTGCGGAGCTTGAACTCTCGACCGTAGAGGTACGGTCGAAAGTGTTTGACTGCTTTTACGACAGCCAGTAGCTCGCGCCGAGTCACGCAGTAGTTCCGTTCAGCGGGTGCTAGGGTCTTGCTATAGTAAGCAATGGCCCTTTCCTGTCCGTTCTGTACCTGCGACAGCACTGCCCCTAATCCAACGGCGCTGGCGTCCGTGTCCAGGATATAGGTCTTGGCAGGGTCTGGGTAGCCTAGTACTGGTGCTTGCACGAGTCCCTGCTTCAGGCGCTCAAAGGCCACTTGCTCTTCCTCTCCCCATCTCCAGGGGGTGTCCTTGCTGGTCAAGACAGTCAAGGGCTTAGCAGTGGTGGCGTACCCAGGCAGATACTGCCTGTAGTACCCTGCTGTACCGAGGAAGGCTTGCAGTCCTTTGATGTCTCGGGGAGGTGCCTATTCGGCTACGGCCTTCACCTTCTCCGGGTCAGTGGCAACGCCCTCCGCACTCACTATATGCCCCAGGTACTTGACCCGTTGCTGCAGTAGCTCGCACTTGGACGGCTTGACCTTAAGGTTGGCCTGTTGTAGTCTACTCAACACCTCTCCCAGCCTCTGCAGGTGTGTCTCGAAGTCGGGTGCGATCACAATCACATCATCCAGGTAGAGCAGCAGCGTCTTCCAGTGCAGCCCTTGCAGCACTCGTTCCATCAAACGCTGGAACGTGGCGGGGGCTGAGGTCAGCCCGAAGGGCAGCACCTTCCAACGCCATAATCCACTCCTGGTGATAAATGCCGACTTCTCCTTGGCGTCTGCATCGAGCGGCACCTGCCAGTATCCACTGGTCAGGTCCAACGTGCTAAAATACTTGCTGCCAGCTAGGGCGTCAAGGGACTCGTCTATCCTAGGTATAGGATAGGCGTCCTGCCTCGTGACATCGTTTAGCCTCCGGTAGTCGATGCAGAACCGCCACGTGCTGTCTTTCTTGCGTACAAGCACCACCGGGGAACTCCATGCCCCGTCTGCGGGCTCAATCAGCCCCTTCTCTAGCAGGTCTTTTACTTGCCGTTCAGCTTCAGCCTCTTTCTCAGGTCCCAGCCTGTGAGGAGGCAACCGAACCGGTCTGGCGCCTTCGGCAACTGGAATGGCATGCTCTACAAGGTCAGTACGGCCGATGTCTCCGCTATTTTTGCTAAACACGGCCTCGTACTTCCTAAGCAATCCCCTCAACTGCTCCATCTGTTGCTCGTCCTCGCACCCTCTGCTCGCCTGCTCATACAGTTCCACCAAGTGGTCAGGTACTGGTGAACCTGTCGGGTCCGACCCGGTTGGGACCCCGGGTGTGGTCTGCTGCACCTCGTCGGCCGCTACCCCCGTGAACGTCCCGATAACCTCGCCGGCTGGCAGGCTTATCACGTTCGAGGTAGGGTTGAGGCATCGGACCAACACCCGTCCTTGTTCATCCGGCGAGTTTAAGCTCGTGGCCAAAGGTAGGCTCCCTGGTAAACTCTGGATCACGCCCTGTGGACAGTAGCTCCGTGCGGCAAGGTGACACGGTATGGTAGCCTCTGTCTGTGGGGGGATCTCTGTTTTCCGAAGTACCTGGACTTTGGAGATCAGTGCCCTCCCATAACGGTCGGTGCACACCAGCTCTCGGTCCTGCATGACCAGCACTGGTTGATCAAAGCCCATACGGCACTTCTGATTAGCCAAGAATGGCATCCCAAGGATGACATCCTCGCTAATCTGCGTGACGACGAACGTCTCTGTATACGCCACGGACCGTACTCGTCCTGACACACTGAGTAGACCGTAGAATGGGAGCTTAGTCCCATCTGCCATTAGACCATGGGAGTCGTACTCTTGTAGTGTGGCTTTCCGGCTGTCTGGTAGCCTGTCGTACACGCTTTTTGATAGCAGGTTGGTATTGCAACCTGTGTCTATCAGATAGGTCACGGTCTTCCCTTCCACCTTGCCCGGCAGATAGTAGCTGGACTTATGTGGTCGTTCCATCTGGTTGACACATGAGGTAAGGGGGGTGACGTCTGTTGGCAGTCTAGGCGGCTCCTGAGGCTCTCTCCCTGGTCGGGCGGGGGTCTGCACTCGTCTGCGCCACTGCTTTCTTGTCTCTTCTTCCTTAGTGGTTGTAGCCAGTGGTGACAGCCCTTGGTCGTCTGGTGGGTCATCCTCCAGGGTGGATAGGTGGTCGAACCTATTTTGTGTTGGAACCGGTATCGGTGGTGTCATGGGTGAGCTGTGGACTGGACGTCTCGCCTCTTGCCACCCGTCAGGGGTCTGTCCTCTCGACCCGATTTGTCTGTTGGTTCTCGCGGCCCATCTGCAGCCAGTAGGTCTCCCTACTGCTGCGGGCCGGTTGCGTTTCCCTGGTTGGGAGTCCAGGCCTCCTGGCGGCACTCCCTCTGGGTGTGCCCCAACCGCTGACACCTCCAGCACTTAACCACCCTTTTTGGTGGTCTCGCTGGGGCGCCGTCTGATTGGGTAGTTTTGAGGGCGGCTACTTCTTGGGTTAGGGCGCTGAGTGCCTTTGCCAGCGTCTCCAGGTGGGTTTCCACTTCAGGAGTCGTTCTTGTTGCTTTCGCCTGCGGGCATTCCTGCTCCTCTCCTGCCTCTATTGTCCGTATCTTGGGGCCGGCATAGGCCGGCTGTATCTGCATATATTCGTTTCCGGCTTTCACGGCCGCCTCTAGGGAGGTCGGCTGGATTGCCAAGAGATGTCTCTGAAGGTATGCGTTCCCCAACGTGTTCTGGAAATGTTCCAGAGCGTACTCGTTCCTCTGCATCCGGGGAGAGTCGTCGTGGGCTGTCTCCACCAGTGCCTCGATGGCGAGGGCATGCTCCCTGAGTGAGTGTCGTGGCTCCTTGCGGTAGCCAGACAATCGTGCTCGTGCTTCTCGGCGGGTGAGTCCAAAGCTCGCCTTTAGGGAGTCCATGATCGCCCAGATCGTCTCTCCTCGCCCGCATTGTTGTGCCTTTCCTTGCAATGCCTGTCTCAGATGGATAATAGCCGTGGCTGGGGGCCAGTCATTGGCTTCTGAGACTTCCTGGAATTGTTGTAAGAAGTACTGCACGTCGCCGGAGCCGTCGTATGCTGGGGCCTTGAAGGGCGACGCCTTGGGGGGGACGTCCGTCAGCTTTTCCAATATGTTGGTCAGCTGACCCATGATCCTAGTGGTCGGATCCCTTCCCACACTCATGGCTCGTCTGCTAGCCATGGCTTGTCTTTCCTTCCTTTCTTCCTAGGGGTTCTTGTCAGGGGATTCGCCGATCCCACCGCTGCCACCAATGTGCAGGAATTTATTCTTATGACTAATGCGAGTTAGTCCGGTAGCCACCTACACAGTTCACTACCCCTAAGTCAAGGAATCGTCTGTCGGTGCCGACAGTCTATCAGTCAGCAAGCTCATAGGTATCCACCCAGCAGCATACTTGCTAAGGGGGGAGCACCGATGCTATCGTCTGCCTGATAGGCCTGTCGTTATCGTCGTCGTCGTCTTTGGTATGATAACACTAAGTGCTGTCAGAACCTATGAGGTTGTCTGAGCCGTTATCGTATGTCAGTGCTGTTGTCCAGTAGAGATCAAGTAATAAGCTTGATTCGAGTGTAAATACTGTTTATATTTCACAAAGAAAGGTATACAGTGAGTTTCCTCAGAACACTGATTATCCAGAGCTCTGTAGCACAATTTATACAGAGGAGGCGGTGCTTGATAAAAATAGCCTCGTTATAAAATAAGTAAACCGAGTGAAAGTGTAATAATAATATTGAGACTATAAACAGTAGCACATGGTATGAATAAATGTAATAAGTGGAGTTGTCTAGGTAGCGTTCGAAGTTCTGCCGGTACATTATCACTTATTTGACAATCATAAATAAATTAATAATGAATATCTAACAGTTTGTCACACCTTGGGACAATTATCAGCAACAATGAATAAGTTGTGATATCATTTTCTTAAATAAATTATACACTACTTTTTTGTAAAACGTCTTTTTTAATAATTGCAGCCTGGCATCTTACAGTAACATTCGTGGCTGCTGGATAAATTGACTGATATCTACAGTGAAATCTAGATGCATTCACAACAGAATGAAACTAATTATTGAAGAGGTAGTTGTCAACTACGAAAAAATTGACTGCATTCCAGCAATAGAACTAGGAAAGATAACTCCACTGAAAGACACTGCGATGATTCTAGCCATAGACATAGAACTATAAATAAGTCTATTAAGCAAGTTACATCACTGCTGTCTAATAACAACCCCCTAGAGCGTTTTTTGTTGTTGTTGTGCCCCCCTACAACGTTAACGTTGGAGTAGCACAAAAATACCCCCCCAAAACGTTGATTATGGAGTGAGCCTGGTGCCTATTATTTCAGAGTGCCACCCCTGGGGTGCAGCCTCTGCCTACAGAAGGAAATAAAAAATAAAAAAGAAAGTAACGACGTTTCAAAGCAATTGAGATACTCTTGAATGCACTAAATTTTGTATGTTATTTGGGTATGACTCCCAAAATATCTACCCAAGAAAGCCTGGGGATGTGGACTAGAGTGCAGATGTACGCAATAATGCCAAAATTTGGAAGGACTCTCACAAACTGATACTTGGGAGTTGGACTCTTTAGGTTTCTAACACACCTGCTTACAAACAGCCAATGAAAACTCTGTATTTCGACTGTATGCATTCTCTATTTGAGTGGGGCCAAATTATTGTGGTGGACTTTACCAAACACTCAAGACTTCTCCACACACACCGGTTTATAACCATTAAAATTGCACATTGAGGGAATTTTCCTCCACTGGTCCGTTGCTGCACTACACACAAGGCAGTTATGCACACGACTGTGCTTATGAGCAGTGTATAGTGCACTTTTGGGTAGAAAAAACCATGTAGCGAAAGTTCAAGCAGCATAACGTATTGACCAATCAGCGCCAAGGACTGAATCACGGATTCAAAAAACCATCTTGCTAATACCAAACATGCTTGATATTTAACTTGGAGATATAATGATTCGCTCCGAGTAGAATAAACAAGCCGTTTTTTGTTCTCCGTGACGAAACTGTTGTGTGTTGGGAGGCCTTTACAAAGATTTCCCTGACAGTCTGCAGGCACCAGCGAGCCTAATTGAGCAATACAATGAAACCGGTATTGATTTCACTTAGTATTAGCTCAAATAGCAATAGTGAGTTAGCAATACCAACATACATTAGTATACCCTCCCTATACCCTCTGGATAGCCATCACTGGTTGACAACAAGATGGCTGCTATTGCGTAAGAGTGAAAATGAAGCTTGAGTACCTCCAGAGCCCAAACCCCAGGTGTCACAATCAGTGGTGGGGCGGTAAAACATTTTTAACCGTGACATTTTGCAAGCATGTAATTGGAGGAGCCGCTGCTACAGGGTCGGTGCTGGAGGTATGCTGAGGAGCGCTCACAATAATGGGGAAAGGGGTAAAATGGGCTATACAAATGCAAAATCAAAACAAATGTTTAAAAAACCTTTTTGCATTTTTCTGCCGCAAAATAATTAGCTATATTAGCAGGAAAACATTATACATACTATAACTCACTGTATTAGTCTACAGGCACTACGCTGAGAAATATTTTCCCATGTGATCCATTCTCACATTTTATCACCAGTGAACAGAAGTCTATCTTGCAACAAAAATTTATTTCATTTCATGTTCAGTAACCTCACTGGGTATCAGTTTTTCACAAGTCAAAGCTACATTGATTACCAAAAAGCCTGGACAGATTCATGACCGGTCTCGGCACTCGAGGGATGGTTTTTTAACCATGACTCCGCACATGGATATTCATGGTAGCGCTACACCACTGCTCACAATAAGTTGTAAAGTTGAGGATACTCCTAAGCAATGATCTCAGATGCCGTACCTGCACAGCACAGGGTAACCGTATTTATGCACAGGATCACCGCACGTATGCGCAGGGTTACCGTATGTCACCAGATGCAAAAAACATTCAGGGAAGGGGTAGTTGTAAGTAGTTGAGTTTGTGGAAGCTGACTGTGTTTTTTGTGTTGGCAGACAAATTTGTCTGGTTAAAACTTCTTAGCGAAAATTAGTGGCCTCGCGATAATCCTCTGCATTACATTACGGAAGCCTTAAGTTAGCTGTGCTAGCGAACACATTCTGTACTTTTATTGCAAACTATTAAAGTTTGATTAACTTTACTTGTTGTGTAGTGTGTCTGGCCGATTGCCAGTGTTTACTTCTGGTATCAGTAGGTGCGAAGGCTCAGTAGTTGATAGAGGGGCTTGGTTGCGGAGCAAGGCCGAGTGGCTCGGTTATTGGGTGAGTGGACTCGGATTTGGGGCGAGCTATCCAAAAAGTTAAAAACAACACTCCATGTTAGTTATAGACATTATTTCCCCGAAAATCAGTCATTTCCTGTACAATATCAGCTTTCCTCGCTTAAGAAATCGAAAATAGGCAAAGAAGTTACCAAAAATCTCTGCACTACCATACTGGCACAAAACCGCGCATGATAGAACCAATTTTTCTGGTAACGAAAATCATACATTTCTGATATTTTGCAGGTGTGTCCACGTCGATCGATTGATTCCCACATTATTGCATGCCTTTCAAATCCATAGATCACCAATCATTTACATTAGGATTCCAGTCTATTTTACACCACCAGGTATCAAGATTCGAGTTTGTTCGTTAAAAATCTTTTGTAAAGCCTGATAGTCAAAATTTTATTTTGATGGTGAAAAAACTTTTGCTAGTACACCTAAAAAGTGAAGCTATTTCCAAGTATAATGTATATATAATAACATTGGCTCCCCGCGGCCATTAAGCAACTCTCAATTTGAACAGATCCTTAATTTGACTGATTTCATAATTTTTATTGTACTGGAAAACAATTCACTCTGTTTTTTTCCACTAGGTTTGGTCATATGAAAATTTTGTCACTGAGTATAATAACTAGAAACTTGAAATGAGAACAGATAAAAACATTTAAAAATACGGTTTATTGCCATACATCATTCAGTAATTTCCGCTGCCTGCAATACAATTTTTATCAGATAATTTTTTGGGAGTTGGACTTTTTAATGACAAACTGTTACATTGCTGCAGGATTTCGGTCCCCTACCATAGCTGATCAATGCCTGTGTATGGATAAAGAGGATGACTGCAAAGGATATGGTTCCAGCTTCTGTTTTGAGTCAAAGTACCGATCTTTTGCTGAGGCAAATTGTCCTGCTTATTGTGACTTGTGTGAGTATTTTTCCTTCCTGATCCTCACCATTAAGCAAAAACCAGTTTCCTACTGACTGACAGAGTTAAAATATAAAATTTGCCCACTCATAGGTCCAAAGAAATGCACAAGGTATCATCCGCCTCCAAAGCCATGTATAGACCAAATTACAGATTGCTCCCGACGACCCGACATTTGCACATACAAGTATGAAAAATATGCCTTAGAAGCATGTCCTCGATACTGTCGCATCTGCCACAAACTAAACCCAGCACGTAAGTGTCTTTTTTGTAACAATGCTGAGCATAATAAGAACGTCATTTCAGTAGGAAATATCTTTGTACAGCAAATTAATTTACTGTTACAGCAATATTTCAAGCAACAACAGCTAGCGTACGTAAAGCAACAAAGCCACCAGTAGCAGTAAAATCAACCATGTTTTTTCCATGTGATCTAAACTGCTATGACAAAAAGCGAGACTGCAAAGACTACAATAAAGCTGATTGTAACAAAAAGGAATACGCAAACTTCTTCAAAGATGGCTGTGCTGAGTATTGTGGTTTCTGTACACCCAAAGCTTCATGTAGGCAACATAAACCACCTATGGCATCATTTTTTTTTTAAATATTTTTACTCTAAAAATTGTAGAAATTGCATCATTCAGTTATGATATATACTGTATTCAGTATTTTAGGCCTTGCCACTGCTGGACCATGTGTAGACAAAATAGACTGCTCTAGATACACCCAAGAAACTTGTGCAAAGTACCCGGACTGGGCTGTAAAGCAGTGTCCGAGCCATTGCTACAGATGTCTTGGCCAGACAACCCCAGGTGACCCATGTGTCATTTATTTTAAATATAAAATATGGAAAAAATGGATAGTTGCATAAATTACTCAAGGTTGGTGTGTTTCAGCGCAAAATGACATGTGTCAGGATAAAGAAGACTGTGCTGGATACGGAAAAGATGTGTGTACAGACAGCCCAGACTTTTCAAAATTGACGTGCCCATTGTTCTGTAATTTGTGCAGTAAGTACTAATGAGTTACCCTCAAATATTGTGACAAAGCATGAGAGGTTTGCCGATGGTTGTATCCAAATGTTTGCATTGTAGCACCAGCTGTACCAGTCACTACACCCAAATGTGCCGACAAACGAGACTGCACTGTCTACAAACTAGAAGATTGTAGGAACCCTGATTACAGAGCATTCATGTTGAATGAGTGCCGTGCCTATTGTAATGCCTGCAATGATGAGCACTAAATGGGCATAAAGAATAACACTTTATTTCTATAAACAAAAGATTTACATACGGATACATACAAAACAATTTTGATTAAGTTTATTGTCAGAAATCTTCTTGTATCGATTCTAAATGACTTGGTGCTAATCCTCTTTCACGTAAAGCTTTCTTTTTCTCCTCCATGTCCTTTTGTTTTTGTAGCTGTAAGTCTCTCTGTTTTTCGAGCACTGTGTGTATTGGAGCTTCTTCTAAACCAGACTCTGCAAACTTCTCATCATCCTGCATCAAGAGCGATCCACCGTAATTAACTCTATGAGATCGTGGATGAGTGCAACCACAAAACATTAGACAGCAACATATATACTAGCCAGTAAATTACAATAAAGGGCAGAACTAGAACCCTTCAATAAAGCCAACAACAATTATGATTATTATTACGATACCTATATATTGATACAATTAGTAAGTAGTAGTCGTATAACACGCAAAAAAGACCACCACCAAAATTGTCTGCTTTTTCCCTTTACAACCTCAATCTAGAACCATATTTAAGTGACCAGCTATTTTCCAGTGATGCTTGCTTTTCCTTTGTGCAATCATCTTTTGCTTTAAATTATTGTCCAAGGAAAATAGAATTGTAGATCTTTTATCACCTACTGCAAGCAAAATATTTTTTTGACGGAAAAACTTGCTCTGATATCATCTTGGTCTTTCCGCGATCCACCGCAACAAAAGCTCTTGTTGATTTTCTCATGTATCTTTTTTCATGAAGAGCAAACAAAAGCAAAGCTTGACTTTATGAAAATATGAAATAGAACGCCTAACTTTATAAATACAAGATGTAGACAACATATAACAGAGACAACCGTACCATACATCAAGATAAAAACTCATGCACCTTCGCGTGTGATGTGTTTTTATCTATAAAAATTAGAATGCCCAAAAAAATTACTAGCCCGAGCTGGCTTGCAACCAATAGTAAATATTACACATCGCTCCTAAATTATCATTATTTGTTATAAACTAACAATGTTTATAATGAATTATTATTATTAACTCTGAATTATTTTCATTTTTTTATGTATTGAAATACGTTTACAGTTTATTATGGTTTAAGGCGTGTGCACAACTATCGATTGCCTACTGATTTTCCTCTGCTGATCGTAAATGGTGACAGAATGTTTTCCACTTGTCAATCTCATGCAATTCCGGTTAAAATTGCTGTATGTTTGTCACAGTTAGCTGTAAACTACCCTCTTTGCATGAATTCTTGTGGCTGAGAGATAACTTTGTTAGAAACCGTGATACTGCAAGGAATGATTTGTTTAATTAGATCGCTAATCGTCTACCAATTTTTTTAACACTGCCAAAACCCATCGATAACCCTAATTAAAATTCTACCAATCATTTTATAAAAACTTTCATTTTATGAAGATCATAAATCAGTAGAGCAAATTGGTAGATTCCCATTAGCCATTAGGCTTATACTATCATATTTTAATGTGTATTTGTCACATACGTTGTACTTTTAGTTATATTGTATTGATAGTAGAAGCTGGAAGTCTTTGTCTGCGATGCAACAACAGATCAGTAGTGTAGGTGAAACCCAGGCACCGAAGTCCCACTTTCAAACAAAGAATCTTATCGCAGTGTTTAATATGATACAGGGTTGACAAAACACAGATAACACATTGTTATCTCGTCAGCTTGAAGCCATTCACACAAAAAGTAGAAATAATACCTACAACTTCACCCAATAATATGACATTCTCTCCTCTGATAACAAATATTCCTCTGGGTATGTCTCCATATTGTTTTCCAACATGTATTCGCTCTATTGTTCTATGAAGCACTAAATTGGCTAAAACGAACAAGAGAAAATGGCTCACTCGAGGTCTCTAGAAGCAGGCAGATGGCGGACATACTGTGAAAGTTCACTTTGGAAGAAATTATTTACCATAAAAACCAATCTAGCATCATATCAAGATCTATAGCAACAGTTCATGTGAAATTACCTACCAAATTGATCTATAGTTCGAAGGTATCCAATTAACGTCCTTCCGTCTCTTAATACAATCATTAGTTTCTCTAGAAAACAAATTCATTGATAGTGTGGCAGTATCACTTTCATTTCACAACAGCCTAGAATAAAATTGAAAAACAGAAGCATGACTGCTCCGAGACCATCTTCATAGAAACATAATATCGATTATGCTATCATAATTTGAATGATCTTTTATTGTGAGGGCAAAGACAATCCTGAGGCTCTAGAAATCTTGCCCTCTTTCAACTCCTCTCACTGGAAACTCAATAAGACCAAACAACAGAGGCGCTTTATTCTTCACTGCACCATTGTACCACTGCACCATGTTGTATAGAGTTATCTTTTCTTTATTTTATGATTTATGTCCGCTTAGTTTTCGGTAAGACAACTACTTACTCTACTTCTAAAGAGCCACACATACTTTGTATACTGTGAGACATGCCATGTATCTCTTGTAAATAAATATAATAAACTTAACATTATAATCACCGACCACTACAACATACAACAGAGAGTGTACAATACTAATTATCCATATTTTTCACTGAATAATAATAAAAAACAAAAGAGATAATGATTCAAGTTAAACAGAAAATCCGAAGAAGTCAAACGTGCAACAACTCCCGCACTATTAAGCTTAAGAGAATATTCACTGAAATAAACAAAATAAGATCATTGCCAGATTCGATGTTTAATGTGGACTGAGAAAGTTGGCATAATCATGGACATTAATGTTATGAAAAAAAACTGCAGACAATTTGGCACTAGACGTAAAGATGGTCTGGAGCGATCATTAACATACATTGAATGACCGACTGCGAGGAAATTGCAACAAAACATGCATTGTCATATCATAGGTTTAAGAAATTAATTTTTATGGAAGGAGACATAACCAAAACAAATATTGTAACAAGAATTTGCCAGTCTCTGGAATGAATGTAGACAAATTGAGAGCTGGTTGGAAAAAATCCAAAGCGTCAACGATCTGGATAACAACAAAGTTGAATGGCCGGGAAATAAAACTAGCATGGCTTATGACCACTTTGAACAACTAGTCAAATAGAATGATTTAGCGGACTGATTGTCTTGGCAGTTGGCTCGATTGGCTTGATTAATTTTGAACATTGAAGGACAACTCTAATTCTTTATATAATATTGTTGGGCTTTTCTCGACCATTTGGAGTAAATTACCAAAAAACATTAGTATTGTACTAAAGTTTTTTGTAAAAGTTGGACTACAAGGCTGTGTGAGGTGTCCCTCACATAGAAATAAAATCAAATAAAAAATTACGATGTGCAAGTTTTTTACAGTCAAAAGAATTATTACCAAAATAAATATTTCAAATGAAAACTATCACATTAGAGAAAGTAGCATCTATATCACAGAAAAGCCATTTTGTTCATTAATTAGTTTAATGAACAGGAAATTACTTGTGCGTGGCAACCACTTGCTTCCTATAGTCATTGTAATGACTACCTAGCAAACAGTAACAATAATCGGTACCCATTGAGCACATTTATATCATACTTTTTAGATGCAACCGGGCCATGTTTGTTTATAATATCATTCTTATCATTTTACCGTTTTTGCTCACTGCGCCCTCTTTTCTATATGTAATATTATTCTTTATGAGGCTTCCAAGAGCTGAGTTTATGCTGTTTCCCAACTGCTAAACCTTCTTTAGAAGCGTATTAGGAAGAGACGGATCAGAAGCAATAAATGATAAAAAAATACACTTTCACATTCTTACCCAGAAAGTTTGTAAGAATAGCTGAGACATTCTCTACTATACCATTGCCAACCTACTCAGACAGCCATTTTATCTTGACCTATTAGTGCCGGCCAACATTGATAGATAATGAGAATGACTATTCTTGCCAGATGAGTCAAGCAGTGCCTGATACTCAGTCGTTTATGCTGAGAGACAGCCATTAGCCCGGCTTGTCTGACAGAGGTATAGTTGGCCTGCAGAAAATGATTAAGTAAAATGATGAGTGTGCAAGTTCATGCAACCCTAGGGGGTACTGCTAAACTGTCTCTGTAAAATCCCGCATACTATTATTATCACGAAGAAGAACCTGAAACTTTGATATTTGAACAGAACTATAATTAATAATAACAGTTTATCATAATTATCACACAATAATAGTAATAACGTTGCATAACACTGATTATCATTATAGTGATAGCTGTTATCATAATTAAATTTAATCAATAATTGTTATTTATTATATTTTTTTCTTATTGTTTATCATCATTATTAACTATTATCTTCAATATTATAATATATTATTTACATTTGTTTATTCACTATTAATAATTAATATAATGTGCAGGAAACAAAGAGCACAACTCCACTATCGGACTTTCTTGCTATTTCCAGCAACAATACAACTAATAATAATTGCGTTGCCATGCATCCCAGATTTTTACAGTTAAGAGCAGACCTGATGATTGTGTTTAAAACTTTTATCCTTTTTCCATCTTTTTTTCAAGACACACGAAACAATTTGTAGTCTTTCAGTAGTTTTACCACCTTTTATTATTTTTTTAAATATATAAATTATCATGGCTGGTAGGGCACAGGGTATGCACAGGTGCATAGACGAAAATAGAAACAAATAAATAATTGCTAATATTGGGTGCCCAAATGATAATAAAAACCAGCCAAAACTGAAGCAAGTAAAACATTTCTCACCAAGAAAAGATTGAGGAGCTAGATACTAAAAGGTAAACATGAAACAACTTGTAGACTTTCGGTAGCTTTACCACCTTTTCTATTTTCTCTTTTAATATACATAAATATTTCTGCAAAATAAATAAAGAGACATTGGTTGTAATTTGTTGATATTTTATTCTGTGAGGGCCGTGATTGTTTTCATTATTATTATCAAGCAACCATAAATTTATTTCTCATGTGATCTACCTATTATTATGTAACTATTTTGGTATATAAAGCTGGCTGTGCCTCTTGATACTCAGAGTAGTATGAGAAACACAGCTGAGCACAGACTCAATAAAGACACTCAAAAAAACTATTCTCACAGCCTTGTTCATTTCTATTGTGAACATTATAATTAACTAAAGCTTAATTATAATCATAAACAGGCATCAAGTACAGGTACAATAGGCAGGTCGGCTAGCTGGCGGTCATCCTCCTTAGTTGGGATACGACCTAGGGTCTCCACCGACCAGTAAACAACTTGGACTGAACACTGGACAATGACCAGTAGTTGTTCCTGATACAGAAAAGGCAGCCACCTGTTGGCTCGTGCCACCTCCTCAAATCGTTGGATGAAATATCCGACATCTCCCTCGCCATTGAACTGTGAGACGCGGAAACGTTCCGTTCCGTTGTTGGTGGGCATTCTGTCGAGGATGTCGGTCAGTGTGCCCATTATTTGCAGTGGAGAGCCATCTCTGTCCGAGCTGAGTGCTCGCCATCTGCTCGCCATGCTCCGCGCCTGCTGCCTCCTGCTCGTATTCGCCGTTCCTGTGGGTCGTCCGTGTGGGTTCTTCTCAATCCCACTGCTGCCACCAATGTACAGGAATTTAGGGTGGAGTGGTAGCTGTCACCTGTACAGCGGCCCACAGTAGTAAGTGTTTACAAGCAGTGCAGTGTACGCCTCTACTTCGCCCATGGTCAGCGATCTAATCCGATAGAGTAGAATTTGCAGCGTTGTACGCCCGCAAGCAATACACAGTGAGGAGTTGTCACAACTCTCTCACTTTCCACTGATTTTCTATTCGGGGGAATAGATGCGTCAGGTCGAACTAGTAGTTTGAATAATCGTTCCAGTATCACTTGCCCGAGTGCAGTGTAAGTCGAATTGACTGAACACTTTTTACTGACTATTATTCTAGTTACTAGTCGACTGGTCCAAGAGCTATTCAACTGTCCAAGTTATTGTGCAAGTGTTTGAACTGGTCTGTTCATCTATCAGCGCAATCTGTATGTGAGCTTACTTGTGTATTTTCTGCTTAGCCACTGGTGCGTTGCATAAGTGCTTTATGCAATAAGAATCAACAAGCAAGTGAGAGTGTCAGACTAACTCTGATTTATTATTACGATACAAGCATATTTATACAATAAAGGTTATGTAACAATGAGTGGCAGCACATCAGACAAAGCAGGCCACGCCTGTACAGTTGATTGGTGGATAAAAGTCAATAGAACGTTACATAGAACAGGGGGGGGGGGCAGTCTCCATCGCATGGATGACTGCCCAAGCACATGTATACAATAAACGAAATTTAGGCACACAAATACTGATATAAAAATAAGAGTGAATAAGAGTGAATAAGAGTGAATGTTCGACCTGTGGATAAGTGTCTATAAATATGATTAGAGTTCGGCTTGAATATATATAAAAATAGGTCGACCTGTAGCTGGTCCTGGACGCATTTCCCTACAATAATAATAGTAAGTTCATTAATAATTATTATTAATGAACTTACTATTATTATTATTGTTGTGTAAGAAATAATTAATGATGATTATTATCATTAATTATTATTATAATAATTAATGATAATAATCATCATTTCATTAATAATCATAATGATAATCATTATTATTATGATTACTTTTACTACTACTACTACTACTACTTCTTGATTTGATAACAATAATATAATATATATATATATGATGTTATTATTCGTTAATTAATTATTTAATACTAAAAAGCACTACTCATTTATCAATTATTATATAATAATAACACAATATCAAATTTAGTAGTAGCAGAAAAAAAAATGAGCAATAAATCATTTAAATCAATAACTAACAACAACAACAGCAACAGTAACTGCTACTGCTACTACTGCTACTGCTACTACACTACTACTACTACTGTTGTAACAACTTAAACTTAAAGCTACTGTAACTTACTGTCAATCTCATCTAGCAAGCTTGCTGTTCCAGGTAAATAACTCATTTTGGGGGTAATTAATTACTGTTCAAATCAGATTCACAAACAAATATTACTTATGTTGTTCGAACTACCCAGTTACAGCACATCGCATAATAATTAATAATAAGCGGTTCACCGATCCATTAGCTAGTTCTTTTTACCATTATCTCCCTTGTTAATAATATAACCCGCTGCGAAGACAACAACGTTAGGGTTAGCACAACCCTTCGTTAGAATGTTACAATCGGTGACGCTTGTTCTGTTTTGTGATTGGTTGAAAGTAAAAATAAGCGTTTGAGTTGGTAAAGCTAAATTAGTCTTAAAACTAATAGTGATCATAATTTACAAGAGTGATTTCAACTGGGATTTCTTTTGACAATGATTTGTATCCAAAACAAGTTGGCTTTGTAGACTCACATTATGCTCAATTTTTTTAAAAAGCATATACCTTGGGAAACCCAATGAAATTACAGACATAGTAAAATAACTTTACACGACGTTTTACTGTAGGAATATATTTAGTTCCACATCAATGCTTCACATACTTTTATGGTTTCTCCCGGACCATTTCTATTAACTTTGAAGCATTTATTTGAGGGTATCATTCGTGAAATAACTCTATTTGTAATGTAAAGGTCTTCAATGGTTAAAGTTACATGCATTGATTTGATTATTATTAGTGGGACGTACTACTAGTGAAACAGTTAGCTTTTAGATTGTTTTGAAATACATTTATTTACACATATTATTATTACTGCTCTTTTTCATTACTCAGTTGATGGTTTTTATCACACATTTTATTGATTTATATATATGGAATAATAATAATAATATATATATATAATATATATATTATATATTATATTATTATTAAATTATTATATAATTATTATTATAATAATAATAATAATTAATGATAATAAATATTATTTATTATTATTATTTAATAATAATAATATTTATCATAATAATCATTCAATTCATTCATTGTTGTTGTTGTTGCTGATTGATTATTATTATTATTATTATTATTATTACCATTATTATTATTTATCATTGATTGTTGATTGATTGTTGTTGTTGATTATTGATTGATTGATAATAATAATTGTTGAATGCCTATGAATGAATGATAATAATATTATGATGATGATAAATAAATATTATTATTCTTATTATTATTAATTATTATATTATTATACCAAAGAAATTATTAAATAAATCATCAATAATAATACTAAATCATATTATTATTATTTATTTATTATAATTAATCTTGTTATTATTTTAATAATAATAATAATAGCTATTATAATTATTATTACTATTTGTTATTAATAATAATAATTATTATATTTAACTCATTATTATTATGATAATAATTATAGCTTAATGATATATTCAAATAATTTCAAATATTATTATTATTTATTACTACTTGAAATGATAATAATATAAATGGTAATAATAATATTTATTAGTCCTAAATAAATAATAATAAATTAATAACAACAGCATCATTACCACTATTATTGTAAATTTTTTTCCTCAAAAAAATGTTATATTCATATTCCCATGATCATGATGATGATGTTGTTATAATATAATAATAAATTACACTACTACTGTAACTATTGTAACTATATGTATGTGTGTGTATAATGTGTATTATATATAGTATGAATAATATCAATCATATGTTTAGTTAGTTATTAGTAGTAGTAACTACTAATACTTAAATTATTATTATTATATTATTAGTATGAGTTATCATAATATATTTCTAGCATGGTTAGATTTTGTCTGTTACTATCAATGTTAAATAAGTTAACAATAACTGCTCGGCTAAAACTGATGAGAAATTATTTTAGCATTATTATGATGTTATTATTGTTGATAGCTTATTGCTATTTTGATCATATCATCATTAATGCATGTTGCTACTAACCAAATGATGATTGTTGATTATCATCATGAGAAATCATAATCATATTCTCGATCGAGGGATGGAATATAGTAATAGTCAAAGTTAGGTGTTTATTATGTAAGTAGCTGTTTGTTTCCTTTATTGTATCACAGACTTGTGTTTTTTTTCGGAATTGAATGTTATGTGATATTTGCATATTTTTTATTAGTCTGTGCGTTTTATGTATGAACTTTTAGTGTTTTTTACCTATTGCAAAATAGTACTGCCAAATAAATTAAAACCATTTCTGTTACATAGCAAATGACTTTACATCGTTTGGCTGCAGCAAATATAATAGTTGTAATTTTTTAGTGATAATCAGTAATTCTGAGGCTGAAACCAATATAAAGGTCTCATATCTCGTATTCTATTTTTACTGAATAAGTTTTTTTCATTTCTGTTTCAGTCATTTTGATATCAGAAATAAATACAGTGATGCTTTTCATTTCAATTGAAGGACTGCTATAAAAACTGATTGTGACGCTTGATGTTATTATACGAACTGCCACTATCTAGCTCGCTTTACTCTAAATTTATTATTAATAGCACCTTGCTCCCCTTTTGTTTTGTGTCTTCATTGATAGTTTATAGATAACACTGTGGACAATATAATGCGTGGGACACCCTTTGTATACATTGCTATCAGCTTATGTTTGTAATACAATATTCTCTAATTGATATGTAAAATCCCTTCCAAGTAGTGCAAACATCTGCCCCCTTGACTGTCACTTGTCATTATCTGCATTGTGTTTGTATTGTAACTGAGGCTAATTATTAAACATTTTGTCTTTTACTAGACCCATTCAGTTGGTTTCAGTCCCATTCTGACTGATGGCATAAGGCGCAGGCACAATGGATATAGATGAAGGTTCCAGCGTCAGGGTCGCTGTGAGGCAAGTCAAGAACGTCACACTTTGTTGATTTCAGCTGAATGCTGGTAGTCATATCATTGTGTGAATGCTAAATCAACAGCAGTTTGTTGTTGGAAATAATATATCTTGGTATCATCGAGGTTATGCCTGTGTTTGTTTGGAAATCCTTTCAACTGTTTGCGTTGCTGTTCTTCCTCACTCCATGATGGTTGTACTTCAGATTTTTTATTATACTATTGGTGCAGTTCTTTTGACTGTTTCATTTGCTTTTGTCACTGTCACCGAACATACGGCTAGCTTTGCGGTTGCTAATGAGGGAATTACTCCTCTTTAGAATTTCAGTTGCTATGACTTCGTCTAATCCTAGCGTGCATATTTGACTCTGGTATATTGGCGATGTATCTGTGTGCTGAGATAGCCTGTATTGTTGTAGAATAAGGCCTCAGCTGGCGAGGGAAAGGATAGACAACTGTCGTGTATGCACATCAGTTACTGTTGGAGAACCCCAAGTCGTACTAGGCAATGACAAAGCATTCACATTCGACAAAGTGTTTGATATTGACACTCATCAACAGGTTATATTTCAGGAATATGCACAGGAACTGATAGAGGGGTGAGTTTTCTCTTCTGTAGTTGTTTTGTACCATCTCTCTTTAGTCTCCGACTAGTCGGACATGAATAGTGATTCACGTTCACGCCCAGTTTGGAAAATTCACACCTAACCACTACCTTCTTGTCAAACATGAATATCTTGCCTGCTGGCGCTGATTTACTACGAATAAAGAGGAAGATGGTGGTTTAGCTTGAGGAACATGTCATTATAAGTTGCACCTGTTGCCTAATCACTACTCATTGCCCACTGACCACTGTCAATGTTCCCTATTGTGCCTGTATAACACTAGGGAGTGTTGCCCCGTGTGACAGCCTTTATTCTCTGCACTCGCTGTATCATACTCGCCCGCTGCTTTTACCATCATTGCTGTTTGTTACCAGCCACAGTGGCAGCGGCAGGAAGTGCTGTCGGTGCTTTGTTTTGATAATCCAGGCACTGGAAGTCATCAAATATTGTGGTATGCACAGCAGGAGTTTACATTCTTCTCTCTCTGTTCATCTGTTTAAGCCCAGCCTGTAATGTACTAGTGTGATATTGTCGGACAAGGTAGCCTGCATGTCACAAAGCACCAAAGCACTGATCTGATGAGATGTATACATAGATTGTTTATACATAATTCTGTTGGTCAATGCTGTTCGGTCATTTTACCACTCCATGAATCTGCTATTCATCCTACTGCACCATTCCACTGCATTGTTCGACTGCACAACTCGACTGCACCATTTGACTATACCAATCAACATTGGCTCACTCTGAGCACCCTACAGTGAGAGACAATGTAGTGCTAGGCAGCAGTCAGCGCACTGTAAATACTTGACAGCTAGAATTTCAAGTCAGCAGTGTACAGCTGTCTTTTTTATTTACCATACATAACACTGTGTTGGTGTTTTAGATAGTATCAATGCTTTGCATATTGTTTTTCTACAAAGTTATGTTGCTTGTTGCCCGTTACAATGCTGTCTTTGTTTTAGGTGTATAGACGGTTACAATGCCACAATACTTGCCTATGGCCAGGTATGTTCTGTGTATTTTCTATAGTTGCAGCTGTTTGTGTTCAATAACACCGCCTGGTACTGTAACTGCGTACTACGAGTACTGTGACTGCGTACTACGAGTACTGTAACTGTGTACTACAAGTACTGTAACTGTGTACTACGAGTACTGTAACTGTGTACTACGAGTACTGTAACTGTGTACTACGAGTACTGTAACTGTGTACTACGAGTACTGTGACTGTGTACTAGTACTATTTCAACTGTGTATTAGTAGCGATATAACTATGCCCTGCAAGTAATTTAACTATGTACTGCCGATGCTATAATGGTGTACTATAACGTAATATAGCCGTGTACCCACAATACGTTACTTATGCTAAATAATTCTATTACATGTTTCTGTTTGTGGTCAGTGATAATGGAGTCTGCCTGGATAATCCTAGACCACCACAGCAAATTGATTGAGTTCAGTTTTTCATTTGCAACTTGTATGATTGATGAGTGCGTGATTGATACTTTGCTTTCTGAGTCAAAGATTAGTGACTGGTTAGTAGAGTTTTCCTTGGCAGCTTGTATGTCTATGGTCATTCAGCTTGTATGTCTATGGTCATTCAGCTTGTGAGTCTATGGTCATTGCTTGAGATAATGTGATCTGAGTTTTTGTTAAATCGAAGCTTTCGTACAACGAGAACTTCACATTAACGGTCATGGCTAATTATTTGCAATGGCGGGACATGTGGAAATGATGATAAATGTTGGTTACATCAAATAATACTAGTAATAAATAATGTGTGTTCATCGCTTTGATTGAATATTTATGTATGTGTGAGTATTATTCATCTATTTCTTTTTGATAATAAGTTAATACAAATGCGTACGCACACAGCTTGTATGGAATGCTAAAAATTTATAACTTGTCTTAAAAAAAAAATGATATGAACACTTTGTTAACAAGAAGAGACCAGCCAACGATCAAAATTGTATCGTAACATTATATTTGTCTCAGAAGTTCACCTCTCAAGGTCAAACCCTGCGTATTCAGACACAATTATTAGTGAGAGTTAGTAACCAGTAGGTGTGTGCTCTGTTATAGACTGGTTCTGGTAAGACTTACTCCATGGGCACCGGGTTTGAAATGAACTGCGGCGAGGACCAAGTGGGTATCATACCCCGATCTGTCAAGCATCTCTTTGACGGAGTACAAAAATGCAAGCTCAAGTCAGTAGAGAATTCCCTTCCCGAGCCGACATTCCAGATACTAGCGCAGTTTATGGAGCTGTACAACGAGGACATATATGACCTGTTTGACTCCCCGTCTTTCAACCCAGACGGGAAGAAGACCAAATCAGTTATAAAGATACACGAGGACTGCAATGGGAGTATTTATACACAGGGAGTTACGAGCAAGCAAGTGAACTCCTATCAGGAGGTAGGAATTGAGTATTTCTTGTTCTCACTCGCTATCGTGTATCGCACTTCATAGCTGGTGGTGGCGGCACTTTGATATTGAGTATTTGACATGGAATTCAATAGGATAGCTTTGTTTGCACTGGATTATCTCACTGTAGGTCTATTGTAAGTGTTTGAGTCATGTTACACTTACTAGAGACAGCGCTTACATTCATTGCTCGTTGAGTCAATATCCTTAGTCTACCTCACTTTATAGTCTTGTAATAGTAGTATTACTCGAGGTAGTACTAGCAGTAGTAGTAGCAGCAGTGCTAGTAGCAGTAGTAGCAGCAGTACTAATAGTAGTAGTAGCAATTAGTTGCAGCAGTAGTAGCAGCAGTGCTAGTAGCAGCAGTACTAGTAGCAGTAGTAGCAGCAGTACTAATAGTAGTAGTAGCAATTAGTTGCAGCAGTAGTAGCAGCAGTACTAGTAGCAGTAGTATTAGTGGTAGTAGTAGTAGTAATAGTAGTACTGACATTAGTAGTACCAGTAGTAGTACTGGCAGTAGTACTAATAGTAGTAGTAGCAATTAGTAGCAGTAGTAGTAGCAGCAGTAGTAGTAGTAATAGTACTAGTAGTGGTACTAGCAGCAGCGGTAGTAGTATTAGTAGTAGTACCAGCATGAGTGGTACTAACAGTAGTAGATAATAGTAAATGACATAGTCATAATACCAACAATAGCAGCAATAGTCATAGTAGTGATAGTAGTAGTAGCATAGTAGGAACAAAAGTGATAGCAATGCATTGTCCTCTCGAGAACTGACAATTTTAACATATGTGAGCGCTTCAACACTTCATTGTAGATAGGCTGTACATCACATATGGATGTCTATGTGGGTTTACATCACATATGGATGTCTATGTGGGTTTACATGACAGTGATGCATTCAATAAGTGACAGTAGAACTCGGCTGCCCCATGACCTTGACATCTTGTCGCTGCTGTGTCCACCATTATCTCTTTATTTTGTGGCTGTTTCAGTAGTTGAATCCCTCCTACCTCTCTCCTCTCCCCTGCTAGCGCTACACGGGCGTGCGGCACCACCCCCACCACACACGCAATGCTTGCTTGTTCTCTATAACGTGTTAATGAAGCATTGTCAACTATTGGAAATGCTCCATTAGCGGGGCTCAAGTTGCACATTACTGTATATTGATAGACCATGGAATGTTTGCGTGCTGGAGCTTTATCTCGGACTACCGCTAGCACCAACATGAACAGCCAGTCCTCCAGATCTCATGCTATATTTACCCTACTAATCAAACAAACTCGGTCTACCCTGCAACCAGTAAGTGCCTGTCTAACCTATAGACTCGTAAGTATTTCCATGCTAGAATGTAGCTTGCTAGGCTTGCAAGCATGCTAGAATTTAGCTTGCTAGGCTTGCAAGCATGCCCAGCGTATTACTTCTCACTTAGGTAGTCATTTTGTCCTCGGTTACCTTGTGGAAGTGAAATTTGTGCAATCATTTGTGAAGTTCACCGGTTGCCATAGTAACTGTGCCTTGTGGTTACTGGAGGCGTATGGTACAACAATGGTAACTGGTAGGATGCCAGCGTGTGTGCGGTAATCGACCTCAGGCTAATGTCAACTGCCACCAGATTACTTGATGCTTAGTGAAAAGCTGGCAACTCGCCAGGTATTCAGTTTCATTCACAAATAACAGAAGTATTCTTCATTTCCAGTGCGGTGTCATTTCCTGGATAAAATGCGTTTGATATGGACAAAAATTACATAACCAGACCTGTTTGTTGTGAACTTGGCAGAATAGCTTCCAATTATTGACTGCAACATGTTGTATTGACAGAGTGGAGATGAGTCAAAGGATGTAGATACCGCCCTGGGAGACTTTGAGACTTTAACTGCCAAGTTTAACTTTGTCGACTTGGCAGGATCTGAGAGGTTGAAGAGAACTGGTGCTACAGGAGACAGGGCTAAGGAGGGGATATCTATCAACTGTGGACTGGTCAGTGATCCACTGTGCTCTGTGTGACAGCCATCTTTGTTGGCTTGTCTTTGTTTCAACTTGTGGAGGAAAAAAAACAATAACATTCCGTAGTTAATGCCTGAACAGTGGGACTCCATAATCCTCGTGGTTTCTATGCCTGTGTTCTCAATTAACCGCCAATGAAAACTTTCTCTTTGTGTACTTGTACCTTGTGTGATCTATGTGTTACAGCTAGCCTTAGGTAATGTAATATCTGCGCTGGGGGATGCCTCCAAAAAAGGAAGTCACGTCCCTTACAGAGACTCAAAACTAACCAGGCTTCTTCAGGACTCCCTTGGCGGAAACAGGTACATACGGTGTAGCCCATGGGAATTGTCTTATCTCTGCTTTACACAGTCTATTGTACGCCTCCGTCTCAATCTATGTAGTCATTTAATATGTCTATAGCATTCGAGGGCTTTTGGATTTTTATTTCCGGAAAATTATCAAAATAATCGCTGATATTTTATTTGATATCGACCAAAAAATTTCTCAACAATTTTTCTGATGAAGCAATCACAGCAGCCTTTATTATACCATCGTTTCCAATTATATCATTAAACAAATATTTTGTGCCTAACAGCAAGTGTGATTGTGGGCTAATGTAGCACACTCATTTCTGTTTGGTTTTGTTTTTTATTTTGGCAGAAAATAATTTATTTGTTATCAAATATATGCTATAGAATTTGATGGTTTTGACTTTCCGGCTACAAGACAATCTAGTAGTTTAATGGAATAAATACTATGGATTTGTGCGTTGTAGTCGGACAGTAATGATAGCTTGCATATCACCGTCTGATAGAGATTTCATGGAGACTCTCAACACCCTAAAGTACGCCAACAGGGCCAGGAACATCAAGAACAAGGTGGTTGTCAACCAGGACAAGACCAGTAAACAGCTAACAGAGCTCAGGTCTCAGATACAAAACCTTCAGGTTGAACTCGCCGAGTACAAACAGGTTAGTTAGTGTGAATCTCTGGCTGCGTGAAATGTCAGGTTCTCAGGCTATGTCTTATTGTATGTGTAATAGAATCAGCCGATAGTGTAGACGGCGCAGGTACAATCAGTGCGTGTTATTATAATGTCTATGCAATGTCTGTGTAGAATTGCTCACACATCTGGGCCAAGTTTACCTTGTCTCTCAAATGGATGCTGGTAAGCTATGCCGTAAGCAGTCTACAACTGCATCTCATTGCCTTCTATTATTTTATTGCATTATTCCATCTAGAATGTGCCTCACCTCTCCGTCTCGCCTGCAAACCCAATTATTTCTGGAAATGTCATCTTGTTATATTGTTATTAGTTTTTGTATGGATGTTGTATGCGTGTTTTTCACCTGTTGTATATCAGCTATCTATTGTACATGCGATATGTATTGTACATGCGATATGTATTGTACATGTCATATGTATTGTACATGCGATATGTATTGTACATGTCATATGTATTGTACATGTCATATGTATTGTACATGTCATATGTATTGTACATGTCATATGTATTGTACACGTCATATGTATTGTACACGTCATATGTATTGTACATGTCATATGTATTGTACATGTCATATGTATTGTACACGTCATATGTATTGTACACGTCATATGTATTGTACATGTCATATGTATTGTACATGTCATATGTATTGTGATAAGTATTTTACATTGTCACCTGCTGACCGCTGCCGCCGTTGTAGGGAAAGAGAATTGTTGGCCCAGACGGGGTTGAATCAATCAACGACATGTTCCACGAGAACTCGCTACTTCAAGTCGAGAACGATAAGCTGAGGTCTCGAGTGAAAGCTCTACAGGAAACAGTGGATAGCCTAACTTCCAGAAATGCGTCGTTAGCCAATGATAGAGCTGCAGTAATACTAAGTGGCCTCACAGGTGACTATGTCTCTCAGTCTATAACTTTAGGCGGCAGAAATAAATTAGCCTGGGTCTGTTCTTCTCAAGTCCTTCTGAGTCCCTGAAACCATGTGCAAGCAACAATTAGTGCCGCGACCTTGACGTGGTTTCGTTATATAAAATAGTAGCACTTGCTTTATACCTGCTTTATCAGCAGCAAAAGAGAAGCGAAAATATTGTCTTTCAAGAAGCAATAAAGAAGATTGACATTTTTTATGGCATCAAATGTTTCAATGGATTTTTTTGTATTTGAGACAGTTCTGTATTATTGTTAGTGCAGTGAATACTGCGTAGGCATAGTTGTCTTTCTCGCATAAATAAATTAGTTGCACTTTAAAGAAGGGAAACAACTCCAAACGGGTGCACTCTTATCACAATTCCCATTTTGGGTGAGACGAAACCCCCCTATACATGCCCTACGTCGTACCTTATTGTCTAAATACCCCTACCTGTATTCGAAACCCCCTACCTCTATAGGAGTTGTCTTTCCTTAACGACAAAGAGCGCTGAATGGTTATAACTAAAATACTAAAAATAATCTTAAACTAGGCATGATTATTTTTTATTTTATTTGAAAATTATTATTTATTTACCTTCTACTATGTGCAATATTATTTTTAGTCAGTCAACTTGTAGTCCAGATTATTTTCGTTGTTGATTTAAAACGATGACACCAGAAATGCAAGTCTTATATTTTTTTCATCACAAATGAATTGTAAATGACAATAATTCAAGTCTGTAGGTGTTATAGGATTTGAGAATAATTTTTTAACTGCAGTATTGCTTTAGTTTACGAGATACTTAAAAGTTTAAAATACACTTTTGGTGGGGAGTTTCGTCTGACCCCCCATCTCCCATTTCTACATAAAGTGTAGTAAAACATACTGCATAGCGTACAAGTGTGTTACCCGGCCTGTGTAGGAGACAACATAAATGAGGAGGTGCAGAAGCTGATTGCTGGTTACACGAGTGAGATGGAGCTCCTCAGGACCAAACTGTTAGAGTCGGAGTCGACGATGCAGACCATGTCTAGAGCTGTCAAAACCCCTTCACGCGTGTCCAGTATCATGAGCTGGTAAGCAATTCGGTTTGCTTGATAGAATTGTCTCCCTTTTTATCGCATTTCTATTACTTGTGCTTTGCAAACATCTGTATTGTCTTCTAGTAGTCTGGAATCTACACTGCCAACATCGGCTCCATCTACCCCAGTCTCTATGTCTATGGATAGCACTATGTCTATTATTGAACTGGCTAAACGGGATGTTGAGAAGAGTCGCAACGCATTAATGTCACGGCAAAACAGCAATGCTACCAGGTTGGTGTAGCATGCTTGTGTCTACTGGGCAGATGGTAGGTGGGCGAGGTAGTAAGTCGGCGAGATAGTACCTGGGCAGATAGTGCATTGGTAAGAGTGCAAACGCAAGGAGTCGTTTGTGTTTCCAGGACCAAAGGAATTGAGCAACACTATTATCTTTCCAAAAGAAGACAACTCCAAATTTACATTAGAGGTCTCTTTTAGGAAAGACAACTTTGTCAAGTTTTAGTACTTTAATGAGCTGCTTCATTTGCAAATATTGATCTTTATTCTAAAAAAAATTAAATAAACCTTTTATATATATGTTCAATAACTCCATCGCTGCTTGCAAACTTTTTTCCATGGACAAATGACTTTTGAGAAAAACAATAAGAAAAATTTTTAAAGGTGGAAAGTTATTTTTTCTTGTTAGAGAGGGGAGTTGTTGTCTCTTGTTTCACAGTTGATCACAAATGCTTAGATCAGATTGGCGTATTGCAGTGCTGAAGATGATAGACCAGATGATAAAGGTGACAGCGGTGGAGGCAGCGGTGCAGATGAAGACAGCGGCGACCATGATAATGCTGGCAGCGATGATGACGAGGCAGATGAGGAACTGGTTGAAGAGATCAGCTCAGAGTCTTCTGATGAGTCAGATAGAGGTAATGGCGTGTACTAGTAACTAGCGTGCTATACGTATTAGCTGTGTATATTAGCGATACATACTAGCTGTATGTATAGGTGTATACCGAGGTGTGCTTAGACTGTGTTCTCTCACTGTATCACTCCCCGTATTGTAGGACCAATCTACTACCTTTCTAGATCAGGTTTGCACACAGCACGTAAATAGCCAGTAATGCAATGCATGTCATGTGTCCTTGACCTTGTTGCCTTAGTAACAGATAAAAGCATGGTATTGTTGTACTCCACTGCATCATCTGCGCTCCCAACTGTTACAGTTGCTATTTACCTTGTTGGCTCTGCACCCCTAGCTGGTACAGTATTTGTTTGCAGCTCTAGTGTTGTATTCACCATTGCTCTTCGCACTTCAACACTAGTTGTAATGTGGCAACGTGTTTGCTCGCTACAACTGCTGCTACATCTATTTGTTTGTGTCTTAACTCAACATCGATGCCTTCTCGACTTGGAGAAATATTTTTATTTGATTGGTTAACCATGCTGTTACTGCAGTCTGATTGGCTAACCCTGAGCTCTTGCATTGTCTATAATGTACAATTATTCAGTACTAACTCTCAGTTACTTGGTACTGACACAAAGTCACTTGGTACTGACACAAAGTCACTCGGTACTGGCACAAAGTCACCTAGTACTGACACAAAGTCACTTGTACTGACACAAAGTCACCAATTACTGACACAAAGTCACCTAGTAATGACACAAAGTCACTCAGTACTGGTGGTGTACTTTAGAGTGTTTTGTAGAATCAGATCATCTGCAGGAAGACTTGGCCGAACTGTCTGGAGAGATCTCACTAAAGCAGCGAATGATCGAGGAGCTAGAAAAGAGTCAGCGGCAGCTACAGAACATTCGGCAGCACTATGAAGACAAGTTACGTAACCTGCAGGATCAGATACAGGCTGTGGAGAGGGAGAGGGACCAGGTGCTTAACAGTCTAGGTAAGTCATTGCAGTACTAAGGATGTGACATTGTTGGTCACTCTATGACATCGCCGCTATAAAATATTTTTATTTCATATGCAGGCAGCAAGAAGCAGCAGTCTGATGAACAAGTGCGTAAGGTGAAGACAGACTATGAGAAGAAGCTGACCTCGATGCAGACCGAGCTGAGCAAGGTGAACGCCGCCAAGAAAGAGCATGCTAAGATGATGAAGAACCAAGTTGTGTATGACAAGCGTATCCGAGAACTCAGTTCGGAATTAAATGACATGAAAAAGATCAAGGTGAGCTCTCATTCAGCTATATTTGTGTCAAACGGTTACATGTGTCTGTGTTAGTGTTTCCAGTGTCAAGGCTGTTGCCTGATCATTCACGATAACTCTGATTTGGTTTCATAGGTTCGTTTGATGGCTCAAATGAAGACTGAGTCAGAGAAGAACAAACTAAGTGATCAGAGGAAGAACAAGGAGTTAGTTCAACTGAAGAAAGAGAAACGACAGAGAGATAACCAGCTGAGGATGCTCGAGCTACAGAACAGGCAAAAAGACGCCATTTTGAAGGTGGGAGTTATTTCTAGTCATTATTCTCTACCCACTCCGCTCTAGTAGCCCTCTCTAGTAACCCTCTCTAGTAGACCCTCTCTAGTAGCCCTCTCTAGTAGCCCTCTCTAGTAGCCCCTCTCTAGTAGCCCCTCTCTAGTAGCCCTCTCTAGTAGCCCTCTCTAGTAGCCCTCTCTAGTAGTCCCTCTCTAGTAGCCCTCTCTAGTAGCCCTCTCTAGTAGCCCTCTCTAGTAACCCTCTCTAGTAGACCCTCTCTAGTAGCCCTCTCTAGTAGCCCTCTCTAGTAGCCCTCTCTAGTAGCCCTCTCTAGTAGCCCTCTCTAGTAGCCCTCTCTAGTAGCCCTCTCTAGTAGCCCTCTCTAGTAGCCCTCTCTAGTAGCCCTCTCTAGTAGCCCCTCTCTAGTAGCCCTCTCTAGTAGCCCTCTCTAGTAGCCCTCTCTAGTAGCCCCTCTCTAGCAGCCCTCTCTAGTAGCCCTCTCTAGTAGCCCCTCTCTAGTAGCCCCTCTCTAGTAGCCCTCTCTAGTAGCCCTCTCTAGTAGCCCTCTCTAGTAGCCCTCTCTAGTAGCCCTCTCTAGTAGCCCTCTCTAGTAGCCCTCTCTAGTAGCCCTCTCTAGTAGCCCTCTCTAGTAGCCCTCTCTAGTAGCCCTCTCTAGTAGCCCTCTCTAGTAGCCCTCTCTAGTAGACCCTCTCTAGTAGCCCTCTCTAGTAGCCCTCTCTAGTAGCCCTCTCTAGTAGCCCTCTCTAGTAGCCCTCTCTAGTAGCCCTCTCTAGTAGCCCTCTCTAGTAGCCCTCTCTAGTAGCCCTCTCTAGTAGCCCTCTCTAGTAGCCCTCTCTAGTAGCCCTCTCTAGTAGCCCTCTCTAGTAGCCCTCTCTAGTAGCCCTCTCTAGTAGCCCTCTCTAGTAGCCCTCTCTAGTAGCCCTCTCTAGTAGCCCTCTCTAGTAGCCCTCTCTAGTAGCCCTCTCTAGTAGCCCTCTCTAGTAGACCCTCTCTAGTAGACCCTCTCTAGTAGACCCTCTCTAGTAGCCCTCTCTAGTAGCCCTCTCTAGTAGCCCTCTCTAGTAGCCCTCTCTAGTAGCCCTCTCTAGTAGCCCTCTCTAGTAGCCCTCTCTAGTCTGCTCATGCCTTTCTTTCCTCTAACTGCAGCGAAAGCACGAGGAAGTGAGCCAGCTACGGAAGAAGCAGAGGGATACCTCTGCCTCTTCAAGGGTGATGGCTAAAAATAAAGTGAATCTCTCCCACAACAACACCAGGGCTTCTGCAGCAAAGATTGCCAGTTCTACCAGCTCTAAGGTCAAGTCAACCACACCTGCCTTTTCTCCCAAGGTACCGTCTCAGATATTTTTCTAGTTGTTGGCCCTTTTTGCGCATGCGTTTATATCTGTGAGCTGAGAGGAGCAGGGTGTGGTTAGAATGCTCAGCGTGCATTTTCGGTTGCCTGCAGGTGGCTAAAAATAAATGGGACAAGTTGGAGCACTACATCACGTCAGTAGTTGTACGTAAAAGAACTATTGCGTCTATGGAAGCTGAGATGGATCTGCATATCACCAAGAGAGAAGAGCTGAGTAAGAAGATAGAAGCTTACAGCAAGAAACTGGATGATGCCATCAACAGAAATGAGGTGAGCTATGTGTGATATTACATAGACTTGTCCGCTGTTCTTGATATGAGTTATGTATAAATGTACATGTCTATGTTTGACACATTCACAGACAGAGTTAGCCATGGACATAGAAGACCAGCTGGAGTCGATGAGTACAAATATGAACTACGTACAGAGCAATGTTACTGAATGTCAGAATAACATCATCCAGATGGAAGAGGAGGCCAAGGTTTGTACTCTTTTTCTTATTGGCCACTGCGCTACTGTCATTTTAATTCTCCGCTCTTATTGGCTTCTGCACCTCTAATTTTATTTCTTTCTTTCATTGGCTACTCCTCTCTGATTTGATTCTATCCCCTGATTGGCTACGGCCTTCTCTCTGATTTGATTCTTTTCCCTCATTGGTTATTGCTTTCTCTATGATTTGATTCTTTTGCTTCATTGGCTACTGCCTTCTCTCTCATTTTATTTTTTCCTTCATTGGTTACTGCTCTCATTCTTAAGTTATCCTTCACTTTCATTGGGCACTAAAGTTGTTGTGACATCTGCTCCTATTCCATTTCTGCTATACCAAAATTGCCATTTTACCCATAAGTCCTGTGGTACAGTATCTGTTAGAGACACACAATAACTAGTTGTCACTATCCATAGGATGAAACGGTGTTGACTGCCGCACTTGACGTCTCGTCTGTGGCTGAAAGCAAGTACCTGCTAGAGCACCTGCTCTCTCTTGCCCTCTCTCAGGGCTTCGACTGCACACAAAAGGAATCTCAGTACAGGGAGTTGTCTGCCCGCTATGACAAGATACAAATGGACTCAAGACTCCGGGATCAACTGCTTGAGCAGGTGCTACAGGACTCTGGTATAACCATACAATCTCAATATGAATGTAAGTTATCTATTTCTATGGGTAACTCTATGTGAATAACTTTGTTGGTGACTCTATGTCAGTGATTCTGTATGAGTAACTCGATATGTGTAACTATGTGTGCGAATGTCGATGGCTAATTCTACGGAATGTTACACCATGTGACATCTGTTTGTCAGCGGGTGAACAAAATGAAGAGATGATAACAAGTGGAGACAACAGCAGCTCGTGTCGAAGTTCTCCGGTTAATGGGTACGTCTGTTTCTTTGCTATCTCTTTAGTCTCAGTTCATCTCTTTAGTCTCAGTTCATGTTACCACAACGTCTCTTGCATTGGTGAATCTCCGCTATTCAATGCAATGAGATATTTAAGCAAACATTAATGCCTTCTCTGTCAAACGCCTTTATACGTCATAGGCAGTGACTGCGGTGCATTGTGGGTATTGTACTGATTCTCACTGTCACTTACCACCTACTAATGCAAATGTGTTCTATTTTTTATGTTTTCATGCGGATCTCTCAACACAACGGATAATATTCATATCGTACATTTGTATCATTGTTTTGTATATACTGCTTCCTGCTTTATAGTTTTCTAGCGCCGTCAGCCCTCTTTTTCTCATTCATTTCCTGTGTGACATTACTGGTGATGTTTGTTAGCTATTGTCACAGCTGATTGGTGCCATGTATGTAGTCTGGGGTTGTAGATGTTGTTCACTGCGGATATTTATTTATTCTTGTGTTCTCTTTTCTACTAACTGGTCTTTTATTTAACACATTGGTATGTTCTGTACATGTGACATATTTTATATTATATGTACTGTGTGACATATGTTATATTATATGTACTGTGTGACATATGATATATTATATGTAATGTGTGACATATGGTATATTATATGTACTGTGTGACATATGGTATATTATATGTACTGTGTGACATATGGTATATTATATGTACTGTGTGACATATGATATATTATATGTAATGTGTGACATATGTTATATTATATGTACTGTGTGACATATGTTATATTATATGTACTGTGTGACATATGATATATTATATGTAATGTGTGACATATGGTATATTATATGTACTGTGTGACATATGATATATTATATGTAATGTGTGACATATGGTATATTATATGTACTGTGTGACATATGATATGTTATATGTAATGTGTGACATATGATATATTATATGTAATGTGTGACATATGGTATATTATATGTAATGTGTGACATATGGTATATTATATGTACTGTGTGACATATGGTATATTATATGTACAGTGTGACATATGGTATATTATATGTACTGTGTGACATATGGTATATTATATGTACTGTGTGACATATGGTATATTATATGTACTATGTGACATATGGTATATTATATGCGCTATGTAATACATACTAGTCTACTACATGCTTTCTCCCGTACGTACGTCATGTAGTATACAGTATATCCAATCTAGTACACAATACATCAGTTATATATATACACCAGGGAGGCGTTATGTACAGAAGAAGGTCACGTGTGCAATGACCCGACCACTAGATGTGCTACCAAGGCACGCAAGGTATGCACTATTCATGTATAATACTATGTGTTGTGTTATATATATACATGTGTGTTTGTGCGTGTGTCTGTGCGTGGGGAGCTCACCTCCCTCTTGCCATTGTGACATCTCCAGTCTGTCAAAACAGTCTCATTTAATCATATTTTTCATTGTGGATTTATTTACTTGTACACTGTTATTTAATACTGTGTACTGTATGACGTCATCTATTCACCACACATGAGTGTGTCTACTCAGCATATACCTGCCCTACAAAAGCACTTGTGGCCTAGACGTGTGACTGAGTGTTATTATACCTTCACCATATGGTTAACAAAGAAGGAATGATAATGTTTGAGGAGTTGTGCCCTCTTTAATGCAATTGATCATACAGGCGCAGTAGCTGTTTTTTTTTGTCTGATGCCATTGAGACTGTTCATAAAACTTTGATCTGATTACATGGAAGTCTAGTTGTGGGAGATTTTGGCGATGGCTGTAAAATGAGGCTTCAACTATTTAGATGGCTAAAAAAATAAAATCAATTTATCCGAGTAAATAATTTATTATTCTGTTGTCATGGTTACAGGCTAGGAGACGTACTTCAACCCCGGCTGAGCTTCTTCTGGGGTTCTCCGACCCAGATGTGAACACAACTCCAACAGGAAGTCCTGTCGGCAAGCCAAGCATAAACATAGCTGATATCTTACCTCCCGCCCCCAAAGGTCCACCTCCTTCTAACATGGTTATAGACACAATATTGGAGGAGGAAGAGACGGAGGGCTCTGGCGCACCCCTCAATCCAGCAGATGAAACTGAGGCTAATCCGATGTTACGCCTCGGTAGTTACACAGTGCTCAATACTGTGGAGGAAGGCAAAACTAATGCCTTTAATGGTGAGCATTTCTCTCTCTGATCTGTGTCGCATAAATGAGTGCTGGAAGGTCTTGGTAGTTGTCTTTCCTTACAACTCCAACCTTACAAATAAAACATCTACGTCTCAATCATTTATTTTTTACTAAGTTTCAACAAATTTGAAACAATTTTCTGTTTTTACTGTCTGTTCAGCTAGTAACAATACTACTACTATAATTTTCTGTAGTAAATGATGTTCCAACATATATACTACATTTAATATTTCTGTGATTTGACTACAAGCTATTTTTTGGTAAATTGTACTGGTGAGAGTAGAAACTAACCATAGTAAAATGATCATGGGAGTTGTGTCCTTTTTGTACCAAGAGTAGTGTCCTTTTTGAAAGTTGAGAGTAAACGCCGCTTGTCTGTAAGAGTTGACGGGTGCTTGCAGGTGCTCAAGTCAACTGTGTAGAAAGCAGTGAGCCCTCGTCCAGCTGTAGTTCACCAGACACGGAGATTAGCATGGAGAGCAGTAGGTTACTCTCTGGCAGTTACACAATACTCAACGGGGAGATACGTCTCTCTAAACTACCTCCAGGCAACAAAGGAGACATCGAGGAGGATGTTAACTCTTGCAAGCGAGTGCCACCTCCTGTACCACCCAAACCTAGCAAGTCCTGCTCTGGGTAGGTCACATATTCTATATCATCCTGTACCCTATGAGTCGTCTGTTACTTCCTGTACTCTATGAGGTCATCTGTTACTTCCTGTACGCTATGAGGTCATCTGTTACTTCCTGTACTCTATGAGGTCATCTGTTACTGCCTGTACCCTACGAGTCATCTGTTACTTCCTGTACTCTATGAGGTCATCTATTACTTCCTGTACTCTATGAGTCATCTGTTACTTCCTGTACTCTATGAGTCATCTGTTACTTCCTGTACTCTATGAGGTCATCTGTTACTTCCTGTACGCTAACAGACGACCTCACAGGGTACAGGAAGTGATGTCATTAGTTACTTCCTGTATAGCATACACTGCAGTCATGATTCAATACTCAACTTCTCATATTTTAGGCCCATATCTGGTTCTCAAGGGATGAACAAATGGAAAGGCGTGGTTTTCAGGTATGTTTACTCTCTCGTGCTAACAAATGAAATAAACTCACCGTATTGCGCCATAAATACCTATCTTGTCAACACAGCCAACTGTGTGTTTCTCATTTATAGTCAGCTGGATGATGTAATGTCTATGAACTGTGTGACCAGTCCATCTCTCACCCACCACAAACCTCCACTGGCCACCCACCAGGCCAGTGGTGACCAAAAGTTTGACCTTCACGCGGCTAAAGACTCGACAAACAGAGTAGTGGGGAGGCGTAAACTGGCTCCTGGCACATCCCCATCGCTTCGGCGTAAAACGTTTCAGTCGCTAGCAAACAAGTGAGTACTTGGTCCATGCTCATAGTTATACTAGTGTGTACCCTTGCTCTCTGTGCGTCGCATAAAACTTTTCTTGCAGCAGTACGTTTGTTTTCAGAGAGAAATCTCAATCTGGCACATCAGAATTGAAGGACGTTCGACTAACGCCTCCATCCTCGCCGTCATTAAACAGGAAAAGGCAACCCACGGCGGATTCAGACAGCACCAATGTGTTTATGAGGCTCACCAATACCTCCACGGCACACACTAACAACAAGAAGGCTCTGAGTTGTGGGTCAGTCAACAGCTGTGACAAGGTAATGCTTTTTGTGTCTCCTAGGTAACTGTTTGTGTGTATCCTAGGTAACTGTTTGTGTATCTCCTAGGTAACTGTTTGTTTGTCTCCTTGGTAACTGTTTGTGTGTCTCCTAGGTAACTGTTTGTTTGTCTCCTTGGTAACTGTTTGTGTGTCTCCTAGGTCACTGTTTGTTTGTCTCCTAGGTAACTGTTTGTGTGTCTCCTAGGTAACTGTTTGTGTGTCTCCTAGGTAACTGTTTGTGTGTATCCCATGATAACGACATGGTTGCTCTCTTTCCGCGTTGATAAGCTCTATTGATATCTTGCAGGTGACAAGTTCTCACTCAAGTTTGGTGTGCGTAAAGAAAGCGGTGGGACACTCAAAGGCTGTGCTCTCTGTGTGTGCGGCAGACAATCTTCTTATCTCTGGCAGCAAAGGTAAGAGAGTTATCCTACCCTGTCATTCACATATCCACCCTGTCAAACACATCCTACCCTGTCATACACATATCCACCCTGTCAAACACATACCCTACCCTGTCATATCTACCTTGTCATATATATGTCCTACCCTGACATAGACATGTCCTCTCCTATGCTTCCCTGTCATACATGTCCTACCCTGTCATACACAGTACTTGACCTTCAAGCCTGTGCTCTGTAGATCTGACATGTAAAATATGGGATCTGACTGTTGGCTCTGAGGTGATGAGTTTAGGGGACCATCCCAACTATGTAACCAAGGTGAGGTACTGTGACATCAACAGGCTTGTCTACACCGTCTCAAACTCATTTGTAAAGATATGGGACATCAGATCCGGGGCTAAGTGCGTAACAGTTCTTAGGTAAGTTGTACATATATATTCTTTGTATAGTGTACTGTACACTGAATGTACTGTACACTGAATGTACTGTACACTGAATGTACTGTACACTATATGTACTGTATGTACTGTACACTGAATGTACTGTACACTATATGTACTGTACACTGAATGTACTGTACACTGAATGTACTGTACACTGAATGTACTGTACACTGAATGTACTGTACACTGAATGTACTGTACACTGAATGTACTGTACACTATATGTACTGGACGCTATACACTATATATTGCAGCTCCTCAGGACTGGTACATGACAGTATACCTGTAGAGCCAGCCTCCAGTAGCCAGGCCATCCTACAGCAGGGTGAACAGCCCATATTTGATATACAAGTGAGCCAGGATGGACAAACGTTGTACACTACTACTGGTACTACTGTACGCTTGTGGGACCTCAACATGTATGTATAGATCACTTGTGTACGTGTTATGTATCTATATATCACTTGTGTACGTGTTATGTATCTATATATCACTTGTGTACGTGTTATGTATCTATATATGTATATGTTACGCACAATACTTGTACAGGCGAAGTGCTGTTGGTAAGGTGGCCAGCGGTCACCAAGCCCCCATCATCTGCCTCAATCTATACAACGACTCACGAGGGAGAAGCAATCTCTTGACTGGATCCAAGGACCACCTGATCAAGGGCTTCGATTTATCTAATGAACAATCCTCTAGCTGTGTGATACAGCCTCGATTCACCCTAGATCCACCCCACTATGACGGGGTGCAGTGCTTTGCCCACCGGGGAGACACTCTCTTCAGTGGCTCTCGGGATATGTGTATTAAGAAGTGGGACCTGAGCGAGCCGACTGCTCAGCCTCAGGTGTGTACTGCTCTCTCCTACCTCCTACACGCTATATATAATGTTTATTTTATGTTTATGGCTCATTTCTCTCTGGGTGATAGTTATCTTTCCTTTTTTATGGCCAGGTGAAGTTCTATATTAGCTATTGTACTTTGAGGCATTGTGAACGCCAAGTGGTATCATTGAGGTAACACAGTATGCACTGAGAGTATTTATATAACCATGGAGTTGTCTTCTTAGTTAATGAGCACACAACTCCCATATCAATTCAAATTACCCATTTATATGATCTATGGTATTTGCATTGCTTATGAAATATTTATATGTGTCATTGATCACATTTTTTTGTGAATTTTGTCAAACATGAACAGTTTTTGTGTTTTTAAGAATTGTGTGCGCACGTCAAACACTGTTGTGACAGATTGCTCATTGTATGACCTCACATAGTACATCCGCCATTGCTATTGCAGTCAGTGAATGGTGCACACAAGGACTGGATTATGGACATGTGCATGCTGCCAGACAATGATGTGCTGCTCAGCTGCTGCCGATCTGGTGCTGTCAAGCTATGGTCCAGTGACACCTGTCAGCAGTTGGATGAAGTTAAAGCTCACCTATCAGCTGTCAACTCTATAGCAACCAACAGAAGCAACCTTTTTACTGCTTCAAGGTGTGTATTCCTACGCCACACAAGTCAACGTCACCTACATTTGCGCCTTGTGTTAGCCCTAGAGATACACTCAATGCAGTGTACGGTGTTTGATACGATGAACTGACCCCCCCTTTCTGTTGTAGTGATTGTATGATAAAGATTTGGTGGATAGACCCAAATAGACTGGCCAGCTCCTAGCCCTAGCTCCTAGCCAAAGTGTAAATTGTTTATTTATGCCGAGTATTAATTTGTCTGTATTTATGTGGAATTCTTGTCTTGTCTCTCTTTATTTATAGTCTCATTCAGGCGCATAGATACCTAGCATGCTCTATGCATCTCTTTTACATTCCCATTTTAAATCAATGCTCAAATTGTATCATCTAATTATATATTTTATGTACTGTTTATTTCTCTGACATATCGACTGGTACTGCAGACCATTCTCGCATCTCATCCTACTAATATCATGTCATTGTATTTCAATGCAAACATTGTATCATAGTTGTGCATAGCCAATTAAAACTAATCACAGATTTATATATTTGTGTTAAACTTCTAGATTTCGAGATGTACATGTCATTTTTTGGTGCAATATTACGTTAATCACGTCTTTACTGAAATATAAACTGATTCTAAGACCGATCCTCTGTATCTTATGTATGCAGTACGCACTAGGAGCTGCCTAATGTGATTTGTTATGACATTTTCAGCACCGGAAGTTATGGATTAGTACATCGCCTAGGCCCACCTGAATGGTGCAAAAGTATTTTTGTATTGACTGTTATCTGTGAGTATTAACCTATGAACGTGATACAACAACTACAATCCAATTTAGGGTTGCCCTCCCTCTTACTTGGCAATATTTCTATGAGATTTTCAAAATTCAAGTAAGCTCATAATAAAATATGAGCGGTTGCAAAATTTTTTGCATACAAACAGGAGCAGCATATGCGAGTATTTATTATGTATGCAACTGTAACAAATAGTTATTTAATAGATCATACAAGTGAAATGTAGTATTCAAATTAATACTTGAAGTTGCTTTCTCTGGAAAAAAAACGTTTTTCGAAGTTGCGTTCTCCTCGACATGTAATAGCGATAGTCCGCTTCAGTCACCCGAGCTACCCGTACTACATAACTATATCGGATCGCCCCTCCATAGCATTGACAGAGAGCCGCAGGCTTCATCATTATCCTCATTCTCGGTCTACAAAACAGTCTACTTCCTGTCAAAATAAAATAATTGGTTTTGACTTTTATTATCATTATTATTTTGATAGTTATTTTTTGATTTGCCTTGTTATTAATGCGATATATGCAAAACAGCATTATTGATTAACCAAATGGTATTGGTGAGTTGCTTTTTTATTTACAGGGTTAATTAATAATAATGATAAATAGTAAACAACAAGACACTCACTACACTCAGAGAGAAAGGAATAATAATAATAAAGTAATAATAATATTAAATATGATATTCATATTTATAATAATATTATTAGTAGTAGTAATGTCAGTTTCTGATGTAGAAAGAAAGAACAGTACATGCTACTGCTAAAAACTAACAGCAGCCATGGCCCATTGAAAGCAAACACTGATATCGTTGCCATAACGAGAAGTATGATTAGTGTCTGGGTACAACAAGTAGTTCAAATTATTGGTTCAATCAAATAATAATAATTAATTAATATTAAATATTAATAAGTAATAATATAATAATAATTATTATTATTATTAATTATTATAAATAATAAGTATATTTATACATAAAATAGTTTGTATTGTTATTGTGTTATTTATATCAAAATCCCCATTATTATAATATTGTTAATAATTATTATTATAATAATTATTATTATAATAATAATTAGTATATTATTATTTATACACTAAATAAATAGCCTGTATTATTATAGTATTATGTATTTAATTTTATATTAGAATCCCCATTATCTGAAGCTGTTGTCATAGTAATCGACTGATAATAATGCTAAGGAGGTGTGCCACTATTATAATAATAATAATAATTATTATAACAATATTAATAATTCATTGTATTTGTTGCAGATAATAAATTTAAACTAACTAATCTAGTTTTTTTGGAATAAAAGATAATAATTATGTACTATTTGTTAAAGTTTACTAATTATCATCATTGTATGTTATAGCAACTAATTTTTCATAATGTTGCCAATGATCACCGTAAGGCCGATGATAATAATAATGATGATGAAAATAATAATAATAATCTTTCAAATAAGTTTGAGTTTTGTTATTGTTATTTACTATCATCATGTTCTATTGAAGTAATAGTAGTAAGCACTAGTTTATCAGTGTAATGCCTTTGATAGTAATTTGAGATATTTTTATCAGGAAGAGATTATATAGGTCAATGTGATTGATCTTTGGATTATATTTATTATAAGTAATAGGCACTTGTATGTTGTGAGTTAATATAGTATTTGGTATGACCATGACGTCATTTATGCATTGGATCACCACAAAAGCAGCACGTCAAATCTTTCTTTTTTTTTGTTCACACAATTTTGTTGGTTCCACTTAATGGCCAGGAGATTTTTTGTTCTAGTTATGTCAGGTGTGTTTTATTGCTTTTGACGGTTTGCAAAATATGAATGTTTAAGGCGATGCATCAAAAGACAGCTTTTCACGGTTATTGTTGATATTTTAATGTTTCAAGTCTGTGTAGGTGTTTGTTTATTATATAAAAGACATGCAAACACTTTGGTTCTATTTCCAAAGTTATCTCGCGTACAAAGTTTCTATCCTTGCCTCTTCTTTTGCATTTGACAAAAATCAAAGCTCGTAAGGTTTTAGTTTTGCAGAATGTGAGGCGATGTACTTGGCCTATGGTGAAACTTTGCATATTTCAAGTCAAAATCGGCTACAATGGCAGCCAGTTTAGCCGTAGAACTTCCGAAGAAGTCTTCTTCTATGGAAAGTCTGCCTGTGCACTCTGCTGACCAACATGTACGCCCACAGTCTATAGCGTGTGATCCATCAGCCAGTCGCCCTATTCGTGTTACAAGTGAGGAATATGGGGGCTCCAACGAGAATGGAGTTAATTTATTGGGATATAGACAGATGGACTCTAGCAATACAAGATGGCACTCAGATACCAACCTTGCCTCTAATCCACATCATTGTGAATCTCAACTGTCTGTCAATAAAACAGAGGTAGACATCGCTGATGAGCAGGAAAATATTACCATTCACTGGGATATTAAGGCTAACGTGTCGGCGAAGGATTGGATCGGACTGTACCGCACTGGTTAGTATATAGTTCACTACTATAACCACTTTTCGAGCTTTTTGCCCGATCATTTCATGTGGTTGTTCTTATTAGTTGAATGCTGGGCTCACCAGCCGCTACTTCTGTTGCTGACATTCCTGTTATTGTTTTGGGCTGTATCTATGGTTTACAGACCAGGCGCATCCCGGAAAATGGTTGGATTACAGAAATCGGGGCGTAAGCGGGAGTAAGAAAGGCGAGCTTGTATGGCATTTTGACAGGATAGCCTCTGCTTTCACACAGCGTAGGTTCTCGTCACAGCTAGCTTGTTGTAGCCTTCATTCCTTGTCTCTCTCTCCATATTCTTAGCATACATTAGATGTTGTAGTTATCTTTGTATACATGTGTGTGTGCAAGGCTGTATATGTTGTATTGTGTTGTAGCTGAGACGAGGGTATGCTTTAGGTATTACAATGGCAATACCGGTGATCTACATGCAGTTACTGAACCCATTCTAGTCAGAAACTCTTTGGCTTCAACAGCTGCGGTGAGTGACCACCTTTACCCCTGTATGTGATTGTTTATATGTAGATGGACAGGGCTTGTATAACTTACTACGTATTTGTTGTAGTTGGGGGTACGACGTCTTTCGTCTGTGGACAGTGGAGCAGACATTGTGCACCTCGCTATTCATGGTGGGTAGATAGAGAATACAGCAGCCATTTTGTGTTTTTGTATTAATGTCTTTATCTAAAGCCACAAGGTTTTGTCGCCTATTTTCTAATATTATTAATGCTTGAACATATTTTGTTTAGACATTGAGGCTAGGCATGTGAGGAAGGGCATGTTTTTCAACCCCGACCCGTATGTAAAGATACGAATAGAACCAGGGCAAGACAGATCACAGCCAGTTCTCTCTCACCACTACAAGGACACAAGAACATCTGTTTGTGAAAACACTACAGAGCCCAGGTGGCCCAATGAGGTACGTACACTACCTGTGCTTACCTTTGATGTCTCCAGTTATGTAATAACCAGTACATATGTGCGCATCGGAATGTACATTTAGGGATTGATAAATATTTGGGTATGCATTTACTTCATCTTTCAGCACATTTTTGTTGTCATACGGTTTTCCACAGGTCTTTCACTTCATGGCATTACCATCAGACTCGCTCTTCATGAAAGTAAAGGATCGATTTACTTCCGCTCGTCCGACATTGCTGAGGTTCCTTGGTCAGACGTCGTTGCCTGTGAAGCAGGTAGTGGAGAAAGCCAAACTCGGGTGAGTGTTCTCATTGCTGAGTCAGTGCAGTGTCTGGCAGTGATTGAACTACCAACTTGTATCTATCTGACATTTTGTCTATTTGTTATAGGCTAACAGTGAACTGTCAGCTCGTCGGCCGTACCCCACACGACCACGTTTGTGGCACTCTTCTATTCAAACCCACAATTATTCCCCACGATGGTAAGTGCACATGTCGCAAGTCTTTTTAGAGCATCTTGTGATTTTTTTTCACTCTGCGCGCATCGAGTTTTTTATGCTTTTAGCACACAAAGTTATGCACAACGGTGATGGAGCGATAGAGAATGGCAGGGTTTGCTGCAGTATTACAGAAAGTTCCGTAGAGAACACTCTAGATAGGTCGTCTGCAGATATAATGTCTGATTCCTCAGTCAACAGCGACGAAGAGGGTCCTGCCTTACCCACAGTGCGGTTAGTGTTTTATCCTATTGTAGCAGTAGGTTCGTTGTTGCTGTGCTGTAGCTAAGCCTAATATAAAGTACGATTTGTTGTAGAGCATTGACTCATACCTACAGTGGTACTAGTGGGGACAGCAGTGTGGATGCTGTCTTAGAGAACATTGTGGGTAGCAATCTCAACTCTACAAGTCCTCAGGTGTGATTTTTTATCATAAAAATATTGACTAATATTCTTTGACAAAGTTGTTGAAGCCTTGTTTTCATTTGCCGTTCAGATTTATACTGGGTGGCCCCTAAACCGCCACCAACATTCCTCTAATCAGCATTTTATGTTTCTTTTACAGTTTTCTCAATCGAGTAATTCATTGCCAACATTTCATATTCTGTTGTAGACTTCCTTCAGTCCCTCTGAGGCCAGCAGCAATAGTATAGAAGAAGCTACACGCACTGATACACCTGACACTACTCAGTCCCTGGATGGCACTGACCAAATCTCCTTCACCGACCCATTCACTGTCTACCAACAAGAAGACAATAGTTCAGTTACTCTCACTAGCTCGGCAACAAATGACTCGACGGCAGTATCGAGCACTAGCGGTGACACACTGCAGCCAACTGTCACGTTTAATCTGAATTCCAATGCAGCGAGTGGTTCAATTTCATTAGGTGCATGCCCTGCCAGTGAGATCGTCGATTCCATGAGTCAAGCCTTTAGCGCTGCAGTTGAGGCTCACCAAACAGCAGACGAAACTGCGTATACAGCAGACGAGACTGTACATGCGGCAGACGAGACTGTACATGCGGCAGACGAAACTGAACATGCAGCAGACGAGACTGTACATGCGGCAGACAAGACTGTACATGTGGCAGACGAGACTGAACATGCAGCAGACGAGACTGTACATGCGGCAGATGAGACTGAACATGCAGCAGACGAGACTGTACATGCGGCGGACGAGACTGAACATGCAGCAGACGAGACTGTACATGCAGCAGACGAGACTGTACATGCAGCAGACGAGACTGTACATGCAGCAGACGAGACTGTACATACAGCGGACATGACTGTTCATGCAGCAAATGAGGCTTTACATGCAGTAGACAAGACTGTAGATGCAGCAGATGAAGCTGAACATGCAACACGGGAGACTTCTCATGTAGCAGACGAGACTTCACATGCATTAGAGAAGACTTCACATGCAGCAGACAAGGCTGTACCTAAAGCAGACAGAGATATTCATGCAACAGTTGGCGCTCCCTGCGCAGGTGATTTAGCGACGTCCACCCCAAAAAAGTGTTCCGGTGGACAAAAATCTTCTTGTACCTTGCAAGGTAATCTGCTATCCTTACATAGGTGTCCGATGATAAGTGGTGAGGTATTCCTTCCCAAGGTGAATTGCAGTCATCTTTGAAGCCATAAACTGCATTTACAACTGGGCGTTTTGTCTGCACTTTTGCCAATGCGTCTGCTTGAAGCCCAGTGTAGGTGGTCAAACGGCATGAAAATGTCATATTTGCTTAATTTCGGAGTTTTTACAGACCTCCGCCAAATCGGCCCATTATTTTGTTGCAGGAGCCAGTCAAAATCATCGCAAACGGTAATGGCTAGCTCCCATTCACTTTGTTCCCATGGTTCAAATTCGTTTGGGTTGAACGCATAAATCGCCCATTCGGGTCATGGGTATTGTGACTTGTACGAGTTTGTTCGGGTTCGTTCGTGTTAGCTCAGTGCGATCCTCAAACCGTATTCGTTTGGGTTGAGCATTCATTAAAATCATGGGAATTGTTCATGTTGATGATGCGAATTCGACAGCTGTTTTGTGGAGAAGGCATTAAACTGGCGTTTTGTCTGCAAATCGGTTATGTTTATTTTCCAACTGCAGTAGTTTTTTTTTACATTTATACAATACTGACTCTCTGCAAGGTTAACAACAGCTTAATTATAAAATATTTACTATTCTTTTGGGGAAACTCACGAGTTCAAAGAATCATAGTTCTGTTTGATAAGTGGGCAAACTAAATTTTTATTATTTTTATAATAAATAATTATTATTTTATAATAATAATTTGTCATTTCTTACAGTTCTTATCATATTTATTAATCATCATTTATAATTATTGTTAATTGTTGTTTTATATTGTTACTCATCTACGTACTATTACTCTTACCAAGTGCTGTAAACATTCAACAAATCTGACTTGTATTACTTGGTAATACAAGCGTGGTTGTTTACTATCTCTCTAACGATAAAATAATTATTGCGCTCGCTACTCACTGTAAGCGAAGGACAACTCCTGCATTTGATTTCAGTTCGAATTATCATAGGAACGATTAGCAGTGCCAACCCAAATGAATGCTAACCAACACGAATGAATGTTCAACCCGAACGAATTTGAGCCATTGGAACATAGTGACTGGCTGACGCATATGTCAGCGGCTACAAGGAGGCAATGAGTGTAAAATTCAATTTGAAAACATTCAGGTTACTGGAGGGAGACGGTGTCAGTAAATTAGCAGACAAATCACCCAGCGTAAATGCAGCTTTAGGAGTTGAAAACATAGTGCATTCTATTTGCATGCATACACCGTGTTGTGAAGAAAAATATGGAAATTGAATTGTTTGAAGGAGGTAAATTTATTTGAAAGTTTAATATTTAAAACATATGAACATTTTTTCAGTTGTTGACAAATGATTACAATTTGTTGGTTAGCTCCAAGTAAGGATTCCTATGACGCCGGACATAGTTTGCCACCACCGGACTTTCCTCCTCCGTCTCTTCCTAAAGCTGTTGCTCTCCGAGCAGTTAGTCGTGCAGTTGGTGAGAGACAGGAGGAGGTGGACAGTGGTGGCGTACCTTCTCTCGAAGAGTGCTCATGGAAGGCAGGCAATAAAAAGTCAGCGTCTGTATGGAGCCTCGAAAATCATGCCGGGTCACAGGAAAATATATGTAGGTCTTGTCCAACCCTTGCTACTTCACTTGTATATCACAGTGTGTAGTTGTGTGTAGAGCTTACATGTAACTGCAACATATTGTAGTTGAAGCAGACCCATCCACTGATGCTTCTACAGTCAAACCTTTCTCTACATATCAAAATATGTCTGACCTGGTGAGCAGAGGGAAACCTCCGACACCAGAGGCAGACGGCTCCGCCAAAGAGAAACCTCCACTACCTCAGCCTAGGATCAAGACTTTAGCTGAACAACTGGACAACCTACAGGTGATTGAGTCAGAGGCAGCAACGTTTCATCGCCACTCGCTGCCTCCACAGCTGCCGCACAAGGTTTTTGTATCTTCCATAGAGTTATCAATGTAGTCGTGCATAGATTTGTTCAAACATGGAAGTACATACACTTTATTATATAGGCGAAGGAATCAGTAAAGGCACCTCCTGTTGAAGGGGGCTCTAAACGACGTCCTCTAGAATCAGAAGGAAGTCTAGAGATGCCTGCTGGTCAAGCGCCGGTGCCCCCGGGTGGTGCTAGACCAAAGAGAACTGGTACCTCGCATCGCCATCACCACCAGCAGGTGTGTAGCAGTAACATTCTATGGATGGGATAGGGGGTATACAGCAGAGCTTAAAGCTGTAAACTCTATCTGTCTCGCAGGTAGCTGAGCAGTATAGCACTCTGGATGCTGTTGATGCCAAACCAAAGGCTACAAAGACAGAGGAACCACCGCTACTGAGACCTCGAAAGACTCGTACGGAGTTGCCTCCTCGTCTTCCTCCCAGAAAGTACGTGGTTCAACATTAAATGTTATATTCCTAGCTATAACATTAGCTAGTGCTATAACTGTTGCTAGAGCTATAGATGCATTCAGAGCTATTACTGTGGCTATAGCTCTAGCTGGCAGTATGTTACATTTACATTACTACAAGCATTAGCTGTAGGTCAATGGTCTCTATACATTCTCTATTGATTATTGTGTTACAGCTATATAGTGTGTCAATGCCAGCGTCTGTGCTGTACTAACACTTTCAAATATAAACTAATTAACCCTATTCACTGCCAAATAAACAACCAGAATACTTGATGTAGTAGATCTTCGCATCAGTGCAGTTTTTTGTACTTCCTTGTTCCTTCAAAGGGTATCATTTGTTACCATAGCAACCAATTTATTACATATAACAGCATTTGCTTTTTCAATAGTGACCAATCAGTAATGAGGATATATTTTGTAAAGTGAGAATTTTTTTGCCCTTCACGTTTGCTTTGATGAATAACTTTAATTTATTGCATAAGGATTTGTTTTAATTTTCTGGTGCAAAGAGTAGTTTTTGTTGTGAACACATAACTCCCATTTTTTATCTTTGATAGATTTTGATGACCATGTCTAACAGGAGGGTTTATCACTCAGTCTATATTACAGAAATAGTTAGTCAACTGATCCAGTTGTGTAGCTTTATAAGAGATAGTACTCACAATTGATATATCAGCTTTCGTTTTATATAGTAGATCATTGTGTATATCAGTACAATAACAAGCTTATATCTGAGTGCATTTTGGTCCGGGTCAGCTTCTTTTACCTGTATACTGACTCGTCAGCAGGCAGAAAGCTGATGGCGGTGCTCAAGCTCTTGCTGACAGCCAATTAGATGAGGTATTTGAGCCTAATTTCCCTACTCATCAGCACTCCCGGCACCATAAGACCAAGGCCCGGCCCGAGCAGGCAGCCGGCACCGAGAGTGAAGAGGCCCGAGTAGCGGCTGAAGGTGTGTGCACTAATGTTAAAGTCTCATAATGATTATGTAAGGTTGTATAACTTGGTTTGGTCCTAGTACCAAATTATTTCTTGGTTTGTAGTTGCCAATGCCAATGCGGCGGCCACTCTCACCCGCCCCCATAACATGAAATCGGAGAGTATTGAGGTGGAGGAAGCGCTACCGCCGGGATGGGAGGCAAGAGTGGATGCCCACGGTAGGGTCTTCTACATAGATCACAACAACAGAAGTACCACTTGGGAGAGACCAACTAGCAGCGCAAAGGGACACGCTGCCGCCCATCAGCGTCTGCAGAGGGTTCCTAGCATCAGCAATTCCGACAAAGCCAACATGGACAAGAGGTGGGTTCTGTACATGTGTATGATATACATGTGTGTGTGTGATATACATGTGCATGATATACATGTAGTGTGTGCTGCTCAGGACATGTGTATAAATACCCTAATCATGACTGCAGTACCATACTGTTTGCCCATTCTATCCTTTCTCCATTATCAGCTTTATTCCCCCCCCCCCTTCTTTTTTCCCACCACCTACCCCCTACCTTCCCCGCCCCTTCTCTCCCTGCTAAATTTTATTGTTTAGCCAATCAGAGAGCTCCAAGCATCTGGTATTCGTCAAGGCTGAGTTTTTATGATTTCCTCTTGAAAATTATCTGATTTATATCTCTGCATTCGATTTTGAACTGAACGTACGGTCAATAAAACATCCTATTCAGTCTTGAAAACATAATATTTTTGACGTATTTCAAATAAACAACTAGATGTGCTTCAGGTCACACTGTGGGTATCAAGTTACCACACTCAAACGTAATCAAACAGTGATCAAACATAAATAGTAAAATAGCCGTTAGTAATTACTGCAAATTTATGTGTCAGCGATCGGGAATGTGACAGCAGAGTTCAATGCGAGCTTTTAGGAATGAAAAGACTTCCTCTTGTGGATGAAACCAATAATTATCTGCGTGTAAAGCAAACCCATGCTTGTGGCTTGTACCATTGGACTATGTCTCCTATGTGTTGTTTGCAGCACTTTGTTGCATGGTTAGACTTGGCAGTTTGTAAACTGGTATAATCTACGGAAAGATGCAAAACTCATCATCTCAGCTACTAATACAAACTGTCACATGTAACCTCCTCACATCATTCTCTGACCAATTTTTCAGTTTTATTAAACTTTTGAGTCTCTGCATGAACTAAAAATATGCTACAGTAGACCCTGTCAGATTAGCAAACCAGCATACAGACGCGGGGAACTACTATATTAATCTGATATAATTATATATCTTCATTTCTCCATGTGTCCATTGCACAGGTATCGAAGTATAATGAGAATGTCTTCAGTGGACACAATAAGTGAAGGAAGCTTATCTCCTCCCCGACACATTGCACCTGTTCCTCCGAGTTTAGTACAACCCCATCCGGTGCCTCAGGCTAACACGGAGTCTCGGGCTCACACTGAGTCTCGGACTCACACGGAGTCTCGGACTCACACGGAGTCTCGGACTCACACCGAGTCTCAGCCTGCTAGTTCTTCTGAAGGTGCTACTTCCTCGGCAACATCTAATGAAGGTATTGTAGTCTATTGTGTTTTGTGTTGTGTTTTGTGTGTTACACTGTGTGGTGTGTTGTGTAAATAGTTTATTGTGTATTGTAATGTGTGGTGTATTGTATGTTATGTGTTATACCATGTAGTGTGTGGTGTATTGTATGTTATGTGTTATACCATGTAGTGTGTGGTGTATTGTATGTTATGTGTTATACCATGTAGTGTGTGGTGTATTGTATGTTATGTGTTATACCATGTAGTGTGTGGTGCTGTGTTAACAGGTGCTGCCGCTGCTCCTGCCCCGTCTACTAGTCAGTCAAAGTCGACGGGAGCTTCCTCCGCAGATGCTGAGGCACGTCTGAAAGAGGAAGTTATCCGCAGCTCTCCGGCAGTCAAGTTTCTCACTCGTACTGATTTCTTTTCTCTTGTGCAATATAGTGATGTAAGTACATAGGTAATCAAGGTAGCCTAAGTACACGTGGTGTGAGTACATGTGGTGTGAGTACATGTAGTGTAAGTACACGTGGTGTGAGTACATGCAGTGTAAGTACACGTGGTGTGAGTACATGTAGTGTGAGTATACGTGGTGTGAGTACATGTAGTGTGAGTACACGTGGTGTGAGTACACGTAGTGTAAGTACACGTGGTGTGAGTACATGTAGTGTGAGTACACGTGGTGTGAGTACATGTGGTGTAAGTACACGTGGTGTGAGTACATGTGGTGTGAGTACATGTAGTGTAAGTACACGTGGTGTGAGTACATGTAGTGTAAGTACACGTGGTGTGAGTACATGCAGTGTAAGTACACGTGGTGTGAGTACATGTAGTGTGAGTATACGTGGTGTGAGTACATGTAGTGTGAGTACACGTGGTGTGAGTACACGTAGTGTAAGTACACGTGGTGTGAGTACATGTAGTGTGAGTACACGTGGTGTGAGTACATGTGGTGTAAGTACACGTGGTGTGAGTACATGTGGTGTAAGTACACGCGGTGTGAGTACACGTAGTGTGAGTACATGTGGTGTGAGTACACGTGGTGTGAGTACACGTAGTGTAAGTACACGTGGTGTGAGTACATGTGGTGTAAGTACACGTGGTGTGAGTACATGTAGTGTGAGTACACGTGGTGTGAGTACATGTAGTGTAAGTACATGGAGCGTAAATCTACCAAATTTCGATATTCAAGCACAGTTGACTTCAAGAGAGCTCAGAACAATGTACCACCTCCATCAACTAACCAGCGCTTCATCAACTATCAACCAGTACTTATAAAATACTGTAGTTTGTTGTCTGATGTCTGCACACTGGAGTTGTCCACTCAATAAAAGACAACTCCAATACTGTGTTGTATGTCTGTAGGAGGCGCAGGTCTGTTATACATCCAATAGCCAGCTGAAACACATGGTACACAAGATCAGAAAAGATCCCACAGCCTTCCACAAGTATTGCCACAACAAAGATCTAGTCAACTTTTTAAATATGTTTGTAAATAAGGATGAAGACTTGCCTGGAAACTGGCAGATGAAGCATGATAAGACTGGCAAGGTAATATATGCGATAAATTTGTATGTAGTTATGTGATGTATTTTTGTGTAATATGTAGTTATGTAATATGAGGTTATGTAATATATATTTATGTAGTATATCAGTATATAGGTATGTAGTATATCAGTATGTAGTTATGTAGTATATCAGTATATAGTTATGTAATATATCAGTATATAGTTATGTAATATATCAGTATATAGTTATGTAGTATATCAGTATATAGTTATGTAATATATCAGTATATAGTTATGTAGTATATCAGTATATAGGTATGTAATATATCAGTATATAGGTATGTAATATATCAGTATATAGTTATGTAGTATATCAGTATATAGTTATGTAATATATCAGTATATAGGTATGTAATATATCAGTATATAGTTATGTAATATATCAGTATATAGTTATGTAGTATATCAGTATATAGTTATGTAATATATCAGTATATAGGTATGTAATATATCAGTATATAGTTATGTAATATATCAGTATATAGTTATGTAATATATCAGTATATAGGTGTGTAGTATATCAGTATATAGTTATGTAATATATCAGTATATATGTAGCTATATAGCTATAGTCATGAAATATATTTTTATATAGTTATGTAGTACGCTCTCCTTGCAGGTGTTCTTCCTAGACCACAGCACAAAAACAACTACATTCATAGATCCCAGGCTACCTACTGTGCAACCTCCACTAAATCCTGGCATTCAGCTACCTCTACGCCGTAATAAATATCGAGTAACAGATAACAGCGGAGATGACAGTGAAGGAGCCTCTAATCTACCTACTGGTGAGACCATCTGTCACTCATGTCTCTCTACCGGTATATCTGGTGTAGTTAACTCTATTGTATCACTACTCTATGTTCAATTAATCAAACTTGTTTATTGTAGCCTATGATGAGAAGGTTGTAATATTCCTGCGACAGCCGAATGTTCTAGCGGTGCTCCAGGATAAATATCCGACGCTCAAGAAGAATGAGAGTCTCAAAAACAAAATAACGACCATTATATCTGACGGGACGATGGCGCTGAAGAAGTACAGGAATCACGTAGAGCTGACTATCCTCCTGAGTATGTTTGAGAATGAGATAATGAGCTATGTACCTGCTCACCTGCGTGCACCACACGACCCACACCACTCGCCTAAAGGCTCTCCCGGTAAGGTTGTTTCCTGTCACATGACCTCTCTGAGTAGGCAGCAGTAGAAAGGGAGTGTAGCTAGTGAACCAAAATGTGCTGTGTTTTAGCTATGGGTAGAAGGATGGAGGCACCACCCTATAAGAAAGGATTTCAAGACAATTACAGGGCTTTTCTACGGAAATTGGAAGCCAAAGGAATCGGTCAGGGTCCTGGAAAGATTAAGTAAGCAATCTTTCAGCATAGATAGATACAATAGACATAGATAGAGACATACTATAGACATAGATACATACAATAGACAGAGATAGACATAGATAGAGACATACAATAGACAGATGGGTAGGTAAGTAGGTAGGCGGGTAGGTAGATAGATACAATAGACATAGTTAAATAGATACACACAATAGACATACAATGAAACCCACATAATTCAACTCCATAGAAATCAATAAACTGGTTTATTCAATGTTACAGTGAAGGTCCCAAACATCAGCCATTGAAAATGGGTTAACATTATTCAATATTACCATCTGTAATTCGACAGAACAATTTGCTGCTGTTATTATTAAATCACAATCCAAGTCAAGTGGAAAAAATGTCTAGAAATATCTGTATCATTTGTATCATTACTCAATTATTAGTTAGAATAGCTTATATTATTATTACACCTATATTCATAGTCTCTCTAGGTATGTTTGTGTAGTTCAATACTATCCATAATTAGATGTATTTTCTTGGCCCTTCAACGTCGAATTATGCGGGTTTCACTGTAGATAGATAAATAGATACAATAGACATAGATAGATAGATATATACAATAGTCATTTGTACATTTGTCTGAATATGGTACCTCGACATGTGAGACATAGACATACATAGATACCTCGACATGTGAGACATAGACATACATATGAGACATACATATGAGACATAGACATACATATGAGACATAGACATACATAGATACCTCGACATATGAGACATAGACATACATATGAGACATACATATGAGACATACATATGAGACATAGACATACATGTGAGACATAAACATACATGTGAGACATAGACATGTGAGACATAGACATGCATGTGAGACATAGACATGCATGTGAGACGTAGACATGCATGTGAGACATAGACATGCATGTGAGACAGACATGTGAGACATAGACATATGAGACATATGAGACATACATATGAGACATAGACATATGAGACATATACATATGAGACATAGACATGTGAGACATATACATATGAGACATAGACATGTGAGACATAGACATGTGAGACATAGACATACATATGAGACATAGACATACATAAACATACATATGAGACATAGACATGTGAGACATAGACATACATGTGAGACATAGACATACATAGACATGTGAGACATAGACATATGAGACATAGACATGTGAGACATAGACATACATAGACATGTGAGACATAGATAGATAAAACCTCTGCTGTGTAGAATGAGAGTGCAAAGAGACAAGATATTGGAAGACTCGTTCAAGAAGGTCATGTCTTACTCCAAGAAAGACTTGCAGAGAAACAAGTTGTTGATAAGCTTCCTGGGAGAAGAGGGGTAAGTGTGGGTTTTAGGCACATAGACATGTGAAAGTGTGTGGGTGTTAGGTGCATAGACATGTGAAAGTGTGTGTGTGTTAGGTACATAGACACATGAAAGTGTGTGTTTGAGGTACATAGACATGTGAAAGGGTGTGGGTGTTAATTACATTCACAAAGAGCCAATGAATGTGTGCAACATGTCTATGCATTCCTAATAGGCTCGACTACGGTGGACCAGCTAGAGAGTTTTTCTTCCTGCTCTCGCGTGAGCTCTTCAACCCCTACTATGGACTGTTTGAGTACTCGGCCAATGATACCTACACTGTGCAGATCAGCTCCATGTCAGCGTTTGTGGACAATGCGCCTGAGTGGTAGGTTTCTAGCTGTCTTTTGTGTGACCCCATCCCTTGGTGCTCCATGCTACGATTGATAGCTTGACAGTCTTCATTGGTTGTATTGTATGCATTACTCTCATTGGCTAGTATACACATTGCCTTCATTGGCTGGTGTATGCATTGCTTTCATTGGCTGATGTATGCATTGATTTCATTGGCTGATGTATGCATTGCTTTCATGGCTGATGTGTGCATCGCTTTCATTGGCTGATGTGTGCATTGCTTTCATTGGTTAATATACACATAGCCTTCATTGGTTGATGTATGCATTGCCTTCATTGGTTGATGTATGCATTGTTTTCATTGGCTGATGTGTGCAGTGCCTTCATTGGCTGATGTGTGCATTGCTTTCATTGGCTGATGTATGCATTGCTTTCATTGGTTAATATACACATTGCCTTCATTGGTTGATGCATGCATTGCCTTCATTGGTTGATGTATACATTGCTTTCATTGGCTGATGTGTGCATTGCTTTCATTGGCTGATGTTTGCATTGCCTTCATTGGCTACTGTTATCCACTGCAGGTTCAGATTTGCCGGAAGGATGATAGGGTTGTGTATAGTTCACCAGTTTCTTATGGACTCTTTCTTCACTAGGCCATTCTATAAAATGCTTCTCAGAGAGTGAGTACTCCTCTGTATCTGGGCAGATGGCAGCCTCGTTTCTTTTGTTATTTATTGCTGCTGACTTGACGCGCTGGTGGTTAACTTGAGGTAATGTCTCCTATCCGCAGGACTTGTGACTTGACTGACTTGGAGTCTTTAGATGCAGAGTTTCACCAAAGTTTGCTGTGGATCAAAGACAATGACATCTCTGAAGCCGGTCTTGATTTGACATTCTCCGTTGATGAAGAGGTGTTTGGTCAAGTAAGTTTACCGGCTAAAAGGAGAATGGTTTTGTGATCGTCTGCTACCTCTATGTTATATAACAAATGTTTTGTTTGGTTCACTGTGTAGGTGATGGAAAGGGAACTTAAGCCTAACGGAAAGAACATAGCAGTTACCAACAAGAACAAACATGATTATGTGGAGAGAATGGTGTCGTGGAGAATAGACCGTGGAGTGAATGAACAAAAGGAACATCTATTGAAGGGTTTCTATGAGGTACAGACATTGGTTGTCTCTGTTTTGTACCCGGCAGCACAAAGTATTATATATTGTACTGCATACTATTAGATACAATGCATTGTACATTGTACAAAACATAAAGTACACTGTATATATATTACTCTGTAGGTAATTGAACCAAAGATGCTCAGTATGTTTGATGCCAAAGACTTGGAACTGGTTATTGCTGGTACTGCTGAGATTGATATAGTAGACTGGAGGAATAACACAGAGTACAGATCTGGTGTGTATTTACCTTCATACATAGCCTGTGCGCTTATACATAGCCTGTGTTCCTTATATTGCTGCAGTTACACAGCTCTATTACAGCAGACATGTATTGTGTATTGCAGGCTACTATGACACGCATCCTATCATTGACTGGTTCTGGGAGTTGATTGAGTCATTCAATAATGAGCTGAGACTCAGGCTACTGCAGGTAGGTTGTTTTATGTCCCTAACATAAATAACTCTATTGTTACCGATTTATTCTAATAGATCTATGCTAAACACCATCTACTCGCTTTAGTTTGTGACTGGCACATCCAGCATACCATTTGAGGGTTTCTCTGCTCTCAGAGGTAGCAATGGACCTCGTAAGTTTACAATAGAAAAGTGGGGCACTCCCGAAAGTCTTCCAAGGTAGGTGTTAGCTATATCTTTATATATTGTACAGTGTACTTATATATTGTACTGTATACTTATATATTGTACTGTATACTTATATATTGTATTGTATACTTATATATTGTATTGTATACTTATATATTGTACTGTATACTTATATATTGTATTGTATACTTATATATTGTACTGTATACTTATATATTGTATTGTATACTTATATATTGTACTGTATACTTATATATTGTACTGTATATTATATATTGTACTGTATACTTATATATTGTATACTTATATATTGTACTGTATACTTATATATTGTACAGTGTACTTATATATTGTACTGTATACTTATATATTGTATTGTATACTTATATATTGTATTGTATACTTATATATTGTATACTTATATATTGTATACTTATATATTGTATTGTATACTTATATATTGTACTGTATACTTATATATTGTATTGTATACTTATATATTGTATTGTATACTTATATATTGTACTGTATACTTATATATTGTATACTTATATATTGTATTGTATACTTATATATTGTACTGTATACTTATATATTGTATTGTATACTTATATATTGTACTGTATACTTATATATTGTATTGTATACTTATATATTGTACTGTATACTTATATATTGTATTGTATACTTATATATTGTATACTTATATATTGTATTGTATACTTATATATTGTACTGTATACTTATATATTGTACTGTATACTTATATATTGTATACTTATATACTGTATTGTATACTTATATATTGTATTGTATACTTATATATTGTACTGTATACTTATATATTGTATACTTATATACTGTATTGTATACTTATATATTGTACTGTATACTTATATATTGTACTGTATACTTATATATTGTATTGTATACTTATATATTGTATTGTATACTTATATATTGTACTGTATACTTATATATTGTATACTTATATACTGTATTGTATACTTATATATTGTATTGTATACTTATATATTGTACTGTATACTTATATATTGTATACTTATATACTGTATTGTATACTTATATATTGTACTGTATACTTATATATTGTATTGTATACTTATATATTGTACTGTATACTTATATATTGTACTGTATACTTATATATTGTACTGTATACTTATATATTGTATACTTATATACTGTATTGTATACTTATATATTGTACTGTATACTTATATATTGTATTGTATACTTATATATTGTACTGTATACTTATATATTGTACTGTATACTTATATATTGTACTGTATACTTATATATTGTACTGTATACTTATATATTGTATTGTATACTTATATATTGTACTGTATACTTATATATTGTATTGTATACTTATATATTGTACTGTATACTTATATATTGTATTGTATACTTATATATTGTATACTTATATATTGTACTGTATACTTATATATTGTATTGTATACTTATATATTGTACTGTATACTTATATATTGTATTGTATACTTATATATTGTACTGTATACTTATATATTGTATTGTATACTTATATATTGTACTGTATACTTATATATTGTATTGTATACTTATATATTGTACTGTATACTTATATATTGTACTGTATACTTATATATTGTATTGTATACTTATATATTGTATTGTATACTTATATATTGTACTGTATACTTATATATTGTACTGTATACTTATATATTGTATTGTATACTTATATATTGTATTGTATACTTATATATTGTACTGTATACTTATATATTGTATACTTATATACTGTATTGTATACTTATATATTGTACTGTATACTTATATACTGTATTGTATACTTATATATTGTATTGTATACTTATACATTGTACTGTATACTTATATATTGTACTGTATACTTATATATTGTATACTTATATACTGTATTGTATACTTATATATTGTACTGTATACTTATATATTGTATTGTATACTTATATATTGTACTGTATACTTATATATTGTATTGTATACTTATATATTGTATTGTATACTTATATATTGTAATGTATACTTATATATTGTATTGTATACTTATATATTGTATTGTATACTTATATATTGTACTGTATACTTATATATTGTACTGTATACTTATATATTGTATTGTATACTTATATATTGTATTGTATACTTATATATTGTACTGTATACTTATATATTGTATTGTATACTTATATATTGTACTGTATACTTATATATTGTACTGTATACTTATATATTGTATTGTATACTTATAAATTGTATTGTATACTTATATATTGTATACTTATATATTGTATTGTATACTTATATATTGTATTGTATACTTATATATTGTATACTTATATATTGTATACTTATATATTGTATTGTATACCTATATATTGTACTGTATACTTATACTATGTACTGTATACTTTGTATATTGTACAGTATATTTTATGCATGAACATGTCTGTATGCATTTGTACTGTTGCAGGGCACACACCTGTTTTAACAGGTTAGACTTGCCCTCCTACACCTGTAAAGATACAATGGAAATGAAACTGGTAAAAGCTATCTCTATGACAGGAGGTTTTGGAATCGAGTAGGAACAGATGCTAGCTAATTGTCTGATCGCATGGTCCCCTCTTTATATATATAATATCTATTGTATATATCATATATATCATATATATAATATTAACACTGAGTATGATGTTATTTGATCGAGCAATTTATGTTTGTCCAGGTTTATCAACCATCGTTTCTCTCTCTCGCAATGTTGTACCAAATTATATTTTTATACCATGAGTATTATACATAGACGTTAGATGATACACTGTTGGTGTACAGTACGGACACTTATTTGTGTACTATTTGTGTTCTACTGTTACACAATGTGATGGCTGGTAGTAATGTGGAGTCACTGATAGCTAATACTATTTAGTGAGGGAGTCCTCACAACACTGCTCAACGTTCTTAATAAACTATACATCCATTCTTATATATATATTCTGCCATAATATATCATCTCACTCTCCATGCATTTGTTCTTCCGCTTGTTATATCTAACAATGTCTGACATCGTGTATCATGTCCTTGGCCTTTGATAATCTAGTTCTCTGAACAAGAGTAGTTTAAGTATATCGAGTTGTGATGAGTGCCGGTGTGTTCGATATCGTAGGCTGAGGTACTCGCATGCATCCTGATCGATTTTTCTTCTGCATAAGATGTATATCCTTTCAGCTACACAAGCATGCATATTCTATCAGTTACAAAAGCATGCATATTCTTTCAGTTACAAAAGCATGCATATTCTTTCAGTTACAAAAGAATGCATATCCCTTCAGTTACATAAGCGTGTACAAAATTTTGGTTACATAGTCCATCTTACATATAAGTTGAATACTAATTGTTAATTTTAGTCGTTTATAATTTTTGCATAGTTAGTATTTCTGTTATCTGCAATAAGTTATACATTTCCGAAAGTGTTCATGCAAATTTCAAACACACATTCTCTCCCTTGTAACAATTTATCATAACATATAACTCCCTGCATCGGTTTGTTTTTATGTAAGTAAATCCCTCTCAAAATGTTTAACAAACCACAACACATCTGTTCCTACAATACTATTACCTGTATTGATAGTCTGATACATCGCTCTTCATTATGTTCCTCAATAATTGATCGGTATTTTCATTGTTGTCTGATCCGCATTGAATCATTGAACATGTATTACATGCATTGATTTATGGCAGGTGGCTAGCAACTGCACCGCTGTCTTCTCTACAAACAGACTCACTAGTAAGTAGCTATATTATTTCTCAAACACTTTGTACAACTATAGTGATAGGAGGTGACAAGAAGGGTACATACGCCAGGAGTCGCAGGATTTCCATGAAACTGATTCTATTAACTGAAAATATAGATAGGCTGAGGGCTTTTGTCAATTTTTAAGTAGGACGCCCCAAACAAAACATCGAATGAGTGCAAGGGATATCATCTCTGAGCCCATTGGTGACATGTATTTTGAAGATAGTAGAGAGTATAGTTTCTATAAACTGTCTTTGGTGTTTATGTCACAGTCATAAAGTTAAAGATAATTTTAAAAGTCTTTGGTAATGGTATCTCAGAAAACATGCATTTCCGTTTTTTAAAAATACAAAAACTATTGCCACTTGTATCGGTGAAAAATGTTAGTTTAATTTCTTTAGCAGATTATCTTTTAGTTTCTGCTTTAAAATTGATATCTTCTTTCGTTTAAACAAATAAACAAGGACACAAGAGTAAATTAAATAGCAAATCTAAAACGTATCCTTGCATATAATTCAATATGGCGATTAACTGTTTCCAGTTATTGAACCGATTGAGAAAGTCGATCACCATCCCCGTTTCTGCGTCTACTCAAAATTCACTGTTTGTATCATTTTACCTTGCTTTACCTTATAAGGTAATTTTTCTAGTTTCTTTGTATACGGAGCTATCTTTGACTTATTTAACCTTCAGTAGATATGGTATATGTATGTCTATGTTGGATTTCAGCCTGACAATGCCCTGCACTCTTCTGCACGATACTCTCTCTGACATCACCGAATGGCCAGAGTATGTAGATACTATTATGAACTCTGGTACTATGGAGTCGTGTGTTATATACAACATGAGGGGACGACTTCTTGCCAAAAGCGATGATAGCGAAGAGGATATTGTATTACATGATGGTGAGGCAGCCAATATGGTAGAAGCATTGGCCACGCCCATGTCTCCTCTGTACAAGTCTCTAATGCTCTGCGGTGTGCACTATGATGTTATCATCAACGATGGAAAGCATGGAATGTTGTTGAAAAGTGCTATTCGGTACGCCACAGTGTGCAGAACATCAAAGACACTGATAGTAGGTCTACACAAAGTGAATGCTGACAAGGAGTCAGCTACTGCGGCTGTTATGAATGTCGGTGATTTCCTTATAACCAAGCGAATGTAATAAGTATTTGTTTTGCTGTGTCAAACATTTTCACACTCAATAAATATTGCTAAAGACTAGTAGTTTGTGGAACTCGATGTTTATGGTCTAGTGATAGTGAGTCAGAAAAGTATTTGCAGTTTTGTGCGCTAAATAATATAAAAATCACTCGCAAAATATTCTCAAGTGGAGGCTTATGGAAAAAATCAGTAAACTTGAAAACCTGTGCAAAAATCGGTAAACTGCGTTTTCACACAGCTATTTCAAGTGTTAGATTAAAATAAGTTGTTAGTAACTTTTAAACTGCAGGCAATTAGCTTAGTGATTGTGAGGTTTTGCAATTTCTGCTTTCAGGGAAACTGCTACAAATCGATATCATTTTATTAGATTATTATCGCCAGCTTTTCATCCAGATCAGAAAATCGCCAGCCGATTCCTTGTGTTTTGTCATCTGCAGCACTCCGATCTATCAACAACCATATATGTTAAGTTGCAGGCTATACTTTGTAACAATGAGTTTGACCAAAATAGCTAAAGAATGGTTCAAAGTAAAAATTTGGGCAACTTTTTTAGGGGCTTTGGCAATCGCTAAGGAAAATCGGCAAGTGATCACTATATATACAGGAAGTTTTAAGAAACTGGTATTAGCTAAACTTTCTCCTATTTTGACAATACTTGAGCTACATATACATCCATGGATTAGCTACTGATATGCCCCTACCAAGCGGAAATGATGACAGGGTGTTTCCCCTTTTATTTTTCTCTACTTGCCATTCTTATGAAATGCCAGTTAAAGTCGCTGTAGTTGATATCATAGTTAGCCATAAAATTCTTTACAACAACAAACACGGGGCACTCATGAACGACCCCTCTTCACACAAATACTTTGTGCTTGAGAATCAATTTTATTGGAAACATTGAAACTCCAAGGAGTGATATGATTGCTCAAATCACAAATTGCTTGCCGATTTTTTAATCCAGATCAAAACCCGCCGATTGCCTCAAATAGAATGTTACTGATTGTTTTAGGCCATTTTACCGAAGACAAAAATAAGAAAATCATTGACTGGTAGGCAAAGTTGGTACCTAATCGGTAGATGTACATGGAGTCTTAGAGAAATCGCTGATATGGAGGGATATTAATCAGTAAACGCAGAGCAGTGTGTAACTCGCTGAATATCCGAACGTTTCTATCCCCTTTTTTAAATAGCCTTGGTTGTGAAAACATTGCTGACCTTTATGGACCAGCAGTTCACAAGAACCAAGGCTTTATGTGCTTGGAAAGGGCCTTGGGAATTATAGCTTCAAAGCCCTAGAATAGCTGATGAAGTATAAGCTTCCATTATGCTCTATAGCTACACTTGTGTGATTAAAAACTTATGTACGTGTAATCTGCTATAGCCCTGTGAGCTCCGTGGCTTGTTCAATTATATCAATCGCATTGCAATAGCCTGTTTATTCTAGTTTAACATCTCAACTCCGTATTTCTGCATTGTACTCTATATAAAAATTTCGGCATTTTCCGGTTGAACTTACACCAGCGCCCCCTATAAGGAGGGATAACCCCAGTCACAACCCCATTACTCATCATCTAGCAAACATCAACTACAGCAAAGTATTAGTTAGGTCTTGTAAGTACAAACAAACTCCAACATCAGAGCGGGGTCAAAGGTCATGTGTCATCAGACAAGAGGTCTCATCTCTTACTCTCGTATGTACACCTACTCCTTGACAGCTGTCAGTGCAGGTAAGGTTGCACAATCATTATAATTGTTTTACGTGTTATCAAAGTCAGTCAGCAATGGCCTTAGAATATAGAAACCAAATATCTAGGGAGAAAATTGTCTGTTCAACAGCTTTTTGTATAGCTACTGTTTATGTCAAAGAAAACTGTTATGTAGTTATGTACTCAAGACAGTTTAGGCTCCGCTTACACTGGTGCGTTAAGCGCACTCCGTACAAATGTGAACACTGAAGTTCGCAACGAAAACGCCAGCTGTTCAGATAAGCTCGCACCGATATCGGTTTCGTATCGTCTCAAAACTGAAATGGGGCCCAAAATGCTTTAATATGAATACGGAACTAATGCGCTAGACAAACGATTGTCTAAACGGGCACTTTGGTGCGGACCAGTACCAAACCGTCGCTGTTACAATTTTTCACCGCGCTTCATAGAGTACTAATGTAAACCGAGCCTTAGTTTGATGGTCCAAGAATACGTCCATGACAGAACCGTACTGGTCCATCAATACATTACTTACTATAAATGAAGTTGTTTCCAGTTTATTTTAGAGCTATCTTCCCTTAATTTTGCAAAGGAACCAATATAGATATCATAGATCGAAGAGTACCCCTAAGTGCAGAAATCAAAGTGTGGTCAGTCGTTTCCAACGCTATGTTATATAAGGACAACTCCACTGGAGCCAAATTTCACATGGTCATATAAGTCATCATTGGCTGAAATAGTTTTTACTCATTCATTCAATATTTGTAGCGTAAAATGAATTTCTTTTTGCAGCAATACCTCTGTGAACATGTTTTGTTTCAGTCTAGCAAAAAAAATTATTTTATTCAGTGGAATTTTGAAGTAAAATTTTCTTTAAAACCTTTAACCGTCACTGGAGCCTTCACTGGAGCCAGGAGTCATCTCCCCTTCGGCTGAAGAACTCTATATCGAGCGGTACCGTATATTGATAAGTTTGCCGATACATTTACTAATGATTATGTGCCCTATAATGAAAAAACGTTCGTATTCATCCCAGTGGCTTTACGTGACCTTTTGTAATGGCATGCAGGGCGCACAGTCGCGTTATTTACAATCCATATGAGAGATAACCGAAGTGCACTTGGTAACGCGGCAAAAACGAAATGATAATAAAACTAGTGGAATGTTTGTTATTCATTTTAACTAATATTTATTATTATTCATAAATATCTGACTGAATAACAAAAACTCGTTGTGGACTACTCTAAAGTGAACTATAAACAATGTGAAAAAGTAGTATGCTCAATTTGAAAAAAATAATTGATTTCATCGGTACTGTAAAAAATAATTATTTTTTTGGAATATTTAATATTATTATTATTCAAACTACTTTGAGATTATAATTATATGAATAAATTTTGGCTATTACTTATATCTAAAGTTGTTATTTATTTAAAATTTGATATGAAAGTTGAATGGTATAAGAAAATAGTTTATAATTTCTGTTTTTTATTAATACAAGTGCTAATATAAGCACTATATTTCGGCCCTTATTACTTAGCTTACATTAAAAATTTTTTGTTTAAAATTCCCAGTGGGCTAGGAAACATCCTGAGCTTTCAGATGAGAGGTTGTTTTAAGCTGTACCTTGTCAATTTGCAGAGTTATTAGCTGTTAAAATAAAGCCTTTTCTCTATAAGTTATAGTGTAATCACTCAAGCATTTGGCTCCAGAGGGTCACGTGACAAGGGGAGTTGGCCACACTTTGATTTCTACACTTAGGAGTACCCTCTTTGACAGAATTATCTCCTCTCCAATCGTAAGAAAGGATAAAACTGGATCGGAGTTACTGACCTTGGAGCCATGTGGTGGGTTTGAATTTTTTTTTGAAGATTTTTTTGTGCACGTGGTGATTGGTTTAAAAGTTCTTGGAGTGTGATTGTTAACACGTCCTAAATGCAATTCAGAAAAATAGTAGAAGTTTAAAAATTACTTACAACCATTGATTAATATGATTACTATATTATAAAAATCATAAATTGCTATAACTATTATAAGCAAAACAAACGTATTGACCGATAAACATAAATATTGATTTCAACCAAACATTGCGTGCACAAAACACTCTTTATATAGCAGAGTCTGGTGAATTCGATTTCATTCCACTAATATTTAATAATAATGTTTTTAATTCCTTAGCGATATTTAATATTATTATTATTGTCACTTGCTGCCAACAGTGCAAGTTCTTCTTGCCTCCATTCTCATACTGCAAACAGCATCGATTGGCCAATAAGTTGATTGCGCCTAGTGAGTTTTTAATAATAATGGTGACGGTTATTTGTTGTTGTTGTAAATAATAATAATAATTTATTAATTTAATTATTATTATTAATAATAATAATATTTATTAATTATTATTATTCATTTATTATTATAATCGTCAAAAATGAAAAAAAATTTCATTTAATTGTTGTTATTATTAACTCTATTTATTTATTTAATGTGGTTAAATTATCATGTCATACATACATACATACAGTCATTTTTTTCATAAAATAATTCCACAATAAAAAGAAGAAATAATAACCAGAAAAAAAATGAAGAAAAATGTTACAATACAATTTCAATTTGAATAAAGGAAGGAAATAGTAGTGGTGACAGTTATGTTATAATAATGTCGTTATATATACAAAATATATATATACAAAATTTTTTAACAGATTTACACAACAACAACAATATATATTTACAGAAAAGTTTTACAGATAAGATAATATGTACATTGCTGTTAATTAATAGGCCGGATCACTTGACATATGATCAGTTGAGTAGAGGTGAGACTAGAGACTTGTGGAGAAAGAGAATTTTAGAAATTGCATTGTTTGTTAATAATACATGAGTGAGTAAAAATAGGGTATAGTAATTTAATCTTCATGTTGAAATAGAAAGGTTTTAGAAGCTTTTTTGAAAAGCATGAGAGTTTTTGATGTTCTAACAGTCTTTGGTAGAGGATTAAAGGTGTGAATTGCGAATTTAGGTAACGTAGTGTGAGAGAGCGAGCTGGGTATCTTGTGATTGTCACGGGTGGTACGTTCAGATGCAGACACGCTTGAGGGTTCGAAGATGGTATTGATATATGGAGGACAGAGATGGTGAAGTACCTGATAAAATAAGATAGCAGCGAAGTAGGTGACTAGCTGAGGTAGGAGAAGAACTTGGGAATATTTTTGAACAAGGGAAATTGGAGTACGAGGAAGAAGAAATAGTGCATATTTTAATGCTTTCTTTTGAAGCGTCTTCAGAGGCTTGGTTATTTTCTGAGGGGATTGCGGGTAGTAGGTGTTGATACCATAGTTTAGGTGGCTATGTATAAAGTAGTTGTAGAATTTGAGTGCCAGTGGTTTATGTTAGTAAGTGTCTAGTTGCCAGGAGAAGTCTTGGGTTTTGGTTCACTTTTTTCATTACAGAAAATACGTGGTCATCTAATGTTTAGCGGCCGTTAATAGTGAATCCAAGGAAAGTTGTCTTGTTAACTTGTGAAAGTGGTGTGTTGTCGATATGTAGGTGAATAGATCTGTTTGTTGTTTTACTAATAATAATGAAGTGTGATTTGTCGATATTTACGTCCATACTATTTTGTTTGCATCAGGAGACTATGTTATTAATGTCTTGTTGAGTGTTTGAAATTAGATGTTGAGTAGATAAATTGAAACCGTAGAAGATGGTGTCATCAGCATAAGCATGAGATTTTAGAAATCGAGTGGGTGATAATAGGTTGTTAATGAATATTGAGAACAGAGTGGGGGAGAGGACAGACCCTTGAGGAACGCCGGCAGTGATCAGTATGCAGCTTGAAAGTGTGCCATTAACTTCAACTTTTTGTGTACGATTATGAAGAAAATCTGCCTGAAGCTGTATAGCCAAACCACTGATACCTAGGTGTACAAGTGTTTGGTGTAGCAGTGTGTGCGGAATCGAGTCAAAGGCTTTGCAAAAGTCAATAAAAGGAGAATTTGCTAGGTTGAATAATTTTATCACTTTTACCTCTAAACACTTTTTCTCAACCTTCAATAATAAATGGATGTCATATCCCAAAATATCGTATATCTCGGGTTGTTGTTTTCCAGCTGCTGCTCCTGAGATTTTACATTCCCCCATAAAAACATTAAACTCAATTTATTTTGCATACGATATTGTGTGAGAATTAGTATGCATGTTGAGTGTTAGGTAATTTACTCATTAGTTAATGGTTTAGCATGCCTAAGTGATAAACGCGTAAATAAACAGTTTGTCAAAGAAGACGACATGTATATCAATTCTTGAGGCCTTGTACTCAGCTTACTGAGTACAAACAACATAAGTTATAGCTTTATTTCCGTCATATTCTGGCCAATGTACTCCTTGTGTACACACAGCTCTGTTCAAATACAGGAGACTACCATCATTGTTAGCAGCTTCACCACGTATGTACTCCGGATCTTTGTCTACCCACTCATATGTTGGTAGTTTTTTTATTGAAAAGGCTGTCGAATTGTAAAACTTCACTGTGGTTAGTGGCACAAGGCAATCAATTGGTTTGGTAAGCATCTGACGGAAACAAGAGTTTACAATACGACATGAAGCACATCTGAAAAAGAGTATTGGTCCTACTGTGACAGCCAGGTTTGGTTTGGAGGTCTCGATGGATAGTGTCACAGCTGGCTATCCATTACCCCATTCATATACCAAAAATGTACAATATAATATTACATGATGCATACATTGTACTTATCAGTCACGTATTTGATATTTCTAATATTTCAGCTTCCCTCAAAAAATATCGGTTGTTCAAAACTTAATTCAGTGCAAATGGGCTTTTGCTTCACTATATCTACCATGCAGACATTCAGTTGCTATTTTGGTTAGTTTTTCAAGGCCCAAACCTTCTAAATGGTTAGCTCTGGCTACTTCCCACTTTTTGTCAATATGTAGTATATTATCGCCTACTTGATTACTCATGAATCAGTAAGATTTACTTTTCTTCGTCAAGTATTCCAGTCTGTTACATGTTCCCTTACTGGTTCGTTGCTCTGTAGAAAAGCAAAGCCATTGCAGCAGAACTATGGGTACGCCAGAGACAAAGAAAGGCATTCACAGCCTCCTTTTAAGCAGCAAAGAGGGACTGAGCACCCTCCAACTCGAACGAGATTACAAGGAGTTCATGTTCAGTATTGTCCCGTACAAAAAACTTGGCTATGCCAGTTGTGCACAGATGCTGGATAACATGCCAGATGTCTGCAGAAGAGCGTAGTGAGTTCTCTATTTCTTTTTTCCTCCTAAACCTGTAAGCTTAATATTACTGGTGTTCCTATAGTTACACTCCGATAGACTTGTCGGGAGAAGTTATTCGACTGATTGAAGTTTTTAAGGAGTCACTAAGACCTTTTTATTATTTACACTATTTGTGGAGCCTACGAAGTCATTTATTGTTTAACAAAAGTAAGATCATCATAAATCTGGGCAAGAGTGAAAGAATAATTGATAATTGTACATAATGCGATGCCAACTAATCAGTACTATTCACAATTCACTAGCGATAAGACTGGAGCAGTCATCTACAAAGCTATCTCCACTGACAAGACTGCACATCTAGAGGTCATGATAGCTCACCAAAAACCCAAAAAGAAGAAGACAAAAGGCAACAAATTTAGCTCAGTAAGTTTGTATAAAGCCCTGCAAAAATACGTTACGCTCTAGTAGCTTTTGTGTTTCCTGAGTCCTCTGTCTACAATTTTAAGTGCACCGTAGTTTAAATGTCAAAGGAACCATTCGCACACAACTTGATGTGCTATAAAATATTTGTTACCCGTGTTTGTTAGCTACTGTATTTTGTAACATTCAATAAATGCCCATGGCTCGGCCCATGACTTGGCCCTGTTTGCTTATAGCGAGCGTAAGTATATGTCACATTGTTGGTTCTGATGGCATCATAAGTAGAGATGCTCCGATTCAAACTCACTGAATCGGAATCGGCAAGTTTTGTTAACTATTCACTGAATCGGCTGATCGGTTACCTTGCGTTGTTGTTTACAGATCCACTCACCAACAATGAATATCAAGCAGATTAGCTTTAACTACCCATGTTGTTACTGAGTTGACCTCATACAACAGCAATGCCAATTAGTTCCAGTCGGGCTAGGTTGCTCTTTCAACCCCCATTATAAATGAGGAAACACACAATCTGGCATGTAATTAGCTTGTAATCCAGGAAATTTATAAAATTATTGATCTGTGGTTTAGTCTTATTTAAGTGAACAGGTATGCTGAGATTATTGTTACAAACTTACCTTTTTGTTTTTATAAGATACATCGGCTTGAATCGGATCGGTTCAATGACAAAATCGGTTAAATCGGGATCGGTGAAAATTTTGTAGATCGGAGCATATCTAATCATAAGGGAAGTTTCTTTGCCTATGTATAGATCTAATTATTCTAAATCATAGGCATGTTTGATTGCATCATCTTTTGTCTGGCGATCTCATTTACTGAATCTCTCGCTAGGTCAGCTGATATTACATGTCATCTTTATCTGTAGAGCTCAAGAAAGCCCAAGTCCAACTACAGTTTTCAAGCAACGCACAAATACAATCCATCCAGGTCAGTGGCTGTTCGGTTAGTTGGTGTATCTAGTCGCCCGAGGATGCTAGTTTTTTGTTGTTAACTGCCTTCGTCTTTCTTCGTTTTCTAGCTACTCCAAATATTATACTAAGCGATCTTACAACACCGGCCCGGCATACACTCCTCACATGAATTTCCCCAAGAATAACCCTCAACATCCCGTCCACAATGCATCCCGGTGGCCCTCAGGACAATTGCAAGGTGCGGAAATAGGTTTTACTTAGTCTTTGAAATTTCATCCACCACCATATGCAATATTAGACACATAGAAATCTTTTGACAGCCTTTTTGTATTTTAGAACCAAGAGCTCCGTCACGTACATTTCAAAATCAAGTAACTTCTTCCCCTGCTCCAGTCAGATGTAAGTCATCATCACTATATACACTATTGTCTGCGTCACCCTGCTTGGTGCGTATTTTCATATTTCTGTACTGTATTGTCAGATAAACAAAATCCCTCTCAGGAACAAACGGAGTCTGTAGTGAGAGAAAACATGGATAAGTTACTAAGTTTTTACCCGCTGGGTGTGTGGCTGCACATGCTGCCGAGTATGTATCTTGGCTACCTGGGAGTAGAGTTCCCCGTCAAGTACAAGGACACAATACTTACGTGGACTGACCTGATTGATCACCAAACCCTGTGAGTAATAGACCATGCCTTGTTGTAGTGTTGTATTGTAGTGTTGTACTGTAGTGTTGTACTGTAGTGTTGTACTGTAGTGTTGTACTGTAGTGTTGTACTGTAGTGTTGTACTGTAGTGTTGTACTGTAGTGTTGTACTGTAGTGTTGTACTGTAGTGTTGTACTGTAGTGTTGTACTGTAGTGTTGTACTGTAGTGTTGTACTGTAGTGTTGTACTGTAGTGTTGTACTGTAGTGTTGTACTGTAGTGTTGTACTGTAGTGTTGTACTATATTGTTGTACTATAGTGTTGCACTGTAGTGTAGTGTTGTATTGTAGTTTTGTACTGTAGTTTTGTACTGTAGTGTTGTACTGTAGTGTTGTACTGTAGCGTTGTACTGTAGTGTTGTACTGTAGTGTTGTACTGTAGTGTTGTACTGTAGTGTTGTACTGTAGTGTTGAACTGTAGTGTTGTACTGTAGTGTTGTACTGTAGTGTTGTACTGTAGTGTTGTATTGCATTGTTGTACTGTACTGTTGTACTGTACTGTTGTACTGTACTGTTGTACTGTAGTGTTGTAGTATTGTTGTACTGTACTGTTACATTGCAGTAATATGTTGTGCTTGTAGACACAACAAAGATATACTCTATAAAGCTACAGAAGAGTCGCGGAGAGCTGCAGCTGCACGTAATCTCCCTGACCGACGCTCACCTCTGCTACCACCTACGTCAGCAGCAAGCAATCATCTACCTCAGTTTCCTGGTGAAATACCATCCGCTGCTTTGTTCCATTCCGGGTCAGTAGTGACTTTCTCCTTCTGTCTGTGACCATCTGTGGCCTTGAAATGTATTCGGTTGGTAACGCTGACGGCTAGAGAAGACTTACAATCCAGTCCAATGCGATTGTGTCTTGGATGTCTATTTGTATGTCAGATGTCTATGTGTATGTCAGATGTCTATGTGTATGTATTATGTCGGATGTCTATGTGTATACCAGACGTGTGTTTTGCAGGGAGAAATGCAAGGTATACGTGTCGCATGTGGTTGCTGAACGCTGTAGGATTTATGTACACAGAGCGACCAGTTCAGTAGACTTCCTGATGAATGAGTTGACTCAGTACTACGACTCACTAGTAAGTACTCCCTACCCTACTCTATACTCTACTGTGTACTCTACTGTATACTCTACTGTATACTCTACTGTATACTCTACTGTATACTCTACTGTATACTCTACTGTATACTCTACTGTATACTCTACTGTATACTCTACTGTGTACTCTACTGTGTACTCTACTGTGTACTCTACTGTATACTCTACTGTATACTCTACTCTATACTCTACTGTGTACTCTACTGTGTACTCTACTGTGTACTCTACTGTATACTCTATTGTATACTCTATTGTATACTCTACTGTATACTCTACTGTATACTCTACTGTATACTCTACTGTATACTCTACTGTATACTCTACTGTGTACTCTACTGTGTACTCTACTGTATACTCTACTGTATACTCTACTGTATACTCTACTGTGTACTCTACTGTATACTCTACTGTATACTCTACTCTATACTCTACTGTGTCCTCTACTGTGTACTCTGTGTACTCTACTGTATACTCTATTGTATACTCTACTGTGTACTCTACTGTGTACTCTACTGTATACTCTACTCTATACTGTATACTCTACTGTATACTCTACTGTGTACTCTACTGTATACTCTACTGTATACTCTACTCTATACTCTACTGTGTCCTCTACTGTGTCCTCTACTGTGTACTCTACTGTGTACTCTACTGTATACTCTATTGTATACTCTACTGTATACTCTACTGTGTACTCTACTCTATACTCTACTGTATACTCTACTGTATACTCTACTGTATACTCTACTGTATACTCTACTGTATACTCTACTGTATACTCTACTGTATACTCTACTGTATACTCTACTGTATACTCTACTGTATACTCTACTGTGTACTCTACTGTGTACTCTACTGTGTACTCTACTGTGTACTCTACTGTATACTCTACTGTGTACTCTACTGTGTACTCTACTGTATACTCTACTGTATACTCTACTGTATACTCTACTGTATACTCTACTGTATACTCTACTGTATACTCTACTGTATACTCTACTGTGTACTCTACTGTGTACTCTACTGTGTACTCTACTGTGTACTCTACTGTATACTCTACTGTGTACTCTACTGTGTACTCTACTGTATACTCTACTCTATACTCTACTGTATACTCTACTGTGTACTCTATTGGTAATATTTTCCAGATGCTCAAAACATTTGATAGAGTTTCACTCAACTGCGTGTGTGCAGCTAAAGACTCACGCTTCAATGCATGGAGCCGTGCAACTGTGACCAGGGCAGAGTCTCCAACTAAAGTATGTTTTTCTGCTGTCTAACTATTTTTCAGTTTTGTAACAAATGTTTCCTTTGAAGTAACAACCGATACACCGACCAGTGGACTTTGGTGCTGAGGTTCAGGAATTGTATTGTGTAAGCCAGATGTCTCTCATGCTTTGCATGTTTGACCAAAGTCACTGTTTTCACTTGTTCGTATTGTAAGAATTGATTGCTTTGGTAGTGTCCTTCATGATAAGTTGGTATAATGCTCACTTATACAACTCTATGTCTAGTGAAAGTATGCATTCACTTATACAACTCTATGTCTAGTGAAAGTATGCATTCACTTATACAACTCTATGTCTAGTGAAAGTATGCATTCACTTATACAACTCTATGTCTAGTGAAAGTATGCATTCACTTATACAACTCTATGTCTAGTGAAAGTATGCATTCACTTATACAACTCTATGTCTAGTGATAATATGCATTCACTTATACAACTCTATGTCTAGTGAAAGTATACATTCACTTATACAACTCTATGTCTAGTGAAAGTATGCATTCACTTATACAACTCTATGTCTAGTGATAATATGCATTCACTTATACAACTCTATGTCTAGTGAAAGTATGCATTCATTTATACAACTCTATGTCTAGTGAAAGTATGCATTCACTTATACAACTCTATGTCTAGTGAAAGTATGCATTCACTTATACAACTCTATGTCTAGTGAAAGTATGCATTCACTTATACAACTCTATGTCTAGTGAAAGTATGCATTCATTTATACAACTCTATGTCTAGTGAAAGTATGCATTCACTTATACAACTCTATGTCTAGTGATAATATGCATTCACTTATACAACTCTATGTCTAGTGAAAGTATGCATTCACTTATACAACTCTATGTCTAGTGAAAGTATGCATTCACTTATACAACTCTATGTCTAGTGATAATATGCATTCACTTATACAACTCTATGTCTAGTGAAAGTATGCATTCATTTATACAACTCTATGTCTAGTGAAAGTATGCATTCACTTATACAACTCTATGTCTAGTGAAAGTATGCATTCACTTATACAACTCTATGTCTAGTGAAAGTATGCATTCACTTATACAACTCTATGTCTAGTGAAAGTATGCATTCATTTATACAACTCTATGTCTAGTGAAAGTATGCATTCACTTATACAACTCTATGTCTAGTGAAAGTATGCATTCACTTATACAACTCTATGTCTAGTGAAAGTATGCATTCACTTATACAACTCTATGTCTAGTGAAAGTATGCATTCACTTATACAACTCTATGTCTAGTGAAAGTATGCATTCACTTATACAACTCTATGTCTAGTGAAAGTATGCATTCATTTATACAACTCTATGTCTAGTGAAAGTATGCATTCACTTATACAACTCTATGTCTAGTGAAAGTATGCATTCACTTATACAACTCTATGTCTAGTGAAAGTATGCATTCACTTATACAACTCTATGTCTAGTGAAAGTATGCATTCACTTATACAACTCTATGTCTAGTGAAAGTATGCATTCATTTATACAACTCTATGTCTAGTGAAAGTATGCATTCACTTATACAACTCTATGTCTAGTGATAATATGCATTCACTTATACAACTCTATGTCTAGTGAAAGTATGCATTCATTTATACAACTCTATGTCTAGTGAAAGTATGCATTCACTTATACAACTCTATGTCTAGTGAAAGTATGCATTCACTTATACAACTCTATGTCTAGTGAAAGTATGCATTCACTTATACAACTCTATGTCTAGTGAAAGTATGCATTCACTTATACAACTCTATGTCTAGTGAAAGTATGCATTCATTTATACAACTCTATGTCTAGTGAAAGTATGCATTCACTTATACAACTCTATGTCTAGTGAAAGTATGCATTCATTTATACAACTCTATGTCTAGTGAAAGTATGCATTCACTTATACAACTCTATGTCTAGTGAAAGTATGCATTCACTTATACAACTCTATGTCTAGTGAAAGTATGCATTCACTTATACAACTCTATGTCTAGTGAAAGTATGCATTCACTTATACAACTCTATGTCTAGTGAAAGTATGCATTCATTTATACAACTCTATGTCTAGTGAAAGTATGCATTCACTTATACAACTCTATGTCTAGTGATAATATGCGATCCCCTAAATAACTGTAAGATGAGTGAACATAGGCGAACATATTTATAGCTTCCCATGTCACTACTGCATAGCGCTATTGAGTTTCCGGTATTTCCGCTATTATAGTAAATAGATGATTAGGAGATATTTCAGTGATATGAGACAGCTGCCTTTCAACAAAGCTTATATTACAGAAATAAAGCATTGTAAGCTTTCACAATTACTTGTATGTGTTTTTATTTCATATTATTTTTGTTTTGTCACCATTTTGGAATTTAATTATATAATTTGAATAAATGGTTGGCTATAGCTACATATTTATAATAAATAAATTGTTGTATTTATTATAATAAACATCACATTAGCCAAGGACTGCTACTTCACAATTTTATTTATAAAGTATGTAATTTTGGAATAAACAATATAAAAAAATGCATTTAAAACCATGTTTGTGATAATTGACACTTTTTTCATTCATGAAGTTTCACTCATTCCTTTAGGTGAATGGCCCAGAGTCAGCGTTGACTTGCTGATTAGGGTTTATGACCTTTGGCCTATGGGGACTGCAAACAGGGGGGTCTCTCAAATGTCATTTAGTCATAGAAACGGAGAGCATACCACGCTAGCGATATGAAATCTATATAAAAAATTGATTTCGTTTTATTAAAATAAGTAACGTTAGTCAACAAACCAGTTTGATTAATTATTTTGACTAAAGTATTCGTCTCAAAATGCCGACAACAAAAATTTTGTTTCAGGGAAAAAATTCTTACTTTTATGACCCTAAAAGTCCTAACCCAACTTCAATAATATTCTTTCCGAAAACAGATATATGTTATAATTACGACTTTAATAATTATTTTGATTGAATTGTCCTCATTTGAGGAAATAACTCCACAAGTTTAGTTGTTTGGTCCTGGAAACACTAGTGACTCCTGGCGGGTGTACTCTTACAAGTGCAGACCCTGTCGCGTTACTGGCGTATGGAGAAGCACCGAGTTGTGACACCATTGAATAGCGCTACGAAGTGGTAACATGGAAAGCTACTATTGCCTTAATCTTATATCAATAAATTTATTTTTAAGTAATTGATATTTCAAGCTCGTTGATGATGTTCAAGCGATTATTTCCTGGCCAAGCCTAACAATAAACCTCCTCTGAATTGTGTATTTTATAGATCGATTTATTCTACGTCGACTTTGGAAATACGGAGATGAAACAGTTGAATGAGCTGCAGCCATTGCCTCAGCACTTGTCTACTCTGCCTGCTCAGGCATCACCTGTCACATTAGATGGTATCACAACAAACAACTTCACTCTACTGTCTAAGGAGTTTCTATCTCTCACTCAACATATACCTCTGCATTTGAAGTGCGTCGCAGTGGAAGGTAGTTGTCTCTGTAGATAACGATATATATATATATATAATGTACATCATATTACTTACTGCATATTTACGTATCAAAATTAACATTTGCACACGGTGTTTACTTTAGGTGGAGTGGCCTCTGTCATTCTGGTAGACTACAGGGAACCCGATATAACCATCAACGACAAACTTGTCTCGTTGGGCCTGGCAAGGCGGGAGGATGGCATTTCATCCACGCGTCCCCCACACAGCTCGTCCACCCCTTACAGCAAAGCCCCCATATCATCTATCTCCCCTGTGCTAGCTCCAAGTCCTGACCATATAAATGTCAGCTCGTACAGTACGTGGTCCTCCATTGAACCAAGTAAGCATAGAGATATCTACCTGCAGTGCATAGATATATATGCCTGCAGTGCATAGACATATATGCCTGCAGTGCATAGAGATATCTGCCTGCAGTGCATAGACATATATGCCTGCAGTGCATAGAGATATCTACCTGCAGTGCATAGAGATATCTACCTGCAGTGCATAGAGATATCTACCTGCTGTGCATAGAGATATCTACCTGCTGCGCATAGAGATATCTACCTGCACTGCATAGAGATATCTACCTGCACTGCATAGAGATATCTACCTGCAGTGCATAGAGATATATGCCTGCATTGCATAGAGATATCTACCTGCTGTGCATAGAGATATCTACCTGCAGTGCATAGAGATATCTACCTGCAGTGCATAGAGATATCTACCTGCTCTGCATAGAGATATCTACCTGCTGCGCATAGAGATATATGCCTGCACTGCATAGAGATATCTACCTGCATTGCATAGAGATATCCGCTTGCAGTGCATAGAGATATCTACCTGCTGCGCATACATTCACCACAAGTTATCCGTTACTCAATGCCCTTGTGTCTATTCCACAGGTGAAGCCTCACTACCAGAATCTGCTTACTGGATAGTTATAGTGACTCACATTCTTACTCCCTCCGCTATTTTTGTACGCATCCAAGACAACCACTCCGTGAGTATCCGTTGAATCTGTTAATCTACAGTGTCTGCGTGTATGATTATTCTACAAACATTTGTATCCATATATATATATCTCTTTGTGAAGTTTAGATTTGTGGTAATTTTGTTGCAATTTTGCTGCGGATTCTTCCAAAGAAAAACAGAAAGTCTGTAAAGGAATTGCAAATTGCTACTATTATACTAATATACTAATATTGTACAAAATACATAACAGTAATCTCGACATTATGTGGTTACTGAGCCTCGAGAAAATAAATAATTCGAGTAATTCGAGTAATAATAAATTTATGGAGTATTATTCAAGTGTTTTATGGAGTATTATTTAAGTGTTTTATGGAGTATTATTTAAGTGTTTTATGGAGTATTATTCAAGTGTTTTATGGAGTATTATTCAAGTGTTTTATGGAGTATTATTTAAGTGTTTTATGCCGAAAAGGCGGTGCGTTTATTTAAAAAATTCAATTGTGACTTTTAGTCATAGCCAATTATTGAATAGAATTTTGGAAGCAAAGCGCCATCAGTGAGTGAAATTGGAGTTACTTCTCTTTCAAAATTCGAAATTGACTTCAAAATGGTGAATCAGTCCATGATTGTTTGAAATTAAAAAAAACTATTATTTACTTTTTCATCATGTTTTTGTTCAAATCGCTTGTAATTCTGGTTTAAGTATTATTTCTTACTGTTGTGGTCAACGATACCGAAAGCAGTGGTCTTCCAGCAAATGGTGTTAAGAATGTTCTAGTCCTAATAACCTGCTGATTTTTAATTAAAAAATAACTTTTTGAATTACAAATTTGCCATAAATTTTGAGATATTGATCTGAAATTTTTTTGGAACATGGAATGGTAAATAGCGAACAGGAAGTGCTGATTAACTTGGACTGAAGGTCTGGTCACGCTTTGACTATATTGCGATGAAATGTAAAACTGCAGCGATACCGTCACTGAGAGACTAGTCTACTAGCGAGTGAATATTAGTGCGTTTATTCATGCGCGAGATGTGCTATTGATACGAGAATCGCTTTGCGACCAGTAGCATTGCGAAATTCTCGAGTCAACCAGCAGTATGCCGTCGATATATTGAGCAACCTAGCCCTGCCAAGTCTTGCCGAAACATCAATGAGAGCCCTTGCCAACGAAATAATGCGTAATTTATTCGTTTCGGTATACGTTTCATTGCATTGTCAAGGTGTGACCGGACCTTTAGTCTAAAGTCCATGGCTCCGCCCCTATAAAACTTTAATGAACAGAACTTAGACTTAGAGTTTGCCAATAGTGAATATGAAAGGTGTCGGCAATGAGTATTAAACTAGCTAAAGTGTATATTTGTTATATGGTTGTCTACTCCACACAGGAAGATTTCAATGAGTTTATAGAGAAGGCAGAGCAAGTCTACCATAATGATAAGTGCGTGTCCATGTTGGACATCGGGGAGCTTTATGCAGCCTGCGCTGTGTTTCCTGATGACGGCCCTACATATTGTAGAGTGAAAGCTTCAAGTCTACTTGATGCGAAAGTATGTATAAGTTGTATTAGTAATGTATGTATATGTTATATCTGTAGTATGTATATGCTATGTCTGTAGTATGTATATGCTATGTCTACAGAATATATATGTTATATATTTCAGACAGTGGACTGTGAATTTGTAGACTACGGCTTTCACCATGAAGTAGACCGAAACAGAATATACTCAATCACAGCGAAACACGCTCAAATACCTCTCCAGGTATAATGTGATACATATCTGGCCAGCTATCGTTTAGTCTGATACGGTGGATAAATGGTTAACTTTTGTAATACAAATAGTCCAAGTTTTATCTTTATTCTCTATGTCTCAGGCTCGCAAGTGTGCATTGTATGGAATGGATCAAGTATCGGGTGACAATGAGGCTGTCATAAACAAGTTAGAGGAGATGACAGATGATAAGACTCTCATTGCTCAGGTAATGTTGTATATTACTTGTATATATTATAGTTGTATATTACTTGTATATATTATAGTTGTATATTACTTGTATATATTATAGTTGTATATTACTTGTATATATTATAGTTGTATATTACTTGTATATATTATAGTTGTATATTACTTGTATATATTATAGTTGTATATTACTTGTATATATTATAGTTGTATATTACTTGTATATATTATAGTTATATATTACTTGTATATATTATAGTTGTATATTACTTGTATATATTATAGTTGTATATTACTTGTATATATTATAGTTGTATATTACTTGTATATATTATAGTTGTATATTACTTGTATATATTATAGTTGTATATTACTTGTATATATTATAGTTGTATATTACTTGTATATATTATAGTTGTATATTACTTGTATATATTATAGTTGTATATTACTTGTATATATTATAGTTATATATTACTTGTATATATTATAGTTGTATATTACTTGTATATATTATAGTTGTATATTACTTGTATATATTATAGTCGTATATTACTTGTATATATTATAGTTATATATTACTTGTATATATTATAGTTGTATATTACTTGTATATATTATTGTTGTATATTACTTGTATATATTATTGTTGTATATTACTTGTATATATTATAGTTGTATATTACTTGTATATATTATAGTTGTATATTACTTGTATATATTATAGTTGTATATTACTTGTGTATATTATAGTTGTATATTACTTGTATATATTATAGTTGTATATTACTTGTATATATTATAGTTGTATATTACTTGTATATATTATAGTTGTATATTACTTGTATATATTATAGTTGTATATTACTTGTATATATTATAGTTATATATTACTTGTATATATATTATATTTACCACATTTGTCTCACAGCTGATTACAATAGAACAAGGTATACCCCACATTGTGCTGTTCGACACGACTGGAGATGAGGATGTTGAAATTAACAAAGAGCTCGGCAGCATGCTATCAGATGATGTGTTACAGGGAGCGCTGCCAGAGGTGAGGCTTGTATATTAGCATGAATTGAGCAGACAGCTGCAGTGAAGGCGACATACTTATACATATACATTCACATGTCTATGTGTACGTGTGCAGGTTGGACAGACAATGGACGTTGCAGTCCCGTACATAGACCGAGATGGTACTTTATACGTACAACCTATCGGACCAGCCAACCTCATACTACAGGATGTGATGAAGGCCATTAATGATTATTACACTAAACAGGTTACCAAAATACTCTATCGGTCAAGTCTCTTTATGGTTGTGATTCGATTGGTCGCGTTTGATGATGTCATTGTTGTTACAGAACACGTCGTCTGAAGACTTTGTCATTAACCCTCGGAAGGGGCAGGTGGTGTGTGCCAAGTACGAGGGCAATTGGTACCGGGCTACAATCACTGCCGTCCTGCCTCACCGGAAGGTATGTATGTCATACAGTACTGTAAATAGGTCATACAGTACTGTATGTAGGTCATACAGTACTGCATATAGGTCATACAGTACTGTATATAGGTCATACAGTACTATATATAGGTTATACAGTACTGTATATAGGTCATACAGTACTGTATATAGGTCATACAGTGCTATATATAGGTCATACAGTACTGTATGTATGTCATACAGTACTGTATATAGGTCATACACTATTGTATATAGGTCATATAGTACTGTATATAGGTCATACAATGCTGTATATAGGTCATGCAGTACTGTATATAGGTCATGCAGTACTGTATATAGGTCATACACTATTGTATATAGGTCATACACTATTGTATATAGGTCACACATATAAATGCAGGTAACTGTTTACTATGGAGACTATGGGAATAATGCTACTCTCCAGACAATTCATTTGAGGAGACTTCCTACTGATATTCAACACGTGACAACTCTACCTATGCAGGTGAGGTTATGTAACAGTGGTGTACATCTAGTGATGTTGTTATATAACAGTTGTGTATATCTAGTGATGTTGTTATGTAACCGTTTTGTATATCTAGTGATGTTGTTATGTAACAGTTGTGTATATCTAGTGATGTTGTTATGTAACAGTTGTGTATATCTAGTGATGTTGTTATGTAACAGTTGTGTATATCTAGTGATGTTGTTATGTAACAGTTGTGTATATCTAGTGATGTTGTTATGTAACAGTTGTGTATATCTAGCGATGTTGTTATGTAACAGTTGTGTATATCTAGTGATGTTGTTATATAACAGTTGCGTATATCTCTAACAGGCTCTCCCCTGTAAACTCAGTGGCATTGATTCATGGAACGATGATGTCGGAATGGAGGCCGCTCACCTGACCCAGTCACATGACTCATTTGTACTCATGGTAAGTTACAGTGTACTTACCTTTATACAAGTTATTCTATGTAAGTTACAGTGTATTTCTATACAGTTTATTGCACGTAAGTTACAGTGTACTTACCTCTATACAAGTTATCGTATGTAAGTTACACTGAACGCTGTACATTACAGACAGTCAAGTCTGCCACTGAAGGACAGCAGGCATTGGTACAACTAACCAATGGTAATCTGCACCTCAACAATCTGTTGCTTGGGGTTTATGAGGAAAGGTGAGTGCACTGTATATTGTAGTAGTGGTAGTAGTAGTAGTGGTAGTAGTAGCAGTAGTAGCAGCAGTAGTAGTAGCAGCAGTAGTAGTGGTGGTGGTGGTAGTAGAAGGGGTAGCAGCAGTAGTAGTAGTAGTATTAGCAGCAGTAGTAGCAGTGTTAGTAGCAGTAGTAGTAGCGGCGGTAGTAGTAGTAGCGGCGGTAGTGATGGCATTGGTAAGGTTACTAACGTGTGGCTGGTTGAGCAGATGCCATTGTATGCTTCCTCTATCATTCAGCTTGTTTTTTGGAAATGTCACATTTTATTTCCATCAACGGTTTCACTGTTAGAAAACTGTAAGTAATGGATGAAAGCATATGGCTAATTAATTAAAAAAGAGATGTTAGCGGCTCGAAGCGACAACTTATTTAGTCCAGTGCAGCAGTATGACTATCTATTAATAGATATGTGAATTGTATGGACAGCTCTATGGTTTAGTGAAATGTGCTAGCGGAAGATTCAAAATTGTGAAAGACTTATTAGTTTGGATTTGAGGCTTTTCGTAGAAAAATAATTGTTGCTAAACAATGACATGGTTACCAGCTGGGGCTCAGGTATTGGCTTGTTTATATACCGTCACCAAACGGTTCACGCATGAGGATAATTATGATCAATTGTATTCAGAATATATACAAACGCAGTTTTCTATAAACTTGGAAAATAAATTAATATTTTTTATGGCTCACCAAACACGTTTTTAATGATTAAAATGCAAACAAACCCAAGCACTGTCGTATTTGTATAGTTTGTTTGTCAAAGTTAGGTAGTACGGTTGTGACCCAATTTTAATCTTCAAGTTTAAGCGAAACGCGATGTTTTTGAAATCGTCTTCAATCTAGAGGTGTGATAACTCCGCCTATTACGTTTTTCAGTCACATTTTTTTTCTCTATCTCCTGCATGCTTTATCATCTTTTGTTATTTTGATTCATTCATTTTGCTTTTTTGTTTTTTTTTGCACTTTTTGAGTTTTGATTCCATTATTTTCTGCATCCTACAAAATTGAGAACCGGTTGAATATCTGAGATGTTGTTTGTTCTCAGTCAAGGTGGGACTCCCTCAACTCCTTCTACCGCTGACGAGAACAATTCACAATCAATTATTGAAGTCTTGACCATCTCAAGTGAGTCCCCCGTGATATATTATATTGAGTTTGTATCCCAGCTATACATTAGGTTGTGTACTAGTTGTCTGCTATTCATTAGGTTGTGTACTAGTTGTCTACTATACATTAGGTTGTGTACTAGTTGTCTGCTATACATTAGGTTGTGTACTAGTTGTCTACTATACATTTTATACCAGTTAATTAATGACTGTTGGTGTCCTCAACGATGCTATACACCAAAATTAGAAATTTGACTCGCTAGCACCTGGTGTCATTGAATACTACTGCTCTACTACAGGATCATCACAAGGCCTATCCTCTCCGGGTACACCTCCCGGCAGTCCTCCCGACGAGTCAATCATCGAGGCTGTCTCGCCAAAAAACTTAAACCATCTTGAAGAGGTCGGTGCTGGTGACTACGTAACAGCCAAACTAGAGAAACTCCACTTGGAGCAGGTAATATGTCTGTCTATGTTGACCTTGGGTCCATTGTACCTGCACACTGCATGCTCACATTGGCAATTGTACATGTAGGACACTGAAGAGGGCAATAATCAGCTGAAGTTTGTGTCTCCACCAGGGGTGGGCGAGTGGTGGGACGTGTTTGTGACCACCACCAATGAGCCGAGCCATTTCGTAGTCGTACCACTTTCTGGGATGAATCAGCTCAATGGACTCAACGACGCTATCCATAAAGAGTTCCAGGTGATGTTTTGTCTTCTTCTTTCTCTCATATCTATCCTAGCCTCTGTTGTAGCTTCACTGTCCACTATTTGCTTAGCTTTAGTTCCAATGTTGTAAAATGCCGTCCTTTAATCAAGATTTTTCCATTGAAGTTTCGCAGATAACCCTCCAGAGGTGCTCACACCTGTGTTCATACCTGTGCTCACACCTGTGCTCATACCTGTGCTCACACCTGTGCTCATACCTGTGCTCACACCTGTGTTCATACTTGTAGAATAGCCAAGTGGTACAGTTTGAGCCCCAGTCAGGGGAACTGTGTGCAGGCCTGAGCACTGATGATAATTTCTGGTACAGGGTGCTGGTATTGGATGGGAAAGTGGGTGATAAGGTAATATTACTTTGGCGTTGGCTTGAGGAGTTATCTTCTACTCTTTTTCTGAGTTGACTTTTTATATGGTTTTGGGTTTCAGCTGTCGTTTTGGTTTCTACTATTCTGTTACTGGATGCGCATTGCTTTTTGGTTTGTGACCACTTCTTCTGTCACCTTAAAGGGCTTACAGCGAGCCTCCCAAAACGCACTTTTTGTCCTAGAAATGTTCTCTCATCCAGCATTGTAAAACTATTGAGAAAACTCACTTGCAGCAAGTAAAGATCAAGAGGTTTGTAGAGGTCTATAGAGGTCTATGACAATGTTGTTGACATAAGAAGCTATTTGCGAGCCGCAGTTCCATTGTGATGTTATATAGGAGATTCCTACAAGTAATTTGTACCATCTTAATTATTATTATTTAGTGCTTTTTAATTTTTTTTTGGAGAGGTAGCCGGTATTTCAGATTTCCAATTTATCGTTGTGAAAAGAAACGAAGTCGGAAATATCTTTTCGGCAATTTTTTTTCATCTAGTATTATTATAAGATTATACTAATGTTATTGTTTGATTAACTTTTCACTTGAAAATGGTTATTTTGATGAAAATCTATCATTAATTTTTTGTGATTTTGATCACAAACACTATCACATGAAGGCCGGTGTATACATAATAGCGAGCTTACCAAAGATGAAACAAATTGCTGCCTTGAGAACGGCAGCTCCGAGAAATTTAAAATTTGTTGCAAAATCTGTTTTTCGCAATCACAACTGTCTCTGCACAATACTAATATTTAGGAGGCCCCACTATACAAGCAAGCCAAAATTTTGAAAACTCGCTTTATAGCTCTATATAACTTGCTGTGTCTTCAGGAAAAATTGCATCTGGGCGAGTGCTGACTGTGTCTATAGAAGTCGTCTTACTGATGAGAGGGCAACTCCAGATAATTTTTCTCAGCACATTTCAACCCCAAAAAGTTTAAATTAAATCAAATTCTCTTCAAATTAGTCGCCCTAGGCCTTTTAAATACTTCGATTGATATATATTTGTATCTCGTTTCGTCATCATTGTAACACTTCAAACTTACATTTTCTATTGAGAAAATGCGGTAGCCTTGAATTTTTGGTTACAAATCCTCCAAAACATCAGCTATTTACGTTCATAAAACCAGATTCACCTACGGTGAGAAAATGGCCGACCAAATCATGTCAGTCCCGAAGAAGTTGAAAATTTTAATCCATATATATGGAATTTTTTCAAAAAATAATAGTTTTGAAGAGGCTTTCTTTCTCCAGAACAATTTTTGCATCGTCAAACCACCTGAAATAGATCTATAATTAGATACTTGGGCAAAAACCCATAAAACAAACCATTTATTTTTTATACTATTCACCATTTGATTCTTTGAGCTTTCTCAACAACATCATTTTTGTCATACTATTTCCTCAAATTTCCTCACATCAGAATAATAGTCAAGCAAGTCGCTATTTCTAATGATAAGTTCAACAATCGACTAAGCTGCTTTCGGTTGCATCGCTAAAGTGAAACTACTCTGCTGGGGCCCCATGGCAAATTACTAAAAATGATACATAAATTAGCTCATGTTCATGTTACAGGTGTGAAACAAACATTTATTTTCATTCATAGTACTTCGATTTTTTTAGTTAAACAACTTGAAAGTCACATAAACTAATTATTGTTGTTGAATTTAACAAAACGCAGAACTGGTGCCTAATTCCTTTCACAAATAAATCTTACAATACGCTGTTCTTAATACTTTCTTAATTTTGGTCTTGAAAAATGATTTTTCATCTAAAAATATGTCATAATTTTTTTAAAATATTGTCCATGAAACATTTTACATAATATCACTAGGATTGTTTTCGGAAAGCTCTTCTTCTGCACAAACAGGCCAAATTCTTAAAAATGTGATTGGTTGTCTTATGTGATTGGTTGTCTCATGTGATTGGTTGCTTTATGTGATTGGTTGCTTTATGTGATTGGTTGTCTTATGTGATTGGTTGCCTTATGTGATCGGTTGCTTTATATGATTGGTTGCCTTATGTGATTGGTTGCCTTATGTGATTGGTTGTCTTATGTGATTGGTTGTCTCATGTGATTGGTTGCTTTATGTGATTGGTTGCTTTATGTGATTGGTTGTCTTATGTGATTGGTTGCCTTATGTGATTGGTTGCCTTATGTGATTGGTTGCCTTATGTGATTGGTTGTCTTATGTGATTGGTTGTCTTATGTGATTGGTTGTCTCATGTGATTGGTTGCTTTATGTGATTGGTTGTCTTATGTGATTGGTTGTCTTATGTGATTGGTTGCCTTATGTGATTGGTTGCCTTATGTGATTGGTTGCCTTATGTGATTGGTTGTCTTATGTGATTGGTTGTCTCATGTGATTGGTTGCCTTATGTGATTGGTTGCCTTATGTGATTGGTTGCGTCTCAAGCAAAATTAGCCCACTCTATTGAGTTTTCACTATAAAAGTAGCTAATGAGAGCACAACTCTGCAACAGTTTCTAATTACTAATCCCCTGAAATAGTGGAGTTAGATTCGGTAAAAATTCCATGGCACTTTTAAAGGGCCTATGACGTCTAATTTGAAGAGTATTTGATTTAATTTAAATTTTTTGAGGTTGAAATGTGTTCAGAATAATTATCTGGAGTTGCCCTCTCACCAGTAAGACGATTCCTATGGACACAGTCAACACTCGCAAAGATGCCTTTTTTTCCCCGAAGACGCACCAAGTTATATAGAGCTATAAGGCGAGTTTTCAAAAATTTGGCTTGTTTGCATAGAAGTAGGGCCTCCTAAATATTAGTATTGTGCAGAGATTCGTTTGATTGCAGAAAAATAATATTGCAACAAATTTTAACTTTTTTTGGAGCTGTTTTTCCCAAGTCAGCAATTTGTTTTATCTTTGGTAAGCTCGCTATTATGTATACACCGTCGTTCACGTGATAGTGTTTGTGATCAAAATAAAAAGAATTAATAAAAAATTTTTTATCAAAATAATAATTTTCAAATGAAAAATTAATCAAACAATAGCATTAGTATGATCTCATAATAATACTCGGTGAAAAAAAGTTATTGCCAAAATTGTATTTCCGGCGTTGTTTTTTCTACAACAATGATAATAATTAAATCTGAAATACCGGCTATCTTTTCAAGAAAAAACTTCAAAAGCACTAAATAATAATAATTAGGATTTTTAAAAAGTAGTTTGGAACTGAAAAAGAAACAAAAGTGGTACAAACTACTTGCTGGAATATACTATATAATATCATAATGGAGATAGTCCCTTCTGTCGAGCGCGTTGTCATAGACCTCCATAGACCTCTACATAGCTATTGCACTTTTGTTGCCGCAAGTGAGTTTTCTCAATAGTTTTACAATGCTTAAAGAGAAAACAACTCCACACACAAAGTGCGTCTTGAAAAGCCCGTCCCAAGCCCCTTAATGAGAAGCATAGTTTGGTCTGCCAAAAAGAAATTTTTAAATTCAGGTCAAAGATTAATCAATTTTATTTAACAAGATATGTGTAAACAGCCAGTCCTGTATGTTATGTAATATATGTACTACTGCATGTTATGTAATATATGTACTAGTGTATGTTATGTAATATAGCACTGTTTGCTATGTAATATAGCACTGTATGTTATGTAATATAACACTGTATGTTATGTAATATATGTACTATTGTATGTTATGTAATATAGCACTGTATTTTATGTAATATACCATTGTATGTTATGTAATATAGCACTGTATGTTATGTAATATAGCACTGCATGCTATGTAATATATGTACTACTGTATGTTATGTAATATAACACTGTATGTTATGTAATATAGCACTGTATGTTATGTAATATAGCCCTGGATGTTATATAATATAACACTGTATGTTATGTAATATAGCACTGCATGTTATGTAATATAGCATTGCGTGTTATGTAATATTACAGTTTAAGGTGATATTCACTGATTATGGAAACTATGATTTTATGAGTTTGGATAGGCTGAGGCCCTTGCGTGAAGAGCACAAAAAACTCCCATTACAAGCAGTTCGTGCGGGACTCTATGGTATGCCCCCGTACTAATGGATATAACTGTTTGCTATCCCAGTAGCACCTGCATGTAATACCTGGTAACATGGCTTCTTGTAGGCATCGAACCATCTTACGGTAATTGCTGGAGCGAAGTTGCCAAACAACATTTTGCCGCTTTGGTTGATGAACAACGTCTGGTCTCAAAGATAAAATCTGTTGACAAGACAAAGAACTTACTGTCAGCCGGCCCCTCAGTGATCTTTGAGTTGTACGACACCACAAAGGAGGGCCAGTCTATTAACATTGCAGCTGAACTTGTGACTGGGGGTCGTGCCAAGCCACAGTAGGCGCTGACTGTCCCATTGCTGCCGCTGACCCTAGCTCGTAATTGATGGTGCTGTGCTGTCTGGAATCTTCCGACTGGCTGCTTCTCATTCATTGTTGCTCACCTATTTTTGTTGTTGTTTTGTTTCCTTTCATACTTAAACGTAGTCTAGACATCAGTGTCATACCCGGTGGGAGACAACTGCTCTGTTGATTGCCTCCTCCGTATTGTACTAGCCAAGTTTAGTGCTGGATAAGTCCTGTACATATTACATATAGATAATAATATATCTACCTATGCACTCCACTGAGTACTGTGTACTACTGTGTACTGTGTACTACTACGTACTGTGTACTGCTATGTACTGTGTACTACTATGTACTGTGTACTACTATGTACTGTGTACTACTATGTACTGTGTACTACTATGTACTGTACTACGGCATATTCTATGCTACCATTCAATAGTACACAGTAGGACGCAGTAAGAATTGTCACTCATATTTTGTTGGACTTGTTAAAACTAGAATAGCTAAAACCTCATCATCAGTATTAAGTTTGTGGGTATGACAAAAGAATTTACCTATCAGGTAAGCATCAGCTAGGTACAACATGGCATAGACCAATATATTGATCTATGCTTCTATAAAACCTAAGTTAGCTCGCTGTCTCTCCACTCCAAACGGCTGACAAGTAACGAGTTTGTGTAGCCAAGGCCGTGTTGTTACATAGTAACACACACATTGGGGCCTTAGATGTGGTGTACGAGGTAAAACATGATCCTAGTCATACAAATGTCTGTATTAAAACTCCCGTTGTTGATATCAGAATGGTTCCTATTTTCTTTTACAATTTCATTACAAGTTGATATTGATCAGCCCTTCTATAGAAGGTGATCAATTGAACGCGAAGTTAAAAACAACATTAAAGCTGACTGCCTGCTATTGTGCGTTGATAGCGCTAACACTTTACATTCTCTACTTTTATGTTTCATCAATCAGCGTTTTAAATACTTGACCAATCCGACTGTTTTATCACACTTCACACACTGGCAGCAATCTCCGACATCAACGCTTTTCATCTGGGGCACTGTCAACTTTCTTTGATTGCGGTTAGAACTGCAGGTAATTTTTTTGTTGCGGTTGTCACTTGCGGGAGATGCTTAAAAAAGATGCTAGTGTAGTTGTTGATAGCAGACAGCAAGGACCCTGGAATGATGCCTTTGGAGACAGACGTTATAGGCACAGTAGGTCTACCACTGTCATACCACATCTGGGTAGTAAGTCTACGCTAATATGGAGGAGAGATGAAGGGGTTCAAGGGCAGGTAAGTCCTAACGTTACTGTACCATGTGATCGACCGATCAGACACCCTGTTGTTAGATCGCTCCAAGTTAGTACCTAGTAGCTTTGTTTACTTTTAGCTGTCAAGAAAAATTTTACCTGAAGATGAAACGCTGAAACCGAAGACTTGCCAGAGTTTACCTAGCGCTGCATCATCGCTCTACTCATGGAAACGAGATCAAACAGACGGCAAACATTGCCTTAAGCCAGCTACAGATAGAAGTTATCGACACACATATGGTTAGTTGTTACACCAGTTATGTCTATTACACTGTCAATGTTGGTTCAAGGTTGAAATGTTGCTCACTGGGTACTGTTGGTTTGTGCGTCTTGCGCGTCTGTGTTCTCACACTGGCGTACACCATTTTATGCTGACGATAAACAGTGTACAAAACCTGCTATGTTTTGCCTTGCTAACCTCTTTAGAGTGGCATTGTAAAGTATTGAGTTGTTATGACAATAACTACCAAATCAGAAATTTTTTTATTGTAGCATACCTAAGATAAAATTTTCTCTCTCATGCATTTTTCTGGATAAATATTAAAAATGGAACGGGCAATAGGAAAGAATGAGTGAGCTAAGGTGATGTCGTTATAGCCTGGGTGCATCGGATATGCACCACAATCATATGAAGTTTATATTTGAATGAGTCTCTAAGTTAATTTGTGTGTTTTTAAAGCTTTTTTTTTACTATTGTATGGTTTGGGGCCTGAAACTCCTCTTAAAATGGGTCGCTCTATTAAATCGCTGCCAAGTCATTTACCGAAGTTTAAAGGTCACCAGAAAATGTCCGCAGTGAACAAATAACAATAAATAAACTATTTATTTGTGTGAACCTCGACAAAAATATGTACGGATAAATTATTTAATACGGTTTCTATTAATAAAATCCTATCTGTTTATTGAGTAAACAATTAGATAATTACATTGTATATAACAAACAAGTGACTCCGGCAATTCATAGCAAATAATTGATGGTTGAACGAGAACAATTAGCATTGCAGCCATGCGACGATTCTTTAAGTTGTATCATGGTATTCACAATCGCTCCGAAAACTTTGTTTTTGTTTGCTCCGTACCTTCTATAACGTTTCCTCGCTCTAGAAATGGTTTAACTTTAACTTATAGACATTTTAGTGCCTCACAAAGGGGTCCCCTACTTGCGAGACCACATACCTCAAGTCTGTAACACCCACTGTAATGCCTCAGCTGACAGTGTAAATAAATAACATTGCTCACGAATACTGAATCAGTGGAAGAGTTGCGCCTTAAGATTTGTGTGAAGAACTTGGGACGGAAAGCTCAGTGTCTATATATGAGTTGATTTGTAATTGTTTTGCGCAATAATCCTTACTGGGAGTTGTCTTACTACAAAAATTGAGATAAGGCAACTCCAATATTGGGCCCAAGCAATACAAGTAATACTGGCTGTTCCTCAAATGCTTCAAGTAATACATTGTTTAAGGTGATCGTCAAAGCTCTCCCTTTGAGATAGAAATCAAGAAGGATTTTCCAGTAATTCGACAGAAAGCAGATGTTGCCAACCCGTTAGCTCTACCAGGACTGTCCCCAGTAGACCGGCCCTCCCTTCCTGATGTACTCGTCACTAAAATATACAATAAGCTACACGACGAGAAATCTCCACAGGTGTGTGTCTGTAGAGCGTCAGCAAAGCTGCTGCCATATTAACTGTGAAACATGTTGAAACTGAGCAGCTGTATGATGGCGTTACAAAGAGTGGACAACTCCCATTTTTGTAAACTTGCACAGATCGCAGCAAATACGCTGCAGTTTTCAAAGCATTTACTTTACTTCTGCGTGTTCCAAGTAAAGTGAAAGTAAATGTACAATGTTGAGTGTTTTTTTTACTGCATATAGCATCTAATCACGAAGGATTTCTGATTGAATTAATTGTTCATGTTGCAGGACAAAAATTGTGTGTATGTGATAAAGAACATGAGGAGGACAACTCCAGCTAATAAAGGTGTCAACTTGCCGACGGTGATACCTTTATATAATGTACATCTAGTGAAATCAGTCAGTGAGGTAGGTAACTCTATGCAATAGACATCCACAGTAGTGTGGCATTACTGTGGCCTAGGTAATGTGACAGCGATGTCTAGTGATGGCAGCAATCAAACGCAACTGCTGATTGTATTCACACAATTTTGTCATTTTTGGTGGTTTTACACTGAACGTAAACCCTTTCAAGGCCAAGTCGACAATTGTTACAAAAAAGGGAGATGGAAGTAGAGTTTTATTAAAATTACAGGTTTATAACTCCCTGTCTCCATCTTTGATCGTTTATCGAGTGTACTTTTTTACATTCTGCAGGTATTGACACAAGAATTGCTTTCAAGTCCGCAGGAAGTACCTAGTGTGCAAAGAATCGCACGGCCAATGGCATCGGAGAGGAAGTACTACAGCCAAATTTCAGGAAATTTGCTGCGCTCCCGCAAAAAATTATCCAATAACAACGATAACCAGAATGATTATAGTGGAGATAGCGCATCTGACAGTCAAGCTTTCAGATCCGCTGAGGTGTACAACAGATTGCTCGCGCTCAAACACGCTAATAAGTTACACTCCACAACTAAATCTCCACTTGAGAGTTGTTTACCCACGTCTAGTAAGGCCAAACACTCACAGCCAAAAGTGACATTCAAGTGTGACGTAGGAGAAGGCACTGAGTCGCCTGCTAACACAAAGGAAGTCAACCCTACCATCGGCTCAGCCCTGATAGCTACTAAACATGTGACCTCTGTCAGAGTTAGCAGACGTAGCATGAAGGAGCCAGTTGTCAAAACGATGGAGTGAAAACATGTAGATGATTAATTAATTACCTCGATAGGCTACAGTATGGCCATTACACTCGCGTGCTGCATAAATGTAATTAAATTTATCTAGTATGGCAAATGCATTGGTTTATATCTCACATTCATTCTCTAATGCAGGATCTGTGATTAGCAACAAATTAGCGTTCTGGTTTACTCTGCTCTTATCTAGTACCATTGACATAGCAACCATGCTATTTAACAAAGTTCAATTACTCTAATTTGTCTGTAAACATCTTGGACGGGACGTCTTAGCCAGGGTACCATCAACCATGTCAAAGGTTTTTAGTATAATAAAACTATTAGAATTATGTGTATAAAAGATATAAGCTTTGATAGGCAAGAAGGTAATTCGTTGCTGCGTGCTGTCTCACACTGTCGCTGTTTTGATTGGTGGAAATAATCTGTATCAAAATATCTGTTGCAGTAAACGGGAGGTAAATAGTGAAATATTCACAAGTCTGAAGTTATTAGCCCTTTCATCTCCGAATCCTTCCTCATCGGAGAATGGAGCGCATGGCGGTTAGCCTGAGGGCTCAATGGCTTTACAGCTATAGTTTTATCTAAAAATGTTTTAAATGTAGGATTGAGGCCTTTAAAGCAAGTCTCTTCGCTGTCGCTCTCTGGTACAGAGTCTATAGAGTGCTGTGCTGGCGGAGGTGGTGGCGGCAGCGGTAATTCCTCTGATATAACGCTGTCTCTAACTGGCTTGTAATGTTCATTGTAAAGAGGGTTCCGTCTAGTCTGGTGTTGGTTGACTGTAGGTAATATATTATAGACATTTGGCGGAGTGTCATACAAGCTGGGTGGGGGCGGGTACGTAGACAGACATACATCATGGTCAGATTGTTTGGTGCTATGGCTACGAGCATCACTCATCTCTAAGCTGCTCTCCTCTGTGCTGGCAGCCCTGTATGGCCCTTCCAGAGTGTTAGTAGAGGCATTACTAGTATTTCTGTGGTCTCCAGTGAGAGAGTCCTGGTCTACTACCTCATATCGCTTTGGATGTTCTGCATTTCTGCCTTGACATGCGCAGCAAAGTATGAAGACCAGCGATAATATAAGGAATGTGCCTGTGACTACTCCTATTATGAGCCCTGCAAGTGAAAGAAACCACAAGTTACTTCAAAAGCGTGTATCAAATATTTGATGAAGGATGCACTTGTTCACCACATCGTATGCATGAAACTCTCTGATATTTAGTGTTTTCTAGAAAGAACACTTGATGAGCATTAATTAGTTGGTAATTATACCGATATAGAAATATGTTTCCATAGTTTCTGCACTCTCTAACCTCTGCTGTGTGTAGCACATGCTTGTATCAAAGAACATGCAAGGGGGCATAACTTTTCATTTATTTGTCCAAAGAGTGGGCGATTTTGTTGCACCAAACGCCTGACAGACAGGAAGGATACTCGCAAGTATTTATATGCCACAAAAAGAATTGTCTGATCTCCACGGGGATACCTGCTACCTGCAGTGATTAATAGTTGCGATTGATTGAAGCGTCAGCGTCTGTGAATGGATGCCGATCTATTGTGGTTACCTAAATACTAATTGGTGTGTCACAACTTATTACTCTTGCTGCTGTGGAAAAAATTTATTTCCGTCTATTATTATTTCTCAAGATGAATCACCTTCAAGATATTTACTAAATTTTTTAGATTATCCAGTTTTTATTTTTTTTTATTCGACGTTTTTATTTCTGATAAATCATGACCTCGACACGCCCAGCTCGGATGTATGCTAAAGCCACAATATTATTGAAAGGAAATAAACGTCGCGCAATACATACATGATGTAATATGAGTACGCATGCGATGTACGCACACGTGCTCTCCACGTGTAGGCCTGGCAGAGTAGTTAGTAAATAGCCATCCTAGCTTATATACAATTAATATGGTTCTTCAATTAATTATTTTCTGTTATCTAACAGCGAAGCAAAATAAATTTTCCAATACCTAATAAGTCAGTTTTAGCTGCAGCCAATCCAAGCATAAAGCTAGCCATTCCTCCAACGTGCTTATTTAACTTCTGACCTACGGGTGTGGTAGAGTCAGCAACCTCACCAGTAGCTGCCGTAGTAGACAGCACTTTTTGTGTGGAGACTGTTCGCCCTCTTATAACAATCGGTCTTTTAGTTGTCGTGGGCGGAGGCCTTGTAGTGGTTGGTGTGGTAGTTGGTGGTGGTGCTGTAGTTGTTGTAGTTGTTGTAGTTGTAGGTATAGGTGTGGTAGTTAACACTACAACAATACATCCACAGTTCACATTTGAACAAGTACATGGTTTCATATCACAGGAGTTTCCAAGCTAAGTTTTTACAAAATTCAACATTTGCTTTACTTTACACCATTGTGGGAAACCTCTAGACTTGGGTGACTGCGTTAGTGATTGTACCCTCCAAACCTTATGACCCTACATGCAATCTTTCTTGTAATTACCCTTACATTTATTTTTAGTTCATGCACTCAAATTTTGTTTTTTTGATAGATTAGTTTATCATATAAAGGTCAAAGCTCTGACAAGCTTCAATCCATCAGCGATAACATCTAAGTAACGAAAGTGTGCTACAGTAATTTAAATTGAAATGTGAACACCGCGAGCTTGGTTACACTTGATCAGTCACCCAACCGCACCATTACTGACCAGATAAATCTATCAGAGATGAAACAATAACATGGCAAGTTGGTGGTGACCCCTGGATGACCTCAAGTACTTACCACTAGTGCACAAAACATATCTCTTGTACGCGGAGCAATCAGCGTATATCGGTGTGAGTTTCCAATCTAAACAGGCCCCTCCAATATTTGACGATGAGTACTACAAAAAAAATTACATATGATTGAAGTTGTCTCACCACAGCTTAAGTGAATAAACACCATTGAATAATGTAGTTTTCTCACCTGGGCGCATTCTTCTTTAAAAGACAAACATCCGCCTCTGGAGTCAGTAACCCAAACGTCGTCTGCTATGTCCCACTCTCGTATCATAGACTTAATCAGTGAATTGTATGGATGTACAACCATAGAGCTACCCTTGCTCGAACACTGCTCTTTAGCATTATTCCAAGAGTATTGAGCACTTTCAAAGTAAAGATAATATCCGTAGACGGAGTCGTCGTTTGTGGCCAACAAACCTGCACCTGCAAGAAAATAATAGAATTGCTGCCTCAAGACAATTCAGATCAGGTTAATATGTTCATAGACTGATTACTCCGGGGCTTTGAGCTCAGAGTGGGTACCCCTGGAGACAGTCTCGACAAAAGCAATAGACACCAGAGAGTTTTTACTATTATCTAATACAAGTATCAGGTAGTTAACTGATCTCACATTAGTATTGGCTATCGGGTGAATAAAAGAAGAAAAAATTAATTATTTTGGTTAGAAAGTTGATAAGCTGCGAGAAATGAGTAAATGATCTGACAGAACAAAAGGAGTTGTCATCGGTTTCTCCATGCATCAATTGTGGCTTGTGTAATCAATGCCATTGAGAAATCCGTCTGGCCTAGCGGACGACTCCAGTTTGCTTTTCGCTTTATATACAGCTCCCAGCTGTTGCTGCCAATTTGCAGTCAGCTCGAATAAAGTTTATATAGCCAATCGTAATGAGTGTATTATGATAGGAATGCCTTTGATATGCTGCAAAGATACTTACCAAGACAATTGACTAAAAATATTTTTTAATAGCCTGAAATTTAGAAAGTCCTTGTAAATGGTTGCAATAAAAGTCAGTGATAAATCTCTGGGTAACTTTCAATCTCTGGCTCTAGGATGTTTTGTACTGTCTCTCTGGCTCTAGGATGTTTTGTACTGTCTGACATCGATTGCACCACAAAGAAACCGCAGAAAAAGGAATATTTTCTGTCAACCACAAATTAAGGGCAACCCTTGAGCTGACAGCTGCTGCCACTTCTGGTAGCCGACAGAGATTAGAATGTTTGTTTCCCTCCAGAAACATAAAGAGATTGAATCTTCCAGGTATAAAATGAAGGATGATTGAAATGAGTTAGCTTGATTTATGACCGTTCGTTTGAGCATTAGCGAAGGAAATGCATTTTTTAAAGTAGACCTGAGCTGATTGGAATTCTTAGCTAAATCTTCGCGTCCAAGCAAAGAAAGAGATAAAAATTTCGTTCGTATCTTATTAGTCTTCCCATTTTTGCACCCATAATTTGATTCATACTTTCAATTGACAGCTGAGATCATAATTAGCAATATAAAAAATTAATCACTCGTGATTTGTTGTTGCAATATTAAGCAAGTAGTTTAGCAGATGTCTGGATATTGCGTGTGCACCACGGCTCCTCCAGACTGCATAAATGAGCAGACATCTGTGGGAACCAGTATGTCTAATATGAGCAGAATATTTATACCTGAAATCTGCATTTAGTGTCTAATTATGGAAAATTGCCAATTTCATAAGATTACCTGTTCATTTATAATCTGGAAACAAATGCACAGCGAAATCTTTTTGTCGCCATTTTCACCTTTTATTGTATAATACAAACATTTGTGGGAAAAACTTGGTATAATTTGTGCACTTTTTGTAATTTTTGACGATTCAGACATTAAAAAAATAGTTTTTCATTTAATTGAGCCAAAAAAATGGTATTTATTTAGAAATATCGGAGCACTTTTTGGCTCGTTTATAACCAGTTTTTGCTAGAACAGTCAGCTATTGTTGCTATAAATAGTCTTTCTCATACAATTTTCTAACAACGAGATAAAATTAGACCGTCGAGGGAGGCTTTTTTTGTTTTATTGTTTACAAGCATCAACTAAGAACAAACTATTCTATCCTCAATCTACAATCTATTTAGAATGTTTGTGCTGTTATTGAATGTCATGGCTGCCGTATGCTTACATTCCCATCGCTGCCAACGACTAGTGTACACAAACTTGTGTCAACGTTAGCTTTCTAACCAAAAATAGCCTGGCAGCAGCCCCGAAATGCTGACTTACCATATTGTTACAATCTCCAGCGTAATTAGATTCTAAACAGTAAGGTTGTTACAATGTCTCCAATATCACGACAACAGGCTTACGCAAGAACCAACCAGCGACAGAAACTAACAACTGATATTTTTTCATTAATTATTATGCAATACGCGATCGTTGGGTTGGATGTGTTGACATTTGAATGAATTCTCAGATCGGCAGCGAACTCTGGGATAATGTCAACTTGTGTCCCCGCTACCATCTATGGAATAGGCTTGACATTTAAAGGTAACGCGTACCCTACCAACAATTTGTGTTATAGCAATAATCAGATTGATCTGCTGCTAAAATAAACATTTCTAGTTTGTTAGTAAATCGTTTGGTTACATCAAAAGTTAATGACATAACTTTCTGTCAGCGATGTGGCTCAACATGTACTTTGTACCTTAAGCCAACCGGTTACAAACCTCTCATGATCGCAAGCGCGTGGCAGCGCCTTGGTTCTGCCAGCAGCCATTTTATCGAGCCAATATAAATGTATTTAACCTTTGAGCGATTATGACTGACAGAATGGTTAAGATTTGCGTCTGCGATATCGTATTCAATGAAACATAAAGCAAGATGTCAACCATCCTAATATATGGATGTTTTCGAGGCCTGGAAATTTTAATCTTCTGTTCAAGAGATGAGCATTCTGATTAGTTAGATTACCTGGAACTATCTAGAAGGTAATTTCTCTGAATATACCTAAATATTGAATAATATTCAACACAGTGAAAGAATGTTCCAGCAAACCGAGCCCAGATATAGAACTTTGTGTATTTGTCATTGGCAGCAATGAGTGATCTCAGGGCGTGCATGTACAATAAACAAGGATAATCAATGAAATCGTCAGCATAGACGCTGACGTAGCCGACCTCAGGGGTGCTGCCGCAGATATTAATGTGAAATCCTTATCAAATAACCAGCAATATTAGCGTCAATAAATCTGTCTTTCTATCATTAGCGGCTAAACTGGCCGATGGTGACAGTATAAACTAGAAGTTGTCTACCCTTTGATAGCTGAGACAAGATCGAAATGAAAAAGCTTTCTTGACACACAGACAAACTTGAGTGTGTCTGGTGAAACGAAGAGTTTGTAATGTATATATCAAAGGGAAGTAAAAGGGTTATGACCATCATAATCATTGTAACAGGAAAATAGTTCATTTAAGACGGCTGCCTTGATGGCCTGCGCACCAAGGAGCTGTAATGAAATAATTGATTTGTATGAATATTGCTATCATGTTAGAGAATGAAGTGACTTGACTAAAATGGGAAAATGACCGTAAAAAGGAAATGGGATTCCTAATCAATAACGGTATTATTGTCATAATACCCGGTAATGGCAGGAGACGGTTAGAAACAATTTATTGTTAGACCGCACAAAACCTTATGGTAAAAATAACCCGCGTAACGTCAAACAGGAATAGTTATGAATATTGTTTATGAAAGAGTGTCCGTGTGGCAAGTGGCTAATACCTTGATTGAGTGTTTGTACTTACATATGCAGTCTGGTGACGTGAATAATCCTAGCAGTGCAGACAGGACAAACAAACGCATTTTGATATAGCAGATGGTCCTCTGGTCTTCTGATTATTATCTGTGACAGCCTAAAGCAAGTCTGTGCAGCGTTCGCTACACAGTACATAATGCTTAATGTATTAGCCAATCAGCTTCATCTATGCTCACAGAAAAGCCTCAGAAGTTATACTATCTAAAGCAGGGATTGGGGGGTTACTAAAGCACCCTTTGTCCATGTGAAATGTGGGAGTGGCCGGCTGATTGCTGTTGATTTAGCGCTGGTGACAAAATCAACATTTATAGGATAAAAGACTGATACATGATAGCTATTCACATTGCAGTTATCCCAAACAGGAATGCAAAGCCTTCTCACACCTGCATTTATACCTAGCACCTATTTAGTTGTGTATTCAAAGCTCTTTACAGGTACAATGAATAGAGATACTCACAAAACGTGTTGTAGCCAAACTGTGCTGTCAAGCTAGGCAGCTGCTGCTGATTACGGCAGCAATACAAATAACAAGTAATCTCAGCTGACTCGACACTAGAGTGAAAGAAATAGATGTTAGAGCGAGCGACGAATCTAACGTGTGGCCACCTCGACTTCCCTGCACAGTTTACCTTATGCCTGTCTACCTCATTTGCATAATATTTATTGATAACCAATTGGAAGGATTAATGCGAATCCGGTTTAATATTTTAGCAATAAACTGATGAATGATGAGATGGAACAAGTTATGACACTCTAGGATACTCTTAGACCACACATTGGTGGTAAATAGACAGGACCAGTTCTTACACCGGTGTGAATACTACTTGCGTTTGTGGGGAGAAAGTTTATTGCAACTTGAGACAAAAATACGTAGCTCAAATAGTCAACAATGATATCAAGTTTCAAAACATTAAAAACAAAAGGCCAGTAATTATGGCAGTAATAATCTTTAATGAAGAGACTATTATGATCAATTCAGTAGAAAGCTTTGTTCACTTCAGCAATAACATCAGCTACACAATAATATAGTCACCCTTTCATTTATTGATCAAATCAACCATGAAGTACGTGCGCTAGCCAACGGGCCGTGACATTCCAATCACAGAATTAGCTTTCAAACAGCTAAAAACACAAAACTGGTAACAAAGTCAGCGGGCATGTTACACACAGTTAAACACACATTACTGCTGCCGTTCTCTGATTGCTCTATGGCAGTTTGGGTGCTGTCAGGGGGTGACAGAGGGGCTTGGTTTGAGATAGGTGACCATCGTTTCGTAAATAACAAAAGTGATACAGCATGCTGGGGTGACTCTTATCAGATTAGGGATTAACCCTTTATAGAATCCTCTAATCCCTTCAGCCCTACAATGTATATCAAAGATTATCATATACAAAGTTAAATATATCAAGCATAGAATCTTTTGCTATAAAATAGTTTCATATACTCAAGCATTCGCCAGGCTATGGATATTTTATGTTATTGATCAAGCGATAGACGGAAACCGCGCTTGAATAACATTGTATGCTTAGTTCAAGCTTAATATAAATATATATCTATATATATTATTAATAATAAATCAAACAGCATCAAGTCTCAACAAATAAATAATAATTACAAACAAAACAAACCCTTCACTGTAACTAGTATAGCATTCTGCAGTTGCTCTACTGTTAGTATAATATAAAGTATTTGCTATTTATTACTGTGTTTGCAGCATTATTTATGAAACAAAAAATTTTATTAGAATATAATAATTTATTAATCCATACCTAGTTGTTTACTAAAACGTACAACAAACGACTTGATCTCTCCGGTTGTTTAAGGTGCAACAAATAGATTTATTCACTAGCTGCTGCAGATGTGAATGGATACCATAACCAACACTATATAACCGTCAGCTTCAGCATAAACACAAGCAATCGCATTGCCACCATTACCTACGGTAGTCTACTTGAGCCGTGTACTAAAGTGCCTGATCTCTTGTTCAGTCATGGAGTTGTGACACCTTGTGCAGACAATAAGCTGGAGTGTGACAACTCCCACACAGAATAAGTGATGAGAATCGAAAGGCATTCCTTGAGTATTTTGATACGAATAATTCAATTAGATGCTAACTAGGCATTCTTGAAACAACGAGCCCAACATGTACTTTTATTGTGTTGATATTTGTTTATGTCCAACCAGAATACTGACAATGCTGAATGCAACAGGGCTCTAAGAATTATTTATTATTTTGCCGCAGCTAACAGCTAAAGCAACTACTAGTAAAAAACATTCAACTTGTTGCTAGAAATAGGCAGACGTGAACCAAGATCAATCACTAATACATAAACAATATCAAACACACGCGCCGCAGTAAAGAAGAGATATCTAATCAAATTACAAACCCATCGTGAAGTTGTTTACCCAGCAGACATAGCTGAGAGTAATTGGAGGTCGAACGCATGCCCCTTAGTTAAGACAGAATAATGATAGGAACTAAAGCTTTGTGGTATGCGATAGCCGGCAGCAACACTGATGATGTTGTTATTGCAAGGGCCAAAGGAATGATATTATATAATACATAATAAGCAGCAGCATATACTCAAAAAGCAATGTTATTAATCAACACAACATGCGTATACAACCTTAACAATAACATACAAGCTCGTCTGTTATTATTGCACACATTCCTTACATGAGTAAGGCTAAGCGTGGGTAACTCGTAAAACATGGCTTCCGCAACAAATAAAATCATTGAGAACACGACTACATATATAATGAGGATCCGGCCCGTAGTTTCTCCTAGCAGATGCAACCGGAAGTAGTTTGATTGCTAATATAACTTATCATTAGAATTTACGACTTGACTTCGATCTTAATTTGAGACATTTAAGCAACTGGTATGACAAAAATGATCTGATTGAGGTAACTCGAAGGATCAATATAACCTAAATTTCTTTTTTCGAAAAATATTTTGTCTTATTCATTTGAAAAAAATTAATTGAATAATGATGCTCATAGATCCTACGGGGTTGAGCCGAAGCACCGTATTTCGGGCCTAATTAAGTTTGCCAACATAAATAAATTACAGCGCGCCCTTGAAATTTTCCTCAACAGCGGCGATATATTATGATGGTTAATCAACGCGGTGCATCGTCGGTATTATAAGCTCCATCCCCATCTAATGTTTGTTGTGGATTTTATAACTCTAGTAAACGACTAGCAATAATAATAACAGACTCTTATGACCATCACCGAGCGTACCAAACATGTGGGGGGCCCTGTGATTAATAAATGGCAATTGTTTGCTTTCTCTTTATTTTTTAATTTTCAGAGTAATTAATTAATAATTTTGTTGACTTTATTATTTTACAAATAATAATATAATCATAATAATTATCAATTTAAATAAATAAATTAATTACCTTCTCAAGGTTGTGGAGTGAACTTGGTAAGTTCCTAATCACAAGTTGTATCAAGCTTGTGCTTGAATGAAAATTATTTAACACTGAAATAAAATGAGTAGTGTTAACTATGGTGGCTCATAACGTTAGACGGTTTCGTTTTCAAAGCGTATGAACGGATTTGAAATAGTCCAGACGTTTTGCAAAGCGTCTTTTACATTGAAAATAATTGGGTAATTGTAGTAAAATAGCCCAAGAAACTATGTTTAAAAACGGTCTTGTTGGTTATAATAAATTAATTGTCGGCCTCAGCAGTTGCAGGATTAATGCTATAAAACTGTATTTCCTGTCCAACAATTGTAAAATCTGCAAACCGTATAGTTGTCTTGCAAATAATTCAGACGGTTTAGAAATGATCCAGATGATTTAGGAAATTACTAACCGTATGGACGCTTTAGAAAGAGTATGAACTATTTACAAACCGTATGAATTATTTTGAAATAGTCTGAACTGTTTTGAAATAGTCCAAACTATTTTGAAATTGTTGGAAAAGTTTGCAAGGCACATGGCTTTCGAACCAAAAGCGATCGTCATAATTTTATTTATAGCCTCTATATAACTTTGTCAACATAGACGTCGATCAAAAGACATAGAGCACGTTAATCAACTGTATAAAAATGTTGTTGAATATAATCTCTAAAATAAATTTTTACATTTACAGTTAGGTTGTATTTATTATTTAACATAATTTAAAGCAAATAATATTAAATAAATAAAAAATTTTATTTATTTATTTAGAAAAAAATTCAACTGTTCAGTATTTAGGAGAAACATTATCCATCATAAATGGACTGTAGATCTATGACCAATAGAGCGAACCAGCAAATCGGCTCGGATTTTCTAAGTTCACGAACAATTTCACAAAGCGTTCAGAAGTTTTTGCAAAAGTTCAGACTATTTCAAATTCGTTCAAACGGTTTGGAAAGCGTTCAGACGTTTTAAAACACAAAAGGCAAAACGTTCTGAGCCACCATAGTTAACTGATGACAACCCACAATAATTAAATAATAATAAATGGGAGATAACTCCTATGAGTTCGCTCTATATCTTATATAGAGATCTACAGTCAGTATTGTTAGTGTTCATAAAAAAATAATTATTTGAGTTAGTTATCATTGTTTATTGTTCCAAAAACACTTGGTGAGCTATAAGAGACGCTGAAGCTCATGCCATCCCAATATATCAGTGAAAGGAGAACTCTAAAGCAAAGAAGAAAGACAAAATTGGTGGATTTTTAAAAATCTTAATGGTATTATAGTAAACGGCAAGTAAACTTCCGGTATCATCCAATTAGCGCACCCTGGTGAGCACCTAAAATCAGCGGGGTCCCCATTGTACAGGCTGGGGGGAACCATGTACAAATTTTCCAGTCATCTGTGAGTACAAAACACACTTCTGTGCAACTAATTGGATAGAAGACAACTCCAAATTAAGGTACACATACCTCCAAGTTTCCAGAAAGACGTGACCCATTCCTTGATACTGGCGATGCTGCTCTTGCAACCTTGACCTCAGCACTTGGTATGGATAGGTGCACACAACCGCATACATTTTAGATAGTGCTGCAAATGTGATGTACGTCACCGGACTCTGTATGAAACACAGCAACACATACACAGTATATACAACACCTACACAGTATATACAACACATACACAGTATATACAACACATACACAGTATATACAACACATACACAGTATATACAACACATACACAGTATATACAACACCTACACAGTATATACAACACATACACAGTATATACAACACATACACAGTATATACAACACGTACACAGTATATACAACACGTACACAGTATATACAACACATACACAGTATATACAACACATACACAGTATATACAACACATACACAGTATATACAACACATACACAGTATATACAACACCTACACAGTATATACAACACATACACAGTATATACAACACGTACACAGTATATACAACACGTACACAGTATATACAACACATACACAGTATATACAACACATACACAGTATATACAACACATACACAGTATATACAACACATACACAGTACACACAACACATACACAGTATATACAACACATACACAGTATATACAACACCTGTAGCGTGGACATACTAGCAATGTCTCTTTATATTCATGTTCACGGTCTGCTCTCGCCACACTCGCCCCCAAACCACTGGATTGACACAAATAAAACGTAACAATTCTCCACAACATTCATCTAATATCTGGTGGGGGTTTTCAAACCGGAGATTTTTTAGCCTTTTTAAACGGCCAAAATAAAACTAATTTCAATGACTGGCAACATTTCATCCGAGGGTTTTATAACGATGAGCTATACCGAGTTGTGCAACGATTTGTGAGGTTCATCGGTTGGTTTAACATCGTTATAAGTTGAGCTTTGAAAGCGAGGCAGAATTGCTATTTTAGCGGATCAATTAAGTTACGTTGTTATTTTTCCCATTTTTTTCCATTTATTACTGTGGATTTGACTAATCTCACTCACAAAAAAATTAGCTGATACAAGTTAATGCATTTTTCATTTTAATTACAAAGTCCAATCAAAGTTACTGAGTTAATAATAATACATGATGATCAGTGATGAGATATTATTATTATTGCTATTACTCATTTTATTATCATTGCCATTATTATTATTATTGCTTTCTTTTGCTTAAAAAAATACCTCATTTGGGCAATGATAAAAATAATAATTTCTCCATTCATTTCAATCCGAAATAATTATCGGATTTATTAATTATTGTTATATTTATTAAATTCCATTGCCTTCTATTTTAGTTATTCCCATTGTTATCAAAATGTTTTTTACTGTCAATTATTATTTATTATTATTACCAGTTAGTAGCAGCTATTGCTTGCTTTTATTGCTTAATGATTTAGTAACTTGGTTTATGATGACAGCACTGTTAAAAATAAAAAATCCTCACACCAAGGTTTACCACCACCATTGGTTGGTAGATGTAAAACACCAAAAACTGATAGATAATGGTAATCATCATATTGTCATTTTCTTACTATTCTTATTTACTAATCAGGTTGTTTCATGTTACTATTACACATGCTACTATTCCACAATGCTGCTCTGATGTATTTCCCTATTGAATAGTCTGTAGATTAGAGCCACTGTCAAAGTGTGTATTCATGACAAAAGTGTCATTGTATGTTAATAAACTGGCTCCAAGAGAAGACGACCACAGGAATGGGCAACAAACGGAAAAGAAGGCCGGAGAATGGCCACGATATTTTTGAGTATATTCATTTCTGTTCTTTTTTACAATGAGTAAGTCAGGGAGTGGTTTCAATTAGAAGTTGGTCCTAACTGGTCCAATAACCAATTAGTGACAGTTTTAAGACAAGCCTAGGCCCAAGCTAATCTTGTTTCTATTAGGTGGTCGCTAATTTAGACCGTCGTTAGCTAATAAATAATTGCTGCAGATGATCATTGTGTATTAGACCAAAGCATCAGTGATCGCACACAATATGCTTGCTATCGCTTGGTCATGTAGTTGCACTAAGGCGAGACCATTGAAACCACTAAAATTTTCCTAGAAACGGCCGCACTGAAATTTGATTTGATTATTATAATAACTTTCAAATAGCCGCCTTTGAAAATTGTTTATTTATTAGTTCATCAAAGTTAATCATTTTTAAACAATATATGTTGCTGCTATAAATGTTGTTGTTGTTTTTTGAGATAATTTGATTGACGAGTTTTAATACAAATGCTGAAGAACATAATTGTTTTTGAAAGAAATGGTCGCAATAAAATTTGGTTTAGATCGTCATGAATATTTCAAACCATCGTATTTTCTTCATTTTTATTTTCTAACCACCATTATTTTATCAGACATTATTTGTCCATATCTCGCAGAATTTTTTATTATAATTTGTATGAGCCCATTATTACATGCAAATAAAAGCTAAGGACCTTTTTATAACCACGAGTGTGTGGTTTTAGGACCTAAACCAGTCATAAAGCAGTCGTTAGATTTTGTAATTGAAACGTCCTAAATTCCTACGACCAATTAGGTCTAAATTAATGACCAAAACGGCCTTAGGACACTTTTATGACGCTAATTGAAACCACCCCTGCTTGTGTATAAAAAGACACAATAAATCATTATAACCAGTACCAGTCTTGCATCAACAGGTGTGTTATTCCTTTTAGCGTTGTATTTCTTGAGCTCATCATAGGCCATAAACTGGACAACTCCGTGTGACACACCGCCTATACTTGGTAAGAACCCCTGTAAAAATTTAAACATTCTCTGCATCAAGTGCTATATGGCACTATGTGTTATACAATCTATCATATAATATATTATGTAATGTATTATACATTACATAACACATTGTAAAATGTGTTTTGTATTAAATATTTAATAAAGGTTCTCATCAAGGCAGGCCCGCATTGTGGACTATGCAGAAGAAATATAAGCAAGGTCTTTTCTATTTAATAAGAAAAGACAACTCCTCATTTATGATCAAGCTTTTCATTTTGCCAGGAAGCAAATGCTGCCATAAAATTACACAACACCCTGACAGGATGAAAAATATTAAAACAAATTAGCACCCTGACAGAGCTCATAGCTGTCTCCAGAATGAAAAAATGTTAAAAAAAAATACAAATGTTATAATTATTTCTTGTGACATCAATTTTCATACACATATTTTGTGCCAGGAACACACAGGTTTGTTTCTACATGGATACAGAAGGAGGCTACTAATACGGTGAGGTTTACTTCAAAGCAGTTCATTTAGATTTTGTATAAAAAAGAGGAGATAACTCCATATAAATTTATTATTTGTAATAATACGGAATATCTTTAGTATCATGCAGGTATAAAAACAGTTGCAGCAGTATTACAGTACAATTTTTATTTGGCTACCATAATAAAATTATATGTATTGTTATAGAGAACATGACATCTGTGTGATGACAATTTGGTGACATTACATAAAGTTGAAAATAACGGTTTATTTTAATAACAAAAACAATAATTATCCTGATCATGTGCAATTGTAGTAACACTATAAACAAATTGATCATTATGACAATATGAAAGCATATTCGTTTGGTTCAATAAAAAAAACAAAAAAAAACACTATATTATTACAAATGAATGTTATTAATAAATTTATATGGAGTTGTCTCCTCTTTTGTATACAAAATCTAAATGAGCTGCTTAGAAATAAACGTCACCTACTAGTAGAGGCAACTAACCAAATCAATGAATCATACTAATGGACTAGCAATAACCTACCATACAACAAGTATAGCATAAGATCTAAGTACATTACATACCCGGTAGAGGCCCCGCACCCCCTCCTCTCTCCACACAGTAGATAGAGTAGAGACTAGACTTGAGTACTTGGTTGGTTGAGTGGAGGTAGATTTACCATAGGTGAGACACATTCTGGTTTTGGCCACCCAGATGGGATTGGTGAGGGTGAGAGTGAGAACTCCTGCAAAGAGTATGTTACATACTGTATGTTGTATATTATACGTTATATACTATATGTTATATACTATACGTTATATACTGTATGTTATATACTATATGTTATATACTATACGTTGTATAATGTATGTTATATATAATATGTTATATACTATACGTTATATACTATATGTTATATAATGTATGTTATATACTGTATGTTATATACTATACGTTGTTTACTATATGTTGCATACTAAACATTATATACTGTATGTTATATATAATATGTTGTATACCTGACTGCGCCGCTGCCAACATATGTTTACCAGCACTGAGAGACACGGAATTGTCTCCTCCTTGCATCCATGACTTGATATTGCTGTAGCTACAAAACGTATAACTCTATGTACCCCTTGTACACTCTATGTACCCTCGTACACTCTATGTACCCCTTGTACACTCTATGTACCCCTTGTACACTCTATGTACCCCTTGTACACTCTATGTACCCCTTGTACACTCTATGTACCCCTTGTACACTCTATATACCCCTTGTACACTCTATGTACCCCTTGTACACTCTATGTACCCCTTGTACACTCTATGTACCCCTTGTACACTCTATGTACCCCTTGTACACTCTATATACCCCTTGTACACTCTATGTACCCCTTGTACACTCTATGTACCCCTTGTACACTCTATGTACCCCTTGTACACTCTATATACCCCTTGTACACTCTATACACTATATCCCAGTCACTGCTATCGGTGGACACTTACAAGAAGAAGTAGAAGCCCCACGAAAGGCCGGCTCCCCAGATATTGGGTGTCACACCTTTATATAGTCCATGTATACCTTCCACAGTATACACCTGTCTCCCACAGTCTATCCACCCCTTGTACACGGGGCGATTGGCACTGCCATCGTTCACTGCAAAAGTAGTTACTAGTGAATACAACGCGTAATTGGCCAAGTACACAGTTAGTTACATCACTCCTACTAGTGCTCTGCCAACAGACACTAACCCAATCCATGATGTCTTCCGTCACACAAAACTCTCACCTTGTAGCCTGACCTTGATGAGGTCAAGAGGGTGCAGAGAGGCTGTTGAGATTGCACCTCCAGCGATACCAGCTGCCAAATGGTCTAACTTTATATCGGAATACTTGACCATGCTCAAGTCATTTCTGTATTGTACCAAAACCAGCTAAGCTGCAGGCTGATAAGAATAAACAACTTCAGTTGTAATACAACAGAACAGAACTATCAGCAGTCAACAAATACTTGGAAACGTTTAGAAAATACAATAAATGTGATCAAAAAAACCTGAATTTATATCAAGCTTGGGCGTTATTCTGAACTCGCTATGAAAAATCAATTAAGGGCAAAGCAACAAGCAATATTATCATCTGGTGTTTATCTCTAGTATTACTAATAGCAATGATCACTTACAATGGGGTGAGGGGGGCACATGGATCAGTTAGTATTTTCTAAAACTATGTGAAATGAAATAATAAATAGTCAAGCATCTACTGTGAGAATATCACATTATCAGATCAAAAGTGAAGTATAATGCACACTTCGCTATCTGTATATTTCAACGCAAAAAATATACATATATGGGTTAGATCAGCTGATGTGTGCCCATCCATTATGCTGAGAGAGGTGAATACTACTGTACAAACATCCATTGAACCATTTAGTTGTAAGGTCAAAGTTTGGCTTGGCCATTTGCTCTCAAATCGATGTTTGGCGACAATTTCCGATTTTAAAACTTGAAAGTAGCATAAACGCACACTATTCAGCACAGTTTCAAAATGTTTGCTTCTTGCGTACAGAAAACAAGCGAAAGTTCCCTTTCCTTTAATAAACGAAGTAGTAAACACCTTCACGCGACTAGAAATAGCCATAAATCTTTGACGCATATTGCTAGTGCCATAAAGTGTTATGATAATTTTATCATCTATGTAAATGCAATAGAGCTGTCTGCTAATCGAGTTAAATGAAGATTGAAAACAATTATCTTAGGATTGAGAGACTACATGAAAGTAAATTAATTTCATTTTGGAAACATGATTTTATAATTTTCAGAAACTTGAAAAATCTATTTGGCTTCCTAGTTTTTAGGACTGTTATAATGCAGTGAAGTTTCACAAACGTAAAGCCTTTGCAAAAAACAACTCACAAACAATGCAATGTGGAATTTTTTTTATAAACCAATATCATGCCAGCGCAAGAACATTTAGCAATGGGGTCCCGGCAGATTTTTGTGCAGAACTATTATTAAAGAAACTGGAAGCCCGCTTTCCACCAAAAATACTATTAAAACGAAATTTTAACAATTATTAAAGAAAATTTTTTTTATTCACGGCGGCTGACAAATTTGGGGTCTATAATACTGACGATGCGCCATCAACATAAATTGTAAGACTACATGGGCACTGTGAAAGCAAACCACAGTAATCGTTCAAGGGCGCGCTATCATTAGTTTACGTTGACAAGCTCAATTAAACCCAAAATACAAAACTATGGTTTTACCCGTGATCATGATATTTAATTATTTTTTTTTAACTGAATAAATCAATTTTTTTCAAAAGAGAACTTCCAACGGCTTTATTGATTCTTTGAGCTTTCTCAACAACATAATTTTTGTCATATTATTTGCCCAAAGTTCCTCACATCAGAATAATAGTCAAGCAAGTCGTGATTTCTAATGATAAGTTCAACGATCGACTAAGCTACTACCGGTTGCATCGCTAAAGTGAAACTACTCTGCTGGGACCCTATTGCTAAAAAATGCCTGTATTTTTATCTTACAAGTGCTCTTCCTAACTAAACATACTTAGAAGGGTTAGGTGGGTTGCTCATGGAAATCGAACGGGAACAATTAACCTGCTAATTAACGGTTAAAAAAATGTAGCAGTGAAAATTAGTCTGATCAAGAGCTGTTGGCGGGTGGCAGCATTTGTATCAATTTACATGTATGCTGTGAATCTAAAATAGTTTGACACCGTTCATAGGCGCTTGTGAAAATCCGTTGTCCTTGTATTTTTTTTAGTTTCACTCATTGACTGACAAATCACCTTTCTATACAGCGTTAGTGCCAAGAAAACTTTAGGCCGGCCAATAGCTGTTGATCAGTTGAAGATAACATTACATCTGGTTCCACTTATTGACCAAGAGCAAAAAATTGATCAACAAACAAAAAATTTTCAAGAATCTTACCAACAAAAAACGATAAGTTGCGAAGTCTTATGCACCAAACGTGAGTGATTCAGAATGATCTTTTAGATATTTTTTAGATTTATTGAGAGGGCACAGGAGATAAATGCGAATGAAGTGTCCATACTTTCAGTACGATATAATATATTGTATTATAGTAAAGCCGTGTTTACACTAGGCGACTGCGTCTCCGTCTTTATTGATGGTCGCAGGCGCATGTTGCCTTTACACCGCTGCAACACACAAAAGTTTCGAGTTTGCGACTTTGGAGTTGCCCAACCATCTTAGCTAAAACAATTTATTGCGTTCCTGTTCACGCAGTTGGATTGAAGAGTTGTGATTTAATTATTACCAGTTTTCTACCAGGCAGTAGTTCTCTATGCGTCTAGTAGATTTTTCATTTACCTGTAATGTGAAGTTTTAACTTATCTATAAAAAATAATACCACTTACTGAAATTAAATAATAATTTGCAAAAAATCTAACGTTCTTTTTGTGTTTGCATTCAAAAATAATGATGATAACTACTCCGAATATGAATTATTTATTATTGTTGAACATACATAGTTTGATTCTTTTGATAAGAAAAATAATAAACACACATGTCAACAACGCTGGTAATAATTGATTATTTAATAATAACCTTACGATCTTATTACAATCATTGTTTACATTAGATCCAGGCTAGAATAAACAAAATATTGGAGCGCTATATAGAGCAACTCAATTGGTTAAACTGTGTCACGTGGCTATGAAGACGCTGCGACTTGACGCTCGAACCCAACACTGCTGGCTTGCTGCGTCAACCCTGCATCTCCAGCGGAAGCTGCGCCAGTCTCGTGTGCCAAGACGCAAGCGGCAAACTTCAAAGGAGACGGAGGCGCAGTCGCCTAGTGTAAACTCGGCTTAAGACTTACTTTTTCTATTACAAAGCCAGTTTGTTACTAATCATACATGACTCGAGTATAACTCATGCTTTGTTGATTTCGAATCTAGACAAGATGATGTTCTGGTCCAAACTGATGACAAGCAATTCGACTTTGTTGCCCACCATGTTGTCACACCTAGAGCTTCCCAATTTTACGATTTATCTCCATATCATCGATTTTGTTCTCTAGCGATTAGCACATCACCATCACTCACAATAATCGCTCATATATAAAAAATAGTATAGAGATAAAAATAACAATCAAAAAATTTATGAGATACTTATTGAAACCAAGGCTACCCAACAAATTTTGTGAAAACAAACAATCAGGCCAGTTTCCTGTGTAGCAACCACGGTGGCTTTACTGAAAATGTTGACCATATGGGAGTTTTTACAGTTGCTCTGACTGAAGACAAATCAGAAGATGCTATAGTAACTAGGCTTGGTGATTGTAAAAGAAGAAAAAGAGAAGGATTAGCAAATAACAACGATATAAACAAATGAGTTAATTGCAAAGCAAGACAACGAGCAAACGACAGTCAACGTTTTTTACATGTATTAATAATTATCAGTTAAGTTAGTACATACGGCATATTTTAGTGCACAGTTTGCAGAAATGTAATAGTTTACATCATATAATGGTTGCGCTTTTATATTACGTACACAGCTAGTCATTTTTTTTTGCATTTTGGTGGAATAAAATAGTAAAATTAAAACTATACTTTTTTGTCTATATATTTATTTATTATCAAAACCTTTTCAATGCTTAGACTTCTACTTTGGAATTATCTTATCTCTAATAAGTAGTGTGAGCAACTCAAAAACAGTGTTGATGTTGATGATCCTTGTACTATTCAGCAATCAGAGGCTGTAAATGAAGGTGGTTAGTTAAACAAACCTGATTATAAAATATTGTGATTAAGATCAGACCACGGAAAAAAATATTCCTAACCGAATCTCATGTCATATAATACAAATTGGGAAGCTCTAGTCAGACCATCCAAACATTTGACAATCAATACAGATCCCTTCTTCTAGTAATGAGAGACTCATCATTTATCATCGGATTGATTATTATGACTGTAAATAAAACTCAAAATAGGGATTATCATTCATAGCTATTAACTGCTACTAAAATAAAAGAATAGAATAATAATTAGTAGCTGAAAACAGCAAAGCATTGATCATTCATTCACTTGACTCTTAGCTTAGTAGTTAGTAATGATAATAATTAGATGAGCACAAATTAGAAACAAACAACAAGAACCTTCTTCCATAAAAAATAACTACTAAAGAACAAAGAAGAGTAGTAATAGCTTTAGTAACACAATCATCTTTTCTTAAAAATATTATGTTGTTGTTGATGATAATGTACAGGAAATATATAGCACGGCGCCTGGAAAACAAAACATTATAGCGAGTCAAATTACATCGTGCAAACTTTCACATTTATATACTAATTATTATTTACTTCTACCTTTTGTATTAAGGCATCGACTGTTATATAATGCCTTGACTGTAACAAATGTTATGTAACAGTTTATATAAATAGAGCTGCTATGCCTCACAATAATCAGTGTTCACCGCGAGGCATAGCTAGACAATTCTCTTATGAATAAATACAGCTAAACACTCTCTCAAGCTTTAGACTTGATTACTGCACAATTCATACCTTACTACTCTACAAGACAACCAGCTCTGACGACCTACTAGGTCTGGCAGCACCAGTGTTGTACGACGAGTGGTAGGCTCGAGGCAGACTTGCCCGACAGACTCTCGCCTATCACGGCCTACCTTTGGCAGCTATGCTGAAGGGCGGACGCTGAGGAGGCCGAGCTGGCAGCAAGCTTGTCTGAAAGGACAAACAACTCTGCTACCTAGAGGGTGCAGGTGTGCCACCACAAAATCCTGCACAATAATAATTGATCAATTTCTAATTATTAGTATAGTGTTAGTAGTAGTTAAGTTGTTTGTTAGTAGTAGTAGTAGAAATAATAATAATCAATGACAACAAAATCAACAATCATCGTTGTTGTTATCGAATCAAAAACAAGTTGAAGTTGTTAGTAGTAGTAAAAAAGTAGTAGTTGGAAGACAGTAGAGAGATGAAGGTAGGAGGAAGGTAGTACCAAGAAGAAGTACGTGTTGAAACAACAACATTACAAACATAAATAAGGATAATACATCATCAACCACAGGAGTAGTAATATATGAGCAGATCTCCCTACCAGGTGTTTTTTTGTGGGGTTAAAATCTGGAGTGATGCAATGGGTTACGGCGTTGGATGGATTCGCCGAGTTTATATTGTATTTTATTTGAGGGGCATTTGAGTGGCATTTGAGTTTTGATTATTTTTTTACTTAATTTGAACTTATATGGCGTCTACATTTTGAATGTATGGCATTTAAGTTTTTGATAATTTTTTGTAATTCGAACTCATATGTTATCTTGAGAGAGAGGAGAGAGGAGTTATATCTACATTAAATAAATACATTGATTAAAAATGAATCAATATATGATTATATACATTTATTGTATAATAAGTAGGGAAAATCTCTCCATATAATATAGTTAGAGTCAGTAAATAGTAAGTAATACAAAGCACTAGGTTTTGTAATGTCAATCAATACACAGGCTTCATCCTCATTCTTTGTTTTTGTTAGCTCCTCATTGGAATTTGTTTGTGTGCAATATTGTTCCCAATCACAAGCGTTGGTTGAAGAAATGAAGACGACATTGTGGTATGGAATAGGATTTCCATTCTTACTCTGTTTTTTTCCTTTGTAAATCATCACGCCAGGTGCACATCTTCCTCGTTGTATCTGATTGGTAGTAAAAGTGTTCTCGTCTCTCTTTTTCCATCTTTTTCAGTGACATAGCGAATGCAATTTACGATGGATTCTTCTCCATTGAATCGGAAAGGAATGAATCTTTCTACAACTTCGATGTAAGCAAAAATTGAACATTCTTTGAAATTGCTGAGATACTCGATGTCGTAAGCGAGTTTGAGTTCTTCTTCACTCATTTTTCTCAGTTTTTCAGCTTCAGCAGTAGCTTCCATTGTGGTTAAGCGTTTTGTGCTGATACGTTTGACATTGTAGTAAGTAGTCTCTGGTTTTTTTGAGTTTTCCATCTCACCCAAGTACAAAATGTTGAAAGGTAATGGGTAGTTATCAACATTGAAGCTTTCAACTACTCTACTTGGGCAAACGAGTTTCTGAAAATTCGTTCCAGTTGAATTATCAAGATAGGTGAGAATGTAGTAATTTCCGTATGCACCAGTACTCTGTTCAATAGAAACTATTTGCAAAACTGATGGAACAGGAAGTGATGCTAGTGTAAGAAACCCTCCAATCTTTTTCAAATCACACGCCTTCCATTTTTTGAGAGATTTGGCCATCTTGAGAGCTCTTTCAGCATCAGTGAGCAATTCTTTTTGTTCCATAGTGTTTGATGCTGTGGGTAAAACCAGTTTTGGAAGAGCTCGTCTCTTTATTGTTGCTTCTTTTGTAACTGAGTTAGAGTTTTTTCTTTTGGTGGATGTTTTGAGTGTTTTTTGTTTGTTTTCGATTGGTTTTAAGTCCATGTAAGAAGCAGAAAAGTCCTCCATAGTATTCTAAAAAAGAAAGAAATAATGTATAATTCAGCTTTTCATGTGGAACTAAAAGATTATTTATTTCATACTTTACATTATAGCTAAACTGATCTTGATTTTTGCTAGATAGGGAATAATAAATTTTTTAAATTTTACCTTTTATAAAGAGAAAGCTCCTAGTAGTTGCAATGGAAGGTGTAGTAGATGTTGCTTCTCCACTCGCTGTTGTAGAACTGGATGCTTTCTGTGTGAAAACAGTGGCTCTTAAATAGCTAAAGTTGCACTGGTTGAACTCTATGAATACCAATCTTCTTGATAATATAACTACGAATCAGCATTTTTTCCACGCGAAAACCAATGCTTTCGCGGGAATAAACAATTTATTTTCACGCGAATGGAAACCGTTGCTTTCGCGGGAATAGAAATTTTATTTTCACGCGAATAAAAACCAATGCTTTCGCAGGAATAAATAATTTATTTTCACGTGAATGGAAACTGTTGTTTTCGCGGGAATAAATACTTTGTTTTCACGCGAATGGAAACCGTTGCTTTCGCGGGAATAAATAATTTATTTTCACGCGTATGGAAACCGTTGTTTTCGCAGGAATAAATAATTTATTTTCACGCGAATGGAAACCGTTGTTTTCGCGGGAATAAATAATTTATTTTCAGGCGAATGGAAACCGTTGCTTTCGCGGGAATAAATATTTTATTTTTACACGAATGGAAACCGTTGTTTTCGCGGGAATAAATAATTTATTTTCACGCGAATGGAAACTGTTGTTTTCGCGGGAATAAATAATTTATGTTCACGCGAATGGAAACCGTTGTTTTCGCGGGAATAAATAATTTATTTTCACGCGAATGGAAACCGTTGCTTTCGCAGGAATGAATATTTTATTTTCACGCGAATGGAAACCATTGCTTTCGCGGGAATACAAATTTTATTTTCACGCGAATACAAACCAATGCTTTCGCGTGAAAATAAAGTTTGTATTAAAAAGTAATGGTTTTATTGTTATTATAGTGCTATGGAAACAGAAGAGGAGGATACTGATGTAGACATACATAAGGAATGGGAATGGCTCATGAAAAATCAAAATGATATCAGTTTTTCAAATGCTGATAATGAATACATGAATGATGAATGTAACGCTGAATATGAAAATAAAATGGAGATGGAACTTGAAAATGCTTTTCAAGACACACCTTCGACTTTTCAAGTTTCAGCAACTACTGAAAATACGATAGCCTTTGATATGCAGTAAGTTTTTAAAATCATAAATTAATAATGTTAGTAGAGTAATTCTTCTTGCTGGTTTTTTAGAGTTATCTCATGAATCAGCAAAAATAATGCGTCATCTCTTTATTGTAGACAGGACTCAGAATATCAGAGAATGAATGTAAAAGAGGGAGTTGAGAATTCATCTCATAGTACACAGTAAGTTTTTAAAAACCTAACTAATAATAATGTTTGAGACATTTTTTTCCTAATTCCATTTTAAAAATTAATTGATAATGGTATTTAAGTCATTTTTTTCTTCTGTTACATTTCATACAAAATGTATGTGAATGTTTTATAGAACAACTATTATGTGTTAACATTTCTATTGTAGACAAAGTTTAAATTATCGGGAGGAGAATGTAGAAGAAAAAACCCCTGAAATTTTCCCTAATTGGAAATGGTTAGAAGAAAATCTCATTTGTTTTCGTTTACCTGATGAAACTATCAATCAAATAGGGTTTGGTGCTGAACCTTCATCACCAAAGACTAGCATAATAGCTCAAGATATAGAGACAGTTGTGGAGGAGATAGTTGTAGAAAATGAGAATGATCCAATGATAGAAAATGAAGAAGAGGAAGAAGCACAAGAGGAAGAACAAGAAATGGAAGATTTAAATTTTGAAAGACCTACCCGAGTATCGACCCTAGGTATTGTTGATGATAGCATAGCTCCAACTTTTCAAGATGAAGAATGGGATGATTTGATAGCTAGATATTGGGGAGCTATGAAAACGAAACATGGAGCTGGAAAAGTCATAGAACTTTTAAATGTAAGACTTTGGGATGGGATTCCAAGAGACCAAGCTGATACCTACCAAAATGACTATCATGATTCAAGAGTGTTAGAATTGCTAAAAAAAGTTTGGAGACAATTGAGCTCGAGAGCGAAAGTCAACTGTAGCGTAGGTTGTATACTAGAAAATAAAAATGATGGTGAACTCCGATACTTTCACTCATCATCAAACAATGCTACCGTATATCCAAAAGCTAAACTGATTGAAACTGAAGGAGATCTTGATGACTTTTTTGTTGATGTTATGGAGACTGATCATCGTACAAATAGTTTGAGACGGAGACCAAATACGACTTGGAGATTGATGTTAATCACAAACATTTCGTTTTATTTCTACAAACTACTTGGAATGGAAAAAGTTGGATCACCACCAGAGCATTTACCCTCTCACCTCATTAACAACAGACACATACGAACCATGTTAAAAAACACAAAAGGAATACGAATCACCGACAATCTTTGTTTTTTTAGATGTCTAGCATTACACAAAGAACTACAAAAAAACGGTGGATTTGCAAAAGATCCGATAATTAAGGAGGCGAAGGAGTACCAACAACAATATCACAGTTTCATCTATGGTGATAGTGCTAAAAAGTGTGATGGGAAAGGAGTAACAGAAGCTGATTTATTGCTTTTGGAGCGAGCATTTCAACTGAAGATAACAGTGTTTTCTTTAAATGATGATATGACTTCAACAATTATTTGGAATTCAAACTCCAGTTATAAGGAGAATCTATATTTGGATCTTTATATCAATCACTTCAGTCTTATTACAAATTTGGAAGGGTATGTCAGAGCCTACAGATGTCCAACCTGTTCTACTTGTTATGACAGATTGGGGAATCTGAAAAGACACAGATGTTCAATCTCAGAGGCAACAACTATGCAGTTTTCTGGAGGACAATACAGTCTTACCGCTACAATATTCGACAAACTGAAGATTCAATTCGGGATAGATATCGGGTCAGATGATTCCTTGAGATACTATCCATTTTTTGCAACATTCGACATAGAGTGTTTGTTACCTAATTGCAAAAAAGATCGAGATACAGACACAACCATTTACACGAATGAGCATAAACTTTTAAGTATTTCAATATGTTCAAACGTACCAGGCTTCAACAACCCGTGTTGTATTGTCAATAAAGGGGATGATGATGAATGCGTTGGAAAGTTCATTGAATACTTGGAAGATATTAGTGAAGAATCATATAGCCGATTGGAAAAACAATTTTCGCAAATCATAAAACAGATAAAAGGTGAATTACAACGACTGGAAGAAGCTGAAGAAAGGTTTCGTAGTGATTTTGAAAAAAATCGTTTCAGACGGAGAACAGGAGCTGAAAAAGTTCTGGATGATTTGTACAGCTATATGAAAAAACTCCCTATTCTAGGTTTCAATTCAGAGACTTATGATGTCAATGTGATGAAAGGAAAACTGCTTCAAAAATTGAAAGATGTATCCGACACAGATTTTGATTTTGTTATAAAAAAAGGAACCAAGATGCCTGTTATCGGAATAGGATCTTTTTTGTTTTTAGATTGTACAAACTTCATCGCTCCTGGATATAGCTATGAAATGTATCTCAAAGCATACAAATGTGAAGCCGGAAAAGGATTTTTTCCTTATGAATGGATGAAAGACTTGGAACAACTTAATCAAGAACATCTACCTCCAAGAGAAGCTTTTTACAGTTCTTTAAAACAAAAGAACATCAGTGAAGAAGAGTACATAATTTGTCAAGAAGCATGGAAAGATAACGACATGAAGACAATGAGGGATTTTTTAAAATGGTACAACAACTTGGATGTAAAACCATTTGTTCAAGCGTTGGAAAGACAAAGATCGATCTACAGAGAGCATGGGATTGATATGTTAAGAGATGGTATATCTTTACCAGGATTAGCGATCCGATGGATGTTTAACAAAGCTCCTCAACCACCCCCTCCATACCTCTCTACATACTTGGATTTCGATGAACTTGGTAACTCGTTTCGTCAGACTCTCCCAATTTGTCTGATTGACAACTGCAATGCAGAACTTTATCCTCTAATAAAGAAAAACATAGTTGGTGGGCCGAGTCTAGTGATGCATAGATATCACGAAAAAGGTATAACTAAAATTAGAGAACATTGGTTGGGAAAAGAAGCAAAGGTTTGTGATAGAATCTATGGAGTTGATGCAAATGCGCTCTATTTATGGTGTATGATGCAATCAATGCCTATTGGCTATCCTCGAAGAAGAAAAATCGAAAACTCCTTTGTCGCTGAACCAGTAAAATTTAGCAAGGTAGCTCATAGCTGGTTACAGTTCCAAATGTTCTCAAAAAAAATCAATATCAGACATCAGCTCAACGGAGGAGAAGTTACTCTCGGACAGCGAGGATTACCAGTTGATGGATTCTGTATTGAAAATCGTCATGTCTTTCAATTCCATGGGTGTTTTGGCATGGACACGACTGCTCTTATAACAATGCTAAAGAGCAAGAGCTTCAAGCTAGGGGAAGAAAATCAAAAGCAAATCTGTTTAAAACTACGATGGAAAATGAAGAATATCTTCGAGCATTAGGTTACACTGTAATCTCGATTTGGGAGTGTGACTGGATGAAACGTGTAAAAACTCATACAAATTTACAAAAATTTGTCAACACGTTTTACAATTCTTTCTACCCTAAAATACTTGAAAAAAAGCTGAATCAAGAAGAAGTGTTGGAGAGAGTTCAATCAGAGGAATTCTTCGAATTTGTTGAATGTGACATCGAAGTTCCTGAGGAAGAGGAAGAAAAGTTCTCCGAAATGCCTCCGATTTTTAAAAATACGATGTTAACAAGAGAACACTTGAGCGATGAAATGAAAGTCTTTGCTGAAGCCAAAGGTTTTTTAAAGACTCCTCAACGCTCATTAGTTGGAAGTATGTACGGAGATAAGATATTGCTAATGAGTCCTTTGTTGAAATGGTACTTGAAACAAGGATTGAAAGTCACCAAAGTTTATCAGCTGATAGAATATATTCCTAGAAAAGCTTTTGAAGCTTTTGGAACATCGGTTTCAGACGCTAGGAGAATGGGAGATGCAGACCCTAGTCAAGAATTACTCGCTACTACTAGCAAGTTGGTAGGAAATGCTGCTTATGGAAAAACAATCACTGATAAAGAAAAACATACCACCATCAAGTTCATCGAAGGCGCCAGAAAAGCTTCATTTCGTATCAGAGGAAACAAATTTATCTCCATGGAAGAGATGGCAGATGATTTTTATGAAATCGTAACCTGTAAACAACTAGTAAGTTTTAAAACAATTATTTTGCAATTCAAAATTTATATTCCACAAGTTTACTTTGCTAATCAGTATCACCATCATTTCAGCTAACTATGGATGTTCCAGTACACTTGGGTTTCTCCGTGCTACAGTATGCTAAACTGAGAATGCTACAGTTTTACTACGACTTTATGGATAAGTAAGTAAAACCTAATTCCCTACTATTATTATGTATAAGTAAGTAAAACTCCCAAATAATCGAAGTAATCTTTTTATTTATAGATATATTGACAGAAGTGATTTCCAATATGTTGAAATGGATACAGATAGCGCATACATGGCGTTGAGCGGAACATTAGAAACACTGGTAAAACCAAGTATGAAAAAAGAGTTTTACAATGAATATGGTGATTGGTTTCCACGACCATACTGTGACAAACATAGGGATGAATTTTTAAGAATCAAAACAATGGGTTTAGAATGGAGCATGCAAGAATGTTGTGAAAAAGTACTTAAACATGGAAAAAGAACACCTGGATTGTTTAAAGAGGAATTTACCGGAGATGGAATTGTTGCGCTTAACGCTAAATCCTATTATTGCTGGGGAGAAAAAGGAAACAAGTTTAGCTCAAAAGGTTTGAACAAACGAATTAATCAATTGAACAAAGACAGTTATCTAATTGTATTGAACACAAAAAAAGTCGTTTATGGGTAAAAATCGAGGATTTGTAGTAAAGGATAAAAAAATGTTGACATACAAGCAAATAAAGCGAGGTCTCACATATTTTTATGCTAAAAGACGAGTGTGTTCTGATGGAGTATCTACCGAACCTACTTTGGCTTAAATAAAAACCTTCATAATAGTCTTATTTTTAAAACAGTTACTATAACTATATATATATATATATATAATACAAGAAATCATTCATCGTATATATTTATATGGACTTGATCTCGAATGCTGATGATATGTAGTCTCAAGTGAATAAATGAAGGTTATAGTACTTTGTACTACATAAAATTTACAGTAAATTTTAATAGATATAATGTTTTCTATTACAATTATTTCCCAAATACTGTAAATTTTAACCATATAGAAGGCTAATTTGAGGATTTTTTAAGATGCGATGTAAAGGAAAAGACTTTGCATTGATTATCATTACAAAACCTAGTGCTTTGTATTACTTAGTCTTTACTGACACTAGCTATATTATATGGGAAGGTTTACCCCTGCTTATTATGTAATAAATGTGTATAATTATATATTGATTCATTTTTAATCAATGTATTTATTCAAGCTAGATATAACTCCTCTCTCTCTCAAGATGCTATATGAGTTCGAGTTATGTAAAAAAATTATCAAAAACTGTCATATAAGTTCAAATTAAGTAAAAAAATAATCAAAACTCAAATGCCACTTAAATGCCACTCAAATACCCCTCAAATAAAATACAATATAAACTCGGCGAATCCATCCAACGTCGTAACCCATTGCATAACCCCCAAGGTCTAATCCACAAAAAAACACTTGGTAGGGAGATCTGCTCATATATTACTACTCACAGGCGACTCCAATCTACTGGCCGGGCGGTGGGTGGATGGATATACTCTCTTTAACTATCATCTTCCCCCACCGCCAGGCCATTAGATTGGGATTCCGCCATGATTCGAAACTGACGTTTCGAAAATGAACTGTTCGAAACTCTTAAACCTGAACCCCCCAACCCCAAATCCCAAACCCCTATCCCCAAAGAGTTTTGAAGTGTCCATTTTCGAAACGTCAGTTTCGAATGGTCCGTACCCCTTATGCTACATGTACATCTACCGATTACCTACCGATTTGTCCTTACCGATTGGAGATGACGTCACGGAGTTTCCCCTATTTTTTTCTCCAATTGCCATTCTCACGCAATACCGGTGAAACTCGCTACATTTTTTCCATAGTAAGCATAAAGTGATTTAAAACAACAAAGACGGGACGCTAAAAAACGATTCTTCATCTAAAAATAATTGCACTTGAGAAACAGTTTTGTTGGAAACATTAAAACCACGAACGGTGATTTGATTGGTCCAATAGTAAAATATCTACCGATTTTTTGACCACGAGCAAAACCTACCAATAGCCTCAAATAAAATGCTACCAATTATTTCATTACGTCACACAGGAAACGGATGCAAGGAAATCCTCAATCGGTAAGGCAAATCGGGAGCTAATCGGTAGATGTACATGGGGTATTAGATTGGAGCCGCCTGTGTCATCAACAACAAATAATAATTACTTCACAACAATCTCATTATTTGATTAATAATTTATAGCTTCAACCATTCACACTAGCTTTTCAGTAACCACTACTCAGAAATGTGACAACAATGAGTGAAAAATTATTCGATTCTGTTTAAAAGAAAATCAAAAACTGAATAAAAATTTCTAATAAATTACACATATTATAATCATCATTTTATCATAGCCTGATAATTTACAAACAGGGAATGTTTGTGTTGGTCATTATAAACCATAGCTTTACCCGCCAACAGTAAGAAACAAATTGGTGATACTCCAAGGCTACGTTACTGAGCAATGATAAGTTATCGCACTAATCTAGTAAATATATAATATTGAAGGACAATTTTGAGAGAGATCATTCAAACACACCGGTTAAGACTGAAGAAAAGACGTTTAAAGTGCGCTATAATTACGATTAACCAGAAAAAAGAGGAATACTTCTACGGGTGTTAATGTCACATGATATTTTGTTGCGAAGAGCTGCTCTAACAAGATCAGCTGGGGCAGAAAGACTACACCTAATTTTTTTGTATTTTTTCTCATACAATTTTTTTATTTAGCCTTCACAATGCCTGCTGCAGGCATGAGCGGAGGACAGGTATCCGCTGAAATTGATGCCATCAGCAAAACAGGTGTGGTGATAACTTATAATAAACTTGTAAGTAATCACCATGTAAGGCAAACAACAACAATTATTAAATATTATTATTATATATATAACTTGCGACAATAACAACACCGCACCGAGTCAAGGTCACTAATTGAAGGCTCACACACACACTAGTGACCCTGTATAGAGAGATACGCCAATCATTGCGCGGTATAAAACGCACGTGCAACGGCTGTTGGGTTACAAACAAAGCTGTTTCCGGTCAAAATTTTATATAAAATATCATTACGCCAAAATACTAAGGTTTAGAAAATAAATCATAAATTTTTACTGACAAATCATATCTCAATAATTCGTTGGGGGAAAATAAACAAAACATCCTGCTACAAGCAGTGATATTTTTTTTGTATGACAAAGTTGCTCTAAATTTGGACTAATGAAGGGTCAAAGTCCAGGGATCCAGATTGACACCATTATTAATATTATTACCGTAACTTTCGTACAGAATTTGCTACGATAAATCTGATTATCCTCCATTGTAAAGTTTTATGATCAGAAATGCCCATAAAACACCTGGAATGTAATGAATAAAAAATAATTGAAGTTGAAGCTCCTTAATAAAATGATAGTTGTTGTTGATTATAATAATTAAAAACTAAAATAATAAATGTGTAAAGGTGACCAATAATAATAATTAATAAATATTATCCCATCTTGTATAATTAATAACATGTAATACGATGTAATATGATCTATACTTTAAAACAATTTTAATATTATTATTGGCATTTTTTATCTAATAATAAATAATTACATTTTTTTTATTAAATTGCAGTCTTTTGTTATTATTATTCAGCACAAACAATACAATTAGTTCCATATTATAATTATTATTATTTAAAAAATTGAAATTTACCAGGCATATCAATTTTTCTAGTAGTATAGTATCTATTTATTATAACAATAATAATATTGAATAACAACAAATTTGAACAATAAACAAATTTTTGCTACTAGATTTCGCGGTTTCATTTATTATCGTAAACCAAGCTATATTCTGTATATAAACAATAAAGCTGCGCTGCCAAAAGATATTACGATCAATTAATCAGGTTATCAAAAATATCTAAACCAAGTTGATTTGTGACGTTTTTATTGTTTTTCCTGGTAGATAAAAAAGGTTTTCTCTTATTTCCCCATAATTTTTTTTAAGATTAACAATGTTGTGAGAAATAAAAAAATGATTTGTTGGAGCATGTACTTCAACCGCAATGATAGCATATATTGTTTGGTGAGATTATAGATAGATTACTTAATAATTAATAGATGATACATAATAAAAAGATGATGTTTCAGCTGGAGCTGACAATGGCGACTGCCTTATTATTCAAAACGAGACAAGGTCAAGGACAAGTATAAACAATACCGGTCAAGGACAAATAATACAAACATCCCCTTTTCTTTTTTAAAACAAAGCTTAATAAAAGGGGGGGTTTCTACAGAAGATTATAATAATTTGTAACAAACACAAAATATATGATTGTCGGCCAAAACCTGGCCACAGCACAAACTAAAAAGTGTTTCCTGTTCCATCACAAAGCATGTAGGAAGATTTCTAAAAATGATATAAGTAACAAGCGTAATTGATTGATGAGGTGTCTTTATGAATTGGATCGCACTATTGTGTGCTTTCGACGCGTTTGCATTGGTTGTTTAATATCCTTACAGTAATGGTCGAGTGTCAAATGTTTGTTATTCCCGGTATCTCAGTGGTTTTAGAACTGCTCTACCACTCTTGGTCAAGTATGGCGTGGCCGCTGCATTAACTTGATTTTCACTGGACATGACTGGTGGTAACATACACAGGCTCTGAGAGAGTTATCGGTTCTGTTGGATAGGGTACAGCATCTATTTGTGTTCTTCTGCGAGGTGTGGTAGTGTTGCTCTTACGTTTTGGAGTGTCTCTAGATTCTGTCGGTGCTCTGGGTGACAAATCTAAGGGTTCTGCTGTGACGTTAGGTGTAGATTTAATTTGCTGTAAGTCGACTCTATTTCAACGTACAAGATTGCCTTCTCCATTTATTATTGAGTATGATCTGTCAGATAGTTGTTTGGCAACTGTTCCTCTTTGCCAGTTTTGCTTGTGTCTAGTATAGTCTCTAAGCAATACAGCTGTCCCTTCAGACAACCTGGGCAAGTCTTTGGCACTCTTGTTATACTGCTTCTGCGTTCTCTGGTGTTTGATGGCCTTTTGTTGCACCATGGTCTGAATATCTGTACCCAATGTTGTGATTTGCGGCAAAACTGATCTGGTTTCCCTACCAAATAGACGCTGTGCTGGTGAGGTTGTCATGCCCTCTGAAGGGGTGTTTCTTATTTCTAATAAAGCCAGATATGGGTCTTTAGCACGCTTGAATACTCGTTTAGCAATTTTTACAGCTGACTCAGCCTTGCCATTAGACTTGGCATGATAGGGAGAGCTGGTTGTGTGTTTGAACTCCCAGTCTTGTTCAAATTGCCTAAACTCCTGCGCCGTGAATTGAGGCCCATTATCTGATTGTACGAGAATGGGTATTCCAAATCTAGCAAATATCCTCTTGCAGGCCTCTACAACACTGGAGCTACTTGTTGATTTAAGCAGTTCCACATCAAAGAAATCAGACAGATAGTCTACTACGATTAGATAGTCTTTGTTGTCGTAATAGAACAAATCCATGCCGACTTTGGCCCACAGCTGACTAGGTATACTGTGATTTTTAATAGTTTCCTTCTGCTGTAGCGTTGCATCCAGTTTGCATGTCACACACTTTTCGGTATAAGTTTGGATATTTTGAGCCCTGCTTGGCCAATATACTGCTTGTCTGGCTCTACGCAGGGAAGCTGCTGTCCCTTGGTGACTTGAATGCACCCTCTGGAGAATGTCAGGTCTCAACGATGTGGGTATAACGATCTTAGTGCCTTTGTAGATGATGCCATCTAGCACAGCTAACTCATCCCGAAACTTCCAGAAAGGCTTAAGTTGCTCATCTACATCGTTCACATGTCTTGGCCAGCCATTCAATATTCTGTTCTTTAGATTGATGAGCAATGAATCGGTTGTCGTTGCTATTTGAATTGCTTTGTAGCGATCTTCAGTGACTCGCAGGTCACTTGATGGGTTTACCTCGAATGAAGAGCAAGTTTCTTGGTGACTAACTACCTGAAATACTTGTTCAGTGTTCATTTCAGCTTTGGTGTTATTTGTCTCAACTAGTGGGCTTCGAGATAACATGTCAGCAATCACTTGTTTCTCCCCTGGTTGGTATACCACTTCGAATGAGTATCGCTGTAAGTACATGATCATACATTGTAGTCGTTTAGGTGCTTTGAGGAGAGATTTTTTTAGAATGACTTCTAATGGCTGGTGATCTGTTTGCACTGTGACATCTTGATGACCGAACACATACTGATCGAACTTGGTGAGACCAAATACAATGGCTAAACATTCTAGCTCTATAGGGGCATAATGTTGCTCGCTGGGTGTTAAACTACGTGATGCATAAGCCACAGGTTTTCCTTTTTGCATGAGAACTGCCCCAATGCCTACCGTACTGGCATCGGTTTGGACGACAACTGGTTCAGCTGGGTTGTAATATTTCAGTGTACTTTCACTAGTCGTTAGTTCTTTCAGCCTCTGAAATGCCTGTTGCTGGTCATCTTCCCAGACAAACTCATTCTTGGTGGAGTTCACTAGCCGTCTCAATGGTTCGCTTTCAGCTGATAGATTTGGTATAAACCGAGATAGGTAGTTTACATGTCCTAAAAATCGTCGCACCTCATCTCCACTTGCTGGGGGTGTCATCTCTTGTATTGCTGCAACTTTCTTTGGGTCTGGTTTGACTCCTTCTGGTGTGATTACATGACCAATGTATGGTAGCTCAGATAACAGAAACCTACACTTTGCTTTGTTGAGTTTGAGGTTTGTCTGTAGGGCTCTGTTTAAGAGGGCTTCTAGTTTGCGATTGTGGTCTACCACAGCTTCTGCGTGGGTATACCCCTTCCCAAATATGAGAATGTCATCTGCGACAACCGCTATACCTTTGAGTCCCTCAAGTGTTTGCGAGAGGCGTCTTTGAAACTCCTCCGGGCTCGATGAAATTCCAAAAGGCATGCGGTTCCATTTGTATCGCCCAAATGGTGTCCAAAAAGTTGTCAAGTCACTGCATTTTTCCGAAAGTTTGACCTGCAAAAATCCATCTTTTGCATCACACAGAGAGAACACTGATGCACCAGAAAGTTCCGAGAGAACATCATCGATAGTTGGCATTGGATAGTGATTCCTACAAATGCCTTTGTTGAGATTGTTTGGGTCAATGCAGAGCCTGATTGTGCCATTTGGTTTACGTACTGCAACCATGTTACTAATCCATGGTGTAGGGTAATCCACCTTTGACAAGATACCTTTGTTCATCAATGCTTCCAGTTTAGCTTTGACGTCTGCTTTCATAGATATTGGAACTTTTCGCTGATTGTTTTGCACTGGAGTCACCTTGGGATCCATCTGTATGTCGTACTCACCAGGTAAGCACCCAACGCCATGGAACACATCATTAAACTGGTCTGTTAGCTTCTCTAGTTCTGGACTTTTTGGAGCAATCATGTTGACAAATTCCTTGTTGATTGACAAAAGTCCCAAATTCAAGCAAGAATCCATTGAGAGTAAGCTGTGATTATTTGTTTTCATCACATAAAAATTTGTTTGTTGACCCTTCAACTCAACTGTACATTGTCCTTGTGGTTTTACTGACGAATCATCGTACAAGTTTAAAACTATGTCAGTTGTCTTGAGATGTGGTTTACCCAGTGAACGGTAGTCTCTGTGATTAAGAATGTTGCAAGAGGCAGCGGTGTCTAATTGAAACTCAATCCTAGATGTTTTTTTTGGTGTCTTGACTACCAGTTCACTGAGCAGTTTGCGATTAATGCGCTTCACTTGTATGCATAGACATGACTCGCTCGAGTCAGAGTCTCCAGCCAGTGTTTGTTGAGTATATTGGTCTGCTACCAAGTTTACAGCTCGTTTAGATCTACACTGACTTTTGAAATGGTTGAACTTTTTGCAGGCATGGCACTGTTGACCATATGCGGGACATTGGCGTGGTGGGTGTGAGCCACCACAGTTACCACATTTACTCAAGCTCTTGCTACTTTGATTCTTTGTTTTCCATGGTTGTTTAGCTTTGGCATTGGCTACTGCATCCACTGATTCAACCGGTTCTAGCTTTAGCGACTTGAGGTCTGCGGCAGTAGCTTCTGTTGCTCTGCAAATTTTGATGGCCTCCTCTAGTGTTGGTTCTTCAGTAAGTTCAAATAATCGCCTGCGAAGTCTGTCATCATTGATGCCTAGAAGTAGTGCTTGTAGTACAAGAACATTATGCATTTCACCCAGGTTACAGTCTCTAGCCAATTTGTGTAGCTGGGTTATGTACTCGTCTATAGATAAACAACCCTGTTTAAGTGACAGCAACTGGTGGCGCGAAATTACATAGTTGACCCTAGGTTTACAGAAAGCATCAAACAACTCTATAACATCATCATATACATCTTTGGCTTTTCCGTTAGTAAAGTTTAATGATTCATAAATGTCATTGCCTCTGGGGCCTATACATCTTAGAAGAATAGCTACTTTCTTTTTATCAGCAGCGTCTGTAAGTTCAGCAGCAGTTAGAAACAATTCAAATGTTCTTTTGAACTGAGCCCATTGATTTGGCAAGTCGGTCCCATCTTCAATTGGTTTAGGTGCTAAAAACCACAGTGAGCCATGTATGATTGGTAACAAACAGGAATTGTATTAAAAATAATTAAAAAAAAAAATTATAATAATAATATATATAATACTGAAAGTGTGGACACTTCGTTCGCATTTCATTGCGGCGCTCTCTCAATTAATGTCACAAATGTCTTGAAAAACATTGGGATTCACTTACCTTGTGCAAATTTTCTAAGAGAGGACACTTCCAGCTCACTTTTGGTGCATAATAATTTGCACTCTGATTTATTTTTGTTATTATTTTTTGATCAAGTTTTGAATTTTATGCCCAATTTTTTGCTGGTGGCCGCTGGCTTTAACCGGATGCAATGGCCGCCTAAAATACTCAGCTGCTATTGGCCTAACGGGAATTTTCGCGACACTGGTTGGTTGCAAGTCAATGCCACAAATCTTAAACGATATTGGCAGTGTTCACGGACACTCGCATAAATCCGTTGTAATTATGAGATTTCGGGCACGAACTTTTTGGAGCTGAAAACAGGATAGAATTATCTCCCCTCAGATGGGGAGATAATTGTATGCTCGAGCGCTGTAATAATCCGGCCAATGAAAAGTTAGTGCCCAAACTCTCATAATTACAACGGATTTATGCGCGTGTCCGTGAACACTGCCAATATCGTTTTAAGATTTGCGGCATTGACTTGCCACCAACCAGTGTCGCGAAGAAATTTGGAACGAACGTCGACAGGAACGAACGTAGACAGGAATGAATGTAGACATAGCTGGAATGAAAGTCGACACTTCCTGGAACGAACGTAGACAATCCAGGAACGAATGTCGACTAAGCGATAAAGACCAAAAAATCGACGTTCACTCCAGGAAGTGTCTACGTTCGTTCCACGCCACTTATAAAACTCCATTTCGACATTCATTCCTGGTTTGTCTACTTTCATTCCAGGCTACCATATAATATGTATAATACAGAATATATACCTCTATACTTGTATAGTGATTTCATTTGTATCTTTCGTAGTTATTTTTTGCTGTTGCTACGGACATAATTATAATAAAATAATAATTATATTTATCAAATTAATAATAATAATAATAACTATATTTTTTGTAGTAACGTTATTAAAACTATTATTATTGTCACGGACGATACTATTACTTATAAATAATAATCATACTGATGATAACTATTGATTGATGAAAATGACTATAGTATAGCGTAGCGTTCTGTCATATATTTTAAATTCTGAATACAAATAATTATAATAATAATGATTTCTTCACTTAGGCGCTAGCCATAGACCTATAACCGGAGGTGATAGCAATATGAATGTTATAATACCGCCACATTCTGATATAGCGTTTTGTTTTTGTTTAGGTGAAAAAGAGGCGACAACTCCATATAAACATATTAGTAACTGATGATTGTAATAATATAGAATTTTTCTATTGTTGAATAATATAAAACGAATATGCATTTAGATTTTGGACGACGAAGGGGAGACAACTCCATACAAGTTTATTAATAACAGTTTACTTATAATAATGTTGTGTATCAGGCAGCAATGAAAGCAGTAAGCACTATTGATGTAGAATTTTTATTTCGCTACACATGATATAAAAATATGCATAGTTCTGACATAACATATTGTTTGACATTACATGAAGCTAAAATTGCCAATTTATTATAATAATCATAATAAATATCCTGACCATGTGCATTAATGGTAATATTATAAACGAATGGATCATTATGACAATATGAAAACATATTAGTTTTGTTCCATACTAAAAATATACTATATTATTATATATCATTATTAAATTCGTATGGGCTTTGCTCCTCTTTCATATGAAACCTGAATGAACTGCTTGGAAATAAATAAATATCACCACTATCTATGGAGCCAGCTATCTTCCTAGCCTGAGAGTTAGCCAAGGTGAATGAGTAGAACTTTCTTTCAAATGAAGTTGTGTTCTCTCTAATGTACTCATTGTGTGACAACTCCTGTTGTTTAATTTCAGCATCAAGCACCATTAATTTCTACAGCTCAAGTACTAGAAGATGAAATCAAATCTCTTCTGCTTCGACACCAGCCTCTTTTCTATTACAATTCATTGAGACCTTCAATTTCTCAGTAGTACAAAGACCTGATGAGTTTGCTCCAATAATGAGAATTTCTACACACTAAGCCATCTATTTATCAACTACACTTCAATACCGACGTTTGTCTCATGGAAAATTGTTTCTTTTCAGCAGAAAACTTTGCTTTATGCCACAAACTGTTCCGGCAGGTATAAATAACTCGTATATAGCACAGCAACTTCTCAGATTCATCAGTCCGTGTTTTGTTGTTGTCGTTGTAAATACTACAATTAGATGCGTCCTGTCAGAGCATTGGTATAGAATAGTTGTGAGGCATAGAGTTGTTATGGTACAGTTTTATTAACAAACGTGATATGGAGCAAAGTGTTATGATAATGTATCATCAGCTAGAAAAGCGGTAAACTTTATACAAACAGTAAATGTTTAATATCTTTAGTACAATATTACCCTAATATATATTACCTGTAGTGTCATAAAATTGAGTAAATATGAAAGAAATTGGTATGATTTATTGAATTCTAATGCTTTACTGTTTTTCACACTATGTTGCTGTCTTCAACAGTATTATTACATGACCATAGAATATACTGAGAAGTTTTGTTATCCAAAGCATGCTATAAATAAATAAAATGCAAATCAAACCATTTCAAAGCCAAAAACTTGTCGCAGCATTTCATCTGTATACAGGATAATATAGTCCTACCTGACAGTTGATACTAACGATATCAAGAATTTACTGTTTGTATAAAGTTTACCGCTTTTCTAGCTGATGACACATTATCATAACACTTTGCTCCATATCACGTTTGTTAATAAAACTGTACCATAACAACTCTATGCCTCACAACTATTCTATACCAATGCTCTGACAGGACGCATCTAATTGTAGTATTTACAACAACAAAAAACACAGACTGGTGAATCTGAGAAGTTGAAAGTTTTTGCTGTGCTATATACGAGTTATTTATACCTGCATGAACAGTTTGTGGCATAAAGCAAAGTTTTCTGCTGAAAAGAAACAATTTTCCATGAGACAAACGTCGGTATTGAAGTGTAGTTGATAAATAGATGGCTTAGTGTGTAGAAATTCTCATTATTGGAGCAAACTCATCAGGTCTTTGTACTACTGAGAAATTGAAGGTCTCAATGAATTGTAATAGTGTGGGAGATTTTAGCGGATAACTAACCCCTCCACCACTGCAAACCCCACTCTCTTACGTTGCAATATAGGATCCTAAACCCTTGGCTATGTGACCAACCTTATAAGGAGAGGCAGATGGAGTACACCCAAACCAATGTATCCTCAATAGCTAGCTTTGTTATTGGACTTTGTAGCTAGCTATATCCTTTGTATATCATGTTATGTTATTGGCTAAAAAGCAATAAGATTATCCCTTATCTCCTATAAAAGGAGCCTTCTTGCATGATTTGGAGCAGAAGTCTAGAGGAGTTTGCTAAATACACTGTACCTTGCTAAATGGATTTTCGGTAATAAATATTATTCAAGTGAAACTCTGTCATTTTGTGTCTGGGTCTAGGACCCCGTGAAGATGATTAGCGTCAATTCGGAGTGACTCCGAAGTTCATTGGAGAAGTTGGTTGGAGTGACCCCGTTGTGTCTGGTAGCTAGTGCAAAACTACTACATTGGTGGCAGCAGTGGGATTTGAAGCGAACAAGAAGACACAACAGAGAGAGGAGAGAGAAGTCGAAGCCATACTACCCTGTATCTACCCCGAAGCTATACAGACCCTGTATCTACCCTGTATCTACCCCGAAGTTATACAGACCCTGTATCCACTCCCCTCCCCTTACCCCGAAGTTATACAGACCCTGTATCACTCCATATCTATACAGACCCTGTATCCACTCCCCTCCCCCCTACCCCAAAGTTATACAGACTCTGTATCCATTCCCCCCTCCCCACCCCGAAGTTATACCGAGCCAGTATCACCCCGTATACTACCCCCTCCCCTTCCCAGAAGCCATCCCGGCCCAGGTAACCCTGTATACTGATTCTTTCCCACCAGATCAGCCACCCCTTACTCCTCAGCTTGCCATTAAATAGATATGGCCGCCCGGAGAACTAGGAGAACTGGCAGAAATCCCGTCGGAGAACAACCCACCATATCTCTAGAACAACTCATAGAAGCCCTGCAGACTTTGGTGCAGCCTGCCCAAAGGCCAGAGCAAACAAATTTCAAACCCCCCAATTATGACGGCACAGGCGATGTCGAATACTTTATTACTCGTTTTAGTGAGGTCGCTGACGCCAACGACTGGGACCAGGCCACTGCGCTGCTACATCTCAGAGAAACCCTAAGAGGCGAAGCCCTTGAGTATGGACGTCCCCCCCAGGTTGAAGGCATATTTGCCGCACTACGGGCTCGTTTTGGGCTCACTCCCAAAGAAGCACAGGCCAAACTTACGGCACTGCGCTGCTCCTCAAAGACCTCGTTGCAGCAACACGCCAACGAGGTAGAAAAGTTAGTCCGCATTGCTTACGACGACTTACCCCCAAGAAGAGTCGATCGCATGGTGTTGGAAACTTTTGCCAGTACCATCGGAAATGCATACTTACAACGGCATCTGCTGGCCGTGCAGCCCCACACAGTTGAGGAAGCCATAAGAGCTGGCAATGAGTTCTTACAAATAAAGACCAGCTTCGAGGAAAAACCCTCAAGGATAAGGGCAACAGCAGACGAGGAATCACCGCCCCATAGTGACCAACCCCCCACCCCCTTTCCTCTCCCTTACCAGATTCAACAGACAGCCACCCCACAAGTAGACACCTTAACTGCACTGATGAAAAATCTACAGCTGCTGACAGAAGCTATCAACCTACAATCTGAAGAGCTGCAGAAGTTGAAGCAAAAACCCACTCTCCCTCTGACAGCTGCCCAAACCCCTAAACCCCCCACCCCATCCACTTCCCCTCAATGTTGGGGCTGTGGTGTCATCGGCCACATGCAGAGAAACTGCCCCCGGGTACCCCAGAACGACCAAAGAAAATTGGAGAGGTTAGTCCAGTACAACCCAGGGACGCACACCACCCCTTCCCTAAGAAAAAGACGGCGCCCCACACTAACGCCAACCCCATGGCAGTTGTCAACCAGTAACCGGTATACACCCTTGCAAGAACTGGAGAATACCGATCTCCACTCGTCCACTCCACGTTTTGAAGGCGAAGTCCCCCTACCCCATTCCCCTGTCCTCTTGCACCCCGGACCACCCCCTCGATCCCGGAGACAGTGTGCTGCCACCCCTCCCCACCAACCAACCAACCGCTTAAAAGCAGACGACGAAGTACAGCTACCGATCCAACCTCGCCGTCCAAAGGTACGCTCTCCCTCGTCCCCCAGCCCACGAGTTGCAGAACAGCCGTCCCGCCCCCGAGAACGGCACCCCTTTCCCCTCAGATCTACAGCCATAAAGCCAGCAGACCTTCTACCCTCCCCGCCAGAACGCCCCTACAAAGCCAGCTACTTTCTACCTGGCCGAATAGAAGGGAAATCTGTGTCGGTGCTCATAGATACCGGATGCACCACCAATCTGATATCCCAACGTTTATTTAATCGGCTGTCCCCTGCCACCCGGGGTTCCCTGCGTGAAGGTGAAACGCACGGCATCCTGGCTGATGGTTCCCGCATTCCATTCCTCGGAACCATCCACCTGCCCCTCCGTCTGCGGGACATCAAGACAGAGGCCAAATTTGTGGTGGGCCAAATTAATGAAGACGCCATCTTGGGCATGCCCTTCCTCACTTCTCACCAGTGCCAAATGAACTTCGACCTATCAGTCATTGAGATAAATGGCCGGGAGCTCCCGTGCACGGATCAACAGGGCAGGATGCTCACATCTGGCGTCCAGGTGATAAGAGACACACACATCCCCCCACACACAGAGGCAACAGTGCAGTGCAAGGTCACCCACTCTGCACACCTTCCTCTTGGCATAGTGGAAGGCATCCCGGACTCTCCGCCCCTAGCTGCCAGCCTTAACAGCCCCAACGACAAGCACCACCTGTTAGTGAGATGTTTAAACCCAACCAGCCAGCCGCTGGACCTGAAAGCAGGCAGGACCATTGGCAAATACACTGGCGTGCACTCCAGTGACGTGGATACAGCCCCTGAAGAAGGTAGACCTATATCCCGGACCCCCACCTCCCTCCCTTCCCCCATTCCCGAGCACGTGCAGGCGCTGTATACACAGGCCCTGCCCAATTGCCACACCCCCCAGGAAGCCTTCCAGCTAGCCCAACTCCTGTGCTCCTATGAAGAGGTGTTTAGTAAAGGAGACCACGACATGGGTCGCACAGACCTCGTGGCACACAGCATCCCTTTGAAACCCGGTGCTCAGCCCATAAGACAGCCACCCCACCGACTTGGCCCTCACAAAGAGCAGGAAGCAGAAGCCCAAGTAACCAAACTACTCGAGAAGGGGCTGATAGAACCAAGCACTGGCGCTTGGAGTTCCCCGGTTGTGCTAGTAAAAAAGAAAGACGGCTCTTGGCGGTTTTGTGTTGATTACCGGCGTCTAAATGCCATAACACAACAAGACGCATACCCCCTTCCCCGGATAGATGAGAGCCTCGACGCCCTGTCGGGCAGTCATTACTTTAGCACTCTCGATTTAGTGAGTGGCTATTGGCAAGTCCCCCTCGATGCTGATGCCAGTGATAAATCAGCATTTTCCACTCGGTCGGGCCTATACAAATGGAAGGTCCTTCCTTTTGGATTGACGTCTGCCCCAGCCACTTTTCAGAGGCTGATGGAGCGAGTGCTCCATGGTCTCCATTGGAAGTCGCTCCTCCTGTACCTGGATGACATAATTGTCATCGGTCCTGACTTCCACACCCACCTCCACCGGCTAGCCGAAGTGCTACAACGTCTAAAGGCCGCCAACCTCAAGCTGAAGCCCAGCAAATGTGAGCTTTTGCAATCCCAAGTTCGCTATCTTGGCCACGTCGTCAGCAAGCATGGCGTGTCTACTGACCCCGAGAAGATAGCTGCCGTCCAGGATTGGCCTACCCCTACCTGCCTGAAGGAATTACAGACTTTCCTCGGTACTGTTGGTTACTACCGACAATACCTTCCCCGGTTCGCCACCATAGCTAAACCCCTGACACGGCTAACCTGCAAAGATGCCCCCTGGGAATGGGCACACCCTCAGAGAGAAGCTTTTGTGCAGCTTAAGGCTAGCCTAGTCTCTGCCCCCGTCCTCGGCTATCCCGATGCAAACCTTCCCTATATCTTAGATACAGATGCCAGTGATGACGGCGTTGGAGCTGTCCTCTCCCAGGTCCAACATGACCAAGAACGGGTAATAGCTTACTACAGCAAGACGTTAAGTCCCCCCGAGCGCAACTACTGCGTCACTAGGAAAGAGCTGTTGGCCGTGGTCAAAGCGGTCAAACACTTTAGGCCATACCTCTATGGGCAGCCTTTCCGAGTCCGGACAGATCATGCCTCACTCATGTGGTTATGCAGAAGGAAAGAACCCTCCAGCCAGGTGGCAAGGTGGCTGGAGGCCTTGTCCGAATTCCAGTTTACCATTGAGCATCGTGGCGGGCACTTGCACGGCAATGCCGACGGACTCAGCAGACGCTGCCCATCCGACTGCAAGCAGTGCACACACATTGAGGCTAGGGATGGTGGCCCCTCTAAAGAAGAAATGTACCAGGCCCACCCTCCCTTCGTACCCCATCTTCAACCCCTGTCAGCAGACCCTGTCCAACCATACCCTCGGGTAGTTGCTGTCACACGTCCTCGGCCCCCACCCCCGGACACTGACCTAATGGAAGCACAGAAGACCGGCCGTCACCCTGTTGCCGTCATCTACGAAGCCATCAAGACCAGCTCTCCCATAGATCCTGATCTGTTAGAACTGGGAAGCAACGAGCTGCGCCAGTTAGAGAAGAGGCGCCACTCTATGCAAATCCGGCCTGACGGCGTACTAGAAATCCATTATGCCGGACAGAACAGGTCCCATTGGTGCGCTGTGTGCCCTCCCAGTTTACGAGGAAAAGTTGTGTGGGAAACCCATGCCATGGCCCACCAAGGTATCCAGCGTACCCTCAAACGGCTGAACCTCACCTGGTACTGGCCAGGCATGACAGCAGATGTAAGGAGAGCTGTCAACAGCTGTGAAGTATGCCAGCGAGCCAAACACGGCGGGACCAAGCCCAACCCTGCCCGTCAAAGAATGTATGCCGGCCGCCCTTGGCAAAAGTTAGCAGTGGATTTAGTAGGCCCCCTCCCTGAGACGGACAGAGGGAATAAATGGATCCTCGTTCTAACTGACCATTTTACTCGTTGGCAAGATGCCCTCCCCCTCCCGGATGCTACCGCCCCGGTAGTCGCCACGGCTCTAGATGAGCGTGTCTTCTGTTATTTTGGACTACCAGAACAGATGCATACCGACCAGGGTGCTCAATTTGAGTCCAGTCTCATGCAAGAGTTGTGTACCCTCTGGCGAGTGAAGAAAACTAGGACTACACCCTATCACCCCCAGGCCAATGGTGTAGTAGAGCGAAATAACCGGGTGCTCGGAGACGCACTACGCTCCCTCCTGCTAAAAAGACGACCCGAAGAGTGGGACCTGATCCTACCCCAGATCATGAGAGCTTTCCGCGCCACTCCTCATTCCACTACTGGCGAGACCCCGAATTTTCTCATGACAGGCAGAGAGATGCGCCTCCCAGACCAGTTAACCTACCATCCCCCCCTAGTGGAGTGCGCACCAGTGCATGAATATGCCCAGGCCCTACAGGAGAGATTAGAGGAGGTTCACGAAACGCTGCGGATGGAACAGCGGCAAGTGCGAGGAGATGATGGAGAGGAGCCCACGCTATTCAAAGAAGGAGACCAGGTGTGGTTGGAGAATAGAAGGAGACAAAAGGGCGAGAACCCCAAACTACAACCAAAGTTTGTGGGACCCTACATAGTCGAAGAAGCATATAGCAACCACACCTACCTCATCTGCAGGCACGGTCAGAGATCTGTACAAAACGGCAGCCGCCTCAAGCCCTACAAGGCGTGTCTAGAGCCTTATGGGCAAGCCCCGGCAGCCATGGAGCCAGCCCGCCGCCCTAACATGCGCGGTGCTGCTCCCCGGAGGCAAAGACGTGCCCTACCACTCCCCCAAGATGCTCCCCTCCCCCTTTTGGAGTTACCCCTACCCCGAGACTTCCCCTTGGCGTTTCCTTCTCCCCTGCCAGCGGAAGAAAGAAGAGCTAGCCCTCGCCTACAGCAGCCTGTAGAGGAAGCATGCCCTAACACCTCCAGTGAAAACCGTCCAGGTCGGACAAGGACTGGCCGAGCGAGAGGCCGTACACAACCGGCAGAAGTTGTCCCCCCTCTTGTCATGCCTCCCTCTACCATAGCGCCAGCACCTACAGGTCGCGCTAGGCGCAATGTGGGACCCCCCCAGCGTTATGGTGCCCCCTGGTGCCACCAAGTGGCTGCAAAAGATGAATCAGTATGGAGGGAACAATACTGCGAGAAAATGAGGTTGCTGGCAGAAGTAAAAGCATTTACCACTAAGCCTGTGGATCCCACGCCTCCATGCATAGTATTGAACGACTTGCCTGAATATCCTTTACCCCCACACCAAATCTCCACACCCATCCCTGATTTTCCGCTTGCTCAAGACCCACTAAAGATGCCTCTGTTTTCCCCCACTACAATGCCAGAGAACTCTCACGAACCAGTACAAACAAGTTTGCAGCCAATTGACATAAGAAATTCAGTCCCTTCTACCTTTGCCACTGAAACTGAACAGACTGCTTGTCTCCTGCAGCTACTGCAAACTTACTTGACTAACGTGAAAACTGAAAGCATTAATTCCTATCTACAAGTAGAAGAAGATGGTGATGATCTGTTACTGAAAGGTAACCCAGCTGAGTATCAACCCCCTTCTAGAGTCCAGGAAAACCAGTTAGTGGAAATACCCCCTATAGAGCCGACCTCGTGTCTTAGTTCACAAGTAACTAACCTGACCGATTGCAGGTGGATGCTACAGGATAACCCTCATGAAGAACCGGCAAGGTCAGCCCTCCGAGAGCCAGCCCCCTCTTTGAGCAGTTTCAGCGAATTTCCAGACCTTCCCCCATCTAAACGTCACCAACCAGAGGCGACACAGAAATCCTCCCCTATTCCCCCACCTTCTTTCACACACGCAAGCTATAGCCACTGTCTGAAAAGCACCCCTACCGTACCCCTACCCACCAGTAGTGTCCACCAGCAGACCAGAATGGCCAGCGCCACTGCACCCACCGGGCATAAGCTGATACCCCTAAAAAAGCACCTTTCCTCTTCCCCACCCCCTTCCCCCAGAATCACCTACACTAGTGATGGACAGAGTACGAGCGATGAATATATAAATTAGAGACTACGTCGCTAATGAAGCGGGGTATGTGGGAGATTTTAGCGGATAACTAACCCCTCCACCACTGCAAACCCCACTCTCTTACGTTGCAATATAGGATCCTAAACCCTTGGCTATGTGACCAACCTTATAAGGAGAGGCAGATGGAGTACACCCAAACCAATGTATCCTCAATAGCTAGCTTTGTTATTGGACTTTGTAGCTAGCTATATCCTTTGTATATCATGTTATGTTATTGGCTAAAAAGCAATAAGATTATCCCTTATCTCCTATAAAAGGAGCCTTCTTGCATGATTTGGAGCAGAAGTCTAGAGGAGTTTGCTAAATACACTGTACCTTGCTAAATGGATTTTCGGTAATAAATATTATTCAAGTGAAACTCTGTCATTTTGTGTCTGGGTCTAGGACCCCGTGAAGATGATTAGCGTCAATTCGGAGTGACTCCGAAGTTCATTGGAGAAGTTGGTTGGAGTGACCCCGTTGTGTCTGGTAGCTAGTGCAAAACTACTACAATAGAAAAGAGGCTGGTGTCGAAGCAGAAGAGATTTGATCATCTTCTAGTACTTAGCTGTAGAAATTAATGGTGCTTGATGCTGAAATTAAACAACAGGAGTTGTCACACAATGAGTACATTAGAGAGAACACAACTTCATTTGAAAGAAAGTTCTACTCATTCACCTTGGCTAACTCTCAGGCTAGGAAGATAGCTAGCTGGCTCCATAGATAGTGGTGATATTTATTTATTTCCAAGCAGTTCATTCAGGTATCATATGAAAGAGAGGAGAAAATTCCATATGAATTTACTAATGATATATAATAATATAGTATATTTTTATTATGGAACAAAACTAATATGTTTTCATATTGTCATAATGATCCATTCGTTTATAATATTACCATTAATGCACATGGTCAGGATATTTATTATGATTATTATAATAAATTGGCAATTTTAACTTCATGTAATGTCATACAATATGTTATGTCAGAACTATGCATATTTTTATATCATGTGTAGCGAAATAAAAATTATACATCAATAGTGCTTACTGCTTTCATAGCTGCCTGATACACAACATTATTATAAGTAAACTGTTATTAATAAACTTGTATGGAGTTGTCTCCCCTTCATCGTCCAAAATCTAAATGCATATTCGTTTTATATTATTCAACAATACAAAAACACTATATTATTACAAACATCGGTTACTAATATGTTTATATGGAGTTGTCGCCTCTTTTTCACCTAAATAAAAACAAAACGCTATATCAGAATGTGGCGGTATTATAACATTCGTATTGCTATCACCTCCGGTTATAGGTCTATGGCTAGCGCCTAAGTGAAGAATTACTATCATAATTATTTGTATTCAGAATTTAAAATATATGACAGAACGTTATACTATAGTCATTGTCATCAATCAATAGTTATCATCAGTATGATTATTATTTATAAGTAATAGTATCGTGACAATAATAATAGTTTTAATAACGTTACTACAAATGTCAAAAAATATTGTTATTAATAATTATTATGTCCGTAGCAACAGCAAAAACAACTACGAAAAATACAAATGAAATTACTAATTAAAGTATAGAGTTACATATTCTGTACTATACATACTATAATTCAAAATTACATCTATGGTAGCCTGGAATGAAAGTAGACACACCAGGAACGAATGTCGAAATGGAGTTTTATAAGTGGCGTGGAACGAATGTAGACACTTCCTGGAGTGAACGTCGAATTTTCGGTCTTTATCGCTTAGTCGACATTCGTTCCTGAATTGTCTACGTTCGTTCCAGGAGGTGTCGACTTTCATTCCAGCTGTGTCTACATTCATTCCTGTCTACGTTCGTTCCTGTCGACGTTCGTTCCAATTCCCGTCGCGAAAACTCCCGTTAGGCCAATAGCAGCTGAGTATTTTAGGCGGCCATCGCATCCGGTTAAAGCCAGCGGCCACCAGCAAAAAATTGGGCATAAAATTCAAAACTTGATCAAAAAATAATAACAAAAATAAACCAGAGTGCAAATTATTATGCACCAAAAGTGAGCTGGAAGTGTCCTCTCTTAGAAAATTTGCACAAGGTAAGTGAATCCCAATGTTTTTCAAGACATTTTTGACATTAATTGAGAGAGCGCCGCAATGAAATGCGAACGAAGTGTCCACACTTTCAGTATTATATATATTATTATTATAATTTTTTTTTAAATTATTTTTAATACAACAATTCCTGTTTGTTTGTTGTTACCAATCATACATGGCTCACTGTGCTAAAAACTGGAGGCTCATGATGATAAGTAATATTATAGTTATAATAACGATTTAATAATTTCTCACTCGGGGCACCATGTTTCTTGTATGTTTGTTTGGTGAGATTATAGATAGATTACTTAATAACTAATAGATGATACATAAGAAGATGATGTTTCAGCTGGAGTTGACAATGGCGACTGCCTTATTATTCAAAACGAGACAAGGTCAAGGACGAATACTAGTCGTTTGGTCGACAACCGTTTGGTCGAAAGCCTGATTTGTCGAACACATTTTCGTCGAAATAATGAGACCATTGGTCGAAAATTTAGGATCATTTGTCGAAAGTCGACGTTTGATAGAATGTTAAAACAAAATTGGGAGTTGGCTTCTCTCTATGACTTGATGATTAATCATGTCTGTAATAAATAAGTCAATCATAGATAGTATCATCGTCAGTATCGTTAATTTTTATTTCTCTGTCGCTTGAATGAAGCTGTTTCCTTTAAAAAATTGTTACAGTAAATGCAATTAAAACATACCTACTTTTATCACACAAATCATTAATTTTTACTTCCCTGTTGCTTGAATGGAGTTGTTGCCTTTAGAAAGTTGTTACAATAATGTGCAATTGAAACTTACCTACTTTTATTTATTTATCATACAAATTGGTTTAATAAATGTTGACCCTCTTCACTGGCAAAATATTATCGAGTAAATAACTCCCATTTAGCTAGTGGTGTGTATCAGTTCAAGTTAGTCTAGAGCTCTAGCAACAAGCCAGTCAATCTGCTCAAGTTCAGAGATAAACACTACAATTCAACAGATAATCAACTTGAACAGAAGCTTACTATCCAACCTTAAAGTTGGTGAAAAAATTTGTAAAAGATTATATCTACCGGCAACATCAATGCGTCATTTTATTGTTATAAATTGTAAAAAAAATATAACTGCGCTAGTAAATACAAGGCTGTATCTCATGCCTAATACATTTACACACTAAAATAGGCAAAGCTATATCTCACACTTATGGCATCTCCGCTGATACAAATACTGAAAAAGGCAACCGCAATATCGTCTTCAAATATTATTTATCGCTAATACATTTCCGCTGACACAAATAATATATCCATTATCCTAAATGATCGTTTCTTACTATTTCAAAAAATTGTATATAAGCAATCAGGTCTTTCCGATGGATACACACACACTCTTCTCGCTTCTGACCCGCAGCAACTGTAATGGATAGATCTCAGTAAGTTTTTCCAGCATTACTTTTATATTCATGACCTGCAATAGATAAAGTATTTTGTATTAGTAATACTTTAATGTTTTACTTAATACTTGTTTTAGTGATGCTATAAGGTTGCATAATTTACCAGAAAAAAGTTCAAAGAGGAAATGAACAAACTTTTGGAGAAACCATTGCTAAAAAGTCAATACAATTTTTCTATTTATTTAGTATCGCAAAAGTAAAATCATTAAGAGTAAAACATTTCACTAACTATTTGTGTTTTTAGAGATCGTGAATCCTCAGCTTAGACGATATGAATAGCTACAGCTGACGTGTGTAGTGCGCACATGGCCCAGGGGTAAACTAGTTGAAAAATGGCTAACTATACTACTCTTTACCTCCTGAAATACCTACAGCGTAACCCAAAAATATACATTAATTGTGTCAAAGCAATAATTTTTGTAGTAAAACATGTGACCTGTTTGTTGAAAGGTCAGTTGATCAATGGTAGATCAACTGATACTTGGTCACAAACAGACTGGAGGTCTTCTTATCTCAAACACTACAGAACTTACAAGTTAAGGTTTTGTTCACTGAACTACTCATATTATCAAACCTTGACCTAAGAGAATATTCGGCAAACAAGAGCGAGCGTACTCTAATTGATTTCCATGGCCCAAGCTCAACTATAATCTTCATTCTGTGCAGCATCTACGTATTCCACTCCATAGCAATGCCAAGTAACATGCTGGTAATGTCCGAAATACTTGTTTTCATTTATTCATAAGAAAAAATATTGCATGCTCAAACAACTTGTAAATGTGGTTCTCCGAATGATGACTATTATTTTATAATTTTCTACAAATAACACTATAACTTTGTTATTTTGGGTTTAGGCTTGCTGATTAACTCACCTCCATGTAATCTGTTCGTCTCCTTCTTGTCATCAGGACAATCAGCGATGGCAACTGTTTCTTTGAGTTGCCATGCCTGATGAAAGCATGCGGGGACAACAGTTGCTAATAAGGTTTTTTCACTGCTTTGAAGGTCGCATCAACATTCCATGTCTTTGTTGTAGCAAGGAGTTTAAGTTGATGTATTGTGGCAAGCAATATACTTCTTTCTCCATTAACTAGGATATCAGCTTGCAAAAACCCATCTGGCACGGCTTGCTATATCGGCTGAATAAATACACATTTTCCAGGGTATATGTATCCTGATATATATACAATGCATTCAATTGATGCAGATTCAAGCACAAAATTTGAAAAAAAAGTATCATAAAAACATTTCTGCAACATTTGCTAGCTTTTTTTTTTTTATTTTTCATCATCGGCCAAGTAGAGTGATTGTGTTGTATCAAGCACACAATAGCAAAATTGTAGTAATATCAGTGACGGAGAGATCTCTAAGCTATGCAGCACTTGCCCCGAACCAATTGTAAGCACTGTGACACTGAAGGTTTTGTATACACGCAGCAGTACATAATGTACAATCTAATGAGCCTTTATGATAAAACCAAAGGTCTATTACCTCAAAGTCTTTCTCTCTAGGATGGATGGGTCTTCCTTTCTCTCGTGCTCTGTTCGCCAGTCTAATCAAGTTCTTCCATTGGTGACAAGTGGTTGAAGGTGATTGTCCACCACTGTAGCAGCGCTGCCAAATGGATTATCCCTGCCACACTTTGTACTTATAATTACAAAAAACATATTGACATTATATTCACTCATTTTTAAAGGCGAGACAACAAATCTCTTATGACAGCCAGCCTCTCACTGATATTAGACAAAATAAAGAAATGCTGATTAAGCAGGATACATTTAAAATACATTTGTGATCGCCTCTAAATTTGAAAGATGAATCTGAGCTTGAAGCAAAATTATTGATTATATTATATATTATTCATTTTCTAGAACAAATGCCAAAGTATTCTTTTTTGTAGCAAAGTTGTTGTCTGCATTCATTCCTGTCAATGCTCACTCTAATATTCAACATAAATATATCCATGAATCAAACCTGACAATCCTGCAATGACAGCCTAAACTATACACATTCTTTGGGACATCTGGTATGAAAAGTGTAGACTCTCATACTACACAAAGCATATACTACCGTGTCAACGATCATTCCAGATGTCTACATTCATAAAAATGAGTGAATGAGGAAGAAACTTTATCTTACTGTGTAGCAGGTATAGGTTCTCCATTTGTCGATGTTACTGCTAGGTGACTACCTTCATTCAATCCAGATCTGTCTACTCATTCCTTCCAGTAGAGGTTTATTGAAACACCTGATTAAAATATTGCCAAAAACAAAATCATCAGCAAAAATTGATTTTGTACAATAATTTTAAAGTAAAACTCCTTGATAAAGAACGATTGGTATGAGATTGTTTACTTTTCATGCAATAAGATAACTACTATTGGACATCGCTATACATTTATCTCTGCAAGCATTACAACAGCTCAATTAAGAACGACAACAAACAGTCACTCTGATATACTCAAAAAACCAGACAAAACAACCTGGGTCCAAAAAGTTTATAATTTTTTTTGGAAAAGACGAACAAACTTGAAATTATTCAGAACTTATAGAATTAATCAGAGTTGAAAGTTTTCAGATTCACAGGCCTTTCAATAATCACAGGCCTTTCAATAATCACAGGAATTACATGTCGGACACTATACTAGCATACTTCATAGACCAAAAGGCACAAAACAATGTTCTTTATTTAATATATCATTTGTAGGAGAGTATTTGCTATGTCAAGTTCAAGTCACCTGGATCTGCAAGTACAGTATTTTGAAGTCGATATATAAAAACAAGTTTACCCACCTTTTCTATTCCAAGCTTCTTCCTAATCATGAAATGTACCATCAGATACTAGTATGCTTTGATCAAATGTGCCATTTGTTTTATAAAAGAAGCTAAAAATTCATGAAGTTTCAAAAATTTGAAGTAATCGTTGATTAATTCGTAGTAAATTAACTTTTTGAATCATTTGTGCCAATCCTGAAAAGAGTGTTTGACACTTAGTTCTCTCACCTTATATGCTTATTGATGGCGATAGTTCTTCAGAGCAACACCTAATGTATCTCATATAGATTTGGTTCCACTCTAGCTGTATGCAATAAACATGAGCTGCAGGGAGCTACTAGCTCCTGAAGGTACAAACTGCAATAAGAAAAGTATGCTGTATGTATGTATGTCCGAGTTTACGTGTTATCTAATTCTCTCATTCTAGTATATATATACATATGTATATATATATATACCGACTCATTGATGGCTGGAGTAGTTAAAGTCTTCAAGTTATCTGCATGAATTACATTTTAGTCATCATAAATAAAATAGTGTTATAATAATATGCACGTAGAGTGATTGGTTGATATATTGTCTGTTTGTTCAATAACAAACCCTAGCATAGCCAAAACAAGCTGTTGTACAAAATTTTATAATTACAAATTGTTGGAGTTGCATGCTCAATGACTATTTAAACAAGAGGAGACAACTCCAGTATGTCATATAGGATAATTTATATATATATATATAATATGCTTGTTCAAAATAAATGAATATATATTTATCTCATTAACTATTATTATTATATTACTAATCATTAGTTGTGATAATAATTAATAATAAATAAATAACCATAATAATAATAATAAATAATATAATAATAAGAATAATTTATTAATAATAATAATAATAAGAATAATTTATTAATAATAATAATAATAAGAATAATTTATTAATAATAATAATAATAATAACAATAATAATAATAATTATTTATGAAATGTCTGAATTTTTTTTTAACAACAACATCATTACATTAATTTGGTGAGACCAAATTTATGATTATTGTTTATGTATTACTTCCATTATTAATTAATCTAAAATTTTACCTGATTATTATTGTTGCTAATAAATATTACTGTCATCTCATGCCATAAACTGAATAACATGCTTTTTTTAGACATTTTGGAGAAGCCAGTTAAATCACGTAAATGTTTCGATAAAAAATCCTGATTCGACAAATGGTCCATGTATTTCGACCAAAATGTGTTCGACAAATCGGGATTTCGACAAAAAGGTTGTCGACGAAAGAACCAATTTCCTCAAGGACAAGTATAAACAATACCGGTCAAGGACAAATAATACAAACATATATAAGCGTGATTGCGTTAATTCAATGTTTGGATCCCTAGCCGATTGCACGTGGCTCATTAGCGTATCTCTCCCTACAGGGTCACTAACACACACGGCCTTTTAACACCTTTAAACACCAATATTTTATTTTATGTCCACACGACAATAAAACACACTTCTAGCACTCAACACACTATTATCACACGTTTTTAATGATCACTTAACACCACTGAAGGCTCTATGCCGACTGCGCCATGTTGGATATTGATAATTTGGTGGAGACAGACAAAACACAAGCACTCACCAGCAAGATTCAAATCCGAAGGGCAGCAGATGACTTTCTGTCCGACGTTACGTCTTTAGCTCTGTGTACACGGGCAACTGGGGGATTTCCGGTTTGAAAAATGAGCAGACAAGTTCAGTTGACTGACAACTGGCTTTTATTATCAAAGTAATGATATATAAATGATATATAAATATAAATATATTTATATATCATTACTTTGATAATAAAAGCCAGTTGTCAGTCAACTGAAATTGTCTGCTCATTTTTCAAACCGGAAATCCCCCAGTTGCCCGTGTCTGTGTATACGAAGTGTCTCCAACCACAACCCGTGATGGTGTATAGAACCTTAGCCTATTATCTTAAACCCAATAATTCCTGAAGCATATAAAGATGCATATCCAACAATTATTATTATTATATATATCCATCATTTTAATTGTAAAACTATAAAAAAATAATTATTATTATAATTATTTACAATTCTTAAAAACTCCTAATAATCATAACAAAAATTATTATTAGTAGTACGTAGTAGCATAATATTGTGACGGACGGCGTCAGCACAAACACTTACTTTCTACCATATAATATTATTCCAGTTACACCCATTAGACAGTTCTATGCATGCGCTCTAGCTACATTAGTTCTATGTATACTTGTTCTACTTTTACCCTTGCATTCAATATTATATGTTTGCCATGTGGATTCAGCCAAGCAATCACTTTAGTACAGCCTCTTACATTTTATTGGCACACGCTAGCCAATCCATGCATGTTCTAGTCAAATAAATCAGAGTCAGCTTGCACACTCTCAGAAGTTTCTTTGTTCTAACAAATAACTTCACTGCGCACCATTACTCGAGTAGTAATATATAGGCAGATCAGTCTGGACCTCTGCTGGCCGAACTTAGCTTTGACTAACTTCGCCTTCAATGTTCGACCTCTGCACAGCACTGAAACAAGTCAACCGAACCTCTGCTGGCCGAACTTAGCTTGCCTAATTCACCTTCAATGTTCGACCTCTGCACTGCACTGAAACAAGTCAACCGAACCTCTGCTGGCCGAACCTAGTTTGACTAGTTCGCCCTTCAAAGTTCGACCTTGCTTCACACACTGATAACAGCTAACGCAATCGGCAGCTCACTAGTAACTGGGATGGTTAATCACCACTCCTCAGTCTACTAAGTCGACCTGTGGGAAGATTGTATTGCTAAGAGCATTAGACACAGTTGCCATCACAGTTCGGGAGGTTGTGCAGGTAGGCCGAGCTACCAACTCACACCCCCACAGTGAAATCCTGCACAATATGACAAAAAATTATCAAATATCAACAACAAACAATAAATTATTAATAATTATAATAAAATTTATTGTTGTTGATTGATGTCGCCTGATAGTTTTATTCATTAAAACAATATTATTATTATAATTATTATTATTTATTAATAATCATCATATTGCTAGTAGATAGATAGAAGTATAAAAAATCGCAACTTTTGAGCAACAATAATAATATATTATTATTATTATAAATTATTATTAATTGTTGTTGTTGCTAATAATTATTATAATAATAATTATAATACTACTGCTACTATCAAATAATTATAATACTACTACCAATAAAATATTGCAAAAAAATCTTTCAAATTGTTCTGAAAGTTTTTTTAAATAGTTTCAGTGGGTAGAAAAATATGTTTTGGATACCACAGACAGGCCCACTGCAGAAAAACTGGTGGAACTTAGACCATTTTTTGGAATTTTATGTTGTGTTTTGGTGTTTGGAAGGTAAGTCAAGATTTCACACACCTGTGTTCACGTGCTGGCCTGCTGACTCAAAAATAATTTAGGCTGCACCCCACCAAGAAATCACCAAAAAGTATACTCTCTGGCCTGCCGATACTGACCTTTGTTATTCCAATCTGACCACTACCTGAGAAGCAGCAACCGCGTGTTTCCAAAGTTTTGCTTTGAAATGGCCTGTCCCGCAAAATTTCTTTACATCACCCGAGTCTTCTAAACTAACAGATCCTAACCCACGGGGGTGATGAAGAGTCCTCATCTCATATTTAAAACTACGGGCACTCGTATTAACCCGTATTAGTGTTGTGAGGATCCACAACACATTATTGCCGAAAAAAATAAAAACGATGCGCCCGGTAATAATTAATCATTTTACCGCTCCCCAACTGTTCGACGAGAGCTCTCGGTCAGTACAATCAGTAAGGCTGCATTGTTTATTTTTTTTTGGCAAATTCTCGAAACTCCTCTTGTGTATTCTGACAAAAGATTTCGCGGGCTCTTACGAGTTACCAATAATGTTAAAGTTGAGATGAGTGCCCGTGCCACTCCCCTAAAATACGACTTGCTAGTTTAGGAGACTCGGGTGATGTGAAGAATTTTTGCGTGACAGGCCATTTGCAAGCCAAAATTTTGGAAACACGCGGTTGCTGCTTCTCAGGTAGTGGTCAGATTGGAATAAAAAAGGTCAGTATCGACAGCCCAGAGAGTATACTTTTTGGTGATTTCTTGGTGGGGTGCTGCCTAAATTATTTTTGAGTCAGCAGGCCAGCACGTGAAGACAGGTGTGTGAAATCATGACTTACCTTCCAAACACCAACAACAAAACACAACATAAAATTCCGAAAAATGATCCAAATTCCATCAATGTTTCTGCAGTAGGCCTGTGGTGGATACAATGAGACCAAATTTGCTATTGTCACCTCAATAGTTAACTGTTGAATTGAAACAGGTTTTACCAAATGTACTTTTAGTTCAAATAATACTTTGTCTGGCGTCTAAATTCCAGGCAATTAGTGTTGACTCAGGCATGAAGCTCGTATTATATATATATATATATATAATATATATCATGCGTACGCCTCAATAATCATACATGTTATGTATCAATTATAAATGCTTTGCATTGGCTGCTCAATTGTATAACATTTTTTGTAGAAGTAGCCACAGAAAACAACAAGTACTGTATCTCAATTGATATAAACAGGTGTCATCATCAGAAATCTTGTAATTAATAATAATAAATAAATAATAATAATACTTCAATAATTATTAATAAATAAATAATTATTAAAATTGGTGGCATTGCATTTTGCTATATCATATTTATTACCACTAGCAGTTATCATTCAATGATGTTTTTTTATTAACAGATATTAGATTATATTAGATTAATATTAGATTAATTATGAACCAGAATAAGTTAAAGCACTAATGGTGACAAAGAAATAGCCGTGATACCCAACATACGCGATACTAATGACTACTAATCATCATTAACCGTAGCGTTTGCGGTAACCCTATTATTTACCTAAAACACTCGGCGCATATGATAAGCCCGCGATGCATTTGCAATGATTGTGGTTAGGCTAATTTATTGATCGCTAAGATGAAAAATAATTTTAGTCGGGGTCGTCTTTTAAAAACCTTCCCTTTATCAAAATACATTGAACACCCTCCAATAATTATACACCATTCAAATCCTAACTTCACAGTCTATTTTGTAGACGTATAACAATATGTCGATGCCCTTCAAGTCGAAAATGTAAAGGCATTTTCTCAAGTCTATGAGTAGAGTGACAAAAAGTTCACAGTCACATGCACGCGCGGTAGACTGCTCTAGCTATAGCAATTGGATTTTTGTCTCTATGAGCTTTAGTTTAAAAGATGTGAAAAAAAACATGATTTTTGGGACTTGAAAAAATAACGATTTTCGGAGACAAATTTTTATAACAGTGCTTTCGCTCATATTACACGGCAACCGAAACAGTTTTGCACTATCTATAACTAATAATAATTATTAATGTTATAATAAGAATTATATAATAATAATAGCTATAATTATTGTATCTATTATAATTATTGTTACTATTTTTCATCATTTATTTTATACAATATCATCAAGTATTAATATTAATAATACTTATTATTTATTTATTATCAATAATAACAATAATCACCAATAATAATTGAAAATAAAATATCTATGGTCATGTATATTTATACAGCCGTAACAACTGATCTTTATTTAACTGATCATTTTCATTTGCAATTGCTGATTGCTGAGAAATAGAACAAGGGTAATCAGCATCAATGCTGTTTTTGAGTTGCCTTTGTCTGCTACTGTAACTTATTAGAGATGAGATAATTTCCAAGTGAAAGATCATGGATTGAATAGGTGCTGGTATATTTAATAAACATACAGCAGCGAAAGATGAAGATAGTTGTAATTTTGCCACTTTGTTTCACAATAATAATGAGTAAAGAAAATGACAAGCTATTTATGTTGTAATGCATTAGTACAAACATGATACAATTCAAACAATTAGATTTCTGCAAACTGTGCTCTAAAATATGCAGTATGTATTTGATTAATAATAAATAAAAAATAATAATAGTAACTAAAAATAATAATTTAACAATAATAATATAAAATAAATATTATTGACCATTTTTGTTCTATGTCACTTTGTAATCAATTTATTTGTTCATATTGCCGTCAACTGCTAATCCTCCTCTTCTTTTGCAATCACCATGCTCAGTTATAGAAGCATCATCTGCTTCGTCACCAGTCACAGCAATTGGAAAAAAATCCCTTAATTAATATTATGATTGACTTTTCCACTATTGCCGCCATGGTTGCTATGCAGTAAAATAGATCTGATGTGCACAAGTTCTGCAAAAATTAAGTCTTGCAATGTTCAAACTCTTTAAGGCTTTTCCAAAAAATTGGGTTAGATTTGTTTCAAGAAGTAATTTGTAAATTTTTAAATATTGTGCAGGATTTCACTGTGGGGGTGTGAGGTGGTAGCTCGGCCTACCTGCACAACCTCCCGAACTGTAATGGCAACTGTGTCTAGTGTGCTAGCGATACAACCCTTCCACAGGTCGACTTAGTATACTGGAGAATGGTGGTTGACCATCTCAGTAACTAGTGAGCTGCCGGTTGCGTTAGCTGTTGTTTGTGTATGCAATGTGTTCGAACTTTGAAGGGCGAACTAGTTGAACTAGGTTCGGCCTGCAGAGGTTCGGCTGTCCTATTGTAGTGCTGTGCAGAGGTCGAACATTGAAGGCGAAGTTAGACAAGCTAAGTTCGGCCAGCAGAGGTTCGGCTGCCTTATTGTAGTGCGGTGCAGAGGTCGAACATTGAAGGCGAAAGTAGACAAAGCTAAGTTCGGCCAGCAGAGGTTCAGACTGATCTGCCTATGTATTACTACTCGAGTAATGGTGCGCAGTGAAGTTATTTGTATGTACAAAGAAACTTCTGAGAGTGTGCAAGCTGACTCTGCTTTATTGATACAAAACATCCGTATTTATGTACATGATTACATAACAATTTGACTGACAAGTGCTTAGACAAAAGAGGCCACACCTGGCACAATTGATTGGCCAGCGTGTGCGAATAAAATATAAGAGGTGGTGTTTAAGCTAACGGTTGATTGCACTCGCATGGGTAACATATAAGATTGTATGGTACAGTACGGTAAAATAATAATAATAAAAGATGCATAGAGCTATTGGCTCTGAAGTGTATATAATAGAAATAAGCATGTAGACAAAACAGTTTCGATAGATAGGTGTTACATAGAACTGGACTAATAGACTCGGTAAGTGAATGTCGCATAGAACTAACCAATAGAACTAGAAATGTCCAAGATGGCGCCGGTCCTCTACACATTCCGCCCCATTGGCGATGGTAGCCAATTAATCGATGGCGGCGGCATCGGTACTGCTTCGTTTTTATTCTCTATAGGGCTGGCTCATCTGTCTCTTAATCTCTTGTGCTCTTTCCAGCAGCTTAAACGCATCGGTCGTTACGGCATGCAACTCCCGATCAAGGGCCTCCATCCTCTGTCGGTAATCTCTCCGACGTCTTTGTCTCTCGGCTTCCGCCGAACGTTCCCTCTCCTCACGCCAGCTGTAGCGTGGCTGTGGTACCTCTCGTCTGGGTGATGCCGACCTCTTAGGAGGGGTTGTCCTCCTTCTCTTTCGTGTTGGCGACAACTCTGGTTGTTGTCCTAGCCTCTTCTTTACTGGTATTTTCTCCATCTTTTCCAAGCTGGGCGTCGGTACACCGAACGGTGGGGGCTGCTTCCATCCCATGGCTTCACAGAAGACGTCGTATCGGGCAGCGTCGACCTCATAGAGAGATTTATACTTCCCACCGTGCTCTGGTGTTCCTCCCTGCACTCTGATATGCTTTAATATAGCATCTCTTGAAGAGCTCTTCTTCCCACAGGTGCAGTAGAAGAATGTAAGGTGTTGGCGTACGTGGTAAGCCACCCTTTTCTTGACGTGTGATAGTCACATCTTCTACACTTCCATTCGTCACTGTCTCCGACCTGCATCGACATCTCCTTAATTTCTTTCATCGTTTCTCCTGACAACCATATCTCCCTCATCACATGTGTAGGTTTATCTGTCGGTAGTTCGTTTTCTACAACATCAATACGCCTTATGTTGATGGTCGGTGTAGCACTATGTTTTAGCAACATATCTTCTTTTCGTGGAACAACAGTTACTAGCCGCATCTGCTGATCTAATGCTGCAGTCAGAGATTCGACAGTCACATTTGGTAGGTTCTCACCTGTTGTCGACGTGATGTCAACCTTCTCCTTGGTGTGTTGTGATGTTCGAGCCATGGTAGTTGATAGAATGTCCGGTTGGTCTACTCTTCTTGTGTTGGGTAGCGAACTCGTTCTCTGTTGGATGGCAACTGAGCGTTGGCGGCTCCTGCACCTATCTATATTTTGATTGGTGGTGGCTACCACGTGTTCTCTCAGCGTCATCCCCCACGTGGTATTGTTTTGATGACGTGGGGTGGCGGGTATTCGTTCGTAGCAACTGGGAGTTATGCTACCCTGTTTCATATTTTTTTCGGTGACGAGTTTACCGGTTTGGGGAGTTGTTTCCTCTTGCTCGCTCTTTCTCCCTCGTCTCTCTTTATGATAACTCGTCTCACTTTCTTCTACCTTTCTCTTGTTTATTCTTTGTTTTGCTCCTATCCAACCGATTTCGGCCGGGTTTTCTGGTACTTTCTTCTCCAGGAGAGTTGTTGATGGTGGTGGTGATGTGACCTCCCGGCTTCCTGCTCCAGTAGGTGGGGTATTGGGTATGTGCTCCCCCCTTGCTGTATAGCAGTGGTAATCATTTAATCTGGTTGGCTTCTGCCTCTCCCTTTGTGGTCGGCCTACGGGTGAGGCGGGCAGCCGGCTGGGCTGCAGGGGCGGCCAGTCTTCGTCGCTGAGGGCTGGGGGCCTCGGTGGGCTGGGTGCCCTTTGGATGACCTCTGGTGGGGGCGTGTCTTCTTCGTTTACACTTCTTCTTTCTACTTTTACTTTGCTGTGTCCTAGTACCTCAGGCCTTCTGGTTGGACTGTGGCGCACTGCAGGTGAATGCGGGGGTGACAACTCCCGAGTGGGGGGTGTCCTCTCTCCCAGAGGGAGGTTTCCAGGTTCCTGGAGATGCGGTGTGCTAGGGAACTCCCTGGCCAGCGGTGGCCTTTCTGGTGGGGGTGACGGCAATGGTAATGGTAACGTCTCTGGTACGGGTAGTGGTAGGGGTAATAACTCCAGGTTCTCAGCGGGGGCTGGACGTGCCTTGGGGGGTCGTCCTCTCCTGGCCCCTTTCATATTTGGTTGGAGGGCGGGCTCTCGGCAAGGGGGTGCTCGGCCGACCGGTTCTTGGCACGTCCTATAATGACGCAGCCGCATTCCATTCTGAATGGACCACTGCCCATTTCTCTCCACTTTGTAGGTGTGGTTTGGGAAGGCCTCCAGCACCTGGTAGGGTCCGACGAAGCGTGGCTGCAGCTTCGGGTTGCTTCCCTTCACCCTTCGTTTATTCTCTAACACGACGAGTTCCCCTTTCTGAAACACGGCGGGCTCCTCATCGTCCTGGCTCCTAATCTCTTGTTGCTGCTGTCTTAGATATTCATGTGCCGTCCGGAGATTTTCTTGCACTTCTGCCGTGTGTTCCGAGACGTTGCGAGGGTCCAAGGAAGGGGGCGTGCCTGTTAGTTGGTCAGGAAGGCGTACCTCCCGTCCCATCACTAACATGTTGGGCGTTTCCCCGGTTGCTGAGTGGGGGGTGCTGCGACAGGCCCGCATGATTTGCGGTAGCAGACTGTCCCACTCGTCCTGGCCTTTCGTTAATATCAACGTCCGGAGTGCATCTCCCAGCGTCCGGTTTTGACGCTCCACCATCCCATTCCCTTGCGGGTGATATGGGGTGGCCCTTGTCTTTTTGATGCCCCACAGGCTACATAGCTCTTCTAACAGCACGGACTCAAACTGAGCCCCTTGGTCGGAGTGTAGCTGCTCGGGCAGGCCCCAGTAAGCGAACACTCGTTCGTCTAGCGCGACGGCGACCGTCGGTGCTGTGGCATCGGGCAGAGCTATCGCATCCTGCCAACGGGTGAAGTGGTCGGTGAGGACCAACGCCCAGCGGTTCTTCCTTTTTGTCAAGGGCAGGGGGGCCGACCAGGTCGACCGCCAGCTTTTGAAAAGGTCGTCCCGCGTACATCCTTTGTCGGTGAGGGTTCTCTGCCTTCTTCCCATTCTTGGCGACCTGGCATACCTCACAGTCCTTGATTAGTCTCCTGACCAGGGGGGATATGCCTGGCCAGTACCAATCCATCAGGATGCGCTGTCTTGTCCGATGAATCCCTGCATGGATCATCCTGTGCGTCTCCCAGACGACCTGTGTCCTCCTACTTGGTGGGCAGACTACACATTGCTTTACTCTGGAAGGGTGGTGTAACGTGATGACGAGTACCCCGTCTGGGCGGATCTTCATCGCCTCCTTCCGATCATACAGTGTCCTCAGCTCGACACTCCCTTCGGCCAATTCTCTCTCTGTGACGCTCCCCGGTCGTCTCAGCTCGGCATAAATCCGGCCTACCGCATCCTGCCCGTCCCTTTGCTCTTGAGCTAAGGTTTGGGCGGAGTGTACCGGGTTTGTCACAGTGAGGTTGACCCGCTCCTCCTTCTCTCTCGTCTCTGCAGACTCCCTCTTCATCATGTCTCCCGGCCGTCTCGGCTCGGCGCAAGTCCGGCCTACCGCATCCCGTCCCTTCGGCTGAGCCGAATCCTGGGGGGAATGTACCGGGTTCAATGTGTCGAGGTCGTCTCTAGCCTCTCTCTGAGGTCTCTGTCCAGCCTCTTGCTGCAGCTCTACATGGGAAGGTCCCCCATCTCTCTGTTCGATGGAGCCGCACTGCCTACAGTCTGCGCAGGGCCCTTGACGGCTGAGTCCATCGGCATTACCATGGTGAGTTCCAGCTCTGTGCTCGAGCTTATATCGGAACTCAGCCAAGATCTCCAGCCATCGAGCTATCTGGTTCGATGGTTCCTTCCGTCTGCACAGCCAGCGGAGGGAGGCGTGGTCCGTCCGGAGCTTGAATTCCCGCCCATAGAGGTAGGGACGGAAATGTTTCACTGCCTTGACGACAGCGACCAGCTCCTTCCGCGTGACGCAGTAGTTCCGCTCCGCTGGTGCCAGCGTCTTGCTGAAGTATGCAATGACGCGTTCCTTGCCTTCTTGTACTTGGGAGAGTACCGCGCCGACTCCTACCGCACTGGCGTCGGTGTCCAGTGTGTATGGTAAACTGGGGTCGGGGTATCCGAGTACTGGGGCTTGGATGAGCCTGGCTTTGAGCTGGTCGAAGGCTGTCTGCTCTACTTGTCCCCACTTCCAAGGTGTCTCCTTGCCTGTCATCACGGTGAGTGGTTTAGCAATCGTGGCGTAGTCGGGGAGGTACTGACGATAGTACCCGGCGGTTCCTAGGAACGCCTGCAGCCCCTTTACGTCCGTTGGCGCTTCCCATCTCCTGACGGCCTCCGCCTTCCCTGGGTCGGTGGCCACTCCCTTTGCACTTACTACATGTCCGAGGTACTTGACCTCTTCTTGTAGCAGCTCGCATTTGGAGGGTTTTACCTTCAGGTTTGCCTGGTGGAGTCGTCCTAGCACTTCTCCTAGCCTCTGTAAGTGCGTCTGGAAGTCGGGTGCGATGATGATCACATCATCTAGGTACAAGAGCAGTGTCTTCCAGTGAAGACCTTTGAGGACTTTTTCCATGAGCCGTTGGAAAGTGGCAGGAGCTGACGTCAGCCCGAAGGGTAACACTTTCCACTTCCACAAGCCACTTCTAGTGGTGAAGGCTGACTTGTCCCTGGCGTCCGGGTCTAGGGGTACCTGCCAGTATCCGCTAGTGAGGTCCAGTGTAGTAAAATATTTACTACCAGCCAAGGCGTCCAGAGATTCGTCGATTCTGGGGATGGGGTAGGCGTCCTGCTTAGTTATGTCATTTAGCCTCCGGTAATCCACACAGAACCTCCACGTGTCGTCCTTTTTTCTCACCAGTACCACAGGGGAGCTCCACGCTCCGTCGGCCGGCTCGATGAGGTCCTTTTCCAACAGGTCCTTGATCTGGCGTTCTGCCTCTGCCTCCTTTTCTGGTCCCAGGCGGTGTGGTGGGCACCGGATGGGCCGAGCCCCTTCTACTGTGGGGATCGAATGCTCTGCCAGTGTTGTCCGGCCCAGGTCTCCGCTATGGCTACTAAATACCGTCTGGTATTCGATCAGCAGCTCCTTTACTTGCTGCTCCTGCCACCGGTCCTGGCACCCTCTCTTTGCTTGCTGGAAGAGGTCGTGTAGATGGGGGAGTAACTCCCTTCCTCCCGTCTTGCTCCTCTGCTGTCCGTCTGGTTTTGTCAGTTCCCGAACGCCACCCTCTTCCACTCCCGTAAAGGTGCCAATCACCTCTCCTGCGGGTAGCCTTAGGGTGTCCTGCGTTGGGTTTAGACATCTGACCAGCACGTGTCCCTGAGCGTCAGGCCTGTTGACGCTGGTGGCGATGGGTATCCCACCCTGGATACTCTCAATCACTCCCTGGGGAGACGTATCCCTGGAGCTCAAGTGACATGGAATAGTCACTTCTGTCTGTGGTGGAAGCTGGGTGTCCTGTCGGACTTGCACCTTGGACACGAGATTTCTCCCGTGGCGGTCGGTACAGGCCAGTTCCCTTCCCTGTATCACCAGCACTGGACGGTCGAACCCCATCTGACATCCTTGGCTCGTCAGGAAGGGTATCCCTAGGATAACGTCTTCGTTGACTTGACTGACCACAAAGGTCTCTTCGAACTTGACGTGCCGTATCCTTCCCTTCAGGGAGAGCAAGCCGTAGAACGGAAGTCTCGTACCGTCGGCCATGATCCCATGGGAATCGTAGTGCTGCAGCTTGCGCTGTACGTGGTTCGGTAACCGATCAAAGACTCGCTTGGACAACAGGTTAGTGTTGCAGCCTGTATCTATGAGGTGTGTTACCGCTTCTCCTTCTACCCTTCCAGGTAGGTAGTAACTCGAGCGATATGGTCGCTCGATCTGGTTGCTCTGGAGTGTCACAGGCTTTGGAATGAATTCTTCCTTCGTCAGTGGGGGCGTTTGGGTCTGCCTGTCCTTCCTCCTGGGCCTTGGTTCCTGCTGCTCTGGAGTCCCGTCGCCGTCCGTTTCTTCCGCCACTGAGCTGTCGAGTGTCGACAGGCTGGCAAAACGGTTGTGTAGGGCGATAGGGGGACTAGTCAGGAGGTCCAGGGGAGGAGTCGCTCGACGCGCTGTTGCCGGTCCACTGGTGGGCGCCTGTGCCCTTTCCTTCTGCGTTGTCGTTGCCCGTGTGCAGCCAGCGGGTCTCCCTACTGCTGCGGGCGGTAGTCGTTTCCCTGGCGGCTAGGCCAAGGGACGGTCTTACACGCCTTCCGGGTATGGCCCACTTGTTGGCATCCCCAACATCTCCTGGGTGGCTCAGGCTTCTTTTCCGTCTTTAGGCTAGCAACTTCTTTGCTCAGCCCTTCCACGGTCTTAAGCAGTTGTGCCAAGGGGTCCTGCACCTCTTGGTGTCGAGCCATCTCTCTCCGTGGTTCTCTTTCTTCTTCCAGAAGGTCGGCCTCTACTGTCCGAACGTGAGGTCCTCCTACCGGTTGGTGAGGCACCTGCATGAACTCATTCCCTGCCAGGATCGCCTCTTCCAGATTCTGAGGACGTACCGCCAGCAAGTGGCGTTGTAGGTACGTGTGTCCTAGAGTGCTATGGAACGTCTGCATTATCAGCTCGTCCCTATTCTGTCGTGGCAGGGTGCTGTGGGCTGCCGTGACGAGGTGCTCGACCGTGAGGGCATGGTCCCTGAGGCTGTCTCTGGGGCTTCGCCGGTAGCTCAGCAACTTTGCTTGGGCTTCCGAACGAGTCATGCCAAAGGTCGCTCGTAGTGTCCGTGCCACTTCCTCAGTGGTCTCTCCTCGACCGCACTGCTCGGCCTTGCCTGTCAAGGCTTGGCGTAGGTGGATCACTGCTTCTTCTGCCAGCCAATGGTTTGCCCTGGTCACCTCCTGAAACCGTTGCAGAAAGTAGTCCACATCTCCTGTACCATCGTACTGTGGTACTCTGAACTTGTCTCTAGCGGTGGCTACTGTCATGCGGTCCAGAATATCGGTGAGCGTCCCCATCATCTGCAGGCTGGAAGGATCCCTGTCAGTACTCAGTGCTCTTCTCCTGGTCGCCATTCTTCCTCTGGGGGGTGCTGCTTGTGGGTGTCTGTCAATCCCACTGCTGCCACCAATGTGCAGGATTTCACTGTGGGGGTGTGAGGTGGTAGCTCGGCCTACCTGCACAACCTCCCGAACTGTAATGGCAACTGTGTCTAGTGTGCTAGCGATACAACCCTTCCACAGGTCGACTTAGTATACTGGAGAATGGTGGTTGACCATCTCAGTAACTAGTGAGCTGCCGGTTGCGTTAGCTGTTGTTTGTGTATGCAATGTGTTCGAACTTTGAAGGGCGAACTAGTTGAACTAGGTTCGGCCTGCAGAGGTTCGGCTGTCCTATTGTAGTGCTGTGCAGAGGTCGAACATTGAAGGCGAAGTTAGACAAGCTAAGTTCGGCCAGCAGAGGTTCGGCTGCCTTATTGTAGTGCGGTGCAGAGGTCGAACATTGAAGGCGAAAGTAGACAAAGCTAAGTTCGGCCAGCAGAGGTTCAGACTGATCTGCCTATGTATTACTACTCGAGTAATGGTGCGCAGTGAAGTTATTTGTATGTACAAAGAAACTTCTGAGAGTGTGCAAGCTGACTCTGCTTTATTGATACAAAACATCCGTATTTATGTACATGATTACATAACAATTTGACTGACAAGTGCTTAGACAAAAGAGGCCACACCTGGCACAATTGATTGGCCAGCGTGTGCGAATAAAATATAAGAGGTGGTGTTTAAGCTAACGGTTGATTGCACTCGCATGGGTAACATATAAGATTGTATGGTACAGTACGGTAAAATAATAATAATAAAAGATGCATAGAGCTATTGGCTCTGAAGTGTATATAATAGAAATAAGCATGTAGACAAAACAGTTTCGATAGATAGGTGTTACATAGAACTGGACTAATAGACTCGGTAAGTGAATGTCGCATAGAACTAACCAATAGAACTAGAAATGTCCAAGATGGCGCCGGTCCTCTACAATATTTAACATTAACCAAAAATTATTTTTATATATGAACGTTTTTTTGATTCGCTGTAACTGGTGGCGATTTGCACATCGTCAGAAGATCAAACCCACAATGCCAAGATAAATCGAAGAATTGGGAAGCTCAAATTATCATCGAATAATAATAATATTCTTTGCATGCCATTCATGTTATTATTCATTATAACTGTTGTTATTAATGATAATAAAAATTATTATTATCGTATAACGTTTATTATTACTGCTTGTAAGCAACGATAATTTAGTAGTAATAATGCTACCATTTATTATTATTACTAGTGAATTACGCTTTAGCATCTTTTCTGCAAATGAAATACACCTGAAATAAAATGAAAAAGATAAATTAAAATATTGACTTAATGAACTAATATTGTTCCTGGAGCATGCTATTTAGTTTTTGCGTTCTATGTGTTATTCTACACTGTAGGTGTGAGTTTCTGAATTATCTACACTACTAAAAAAGACAACTACCAATTTTAGTCGTCTTTCTTCGCGTTTTGATTTATTTGATTCGTGGCCTCACCATATATGCATGATTAGTTTTAGTGAACAAGCATGGTAATAACAAAATAAGTATTATCAAAAATAATCTCGATATAAAACTGATGAAATACTCAATTATTTTAATGAATCAATCATCATATACAAGTTCTCTGCACTATTTTTTATTACCTTGCATGTTACCGGTAGTAGATGGCTGGCTCACAGTAGCATTGGTTGCTTCAGCTAAACTTATCATCATCATCAATCCTGTGAACATTATAATATCAGTGAAAAAATTGTTATGATTTTCTTTCTTCTTGGTTTGAAATAGTTTTTTTGTTGTTGTCAAAGTTTATTTTATCTAACTTGCGTGAATGATTTTTTAATGATTTAAATTTTATCATCAACTTTAGCCATAATGGGTGGTGGCGTGACCAGCCCGCTCCAGATGAAAGCAATGGAGGTCAGAGGGAACAGAGTCAATTGGCAATCTTATAAACAGTGAGTGGATGTAGTATCTATGAGAAGTCAGTCCTAGCTTTTATTGCTGTTTGTCATGTAATAAGCAACCTGAGATCAGTTGTCAAAGATCACCTGACATGATCTGACAGTTTTGTGTTGCAGAGGGCAGGTGATCACTTTAGAAGAATATGGAGTTATCACTCGTCTAGACTTCAGCTCATCAGATCCAGAGTCTAGAGCGGTGTCTGACATTTAATGAGGAAATTTCCTCTAGATTGGACAAGTGAGTGACTGAATTACTTTTGTTCTGTAACTAACTAGTTATATATTACATGTACAGTGTTATATATTACATATACAGTGTTATATATTACATATACAGTGTTATATGTTACATATACAGTGTTATATATTACATGTACAGTGTTATATATTACATGTACAGTGTTATATATTACATGTACAGTGTTATATATTACATGTATAGTGGTATGTATTACATGTATAGTGGTATGTATTACATATATAGTGTTATATCTTACATATATAGTGTTATATCTTACATGTATAGTGTTATATATTACATATACAGTGTTATATATTACACGTACAGTTTTATATATTACACGTACAGTGTTATATATGACATGTACATTGTTATATATTACATGTACAGTGTTATATATTACATGTACAATGTTATATATTACATGTACAGTGTTATATATTACATGTACAGTGTTATATATTACATGTACAGTGTTATATATTACACGTATAGTGTTATATATTACACGTACAGTGTTATATATTACATGTACAGTGTTATATATTACATGTACAGTGTTATATATTACATGTATAGTGTTATATATTACATGTACAGTGTTATATATTACATGTACAGTGTTATATATTACATGTACAGTGTTATATATTACATGTATAGTGTTATATATTACATGTACAGTGTTATATATTACATGTACAGTGTTATATATTACATGTACAGTGTTATATATTACATGTACAGTGTTATATATTACACGTACAGTGTTATATATTACACGTATAGTGTTATATATTACACGTACAGTGTTATATATTACACGTACAGTTTTATATATTACATGTACAGTGTTATATATTACGTGTACAGTGTTATATATTACGTGTACAGTGTTATATATTACATGTACAGCGTTATATATTACATGTATAGTGTTGTATATTACATGTACAGTGTTATATATTACATGTACAGTGTTATATAATACATATATAGTGTTATATATTACATGTATAGTGTTATATATTACATATATAGTGTTATATATTACATGTACAGTGTTATATATTACATGTACAGTGTTATATATTACATATGCAGTGTTACATATAACAGGTATATTACAGGTATGTTGATATATATTACAGGTACAGCGTCATACCAATACTCGCTGATATACTCAGTGAAGCCGTTAAAGAGAAAGTAATGAGAATTGTGCTGGCCACATTCAGGGTGAGAGTTGTCTGCTCCTTCATCGCCTACATTATATATAGTATAGCACAAGTGGGCGTGGTCTAATCCACTCTCTATCTTGGTAGAACCTTCTAGAGAAGCCCGAGGAGACCCACATTAAACAACAGAACGCGGTGAGCTTGGTGCAGTGCAAACTGCTCAAGCAGCTGGAGATCCTTAATGATAAGAGGTTTGATGACGAGGATGTGGTCGATGACATCAAGTTCTTGTCTGAGTTCCTCGAGACAAGCGTTCAGGATCTCAGGTAACGTACCTAGTGGTAGATAGTGTGTATTAGGCACGCATAGACATCTAGCCTAGTCTTAGATGGCTTATTATTGTAACTAATGGCCCTTTGATATGTGCTGACAATGGTTTGCTGGATTACCAGTCTCTCCACTCAGAAATCCTCTGTTACTGAGGCTAACATTCCAGTATCAATCAATTTGTTAGTGTGGTAAAACGTGCAATATTAGAAGGCTGCTCAGTTAGTACATTGCCTGTGGGTGAATTGAGTTCTAGCATTCGCTTGTTAACTTGATGTTTTACAACTAAAGAATATTCTAGAACGTTTAAACCTTTTTAACCGTGGATTTGTCTTCTCCCATCACTTGGTTCATAGTCAGGACTCAAACCATTACTGCTGTGTCAACCCCAGAAACTACTTGGGACTAATAGTTATGATACAATAATTATATCGAAGGATGAATTTTTTGTCATTTACTATTTATAGTTGGAATGAGTTTGCTAGAATCCAGGGGTGGGAGAAAATGACTTTAAAGTCGAGTCAAGTCATGAACTTTGTGAGTCGAGTCAAGTCAAGTCGCAGCCATTCTGAGGTTCAGCTGAGTCAAGTCAAGTAAAGTCACAAACATTGTTGAGTCATGTCGAGTTGAGTAATGAAAAATTTTAAGTCAAGTCTGACTCAAATGACTTACAAGTCAAATATCAAGTCACTTGAATATCTCAGAGTCTATTGGTCGTAGAGCATTATCAAAGACATCATCGTGATCAGCAGATTTCAGAGGGGGTAATTTAGATGTCCAATAGATGACTAATACAAAACTTTCACAGAAATCAGACGATTTTTATTGAAAGATTTCCCTAACAGCAACAGATGACAAAAATATTGGCAATGATAAATCAGTGGTTCAGAACAATAGTCTGGCAGTATAGCATTTGTACTTATGGAAAGCCAGAACCAGTAGAATGTTGCAGCCAATAAAATATTCTGTTCACAGTTCAAGCAGTAGACACTTCACAGTGAGTTAAATGGTTTAAACCCCGATTACTAAGCGATTCCCTAAGCGATTGCGTGATTTTGCAACTTCTGTTTCCTACAAAATCGCTAAGCAATCGAGATCAATCGAGATCAAAAAATCGCTAGCGGATTCTTTGATCAGCCAATCACAACGTAAAAAAACTTTACCCTTGTTTCCAATATGGTCGTGCCATATTCAGCGCTCCGATCTATTAACGATCCTGTAATAAATTGAAGGCTATGCTTTATAACAGCGAGTTTTACCGCAATCGCTGAAGAATTGGCAGTAGTGAAAAATTGCGCAATTTGGGGGAGGGACTTCCCCAATCGCTAAGCAAAATCGCTAGCACGATCGCTATATGTACATGAAGCAAGCTTCATGTACATATAGCGATCGTGCTAGCGATTTTGCTTAGCGATTGGGGAAGTCCCTCCCCCAAATTGCGCAATTTTTCACTACTGCCAATTCTTCAGCGATTGCGGTAAAACTCGCTGTTATAAAGCATAGCCTTCAATTTATTACAGGATCGTTAATAGATCGGAGCGCTGAATATGACAAGACCATATTGGAAACAAGGGTAAAGTTTTTTTACGTTGTGATTGGCTGATCAAAGAATCCGCTAGCGATTTTTTGATCTCGATCAAAACCTGACGATAACCTCAAATAAAATGCTAGCGATTGCTTAGCGATTTTGTAGGAAACAGAAGTTGCAAAATCACGCAATCGCTTAGGGAATCGCTTAGTAATCGCTATATGTACACGGGCTTTAACCCTATTCCTTGCATGGCAGTTGTTTTTCCTCCTTTCCTACTTGAAAAAAAGGTCACCATTTTATTTTAGTAACTTAATTTTGTAAAATTACTTCTTTTTCATTTTCCGTCAAAAAATCTCTGCAGTAAAGTTGTGCAATAAATTTTGAAACACATGTTTAATAAAGTCAAAAAACATTAGGAATTTTACAAGTTGCAATCAACTTTTTTTCCAGCAGGGAATTTGACCTACATGCAGTTGACGAGAAGTCGCATTAAAAACAACAACCCTACTGAAAAAAAAGTCTTCCCCATTTCACAAACTTTCGTAATCAGAGTGCACTAATTATTTTTAGTACATTTCTAGTCGACAAAAAAAACAGTATTCTGCATATGCACCTTCTTCTTGTCTTCTTATATTTTTAAACGGTAGAAAATCATCAATTATTCTATCTTTTTTTCTGGTAGAAAGCATTTAGGGGGAGATAATTCTATGGAACAGCCAAACGACCGAAGAGCCAAACGACCGAACAGCCGAATAGTGCATAATAGGACAACATTTTATGTTTTGTGTTTTCCGGTTCTATTCCTTGACGATTTATTTCTTGTCTTTGTCTTAATATAGTTTTCATCTTTACTACTGCACCAGCCTTAACATTGCTGGAAAGAACAAGTGTAAAAGATAATTGTTATTTTTTCATGTGGTACAGTGCACTAAGTCAATGAATAATATACAAAGTTGATAATTGATTATATATCAAATTTATTGTTTTTTTTAATGATTAATAATTGTAATAATTAATAAAAAACAACCAACAACAGTAAGTTATTATTATTATTATCTACCTACAACATCATCATGTAATAATAATAAAATTGATCAGTAAAAAATTTTTTAGATATTATAACTATTAAGTTAGTATTATTAAAAGTCAACAAATATAAAATTCATTTATTATTATAATTTATTATTATTATAATATATATAATAATTGTTGTTATTATTATATTATTATAATAATTATTATTATCATATTTTGATTATATTATTATTAGTAGTAGTAGTAATATCGTAATAATAATAATTATTGTTGGCTGTTCGGCGAATTAAGAGTACCGTAACCAAACAGGAAATACAAACAGCAATGACACACGGGTATTCTGTTAATTTAGGAAATTGTGGTAGGAGCAGACAACTATGCGAGATTGACTCCAAATGACTTGATGATGACTGTAATAAAGTCATCTGTATTATGAAGTCAAGTCAAGTCATGAAACTTTTCGAGTCAAGTCGAGTCAGATGAGGCATCAAGTCAGAGTCGAGTCAAGTCACTGCTCAACTAAGTCAAGTCAAGTTATGACCTATGACTTGACTCTAAGATGACTTGACTTAGTCCGACTTATTCCCACCTCTGCTAGAATCCATATTTAGATCAACTTTTATGTAACCACTGGCATACTTGTAAATACTTGAAGAAATAATTATTGACTCAAATTTATTGGGTGCGCTTTACAAATTGCAGAAATCTCTCCACGTATGGCATTGTGGGGCACACTTTGTAGCAACTGTTGATAGTGCCACATGCATTGGACTTTTCATTTTGGAAATATTTGTATTGCAATTTTAGGATTTGCTGGTCTGATTATTTGTATTTGGTTTGAATTTAATAAATTGCCAGTTTAACTGTTTAAATTTTATTTATATTGTTAAGTTATGCATTCAATATAATTCAATTTCTATTTAAATGGTATCGTTTGCTGATTGTGACATTAGAATTTAACAAGAAGAATTGTTTTCCATCTCGGTTAAACAAATTGAATCCATATGAGTCGGAATCGTTGTCTCTACACATTGCTTATAATGAAGAGAGGACAACTCCTTGCCAGTTTCATTTCATTACTTTATCATCTGAAATTGGTAGAATCAATGCTTTCCAATGGGGTTATGACATTGAGAGTTATCTCTCTCTCTCAACTTTCTACATTCAACCGGAAACGGCTATTAGTCGTAGCAACGACATTTACCAAGACGCCAAAGTAGTGCGTTTTTTCTTCACTCAATTAGGGATTATCTCCGCCTTTGTTGCAGTTAGCTTGCAGTCTAATCGTCAAAACATGGCTGGATCGAAAAAGAAAAGCATTCTCTGTCTCTGCAGTGCAATAAATTGCAACAACTATGCGTCATGTTGCCCTAACTTGAGCCTTTTTCGTTTCCCAAGGGATGAAACCAGGTGTGACTCTGATTACATGATTATTATAATTATTAATGATTAATTTTGGCAAAACGAAAAACACTACTAAGTAGTACTACTAGTAGACTACTAGTAGTAGTACTACTACTAGTAGTACTTCTACTACTAGTACTACTACTACTAGTAATACTTCTACTACCACTATTAGCACTAGTACTACTAGTACTACTACTAGTAATAACAAGTTCAACTACTACTACTTTCGGTTATTTTTTTTATTATTATTAATAATATTTAAATATAATAATTAAATAATATATTTTATTTTACATATATCATCTCAAAAGCCTAATGAATTTGTGTGTGCTTGTCAAAAAAGCAAAACCATCGGTTTTATTATGATATATTTGACAATTTTTAGATGTAAGAGATGGTTGGCTAATGCCAAGACTGAACACTTGATGGGAAGATCTTCTGCTCAGCTGAACCGGTCTAATGTAAGTGTTGAAAGTATACTGATGTTGAAAATTTTTTATTATTCTTTTTGCCTTTATAATAAGATAGTGAACTCAAATAAAAACCAGGAGAGGTGATTCTATAGGCACACATTGTCTTGATAAGCAATAGACTGAATTCTGATGATGGAAAATGTGGCTCTTCTATTTTTAAATATTGGTTTCAATGAAGTAAATATATTTGCTTTCAAATGTAAATTAATGTTGATACTCATAGGTATTTGTTTTAGTATCTTTGTGCTGAGCATTTGAGGAGTCCCAGTTTGCAAATGTCTACAGAGACAAGCTAAATTGGAATGCCATACCAACCCTGTTCAAAATCCCGAATTCCCCTGCTTTAATAGCATGCAAACGGAAAAAACCTCGCGAACGTCAACTTACAGCGCAGGTATATGAATACATTGTTACAAATTTGGCATTTCATTTTTAAGTGCATATTATTTATCACCTACAGGTTATGCTGAAGATTTTTATGTGCTAGTATATTTTGTGTCAATTGCATGTCTCATGTAGCTACTCTAGGTCCTTAGTTGTGCTAAAAACAATTATTCTCTACAACTTTGTATTTTATATAACTTTAGGAAAGCTCTTGTGAGACAGTTGAGAGTAGTACGATTGCAAATATGCCCAGCACTCAATGTAAGGTTTCACATATTTCAGCTCAGCATGTCTCTCAACACTCTAAGCTCCCTCGGCTCCGTCATGTTGTGCGTTACCTGATTCTGTGAAAAGATATGAGGAGTTGTGCAATGTTTTCTTTGGCTATTGGATGACGCTGACTGGTCTATGACTGTATTGCAGTTTACTCAGCATATAAATATTACCTGTTCAACTGTTCTCTACACCCTCTCATTGTTAACGCTTGCTTCATATCTTTAAGTTTATTGTATTTGTATACTTATTTAATTTTATGCAGTTTATGCTTCAATTATTTTTGATTTTCAGCTCTAGCTTACCTCTTCTTTACTTGTTTACTATGCCAAGTTCTGACCGGCTAATGACTTTCAGTCTATTTAACTATTCCTACTTTGAAATATCATATTGGATGTGGCATATGGTGTTTATGGGTAATTTAACATTACATGTGCTGCGTATAGATATGTGCTTTGTATGCAGCTATTTTATTTTCTGTTGCAATGTAACCTGTTCTGTTTTGCATATACTTATTGAGATGATCATAATATAACGAAATGTTTTCTATGATTAGCTTTAATGTACCTTTAGCATCTAATACTATGACTCCAAGAAAGAGCTCTCAAACGACAAGTTAACAAGCAAATTCATAGAGTGAGGAGGTTGAAACAGAGCATCGACAAATCCAAGTATGGTAAAACATGCTTCAGAGCAAAAGTTTTCGAGTTCTGATCATACATATAGTAATATGTCAGTTCACGTTTCAGAAAATGTGCAGAATCAAGGGCTCAATGTATTAGCATACATTGGAGGCTACATTGTCAGAAAGCTGCAAAAGATTAATTGCCAAAAGCAGAGATTTTGTGCCAACTGTTTGAAAATGGTTGAAGGTTCCCCTGACAGCAAAAACTCATCTCTTCAATTTATTGACCTTAAACAGCATGCAAATTGTGTAACTGGCTTAAAACATCCCAGCGAAATCATGGTGCATCTTCTTGCAGAGGCAGAAGCAATATATCAAAAAGTTGCTTATAACGCATTGCACTTGACCTTTGTTAGAAAGTCCATTGTCACGGCCCTCATCAGGGGTTGCCCGACTCTTACCAGGTTTAGCTGTTGCCTATGTTTTCTGGATAAATGTGTTATACAAATGTTTACCACTATACGCTTTCACCACTCCATCAAACTACTCAATAGAAATATTAGCCAAACTCGAAAGTCTCGATGCCGTAAACTGCTTAAACTGTCAAACTTGTAGCTATTGGTTCCATTGTTTTGCAAACCTCAGTGGTTTTAGCGTGCTTCTAAATAGTTAGAAACGCTGGCTGACGTATGTTATGTGCTTTTCATCACAAGTAGATGCAACTTTTTGTTTTATTTTGTTATATTAGTTGCAAAAATAAGGTGTTGACTTTTATTGTCACTGTTAGCCATTGGCCTATCAATTTTTACCACTATTTACTGATCTATCTTTATTAAAACAATAAACTTTAAAGGTTAGTTACCTCATCGAAGTTGTCTTTTCATAGTTCATTGCGCATCTAACTGCACGGTCAAGAGAGATAACTTCTAATTGGGTGACTGTGATTTATCATTCGCTTTGGCGTCTTGGTAAATGTCGTTGGTCGTAGTAAAAACTATCATTAATTTAAGCAGATCCTATATTGTCGTGTCCCTAAAAATACGTAAGATTATGTTGAAGGAGAGGAGTATCAGATCTACCAACAGTAGGTAGAATTTACATTTTTTATCATTATTATTATTTACTATAGTTATTATTAAAATAATCTTTTTTGTTATTATAATTATTTATAATTATGATTCTAGTAGTGGTTATGATGATCATTATTATTATAATTATTTATGACTATTATTGTAGTTATTATTATAATAATAATTAATTGTGTTTTTGTGGTTGTTATATTATAATAATTTTTATTATTTATAATAAATTTATAATTATTATTTTTATGATTGTGAAATGAACCTGCTCTCTGCGGAGAGGGGGGAGACAACTCTTCGATAGAAGAGGGGGGACAACTCCCCTGTAGGGGTACAATCCCAACCTCAACACTAGTGGCTACGCTTGTCCAGCTACCAACTAGTTTCAGTGCCTAGCGGCTGAGCTTATTCAGCTACCTACTAGGACTTGCGACACGGCTGAGCTTGTTCAGCTACCTATGTCTAGCCTCAGTGCCTAGCGGCTGAGCTTGTTCAGCTACCTACTAGGACTTGCGACACGGCTGAGCTTGTTCAGCTACCTATGTCTAGCCTCAGTGCCTAGCGGCTGAGCTTATTCAGCTACCTACTAGGACTTGCGTCACGGCTGAGCTTGTTCAGCTACCTATGTCTCGCCTCAGTGCCTAGCGGCTGAGCTTATTCAGCTACCTACTAGGACTTGCCACGCAATCACGCAATAGACACGGCTGAGCTTATTCAGCTACCTACTAGGACTTGCGACACAGCTGAGCTTGTTCCGCTACCTATGTCTATTCTCAGTTCCCAGCGGCTGAGCTTATTCAGCTACCTACTAGGTCTGATACCGTCAATTCCAATTCCAGTTTCAATCGTGTAGTAATCACTATGTGGAGGAACTGCTCCACATATACTACTATACTATACCACTGAAAGTCAATACTATCATCAGTATAGACTAGCCAACGCAATATACTACTAGAATAATTTAATATTAAAATAATTAATATTGATTACATAAATAATTATTCACTAGCTAATAACTGCTCAATGTGAATAATAGTCTACTACTATCCATCAGATCGTCTGCCGGTAATGCGTTGATAGCGTCAGTCAAGCGTGAAGAGAATGAGTTAGTAATAATGACAAGTTGAGCTCCGGTGACTACAGGGCCGTAGCCAGGATTTATTATCAGAGGAGGCAATCACCCACACAGGTCCAGGGGGCCGCCAAGGCCCCCGGCGGGGTCCGGGGCAGCGCCCCGGCCGCCAAAGCAATTTTACAGGTTTTACAATAAAAAGACAAAAAATCAAAGCATCTGCAAGAGGTTATATTATGAACAAATTTTGATTGATTTGAAACATCTATGAGCCAAGTTCATATGAATACATGGCATGTATGTACATATGAGATATTTGTATGCCCACACGGGTGAGACAACTTTCTAGCATTGTTGTTTTACTACATACCAATAAATGAACTTAAGCTGAGAGGAAAAAGCTGTGGAACCTCATATTACATAGGTAATTCAAGATCGATTGCTCTATTCTGCAGTCATGAACCCGTTGCAATTAATTGGTTCCATCTTTCTCGCCAATAAAAAGAACTTGCAATGATGGTCATGTTAGACAAAGTTGAATGCGCTTTGACTGGCAATACCAGTAGCAATAAGTTTTTGTTACTAAGTGTATTTGTGAGCAATGTCTGCTAGTATAATTATCTCTTTTTTCCTTGCTGATAGCTATTTATCACAGGTGCCAGTACCCCATAGAGAGTGCCAGGATGTATGTAAGTTTACTACTTAGCAATTGCTAGGTGTCCCATAAATAAAACGTTTCTCCCTAAATTTTGTGTTGATGGTAGTGGTAGTTGCAGTAATAATAAGAACTATAATAATCGTTTAGTTACCAGTGGTAACAAATTTATTGCTATTATTAATGAAAATAACAAAATGGCAGGAAAATAATAAATAATAAAAACGTCAAATAACTCAAGCAAAGAAGGGAAGTAGTAATTAACATGATTGTAAGATGTAGGTATATGGAAATAGTGCAACAATTCTCCTACCACCACTACTCAAGTATAAAAGAATGAATAGAGTAGCTTATCAAGTTGTGTGTTGCTGTAAAACAATTTTTATTTATGATAATGATGATAATCATCATTATTCTCATAAGTTTTATAATAATATAATATCAATATTATTGTTAGCTGTGAAAAATAATAATAGCAGGAATAAAAAATTATTATTATTTACATTATTATTAATTATAGTAATAGATTTATATAATGGAGCTGCTCAGTGAATTAAATAGGATAACAACTTTATCTCAGAGTCATTATAATAACAATTCAATAAATAGTATCATTACTTTTTTGCAGTTTTATGTTAATGTTATATTATTTTTACACATTAAATAATATTTTATATGATAAGTAAGTCATACATATGTACAGGAATTTGTGTCTGGGTGGTAGCCACCTGTACACCTTCCCGACGCGTTCTGCCTCTACCCTAAGTCAGCGTACAATAATGTGTTATTATTGTTAGAGTGCATGCATTGGTTTGTGCAGTTATGAGTGCGGCCGAATCTGGGGTGGAATGATTGCTGGCAGTTTACAATAATTATATTATAATTATTGGCTGCATCCGAACATGGCTATGTTCAACAATAATTGTGCTGTAATTATTGTTTAGTTTATAGTTTGTTGCGAACTGTTGCCACCGACAATAATTTGCTGGAATTATTGTTTAGTTTAGAGTTTGTTGCGAACTTTGACACCGACAATAATTGTGCTGGAATTATTGTTTGTCTACTTCGACTCAGTCGAGATCGACAATAATTGCACTGGAATTATTGGTGCGTTGTCTTGTCCCGATCTCTGGAGTCCGAATTTATTGTGAGCCGAACTATCAGGGCACCAGGTGCTTTGCGTCGTACTTCTCACCGTGGTGAGGGAATACGCAGTGATAGGGCGAACCGTTCTCACTTTCCGCCAAGCCTCGTACTTGCCAATAGTCGACCAGGTCAGCGCTTGTAGTTATGTTGCTTCTAGCTGTGCTTGCTTCTTGAGAGAAAGAATCTTCTGAGAGCCAGGCTAACTCTGAACTTTATCGCTCAAACATAGATATTTATACAAAGTAGGCGGGTAAAATCTGGTAAAGCCACGCCTGGGTAAAATCTGGTACAAGCCACGCCTTGTACTTACATCAAGCACCAAAATGCAATTGTATAATAAAAACCGTGGAAAAAGTATAAAATATAACAATAATAATTATTTGGGCAGATCAAAGAACTGTTCTAGATAGACGCTTGTAGCACAGGTAACAATAGAACTAGGACAAAACATAGACAAGCATAAGCGAGTACATATTGAGATAATGTGTAGACAGTGAGTTAATATCGAGACAATGCGTAGACGGTGAGATGATACTGAGTCAAAGGCGTAGGCCAAGTACGAGTAGTAAATAATAAATGTTTGACAAGTACTGGCGTCCCTCACACATATAGATATATATAACTACAAACGATAGTAGTTGTTGGTGTTAGTGTTATTTATTATCATCATTATTATAATAATAATAACAATAATAATAATAGCACTAACAATAATAATTATTATTATTAGAACAATAATAATAATTATTATTGGTAACTGTTATTAATAAAATAATATTCAATGGTAATAATAAATAATAATTAGTAGTAGGTGTACAAAATAATGATTAGAAAAACTAAAAGAAAATATTGAACTAAATTAAATAACTATTATCTGTTGTTAATATCGACAGATAAAACTAAATAAAAAAAATATAAAAACTAGAGAAAAAGTTATATTAAAGGAATTAGATGAATACCTAGCTTTTTATTTTCTTGAGTCCATATAATAATAATAATAATTATTTATTAATATCAATCACTAGATTATTACTAATTATTTTTTACTAGTTCTCATTATTTAAAAAAAAACACCTTTGCACTGTACCCTGAACTCTCTGCAGTGGGAAGTGCTAACCATAACTAAAAATAAAATGCAGCAGACAACAGTAGTCATCCAGAAAAATTGAAATATACCTTGAAAAAAATATTTGGCAAAAAGATTATTGCAGTAGTAATAAGCATGTACAGGAAATGGTATGTTGTAGTTTGAGAGTCTAATGTACGATTGGGTTTTTATGATAAGCAACGTGATTACAGTAACAGTATTAGAACTAGTGCTACGTGCGTGCAATAACGGTAATCCCTGTGGAAATACCAAGTACTGCTAAAAGGGTGAATTTTTTGGGAAAACCCGTTTTCTGAGTTGGAAATTCCCATTTTTGCCTAAACTTTCAGACGAGGCAAGAGCCTCGTCTTGCCTCAATGTGGCTACGGCCCTGGACTAACTGATTTATTGCAACATAGCTGCGAGCTTTTATGCTCGAAAAACGGGCGTCCTACTGACGACAAAATAATCTGTGCAAAAAACAACTGCTGTGAAATACGGCCATCTGATTGGTCATTGACTGAACAACAAAAATTTTATGACCAGAACAAAATATTAAATCAATTATTTTGGACATACCACATAGTAGGAAAATTATAATATATACATCATGTTGACAGGCATAAAAATGTGTACAGTTTTATATAGTTAAATAATTTTTTGCATGACAACAACATTTTTATTTATAATAAAAAACAATGAAAACGATTCTCATCTAAAAGAAATCTACCACAAATGTCAATTGATTGTTTGATATGGCTTATCCCTGTAAGTTAGTACATTGTTAGTAGGTGGTAAGTTTTATTCTCCATTTGCTGAGCATCTCGTTTTGTTAAAATATCATTCAGGTATCTTGTAATTTGTTGCAGAAGTTATTTGGGCTGGTCAGTTCCTTCGTAGTAGCTAGCCATTGTTCACATTCCTTTGTCAAAAAGTTAAGCGACGGTGACTGCTTGCTGATTGGTTAGTTTCAACTACTCTTCAATCGCCGGTAGTCATAAATGAATCTTAGCCGGGGCGGCTCTCAAGGGGTGGGGTTTGTAGTTGTAGGCGGCCTTCCCCCACATCAGAGAGCCACCCTGGCTAAAATGAATCTGCGATTAAACCTAAGAGTTGCCTTCCCTTGGGCAGAATGTTTGCAAGCCCAGCTATTACGGTAGACAGAGGGTGGGCATCTGTAATTTGCTGTCCCACCAATTTACTCTTAGTAGTTTCCTGTTTCGGAGTTTTGACTAGGTTTACTTCAATTGCTTATAGCTGCTTTTATAATTATTTATTATTATAAATAATTACAACATTTTGTTTTTACCATCATCTAAAATAGTTATTTAATAAATGATTGCTTGCTGTAATACCTGCTTTGTCTCACAGACACCAGACACTTCATTTACGCATTATTAGCATTGTGTTAATGTGAAACACTGGCGTGTGTAGCTAAGGTTTTATTTGGTTATCAATGATTTTATATACTTATAAATTATCTTTGGTGTCTATCAACAACTACTGTAGCAGCGATTGTATATAATATAATCACCGGCCACGTTGTGGTCTTTTTTTAATAGTTATTCTTTATAGCTACACCGATGTGATTAAAAGCTTCTATAAATGTAATCTGTCATAGTAGTGACCCTTTAGGGAGAGATACGCTAATGAGCCACGTGCAATCGGCTAGGGATCCAAACATTGAATTAACGCGATCACGCTTATATATGCTATCATTGCGGTTGAAGTACATGTGCCAACAAATCATTTTTTAATTTCTCACAACATTGTTAATCTTAAAAAAAATTATGGGGAAATAAGAGAAAACCTTTTTATCTACCAGGAAAAATAATAAAAACGTCACAAATCAACTTGGTTTAGGTATTTTTGATAACCTGATTAATTGATCGTAATATCTTTTGGCAGCGCAGCTTTATTGTTTATATACAGAATATAGCTTTGTTTACGATAATAAATAAAACCGCGAAATCTAGTAGCAAATATTTGTTTATTGTTGTTATTCAATATTATTGTTATAATAAATAGGTACTCAGACCTGCCAACTCTCACGCCTTTCACGTGAGACTCACGAAATTGCCCCCTTTCTCACACTTCTCACGGTCGTCTCACGCTTTTCCCCTTTTTTCCCCTAGATTTATTTTATATCTTCCTAATCATTCATGAATCATTTGTTTTTGTTATGTATGAAGATGTTTTATCCGGTATTTCCTTTCCAATCATTTAGTGAGTCAAGTTGTACACTTTGTGATACTATTAATGTTATTATTATTATTATTATTATTATTATTATTATTGCCATTGTAATTGGCCAATCGCCTATATAGTGTCCAATCACCTTCAGGCTTCCAGTAACATTTTCTACAACATATGGTGATTTTCTGCCGAGGCTGTGCTGTGTCTGGGCTGATTCTGGTTGATTGATACTGTACTGTTACTGGTTCATTCAAATCACTTTACATCTCAGAGTCTTTCAAGTTTCATCTCACATTATTATTATTATTATTTTCTCTCACATTATTTATTATGGTGAAACATTACATTAAGTTCAATAAGAAGATTCACTACCTACTACTTATTATTATTATAATTATTATTATTATTTCCATACAAACAATAATAATTATAATAGTAATAATAAATAAATTAGAAATAATAATAATAATATCTATTATTATTTAAATAATATCAAGTAGCCTATTACTATTTTTGCTATGATTATTATTATTTATTACTACTGCTGTATCATTAATAATAATAATTGATAATAATAATAATGAGTAGATATTATTATATTAGTAGTGATAATAATTTTACTATCAATTAATTATTAATTATGATTATTATTAATAAACAAAAGGTTATTAAAAATGATGATATTACATATATTACCTACACATTATTATTGTTATTTATTGTTGCTCTTTTTTTTATCATCAAGTCCAACATTCTTTAACATTTTTTGTTTTCTTGTCAATGGTAGCAGTTACCAAGTATTTTTGTTGCTTTTATATATCAAAATGGGGAGTTAATCATTATTTCAATGCTATATTGTGTGTTATAATAATTTTTAGCAAATTTAATTTTCATGAGAATAGTTATTATCAAAAGAATTATTGTTATTTTACTTTCAATTCAAGGCTGGTGTTATCTGTATTTTTTTGTGAGGATAGTTATCCACAAGCTCCTGTTTTCCATCCACCTTATGACCTTCTCCATTCACCATCTCCTGCTCTTCATCAACCATATCCTCTTCTCCATCCATCATACCCCACTTTTTGTCTACCTCCTACTCTCCCTCTACCATTTTCTGCGCTCTACCCCCATCTTCTTTCTCCCCATCCATCAACTCCCTCTCTACCTCCACCTTTATCCCACTTTCCACCAGGGTTGGGAATCGCTGATTGTTAAACTAGGGATTGAATTGCTTTCGCTAATGCTGCTACAAACTAGGGAATAGGGTTTTCCGCTGGTGTTCATGCTAGGTTATATCAAACTAGGGGATACCATCATTTCCGCCGATGAAACAGCTGATAATATTTTCAAGTGTTTGATAACTTTGCATATAATATTGTAATAATGAAGACTTAAATAAACACAAACCACGTTTTGTTACACAGCAAACAGGGTATAAAAAACTGGCTAAAAATATATGAACTTTTAATTACAGGTTAATAATGGCAGAGCAGATTGGGTCTCCAGTATATCTGTTTTTCAAGGTGTCAGTGATGCAGCCAGCTGCAGTAATGCTTTAAAGTTATATGCATATACATATGCCTCTATTATGATGAAATTAACTGGCAGGCAAATGCAATGCTTCCAAGATGACTAAAATTTTTGCATGCATGAGTGACTTGGGCATTGTTGGCAGAGAAATCAGCGATTTACTTGAGCAATTACTAGTACTTTAGCGATTGGGCTATTCGCTGAATGTCTAATCAAACTAGGGGATGTGCCACAATCGCTGATGCATGACTAGCGATTAGCGTCTACAAACCGCTATTCCCAACCCTGCTTTCCACCCATCCTCTCCTGGTCTCCATCCTTCATCTCCTGCTCTGCATTCATCATACTCTACATTCATTATATCTCGCTCTCCATTCACAATGTCCTGGCCCCCTCCTGGTCTTGATCTACCTCCACCTGCTTTTCAATCACTCTCTCCTGCTCTCCATCCACAATCCACTGCCCTTCATCTACCATCTCCTACTGTCTATCCACCAGGTTTGGCTCAATTTAAACCAGTCAAATTTCTGAACTTTTGGTTTTTATGATTTTTTTGTTAGTTCATCAAATAATTCCATTCTTTCACAGCTAAGCTGGCAGGTTATCTGCTTCACAGCATTCACTCATGCCATGTCTCATTCTCTTGGTTATTTTAAAAATCTAAAATGATAAATCAAATTTTTCAGCTAGTTACGATGGCAGAGAAATGAAGGATCTTTATTGAAAAACGATGCGCCACATATATAATTGATATAACTTCATGTTTGGGATAGTACACTCTAAACTATGAAATCGGCTTGGCGCTCAAAAAAAACAATTTTATTTATTGCCTCTCCATTGCTGAATAATAAAAAATACCAATGATCTTGTGTCTTACTACGGTAATGCCATTTAGTTGTTGAAGTTTGAGTGTATATGTTTTCTATTTTATGTGGTTCTATTATACAATTAGTCATTTATTTAGATACTGATGCCATGTTGTACATGCAGTTGTCTTATTTGGAGATAAACATTAAACATTTTTTTTAACAAGCCAAATGCTACATATCGAAAGCCATTCCTTTAACCATTCAGTAAGTCATAAACTATTTTTATTGAGTGCACAATTTTCACAATAAAAATGCGGTTTAATCCATAAAAACCGGTATAAACCAGAAATAAATGGTTTGTTTGGTTTTTTCTAACCCTGTGCACCATCTCCTGCTCTCCATCCACAATTTTCTGCTCATCTACCATCTTCTACTGTCCATCTACCATACCCTGCTCACCACCCACAGTCCCCTGCTCTTCATCTACCATCTCTTACTCTCGATTCATCAATTCTTACTTTCTATCCACCTTCCCTTGCTCTACATCTACCATCTTCTGCTCTCCATCCACTATTTCCTGCTTTATATATACCATATACTACTCTCTATCCATTAAATCCTGCTCTACATCTTCAATCTCCTCGCTCTCCATCCACCATCATCTTGCTCTCCCTCGATCCTCTCCTGCTCTTCATCCACCATATCATACTCTTTATCCATTATATCATGCTCTACATCCACCATGCTCAGCTGTCCAACTACCTCCTCCTGCTCTCCATTCACCATCTCTTGCTCTGCATACTGCTTACCCTGCTCTCCATTCATCATCTCCTGACTCCATCCACGATATCATACTCTCCATCCACTATATCCTGCTCTTCATCCACTATATCCTGCTCTCCATCCACTATATCCTTCTTTCCATCCACTATATCCTGCTTTCTCTCCATCCACTATATCCTGCTCTCCATTCACCAGTCTGGTCTCCATCTCCCTCCTGCTCTCCATCCCCGATCCCCTGCTATCTCTCCCGATCTCTCCTTGCTCTTCATCTATCATCTGCTGCTCTGCACCGTCATCTCCCATTCTCTATCCACTATTCCTGCTCTCCATCTCGATCTCCTTATTCTCCATCTATCATCTCCCGCTCTGCATCCACCATATCATACTCCTCATCCATTATATCCTGCTTTACATCCACCATGCTCTGTTCTCTAACTACCTCCTCCTGCCCTCCATCCACCATTTTTTGCTCTACATACACCATATCCTGTTCTACATTCATCATCTCCTGCTCTTCGTCCACCATACCCTACTTTCCATCTATCTCCGTCCCCGATCTCCTTGCTATCCACATATCATCTCCTGCTCTCCACCTATCATCTCCTGCTCTGTATCCACCATATCATACTCTTCATCCACTATGCCCTGCTGTAGAACCACCATGCTTTGTTTTCCAGTTACCTCCTCCTGCTTTCCACCTGCCATCTCTTGCTCTATTTACATTAAATCCTGCTTTGCATTCAACATCTCCTGCTTTCAATTTACCTTATCCAACTCTCCATTCACTATACCTTGCCCTCCATCCACCATATCCTGCTTTCCATCTATCTCCTGCTCTCCATCCCCGATCTCCTTGCTCTCTACCTATCTACCTCCTCCTGCTCTCAATCCATAATCATCTCCTCTCCATCTACCATCTCCTGCTCTGCGTCTACCCTCTCTTGCTCTGCATCCACCATTTCCTGCTCTCCATCTATCAACCATCCCCTGCTCTCGGTCCACCATCTTATGCTATCCATTCACCATACCCCTTTGTTCATTGCATTACTTGATGTTTCTGCAGCTAGCATGATATAAGATTTTATTTTCCAGCATTTTATCAAAAATCACTCAGTAACAAGTCTCACTCTTGACCCCTCACTTTAGGTTGGCAAGTCTGCTAACCTGTGCCTAACCCTTGGTTACATTCACTTACTACATCTAACTCTATATCTTAAATTTGTAATATATGAATGCTGAGTTACTTCTTGTTGGTGGTTGGTAGCATGTGGCAAACTTTTACTGGTTGCCTACCGGTACCGGTCTTCACATATTAATTGCCCCTCGGGGCAGTTTTTGCGCTGAATAATTGCCCCCTTTATCATTCTCACACAAATTCCCCCATTCAGGGTTGGCAGGTCTGTAGGTACTATACTAGAAAAATTGATATGCCTGGTAAATTTTAATTTTTTAAATAATAATAATTATAATATGGAACTAATTGCATTGTTTGTGCTGAATAATAATAATTATAATATTAACAAACAACTGCAATTTAATAATAAAAATGTAATTATTTATTATTAGATGAATAATGCAAATAATATTAAAATTGTTTTAAAGTATAGGTCATATTACATCGTATTACATGTTATTATACAAGATGGGATAGTATTTATTAATTATTATTGGTCACCTTTACACATTTATTATTTTAGTTTTGAATTATAATCAACAACAACCATCATTTTATTAAGGAGCTTCAACTTCAATTATTTTTTATTTATTACATTCCAGGTGTTTTATAAGCATTTCTGATCATAAAATTTTACAATGGAGCCTGGAGGATAATCAGATTTTTATCGTAGCAAATTTTGTACGAAAGTTACGGTAATAATAATGGTGTCAATCTGGATCCCTGGACTTTGACCCTTCATTAGTCCAAATTTCGAGCAATTTTGTCATACAAAAAAAATATCACTGCTTGTAGCAGGATGTTTTGTTTATTTTCCCCAACGAATTATTGAGATATGATTTTTCAGTAAAAAGTTATGATTTATTTTCTAAACCCTAGTATTTTGGCGTAATGATATTTTATATAAAATTTTGACCGGAAACAGCTTTGTTTGTAACCCAAAAGCCGTTGCACGTGCGTTTTATACTGCGCAATGATTGGCGTATCTCTCTATACAGGGTCACTATGTCATAGAACTGCGAACTCCGTGGGTTATCCAATCTTATCAATCGCATTGTAAAAGCTCCTAACTCAATATTTATGCATTGTACTCTATTTAAAATCTTTAGAATTTTTCGGTTGGATGTTCATTAGCGCCCTCTATGTGGGGAATAACCCCAGTGACACCCCTATTGCCATGGTATGTGGTCACTTTGTCGATCAGCCTTTTTGCTGAGGAATTGTCACTTTTTGCACTATTGAAAAGTTGTTGATACTGAGGGGGGGGACAACTCTTGAGCCACTGAAACGATCAGTCGTTGATCTAACCTGGCGCGTGATGGTATATGAAGCTCAGCATATTGATTGATATGCTGTCTTTTACTCGTCATGTTATAGACTTATGAAAGTCTGAACAGTCTAAGTGTATTTATTGGTTTCCTTTGTTTGCAGTTCGTTTGATGAGTACGTGACTGAGGTGAAGTCTGGTCGGCTCAAATGGTCACCCGTGCACAAGGAGATCAGGTTCTGGAGAGAGAATGCACCCAGATTGAATGAAGGCAACTATGAACTGCTCAGGTTTGTTTGTCTATACTAGTTGAATATACTAGTTGTATATACCAGTTGTATATTGTATATACTAGTTGTATATACTAGTTGTATATTGTATATACTAGTTGTATATTGTATATACTAGTTGTATATTGTATATACTAGTTGTATATTGTATATACTAGTTGTATATTGTATATACTAGTTGTATATTGTATATATTAGTTGTATATTGTATATATTAGTTGTATATACTAGTTGTATATTGTATATACTAGTTGTATATTGTATATACTAGTTGTATATTGTATATACTAGTTGTATATACTAGTTGTATATTGTATATACTAGTTGTATATTGTATATACTAGTTGTATATTGTATATACTAGTTGTATATACTAGTTGTATATTGTATATACTAGTTGTATATACTAGTTGTATATTGTATATACTAGTTGTATATTGTATATACTAGTTGTATATTGTATATACTAGTTGTATATTATATATACTAGTTGTATATTGTATGTACTAGTTGTATATTGTATATACTAGTTGTATATACTAGTTGTATATTGTATATACTAGTTGTATATTGTATATACTAGTTGTATATTGTATATACTAGTTGTATATTGTATATACTAGTTGTATATTGTATATATTAGTTGTATATTGTATATACTAGTTGTATATTGTATATACTAGTTGTATATTGTATATACTAGTTGTATATTGTATATACTAGTTGTATATTGTATATACTAGTTGTATATTGCATATACTAGTTGTATATTGTATATACTAGTTGTATATTGTATATACTAGTTGTATAAACTAGTTGTATATTGTATATACTAGTTGTATATTGTATATACTAGTTGTATATTGTATATACTAGTTGTATATTGTATATATTAGTTGTATATTATATATACTAGTTGTATATTGTATATACTAGTTGTATATTGTATATATTAGTTGTATATTGTATATACTAGTTGTATATTGTATATACTAGTTGTATATTGTATATACTAGTTGTATATTGTATATACTAGTTGTATATTGTATATACTAGTTGTATATTGTATATACTAGTTGTATATTGTATATATTAGTTGTATATTATATATACTAGTTGTATATTGTATATACTAGTTGTATATTGTATATATTAGTTGTATATTGTATATACTAGTTGTATATTGTATATACTAGTTGTATATTGTATATACTAGTTGTATATTATATATACTAGTTGTATATTGTATATACTAGTTGTATATTGTATATACTAGTTGTATATTGTATATACTAGTTGTATATTATATATACTAGTTGTATATTGTATATATATACTAGTTGTATATTGTATATACTAGTTGTATATTATATATACTAGTTGTATATTGTATATATATACTAGTTGTATATTGTATATACCAGTTGTATATTGTATATACTAGTTGTATATTGTATATATATACTAGTTGTATATTGTATATACTAGTTGTATATTGTATATACTAGTTGTATATTGTATATACTAGTTGTATATTGTATATACTAGTTGTATATTATATATACTAGTTGTATATTGTATATACTAGTTGTATATTATATATACTAGTTGTATATTGTATATATATACTAGTTGTATATTGTATATACTAGTTGTATATTGTATATACTAGTTGTATATTGTATATACTAGTTGTATATTGTATATACTAGTTGTATATTGTATATACTAGTTGTATATTGTATTTACTAGTTGTATATTGTATATACTAGTTGTATATTGTATATACTAGTTGTATATTGTATATACTAGCTGTATATTGTATATACTAGTTTTATATACTAGTTGTATATTGTATATACTAGTTGTATATTGTATATACTAGTTGTATATATTATATACATATTATGTTGTAGAACGCTGATTCACCTACTCAACTGCAATCATGATCCGTTGATCTTGTCAGTGGCTGCCCACGATATAGGAGAGTACGTGAGACACTACCCTCGTGGAAAGCAGTACGTCTCTATGTATTATATTATACTGTATAACTCTATGGTTTACTTGCTGCTTTTTGCTGTACAACGCTATTGCTCACTTGTTGCAGTATGCTGTACAATTTTATTGTTTGCTTGCTGCAGTGTCCTGCATAGCTCTATTGATTACTTGTCGTAACGCACTGCATAATTCTGTTGTTCACTCGATGCAGTGTGCTGGAGCAGATTGGGGGAAAACAAGCTGTAATGAAGCACTTGTCTCATGAAGACCCTAATGTCAGATATGAGGCACTGCTTTCTGTGCAGAAACTCATGGTGCACAACTGGTAGGTCAAGGCCACCTCTTTCTCGTTTGATTCGCTGTCTTTGCTGAACTGCTGGTTATACAATTTACATGAAAGTGTTTATCCAATAAGCTAACAGTATCTTTTCATTGGAGTTGTCTCAGTTGTATTGGTCTAGTGCCAACTATATCGTGTTTTACTGTATTTGTAGGGAGTACCTGGGCAGAGCCATACAGGAACCTACAGAGAGTTGATAGGATTGATACTGTATAGGGACAAATATAGTACACACACTGACCTACTCATACTAGTACATCCACTCCTACTAGTGCTGGGGAGTGTGAGAGAGAACATTGACTTATATATGTGCTGGAATATAGTATTTATTTAACCATAAAGCATGAGATGTCTAGGGGTGTAGATCAACACCTGCCGTGTGTCTGTCCATGGATTTGTAATTGTTATTTTCTTATACCATTTAATGTAACAGTGGATATGACTGCACTGAATAAAACTATATGATGCATAGTCCAGGTATGATAATGTAGTGTATTGATTATTGTATAAATATATATATTGGCATTAACAATGGGCTCTCACACAAGCTATAGAAAGTCATATCAGTATGACAAAGTTTACAGACAACATAAATATTAATGCTAATTAGTAACCAAAGGCCATATATGATAACATGCCAAGTGCGTCATCTATTGAGGGTATTTGTTAGCTGACTGTCTAAGCCAGCTAGTTAACCCAACATCAGTATCTCTCCTAACATCTCCCCTTCACACGCCCCCAACTACACGCGGCTCCCTCTAAAGCCCTCATCCTGTTATTCCTTGCTCATACCTGCTCGCTGTAATATTACAGTTAGCAGTCTCCGGTTGGCTGAGACTTATACAATAGTCTCCGGTTGGCTGAGACTTATACAATAGTCTCCGGTTGGCTGAGACTTATACAATAGTCTCTGGTTGGCTGAGACTTATACAATAGTCTCCGGTTGACTGAGACTTATACAATAGTCTCCGGTTGGCTGAGACTTATGCAATAGTCTCCGGTTGGCTGAGACTTATACAATAGTCTCCGGTTGGCTGAGACTTATACAATAGTCTCCGGTTGGCTGAGACTTATACAATAGTCTCCGGTTGGCTGAGACTTATACAATAGTCTCTGGTTGGCTGAGACTTATACAATAGTCTCCGGTTGACTGAGACTTATACAATAGTCTCCGGTTGGCTGAGACTTATACAATAGTCTCCGGTTGGCTGAGACTTATACAATAGTCTCCGGTTGGCTGAGACTTATACAATAGTCTCCGGTTGACTGAGACTTATACAATAGTCTCCGGTTGGCTGAGACTTATACAATAGTCTCTGGTTGGCTGAGACTTATACAATAGTCTCTGGTTGGCTGAGACTTATACAATAGTCTCCGGTTGGCTGAGACTTATACAATAGTCTCCGGTTGGCTGAGACTTATACAATAGTCTCCGGTTGGCTGAGACTTATACAATAGTCTCCGGTTGGCTGAGACTTATACAATAGTCTCCGGTTGGCTGAGACTTATACAATAGTCTCTGGTTGGCTGAGACTTATACAATAGTCTCTGGTTGGCTGAGACTTATACAATAGTCTCCGGTTGGCTGAGACTTATACAATAGTCTCCGGTTGGCTGAGACTTATACAATAGTCTCCGGTTGGCTGAGACTTATACAATAGTCTCCGGTTGGCTGAGACTTATACATGTATTTGTCACCTACTAGACAACCCTCTGCTAACAGCACCGGTCTCAGCCCAGCTCAATATTCCATCATACATCTGATTACACCAAAGTCTACACTCACAAGATATTAATCATAATTTTCTGGATTGCTAATCGGCTGTGCGAGCTGTTACAAACTCAGCTCGGAGCTAAAAGTGTTTGTCGTTTCCCAGTAAAAACCCTCCTTAGTGAGTGTATATGCTGCCTCTTATGTAATATCTCAGCGCTACTGTACAAAGTTCTCCCAAGCATTTGTATGCACAAGTTACATATGCTTCACTGGTAGCTATATCTGGGTGTTTGCTGGTGGAACCATACAATGTCTTTCTCAGATTGAGAGCTTTTTCATGGTATTCTAGTGAGTGGACATAATCCCCTAACACCCAGTATGCCGCACCAATATTGTGGTAACTGTCACCAATATGTGGATGATTGCTGGTGGCCCCATGCATGTCTTTTCTCATGTCCAGAGCTTTCAAATGATACTCCAGTGACCTGCCATGCATACCCAAATGATAATACACATAACCGATGTTGTCATAGTTGTCAGCTGTATCTCTGTGGTTGGTGTCAGCTCCAAGACAAATCTTCCATTCCTCTAACGCTTTGAGATGATACTCAAGGGATTCCTTGTGCTGCCTCAACCATCCATATGCCTTTCCCATGTTGTGATAGTCTGTGGCCAGCATATTGTGATTGATTTCATTTCCATAACAGGTCAAGGTCAGGTAATATTTCAACTCACTGTATGCATTTCCAAGGTTGCTGTAGCTGTCAGCTACATAGGTATGGTTTGCATCAGCACCATAAATGGCCTTATTCATGTCAAGTGCTTTAATATAACATTCTAGTGACTGTGTATGATGCCCTAGATGTCTGAGGTACCGATGCCGCTACGTAGTAATCTCTTTGGCGCGCTGTAAAATCCATCGCAATACACAGTCTCATGTCACTGATAGCAGATCTACATATCCTACTGTATCATGTACTCTCACATACTGTAATTACTGGCAATGTTGTACAATATCTACCCAAACCTGCGTATACCAGAGCTAAGCTTGTCTCACTTTGTACAAGTAAGGGATGGTTGCTGGTGGCACCATGAATGTTTCTATACATCTCTGCTGCTGTGGATAGATATTCTATCGATGATGTGCAATTACCCAGGCAGCCGTAAGTCACACCAACAATGTGGTTGCCGTCAGCTATAGTCGGATGGTCGCTGGTGGCACCATGAGAAGCTTTATTTAATTCCAACGCTTTCATAAAATAACCTAATGCTTGGACATGGTTCCCTAGACTGAGGTACGTGTGACCTATATTATTGTAACAGAAGGCTACACTGGAGCGGCCATTGATGGCACCAAGTTCAGTGTGTAAGTTTTTCAATGACTTTTGATGGTATTCTAAAGATAGTGAAAAGTCACCAAGTTGTCTATGCACTTCACCAACATTGCTGTAACTCTCTATCACATCAGGACAATTGCTGCCGGATCCATGGATAATCTCAAGCATTTCCAGCGCTTTCATGAAAGACTCTAATGCAAGGACATGGTTTCCAAGGCTCAAGTATGTGCTACCTATGGCACCATAACTGAGAGCTACCATTGGATGGTTGCCCTTCACACCGTAGATGTTTTTTGTCACCTCCAACATTTTGGTGTGATAGTTTAGTGCTCAAGAGTGATCATGTAGCTGTCTGTATGACTCGGCGATATTATAGTAACTGACAGCTATATCTAGATGGTTGCTGTTAGCTCCGTAAATAGCCTTTTGCATTTGCAGGGCCTTCATAGAATATTCTAGTGCAAGGGAAGGATTTCCAGATTTACAGTATATGACACTAATACTGTTGTAGCAAGCAGCTATTGTTGAGTGGTTGGTGTCCGTACCATAAACATTTTTCATCATTTCCAGCGACTTGTTGTGGTAGTACAGAGCTGATATATAATCAGCAAGCTGATGATATATCGTACCAATACTAGAGTAACTGATAGCTATATCTGGATGGTTGCTGGCTGCACCAAATACAGTCTCAAATATTTGTAGTGCTTTCTTGTGACTACTCAACACCTGAGCGTAGTCACCGAGGAAAGTATACGCTAAACCAAGGTTGTCGTGAATTAGTGCAGTGAGAGAATTTCCTTCGCCTACATAGATATCATTACACATATCTAGAGCTTTGGTGAAGTATCCAAAAGCTGTCTTGTATTCGCCTAATTCAATGTATACAGAGCCGATATCGCAGTAGATGGAGCAGACATCAGGATGGTCGAGTTTTGTTGTGTATAAGCCTTCATCTAACTGTTTTACCTACAATACATACAGGTGTTGTACAGTACAAACAATCGCAGAACAGTTAGAAAAAACAAACATGTCATGTTAACATCTGCGAATGTCTTAAAACTAGACAAAGAAAAATAAAAGATCACTTTGTGGCAAGAGAGGATAAGTAACCACCGATGAACTTTAAAACAATATGTGGAAAAGCCATTCACTAATTTACCTCATCCATCAGACGCTGTACATCTCTGTACTCTCCCATTTCTCTCTTACAATGAGCTGTAAGTAACATATATAACCCTCTGTTTTCTTTCTTTTCCTTGATGAGCCATTGAAAGTAGCTGACAGCAGAAGTATAGCTGCCGGTATAGTACAAGACGTAACAACAAAGTTCCACGTACTTAGCAACAGCTATGCGAGAGAGACAATTTTTCATAATTTTTTTCAGAAAACGTCTACAAGAAATGGAATCCAGGAAGCACCTAATTGTTTAGAGAAAGCCAACTTAGCTAGATGGTACTGCCCTGCATAGTAACACACCTCAGCTTGCTGTAAATAGTTCCTTTTACGTACTTTGATATTCTGAAAAATACCTGACAATGTTTGTTTCATGGGCGAGAAAATGTATGAAGCTGAGTTTTGTCTTGAGGACTTCTTTGGAATCAAAGCTTCAACCGTAGATTCTATGGACTGTTTGATGGGGAGGAGTAGAGTGCCAAGAAGAACAAATAAAGCACCGGGTACGTGATACTTTGTAGTTGTGGTATCATCGATAGTTGGCATGAGAGACACAAACTCAGCCTGAGATCCACAGCTGATGTATGCACTTGTCCTCATGTACATAGACAGAGCTAACACTATAGTTATGTATCGGTAGTTCTCATTGGTCAACATCCCTTGTCTGCGTAGGTTAGAGAATATATCCCAGGAGTACCGGAGGTTCCATCCCATGAGCATCTTGACATTGTTAGCAAGTAATGTAGGATATCTGTAGATGTCTGCTTTTACTTTGATGTCTAGATTGTTTGGTGGTTGGAACTTGACGAACTCTGGTAGGAATGTGTAGGAAGTGATGTCATGTTTGAATGACTGGAGTCTTTTCTTTTGGACATCCGGTAGATCTTTCTCCAGCTCAAACTGTATCCTAGCTCTCACAAAGTCCTTATACAGCTGGGACTTTTCCCCTTCGTTAGTATAAATAACTACAGAGGAAGCGAGCATATCAGACAAATCTCCAGGGATACCATCAAATGGAGACTCTGCAGATGTCTTGTAGAGATCAATTAACTTATCTACAGTCAGTGTGAGAACTTGACTTCCATCTCTGCCATTTCCTGTTGGAATATTTCCTGCCTTCTCTGTTAATCCATCGATTCGAAGCCCTGCAGGAATATGTCTGTCAATGATACATCCCTTGTCTACAGCCAGTTCCTCGGTGTCAAAGTGCTTCAATGGAGTCTCACCCAAGTTACCAATTCTAAAGTAACTGTCTACAGCCAACTTTTCAAAGTACGCTTTATCTTCTCGCTCGACTATAAAAGCATATTCTAAATCTGAGTAAGGAGTTGCTTCCCCTTTAGCTAAGGAGCCCAATCCAATCACTGCAAACTTACAAGGAGCTACCAAATCCATAACCTGCAAATGCAATGTTTCAACACTGGAGTTGATAATGCGCTCTGTAATCTTCAGGAGTCCTTGGCTTAGTTTCTTGCTCACAGCAAAAAGTTGATTCGCAAATGACTGAGACCGCTGCAGATATTTCTCATCCGAAACATCACCCATTAGCACATACATCATACTGAGTATTTCTACCTCCCACTGTAAGTTATCATAAAGGGCTGAGCAGCTCTCTCTGTATGATTGAAGGGTAGACTTGTGCTGTTTTATGAGCCGTTGATGTTCAACATAGCTGAGTGGATGTCTACCATTGTACCAGCTATCTTCTATACTGTATACTAGCTGTTTCCTCTCCTCTCTACAGTCTTTAACTACACAGAAGTTAGCTAAACCGTGGGCCTACAGTAATACACATATATATGTATTATATACAACTAGTTAGTCTTATGTAACTCCACCCACTCATAGAACTAGTGATGTCATAAGTGTCTACCTTTACATAATCTGTCCAATGACCAGAACTCTCTGCTCTCTTCTTGTATTCCCTTGTCAACCATTCCATGTAGGGAAAGTCTGCCATGTCTATAGAGTCCTCTGCACCTGCTGGGTATTATACACTCAGCCTACAAGTACCATAAGGGTCACACCAGATAACTTCTGTAGTTGTCTCCACATTGATCAAGGATAGGATACATTGACATGTTTTATTACTTTCTATTTCAGTTCAACATAAAACATAATATCACAGAACTGGTAAATAGTACTGACCTTACACAGACATCCAAGTTGTTAGATGTATATGACACACAAAGATTAACAAGTCTATGCAGGTATTAGCTGAAGCGTACAAATACCAGCTGATGCTAACCAAAGTAAATGTGATGTACTAGTTAACACATTGCACTCAAGGTGAGACAATAACACAATTTATACAGTCAACAATATAGTGAATATAAATCAATGGATTTAATCAACCTTCGCAAAGTCTTTTCAATCAATGTTCCATTAGAAATTAGCTGCCTTTTGATATAGCTAGTCATTTCATTGTACGATATACCTTTCATACATTTATATTGTACTGTGTTATGGTAGTAAATGTATATATAGTACCACTCACAGTGTGGTACATTATATACCTTTCATACATATATATTGTATTGTGTTATGGTAGTAAATGTATATATAGTACCAGTCACAGTGTGGTACATTATATACCTTTCATACATTTATATTGTATTGTGTTATGGTAGTAAATGTATATATAGTACCACTCACAGTGTGGTACATTATATACCTATCATACATTTATATTGTATTGTGTTACGGTAGTAAATGTATATATAGTACCAGTCACAGTGTGGTACATTATATACCTTTCATACATTTATATTGTATTGTGTTATGGTAGTAAATGTATATATAGTACCAGTCACAGTGTGGTACATTCTATACCTTCCATACATTTATATTGTACTGTGTTATGGTAGTAAATGTATATATAGTACCACTCACAGTGTGGTACATTATATACCTATCATACATTTATATTGTATTGTGTTATGGTAGTAAATGTATATATAGTACCAGTCACAGTGTGGTACATTATATACCTTTCATACATATATATTGTACTGTGTTATGGTAGTAAATGTATATATAGTACCAGTCACAGTGTGGTGCATTATATACCTTTCATACATTTATATTGTAGTGTGTTATGATAGTAAATGTATAAGTAGTAATACATGAGCAGATCTCCCTACCAAGTGTTTTTTTGGGGGGGGTTAATATCTGGGGTGAATGCAATACGTTACGGCGTTGGATGGATTCGCCGAGTTAATATTGTATTTCATTTGAGGGGCATTTCAGTGGCATTTGAGTGGCATTTGAGTTTTGATTATTTTTTTACTTAATTTGAACTTATATGGCATATAGATTTTGAATGTATGGCATTTAAGTTTTGATAATTCTATACATAATTCTAACTCATATGGCATTTAAGTTTTGATAATTTTCTTACATAATTCGAACTCATATGGTATCTTGAGAAAGAGAGGAGAGAGGGGAGAGGAGAGATGAGAGAGGAGAGAAAAGAGAGGAGAGAGAGAGAGGAGAGAGAGAGGAGAGAGAGGAGAGATATTTTTTAGTTTTCTATACATTCATGTATATATGGATAATTATGTACATATTTATGGATAGATTTATATCTACATTGAATAATATACATTTATTACATAATAAGTATATTGAATGCTATAAAATATGTTGGAAAATCACCAAATTAGTCCTCTAGATGGTTAAAATCTACAGTATTTGGGAAATAACTGCAAGAGAGGAGAGAGGAGTATTTGGTAGAGGAGAGAGGAGAGATGGGAGATGAGAGATGAGAGATGAGAGGAGAGATGAGAGAGGAGAGATGAGAGGGGAGAGATGAGAGAGGAGAGATGAGAGGGGAGAGATGAGAGAGGAGAGATGAGAGAGGAGAGATGAGAGAGAAGAGACGAGGGAGGAGAGATGAGAGGAGAGATGAGAGAGGGGAGATGAGAGGAGGGGAGAGGAGATGAGGGGGGGAGGGGGGAGGGGAGGAGGGAGGGGGGAGGGAGGGGGGAGGGGGGAAGGGAGGGGGGGAGGGAGGGGGGGAGGGAGGGGGGAGGGAGGGGGGAGGGAGGGGGGAGGGAGGGGGGGAGAGAGGGGGGAGAGAGGGGGGAGAGAGGGGGGAGAGAGGGGGGAAAGAGGGGGGGAGAGAGGGGGGAGAGAGGGGGGGGGGGGGAGAGAGAGAGGGGGGAGAGAGGGGGGAGAGAGAGGGGGGGAGAGAGAGGGGGGAGAGAGGGGGGAGAGAGAGAGGGGGGGGGGGGAGAGAGAGGGGGGGGAGAGAGAGGGGGGAGAGAGAGGGGGGAGAGAGAGGGGGAGAGAGAGGGGGATAGGGAGGGGGGAGAGGGAGGGGGGAGAGGGAGGGGGGAGAGGGAGGTGGGAGAGGGAGGTGGAGAAGGAGGGGGGAGAGGGAGGGGGAGAGGGAGGGGGGCGAGGGAGGGGGGCGAGGGAGGGGGGCGAGGGAGAGGGAGGGGGGGAGAGGGAGGGGGGAGAGGGAGGGGGGAGAGGGAGGGGGAGAGGGAGGGGGAGAGGGAGGGGGGGAGCGGGAGTGGGTAGAGGGAGGGGGGAGAGGTAGGGGGGAGAGGGAGGGGGGAGAGGGAGGGGGGAGAGAAAGGGGGGAGAGGGAGGGGGGAGAGAAAGGGGGGAGAGGGAGGGGGAGAGGGAGGGGGAGAGGGAGAGGGAGGGGGAGAGGGAGGGGGAGAGGGAGGGGGGAGAGGGAGTGGGAGAGGGAGGGGGGAGAGGGAGGGGGGAGAGGGAGGGGGGAGAGGGAGGGGGAGAGGGAGGGGGGAGAGGGAGGGAGAGAGGGAGGGAGAGAGGGAGGGAGAGAGGGAGAGATAAAAGATATAAGCTTTGATAGGCAAGAAAGTGATTCATTGCTGCGTGCTGTCTCACACTGTCGCTGTTTTGATTGGTGGAAATAAACTGTATCAAAATATCTGTTGCAGTAAACGGGAGGTAAATAGTGAAATATTCACAAGTCTGAAGTTATTAGCCCTTTCATCTCCGAATCCTTCCTCATCGGAGAATGGAGCGCATGACGGTTAGCCTGAGGGCTCAACGGCTTTACAGCTATAGTTTTATCTAAAAATGTTTTAAATGTAGGATTGAGACCTTTAAAGCAAGTCTCTTCGCTGTCGCTCTCTGGTACAGAGTCTATAGAGTGCTGTGCTGGCGGAGGCGGTGGTGGCAGCGATAATTCCTCTGATATAACGCTGTCTCTAACTGGCTTGTAATGTTCATTGTAAAGAGGGTTCTGTCTAGTCTGGTGTTGGTTGACTGTAGGTAATATATTATAGACATTTGGCGGAGTGTCATACAAGCTGGGTGGGGGCGGGTACGTAGACAGACATACATCATGGTCAGATTGTTTGGTGCTATGGCTACGAGCATCACTCATCTCTAAGCTGCTCTCCTCTGTGCTGGCAGCCCTGTATGGCCCTTCCAGCGTGTTAGTAGAGGCATTACTAGTATTTCTGTGGTCTCCAGTGAGAGAGTCCTGGTCTACAACCTCGTATCGCTTTGGATGTTCTGCATTTCTGCCTTGACATACGCGGCAAAGTATGAAGACAAGCGATAATATAAGGAATGTGCCTGTGACTACTCCTATTATGAGCCCTGCAAGTGAAAGAAACCACAAGTTACTTCAAAAGCGTGTATCAAATATTTGATGAAGGATGCACTTGTTCACCACATCGTATGCCTGAAACTCTCTGATATTTAGTGTTTTCTAGAAAGAACACTTGATGAGCATTAATTAGTTGGTAATTATACTGATATAGAAATAAGTTTATATAGCCAATCATAATGAGTGTATTATGATAGGAATGCCTCTGATATGCTGCAAAGATACTTACAAGACAATTGACTAAAAATATTTTTTAATAGCCTGAAATTTTGAAAGTCCTTGTAAATGGTTGCAATAAAAGTCAGTGATAAATCTCTGGGTAACTTTCAATCTCTGGCTCTAGGATGTTTTGTACTGTCTCTCTGGCTCTAGGATGTTTTGTACCGTCTCTCTGGCTCTAGGATGTTTTGTACCGTCTCTCTGGCTCTAGGATGTTTTGTACTGTCTCTCTGGCTCTAGGATGTTTTGTACCGTCTCTCTGGCTCTAGGATGTTTTGTACCGTCTCTCTGGCTCTAGCATGTTTTGTACCGTCTCTCTGGCTCTAGGATGTTTTGTACCGTCTCTCTGGCTCTAGGATGTTTTGTACCGTCTCTCTGGCTCTAGGATGTTTTGTACCGTCTCTCTGGCTCTAGGATGTTTTGTACCGTCTCTCTGGCTCTAGGATGTTTTGTACCGTCTCTCTGGCTCTAGGATGTTTTGTACCGTCTCTCTGGCTCTAGGATGTTTTGTACCGTCTCTCTGGCTCTAGGATGTTTTGTACCGTCTCTCTGGCTCTAGGATGTTTTGTACCGTCTCTCTGGCTCTAGGATGTTTTGTACTGTCTCTCTGGCTCTAGGATGTTTTGTACCGTCTCTCTGGCTCTAGGATGTTTTGTACTGTCTCTCTGGCTCTAGGATGTTTTGTACCGTCTCTCTGGCTCTAGGATGTTTTGTACCGTCTCTCTGGCTCTAGGATGTTTTGTACCGTCTCTCTGGCTCTAGGATGTTTTGTACCGTCTCTCTGGCTCTAGGATGTTTTGTACTGTCTCTCTGGCTCTAGGATGTTTTGTACTGTCTCTCTGGCTCTAGGATGTTTTGTACCGTCTCTCTGGCTCTAGGATGTTTTGTACCGTCTCTCTGGCTCTAGGATGTTTTGTACTGTCTCTCTGGCTCTAGGATGTTTTGTACTGTCTCTCTGGCTCTAGGATGTTTTGTACTGTCTCTCTGGCTCTAGGATGTTTTGTACCGTCTCTCTGGCTCTAGGATGTTTTGTACCGTCTCACTGGCTCTAGGATGTTTTGTACCGTCTCACATCGATTGCATCACAAAAGAAACCACAGAAAATGAAACATTTTCTGTCAACCACAAATTAAGGGCAACCCTTGAGCTGACAGCTGCTGCCACTTCTGGTAGCCAACAGAAACATAAAGAGATTGAATCTTCCAGGTATAAAATGAAGGATGATTGAAATGCATTAGCTTGATTTATGACCATTCATTTGAGCACTAGCGAAGGAAATGCATTTTTTAAAGTAGACCTGAGCTGATTGGAATTCTTAGCTAAATCTTCGCGTCCAAGCAAAGAAAGAGATAAAAATTTCGTTCGTATCTTATTAGTCTTCCCTTTTTTGCACCCATAATTTGATTCATACTTTCAGTTGACAGCTGAGATCATAATTAGCAATATAAAAAATTAATCACTCATGATTTGTTGTTGCAATATTAAGCAAGTAATTTAGCAGATGTCTGGATATTGCGCGCACCACGGCTCCTCCAGACTGCATAAATGAGCAGACATCTGTGGGAACCAGTATGTCTAATATGAAGCAATCGTTTGCTCGAGCAGAATATTTATACCTGAAATCTGCATTTAGTGTCTAATTATGGAAAATTGCCAATTTCATAAGATTACCTGTTCATTTATAATCTGGAAACAAATGCACAGCGAAATCTTTTTGTCGCCATTTTCACCTTTTATTGTATAATACAAACATTTATGGGAAAAACTTGGTATAATTTGTGCACTTTTTGTAATTTTTGACGATTCAGACATTAAAAAAATAGTTTTTCATTTAATTGAGCCAAAAAAATGGTATTTATTTAGAAATATCGGAGCACTTTTTGGCTCGTTTATAACCAGTATTTGCTAGAACAGTCAGCTATTGTTGCTATAAATAGTCGTTCTCATACAATTTTCTAACAACGAGATAAAATTAGACTGTCGAGGGAGGCTTTTTTTGTTTTATTGTTTACAAGCATCAACTAAGAACAAACTATTCTCTGCTCAATCTACAATCTATTTAGAATGTTTGTGCTCTTATTGAATGTCATGGCTGCCGTATGCTTACATTCCCATCGCTGCCAACGACTAGTGTACACAAACTTGTGTCAACGTTAGCTTTAGAACCAAAAATAGCCTGGCAGCAGCCCCGAAATGCTGACTTACCATATTGTTACAATCTCCAGCGTAAGTAGATTCTAAACAGTAAGGCTGTTACAATGTCTCCAATATCACGACAACAGGCTTACGCAAGAACCAACCAGCGACAGAAACTAACAACTGATATTTTTTCATTAATTATTATGCAATAGATCGTTGGATATGTTGACATTTGAATGAATTCTCAGATCGGCAGCGAACTCTGGGATAATGTCAACTTGTGTCCCCGCTACCAGCTGTGGAATAGGCTTGACATTTAGAGGTAACGCGTACCCTACCAACAATTTGTGTTATAGCAATGATCAGATTGATCTGCTGCTAAAATAAACATTTCTAGTTTGTTAGTAAATCGTTTGGTTACATCAAAAGTTAATGACAAACTTTCTGTCAGCGATGTGACTCAACCTGGACTTTGTACCTTAAGCTAACCGGTTACAAACCTCTCATGATCGCACGCGCCGTGGTTCTGCCAGCAGCCATTTTATTGAGCCAAAATAAATGTATTTAACCTTTGAGCGATTATGACTGACAGAATGGTTAAGATTTGCGTCTGCGATATCGTATTCAATGAAACATAAAGCAAGATGTCAACCATCCTAATATATGGATTTTTTTGAGGCCTGGAAATTTTAATCTTCTGTTCAAGAGATGAGCATTCTGATTAGTTAGATTACCTGGGACTATCTAGAAGGTAATTTCTCTGAATATACCTAAATATTCAATAATATTCAACACAGTGAAAGAATATTCCAGCAAACCGAGCACAGATATATAACTTTGTGCATTTGTCATTGGCAGCAATGAGTGATCTCAGGGCGTGCAGGTACAATAAACAAGGATAATCAATGAAATCGTCAGCATAGACGCTGACGTAGCCGACCTCAGGGGTGCTGCCGCAGATATTAATGTGAAATTCTTATCAAATAACCAGCAATATTAGCGTCAATAAATCTGTCTTTCTATCATTAGCGGCTAAACTGGCCGATGGTGACAGTATAAACTAGAAGTTGTCTACCCTTTGATAGCTGAGACAAGATTGAAATGAAAAAGCTTTCTTGACAGACACACAGACAAACTTGAGTGTGTCTGGTGAAACGGAGAGTTTGTAATGTATATATCAAAGGGAAGTAAAAGGGTTATGACCATCATAATCATTGTAACAGGAAAATAGTTCATTTAAGACGGCTGCCTTGATGGCCTGCGCACCAAGGAGCTGTAATGAAATAATTGATTCGTATGAATATTGCTATCATGTTAGAGAATGAAGTGACTTGACTAAAATGGGAAAATGACCGTAAAAAGGAAATGGGATTCCTAATCAATAACGGTATTATTGTCATAATACCCGGTAATGGCAGGAGACGGTTAGAAACAATTTATTGTTAGACCGCACAAAACCTTATGGTAAAAATAACCAGCGTAACGTCAAACAGGAATAGTTATGAATATTGTTTATGAAAGAGTGTCCGTGTGGCAAGTGGTTAATACCTTGATTGAGTGCTTGTTCTTACATATGCAGTCTGGTGACGTGAATAATCCGAGCAGAGCAGACAGGACAAACAAACGCATTTTGATGTAGCAGATGGTCCTCTGGTCTTCTGATTATTATCTGTGACAGCCTAAAGCAAGTCTGTGCAGCGTTCTCTACACAGTACATAATGCTTAATGTATTAGCCAATCAGCCTCATCTATGCTCACAGAAAAGCCTCAGAAGTTATACTATCTAAAGCAGGGATTGGGGGGTTACTAAAGCACCCTTTGTCCATGTGAAATGTGGGAGTGGCCGGCTGATTGCTGTTGATTTAGCACTGGTGACAAAATCAACATTTATAGGATAAAAGACTGATACATGATAGCTATTCACATTGCAGTTATCCCAAACCGGAATGCAAAGCCTTCTCACACCTGCATTTATACCTAGCACCTATTTAGTTATGTATTCAAAGCTCTTTACAGGTACAATGAATAGAGATACTCACAAAACGTGTTGTAGCCAAACTGTGCTGTCAAGCTAGGCAGCTGCTGCTGATTACGGCAGCAATACAAATAACAAGCAATCTCAGCTGACTCGGACAATAGAGTGAAATAGAGAGATGTTAGAGCGAGCGATGAATCTAACGTGTGGCCACCTCGACTTCCCTGCACAGTTTACCTTATGCCTGTCTACCTCATTTGCATAATATTTATTGATAACCAATTGGAAGGATTAATGCGATTCCGGTTTAATATTTTAGCAATAAACTGATGAATGATGAGATGGAACAAGTTATGACACTCTAGGATACTCTTAGACCACACATTGATGGTAAATAGACATGACCAGTTTTTACACAGGTGTGAATACTACTTGCGTTTGTGGGGAGAAAGTTTATTGCAACTTGAGACAAAAATAGGTAGCTCAAATAGTCAACAATGATATCAAGTTTCAAAACATTAAAAACAAAAGGCCAGTAATTATGGCAGTAATAATCTTTAATGAAGAGACTATTATGATCAATTCAGTGGAAAGCTTTGTTCACTTCAGGAATAACATCAGCTACACAATAATGTAGTCACCCTTTCATTTATTGATCAAATCAACCATGAAGTACGTGCGCCAGCCAACGGGCGTGACATTCCAATCACAGAATTAGCTTTCAAACAGCTAAAAACACAAAACTGGTAACAAAGTCAGCGGGCATGTTACACACAGTTAAACACACATTACCGCTGCCGTTCTCTGATTGCTCTATGGCAGCGTGGGTGCTGTCAGGTGGTGACAGAGGGGCTTGGTTTGAGATAGGTGACCATCGTTTCATAAATAACAAAAGTAATACAGCAGGCTGGGGTGACCCTTATCAGATTAGGGATTAACCCTTTATAGAATCCTCTAAGCCCTTCAGCCCTACAATGTATACCAAAGATTATATATAGTATCATATACAAAGTTATATATATAGCATAAAATCTTTTGCTATAAAATTGTTCCATATACTCAAGCATTCGTCAGGCAATGGATATTTTATGTTATTGATCAAGCGATAGACGGAAACCGCGCTTGAATAACATTGTATGCTCAGTTCAAGCTTAATATAAATATATATCTATATATATTATTAATAATAAATCAAACAGCATCAAGTCTCAACAAATAAATAATAATTACAAACAAAACAAACCCTTCACTGTAACTAGTATAGCATTCTGCAGTTGCTCTACTGTTAGTATAATATAAAGTATTTGCTATTTATTACTGTGTTTGCAGCATTATTTATGAAACAAAAAGTATTATCAAAATATAATAATTTATTAATCCATACCTAGTTGTTTACTAAAACGTACAACAAACGACTTGATCTCTCCCGTTGTTTAATAGGCCAGCAGCAGCCTGCTAAAAAGTGGTCTAAAATTTTTTTTTGTGGAAAAAATTTGATGGACGGGAAAAAACAGTGTTACATGGGGTAACTTTATGCATAGATTCTAATTATGTAACCCTACCTAAGCTTAGAGGTCACCTTCAGCGCGTATCTACTGTTTAGCACTCAAACTTAATTTTGCTGAAAAACTTGAAAGGATCGGATTTCCATGCTCGGAAATACTTCTTGCAGGGTAAAAATGGTGAATTAATGCTGTTTAGAGATTTCACCATTATTAAGCAGCGCTTTTAGGTATTCCTGAAGTCTCTACCTAATCAACGAATTTCTGAAGAAAGCTGTTGGTTATTAGGTGAGATACATTACAGATCTAAAAGCTGATGTTCATTTCTTGTAATACCCTAGTTTGGGGTATATTTGACAACAACACTATTTCGTTTGATATGCTATATTAGCTAACCCAAACAAAATCAATTGTTTTCTTTGTTCTTCTTTACTGACATAAATCTGCTTCAAAATAGTTTAATAATCAGTTTACTAGGAAATACACAATTTGGCTATTGCAACTTTCATGAGAGGAACTTTATTCAATGTCAGTGTCAGAGTCTGCATCACAATTACTGTCTTAGGATAGAGTGTCAACACTTTCACTCCGGTTCTCGCATTCGAGGTAGCCGCAGAGCTTAGGGCGAGGGAGCTTATTCCTATTACATGAACATCAAACGCCATTACATCCTGTTTTACAAGAGCAGTTCTTCAGTTTTAAGATATCTCGTGATGCTGGTATTGGTATTTCATATGACGCAGTATCTGAGATAATATTACGTAAAACAAGCGCTGCTTGATTGAGGGAGTATTCAGGTGTGGTTGTCCTAGATATATACAGTTCCTCATCACACGGAACTCTCAGTATCCACGTCAGAGAGCAGAGACCTTGAGGGTAGCATCGATGTATCCCTAATAATGTCAGTAGGCTCAATATTCTTAATAGTAACTATATAGCTTCGGTTTCTTGCAGTGGGTTGATGGAATGTTACTTGATCTGCTGACTAAAAGAAATGATTAAATTGATACTCCCATGGTTATTAAAATAGCTTCACAATAATTGCAAAACCACTCAAACAGATCGTTTGATGGTGATTGATTGAAGATTCTAGTCAGACTCCATTTGCTTTCCAAAATACCAGAAAACTGTCTATACCTGTGACTATGGTTCTCTCCTTTATCTTTGCACATTTGGATATATACTTCTAGCAGCATGGCTATTGTACATGTCTCTTTCTTCACCACAATCTTATCTTTTACCATCGCAACAAATTTCACCCAAGTCTCGTGTTTTGCTGGAGTTTTTGTAGATCGCCTGTTCGATTAAAATATCCAAAATTTATCAAATCATTTCAACATCTAACATGTGAACATTTCAATCAACCATATTATGCCTATGCGCTTACCAGCAAACCCTAACCGTAAGTAGCAAAATTGTCCAGCAGAAATGAGAAGTTAATGCAGAATTAGAGACTATATGTGAGACGATAGAAGTTATGTTAGCTGAGAAAAGGTTGACACAACACACCAGCTTCTTATCAAGTGTTAAAAGTGTTTTGGTTAGGACATATGGCAAAAATGATCAAAGATTGAACTAGACATTAGAGATAGTTAAGACTTTAGAAATGAAATAGCACTAACAAAAATCAAAACTTGAGATCAAGGATAAATTCAGCAACCAACCTTTTAGCATTAGAAACTTCAGCAATATAGTTACAATGACAATCTCTGTGATCTCTTGCCACTGGATTTCCACTTACAAATAGTGCCATCAGATCAGTATCATGCTTTGCTTGTGCCGCACTCATTAAACCACCTAAAAAGTAACATATAGTTATAATTAGTAGAAACTTAACTAAAATCACTAAAACAAGTTTGGATGAGTAGGATGACTTGTGTCATGTCATACATTGAGATTTTCTAAAATTTATACATACCGGCATCTTAAGTTTCTGCCCTCAACAGAGGTTGCTTTTTTCCTTTTTTTTTTATCCATCTCGGTCGCACAGAACACAGGCTTTTGGCAACACTTGTCTATCATGATGAACTTCACTTGTTGATCGTAATTTTTTTTGGCTGTTCACAAAATATGAACAGGTCTCAACTTCATGAGTTATCTAAAAAATAGTGAGTTGGAATAAAACAACAGCGACATCTCTGTCAAGTTGGATTAAATAACCGATACATTCATCTTATCAGTTCAAAACTGTAACTGTAAATATAATTAAAATGATGATAACGATATATACATATATAAATATACACTAATAATAAAAGAGTATAGTAGGAAAAGATGGAAAAGGACTACTAGTGGACTACAAAATGTTTCATGTATTTTACAAAAAAAGGTTGAAGAAAATTTTAAAAACACAGTCATCAGGTCACGGTAATAATAATTATTTATTTAATTATTTTCATTTTCTATGCACCACTGCATAATTATTAATACTTTTCTCAGTCATACTCTGATATATATATATATGTAACAACCAGCATTACGGTCCAATCAAAATTGGTTCAATCTTCTATGAGCCATGACTACAAAAGATTTTCGATGAGTTATAAAAATTGAAAGAAAACACTGAGACATTTTTAATAACTAAAGAGTAATAAGTACTCATTTTTTACCTAACAAAACATAAAAATGTTGTTCAATGTTGCATTGTCAAACATTTTGGCGATCCCATGCGCATGAATGAGTAAAATTAATAATTAAATGGCTACGCCTTGTCTTACATAAAGCTAAGAAGTTAATTGAGCAAAAATCACCACAACTTGATTAAAAAAGTAATTGAACATATAAGCAAAATCGATTGTTTGTGAAAAAAATTTGTTTCATTTTTAAATAAATAATGTAATGATTAGGTATTATAATATACATTCTCATATTAATTAAAAACAATTAACAACTATCACCTAATAAGAAAATAGCCTTGCCCCACATAATAAATAAGCCAAGAAATGAGAGCAAGAACCTACTTTATTAACTGCGTTGTTGTGGCCACAACAACGCAGTTAATAAAGTAGGTGAACATGTAAACAAAATCTATTGTTTGTGAAAAATTATTTCTTTCCAAGCATATCAAATAATAATAATGATAAACTAAAACTTAAAGAATCACAGTACAGCAATACATAAAATAATAATAATTAATAATAATAATTAATATTATTATTATTTGTTGTTATAATAATAGTCTAATAAATAAAATATCACAACTTACTTTTCTTTTCTGGGCTCTTTGAAGCTTTGTCAAGCTGACAAACCTTAAATAACAGCTAATGTGAGCTTTGAAAAATGTTAATGTTCTTGCTGTGGAGCCTGGCTCATGCACATTTTCATCATCATCATCTACAGCAGCTGACAGCAAACAACTACTACTACTATTATTTCTTTCAAGTACTGACAAAGCTATAGTCAGTGTTTTGGCTCCTTAATTACATGTGTCCATTGATAAGCGCTGTTCTTAGCTCATGCTTGGCAAGAGTTTGTTCCACTTGCTTACTTGAATTACTTCCAGTAAAATGAATTATGCAAGAATCCCTATTTTCTGATTCCATATCGGGCTCTACACTAGCTTCATTGCACAGGAAGCTAGCCGCTATTGGCTAATAATGCTAATACACAATTATGATTGGCTGATCCAATTTATAGGCATGGCCGCTCGTGCAGAATTGTTGTTCTGCAGCTAATTTATTATTTCATTAAAATTAAAATCAACCATGACCAATTTGTCAAGGTAGGGTAGTAAATTCTCAATCATAATAAATTATATTTCAAGATTTTGTAAAAATTATTTGTCCATCTACTTTTCTCCACGACTTGACAACTTTTTGCTATGCTGCTGCTGGCCTATAAGGTGCAACAAATAGATTTATTCACTAGCTGCTGCAGATGTAATGGAGACCATAACCAACACTATATAACCGCCACCTTCAGCACAAATACAAGCAATCGCATTGCCACCATTACCTACGGTAGTCTACTTGAGCCGTGTACAAAAGTGCTCGATCTCTTGTTCAGTAATGGAGTTGTGACACCTTGTGCAGACAATAAGCTGGAGTGTGACAACTCCCACACAGAATAAGTGATGAGAATCGTAAGGCATTTCTTGCATATTTTGATACGAATAATTCAATTAGATGCTAACTAGGCATTCTTGAAACAACGAGCCCAACACGTACTTTTATCGTGTTCGTATTTGTTTATGTCCAACCAGAATACTGACAATGCTGAATGCAACTGGGCTCTACGAATCATTAATTATTTTGCCGCAGGCAGCTAACGCAACTACTAGTAGAAAACATTCAATTTGTTGCTAGAAATAGGCAGATGTGAACCAAGATCAATCACTAATACATAAACAATATCAAACACACGCGCCGCAGTAAAGAAGAGATATCTAATCAAATTACAAACCCATCGTGAAGTTGTTTACCCAGCATACATAGCTGAGAGTAATTGGAGGTCGAACGCATGCCCCTTAGTTAAGACAGAATAATGATAGGAACTAAAGCTTTGTGGTATGCGATAGCCGGCAGCAACACTGATGATGTTGTTATTGCAAGGGCCAAAGGAATGATATTATATAACGCATATTAAGCAGCAGCATATACTCAAAAAGCAATGTTATTAATCAACACAACATACGTATACAACCTTAACAATAACATACAAGCTCGTCTGTTATCATTGCACACATTCCTTACATGAGTGAGGCTAAGCGTGGGTAACTCGTAAAACATGGCTTCCGCAACAAATAAAATCATTGAGAACACGACTACATATATAATGAGGATCCGGCCCGTAGTTTCTCCTAGCAGATGCAACCGAAAGTAGTTTGATTGCTAATATAACTTATCATTAGAATTTACGACTTGACTTCGATCTTAATTTGAGACATTTAAGCAACTGGTATGACAAAAATGATCTGATTGAGGTAACTCGAAGGATCAATATAACCTAAATTTCTTTTTTCGAAAAATATTTTGTCTTATTCATTTGAAAAAAATTAATTGAATAATGATGCTCATAGATCCTACGCGGTTGAGCCGAAGCACCGTATTTCGGGCCTAATTAAGTTTGCCAACATAAATAAATTACAGCGCGCCCTTGAAATTTTCCTCAACAGCGGCGATATATTATGATGGTTAATCAACGCGGTGCATCGTCGGTATTATAAGCTCCATTCCCATCTAATGTTTGTTGTGGATTTTATAACTCTAGTAAACGACTTGCAAAAATAATAACAAACTCTTATGACCATCACCGAGTGTACCAAACATGTGGGGGGCCCTGTGATTAATAAATGGCAATTGTTTGCTTTCTCTTTATTTTTTAATTTTCAGAGTAATTAATTAATAATTTTGTTGACTTTATTATTTTACAAATAATAATATAATCATAATAATTATCAATTTAAATAAATAAATTAATTACCTTCTCAAGGTTGTGGAGTGAACTTGGTAAGTTCCTAATCACAAGTTGTATCAAGCTTGTGCTTGAATGAAAATTATTTAACACTGAAATAAAATGAGTAGTGTTAACTGATGACAACCCACAATAATTAAATAATAATAAATGGGAGATAACTCCTATGAGTTCGCTCTATATCTTATATAGAGATCTACAGTCAGTATTGTTAGTGTTCATAAAAAAATAATTATTTGAGTTAGTTATCATTGTTTATTGTTCCAAAAACACTTGGTGAGCTATAAGAGACACTGAAGCTCATGCCATCACAATATATCAGTGAGAAGAGAACTCTAAAGCAAATAAAAGAGATAAAGTTGGTGGATTTTTGAAAATCTTAATGGTATTATAGTAAACCGCAAGTAAACTTCTGGTATCATCAAATTAGCGCACCCTGGTGAGCACCTAAAATTAGCGGGGTCCCCATTGTACAGGCTGGGGCGAACCATGTACAAATTTTACAGTCATCTGTGAGTACAAAACACACTTCTGTGCAACTAATTGGATAGAAGACAACTCCAAATTAAGGTACACATACCTCCCAGTTTCCACTAAGACGTGATCCATTCCTTGATACTGGCGATGCTGCTCTTGCAACCTTGACCCCAGCACTTGGTATTGATAGGTGCACACAACCGCACACATTTCAAATAGTGCTGCAAATGTGATGTACGTCACTGGACTCTGTATGAAACACAACAACGCATAGACAGTATATACAACACATACACAGTATATACAACACATACACAGTATATACAACACATACACAGTATATACAACACATACACAGTATATACAACACATACACAGTATATACAACACATACACAGTATATACAACACGTACACAGTATATACAACACATACACAGTATATACAACACATACACAGTATATACAACACATACACAGTATATACAACACGTACACAGTATATACAACACGTACACAGTATATACAACACATACACAGTATATACAACACATACACCGTATATACAACACATAAACAGTATATACAACAAGTACACAGTATATACAACACATACACAGTATATACAACACATACACAGTATATACAACACATACACAGTATGTACAACACATACACAGTATATACAACACATACACAGTATATACAACACCTGTAGCGTGGACATACTAGCAGTGTCTCTTTATATTCATGTTCACGGTCTGCTCTCGCCACTCTCGCCCCCAAACCACTAGGACTCACACAAATACAAACTGCTGTAAGATTCTTTATAACATTCATCTAATATCTGGTGGGGGCTTTCAAACCGGAGATTTTTTAGCCTTTTTAAACGGTCAAAATGAAACTAATTTCAATGACTGGCAACATTTCATCCGGGGGTTTTATAACGATGAGCTATACCGAGTTGTGCAACGATTTGTGAGGTTCATCGGTTGGTTTAACATCGTTATAAGTTGAGCTTTGAAAGCGAGGCAGAATTGTTATTTTAGCGGACCGATTAAGTTACGTTGTTATTTTTCCCATTTTTTTCCATTTATTACTGTGGATTTGACTAATCTCACTCACAAAAAAATTAGCTGATACAAGTTAATGCATTTTTCATTATAATTACAAAGTGCAATCAAAGTTATTGAGTTAATAATAATACATGATGATCAGTGATGAGATATTATTATTGCTATTACTCATTTTATTATCATTGCCATTATTATTATTACTGTTTATTATTATCATCATGATTGCTTTCTTTTGCTTCAAAAAATACCTCATTTGGGCAATGCTAAAACTAATAATTTCTCCATTCATTTCAATCCGAAATAATTATCGGATTTATTAATTATTGTTATATTTATTAAATTTCATTGCTTTCTATTTTAGTTATTCCCATTGTTATCAAAATGTTTTTTACTGTCAATTATTATTTATTATTATTACCAGTTAGTAGCAGCTATTGCTTGCTTTTATTGCTTAATGATTTAGTAACTTGGTTTATGATGACAGCACTGTTAAAAATAAAAAATCCTCACACCAAGGTTTACCACCACCATTGGTTGATAGATGTAAAACCCACTACCATTGGTTGATAGATGTAAAACCCACTACCATTGGTTGATAGATGTAAAACCCACTACCATTGGTTGATAAATGTAAAACACCAGAAACTGATAGATAATGGTAATCATCATATTATCATTTTATTACTATTCTTATTTACTAATCAGGTTGTTTCATGCTACTTTTCCACAATGCTGCTCTGATGTATTTTCCTATTGAATAGTCTGTAGATTAGAACCACTGTCAAAGTATGTATTCATGACAAAAGTGTCATTGTATGTTAATAAACTGGCTCCAAGAGAAGACGACCACAGGAATAGGCAACAAACGAAAAGAAGGCCGGAGAATGGCCACGATATTTTTGAGTATATTCATTTCTGTTCTTTTTTACAATGGGTAAGTCAGGGGGTGGTTTCAATTAGAAGTTGGTCCTAACTGGTCCTATAACCAATTAGTGACAATTTTAAGACAAGCCTAGGCCCAAGCTAACCTTGTTTCAATTAGGTGGTCGCTAATTTAGTCGTCATTAGCTAATAAATAATTGCTGCAGATGATGATTGTGTATTAGACCGAAGCATCAGCGATCGCACACAGTATGCTTGCTATCGCTTGGTCATGTAGTTGCACTAAGGCGAGACCATTGAAACCACTAAGATTTTTCTAGAAACGGCCGCACTAAAATTTGATTTGATTACTATAATAACTTTTAAATAGCCGCCTTTGAAAATTGTTTATTTATTAGTTCATCAAAGTTAATCATTTTTAAACAATATATATTGCTGCTATAAATGTTGTTGTTGTTTTTTGAGATAATTTGATTGACGAGTTTTAATACAAATGCAAGCTGAAGAACATAATTGTTTTTGAAAGAAATGGTCGCAATAAAATTTGGTTTAGATCGTCATGAATATTTCAAACCATCGTATTTTCTTCATTTTTATTTTCTAACCACCATTATTTTATCAGACATTATTTGTCCATATCTCGCAGAATTTTTTATTATAATTTGTATGAGCCCATTATTACATGCAAATAAAAGCTAAGGACCTTTTTATAACCACGAGTGTGTGGTTTTAGGACCTAAACTAGTCATAAAGCAGTCGTTAGATTTTGTAATTGAAACGTCCTAAAATCCTACGACCAATTAGGTCTAAATTAATGACCAAAACGGCCTTAGGACACTTTTATGACGCTAATTGAAACCACCCCTGCTTGTGTATAAAAACCATTACCGTTATAACCAGTACCAGTCTTGCATCAACAGGTGTGTTATTCCTTTTAGCGTTGTATTTCTTGAGCTCTTCATAGGCCATAAGCTGGACAACTCCGTGTGACACACCGCCTATACCTGGTAAGAACCCCTGTAGAAATTGAAACATTCTCTGCATCAAGTGCTATATGGCACTATGTGTTATACATTCTATCATATAATATATTATGTAATGCATGATATATTACATAACACATTGTAAAATGTGTTTTGTATTAAACATTTAATAAAGGTTCTCATCAAGACAGGACCACATTGTGGACTATGCAGAAGAAAGATAAGCAATAAGCAAGGTCTTTTCTATTGAATAAAAAGAGACAACTCCTCATTTATGATCAAGTTTTTCATTTTGCCAGGAAGCCAACGCTGCCATAAAATTACGCCACACCCTGACAGAGCTCATAACTGTCTCCAGAATGGGAAAATGTTAAAAAAAATTGAAACATATATATATTTTGTGCCAGCAACACACAGGTTTGTTTCTACATGGATACAGAAGGAGGCTACTAATACGATGAGGTTTACTTCAAAGCAGTTCATTTAGATTTTGTATAAAAAAGAGGAGATAACTCCATATAAATTTATTATTTGCAATAATACGGAATATCTTTAGTATCATGCAGTTATAAAAACAGTTGCAGCAGTATTACAGTATAATTTTTATTTGGCTACCATAATAAAATTATATGTATTGAACATGACATCTGTGTGATGACAATTTGATGACATTACATAAAGTTGAAAATAACGGTTTATTTCAATAACAAAAACAATAAATATCCTGATCATGTGCAATTGTAGTAACACTATAAACAAATAGACCATTATGACAATATTAAAGCATATTCGTTTGGTTCAATAAAAAAACAAAAACACTATATTATTACAAATGAATGTTATTAATAAATTTATTTGGAGTTGTCTCCTCTTTTGCATACAAAATCTAAATGAGCTGCTTAGAAATAAACGTCACCAACTAGGAGAGGCAACTAACCAAATCAATGAATCATACTCATGGACTAGCAATAACCTACCATACAACAAGTATAGCATCAGTTCTAAGTACATAACATACCCGGTAGAGGCCCCGCACCCCCTCCTCTCTCCACACAGTAGATAGAGTAGAGGCTAGACTTGAGTACTTGGTTGGTTGAGTGGAGGTAGATTTACCATAGGTGAGACACATTCTGGTTTTCGCCACCCAGATAGGATTGGTGAGGGTGAGAGTGAGAACTCCTGCAAAGAGTATGTTACATACTGTATGTTATATACTGTATGTTATATACTATATGTTATATACTATATGTTATATACTGAATGTTATATACTGAATGTTATATACTACACGTTGTATACTACACGTTATATACTATACGTTATATACTATACGTTATATACTATACGTTATATACTGTACGTTATATACTATACGTTATATACTATATGTTATATACTATATGTTGTATACTGTATGTTATATACTGTATGTTATATACTATATGTTATATACTATATGTTATATACTGTATGATGTATACTGTATGTTATATACTGTATGTTATATACTGCATGTTATATACTATATGTTATATACTATATGTTATATACTGTATGATGTATACTGTATGCTATATACTGTATGTTATATACTGTATGTTATATACTATATGTTATATACTATATGTTGTATACTGTATGTTATATACTGTATGTTATATACTATATGTTATATACTATATGTTATATACTATATGTTGCATACTGTATGTTATATACTGTATGTTATATACTATATGTTATATACTATATGTTATATACTGTATGATGTATACTGTATGTTATATACTGTATGTTATATACTATATGTTATATACTATATGTTATATACTATATGTTGTATACTGTATGTTATATACTGTATGTTATATACTATATGTTATATACTATATGTTATATACTGTATGTTATTTACTGTATGTTATATACTATATGTTATATACTATACGTTACATACTGTATGATGTATACTGTATGTTATATACTTTATGTTATATACTATATGTTATGTACTGTACGTTATATACTATATGTTATATACTGTATGTTATATACTATACGTTATATACTATATGTTATATATTATATACTATACGTTATATACTATACGTTATATACTATATGTTATATACTATATGTTGTATACTATATGTTATATACTATACGTTACATACTGTATGATGTATACTGTATGTTATATACTGTATGTTGTATACTATATGTTATATACTATACGTTACATACTGTATGATGTATACTGTATGTTATATACTTTATGTTATATACTATATGTTATATACTGTACGTTATATACTATATGTTATATACTATATGTTGTGTACTGTACGTTATATACTATATGTTATATACTATACGTTATATACCTGACTGCGCCGCTGCCAACACATGTTTACCAGCACTGAGAGACACGGAATTGTCTCCTCCTTGCATCCATGACTTGATATTGTTGTAGCTACAAAACGTATAACTCTATGTACCCCTTGTACACTCTATGTACCCCTTGTACACTCTATGTACCCCTTGTACACTCTATGTACCCCTTGTACACTCTATATATACTATATCCCAGTCACTGCTATTGGTGGACACTTACAAGAAGAAGGAGAAGCCCGACGAAAGGACGGATCCCCAGATATTGGGTATCACACCTTTATATAGTCCATGTATACCTTCCACAGTATACACCTGTCTCCCACAGTCTATCCACCCCTTGTACACGGGGCGATTGGTACTGCCATCGTTCACTGCAAAAGTAGTTACTAGTGAAAACAACACCTAATTTGGCCGAGAACACAGTTAGTTACATCACTCCTACTAGTGCTCTGCCAATAGACACTAACCCAATACATGTCTTCTCACAGTCGTCACAATATACTAAGTCTTCTGCCACACAAAACTCTCACCTTGTAGCCTGACCTTGATGAGGTCAAGAGGGTGCAGAGAGGCTGTTGAGATTGTATTTCCAGCGATAAAAGCTGCGCCATTCCAATGGTCTAACTTTATATCGGAGTACTTGACCATGCTCAAGTAATTTCTGTATTGTACCAAAACCAGCTAAGCTGCAGGCTGATAAGAATAAACAACTTCAGTTGTAATACAACAGAGCGGAACTATCAGCAGTCAACAAATACTTGGAAACGTTTAGAAAATACAATAGATGTGATCAAAAATCCTGAATTTACATCAAGCTTGGACGTTATTCTGAACTCGCTATGAAAGGGCAAAGCAACAAGCAATATTATCACCTGGTGCTTATCTCTAGTATTGCTAATAGCAATCATAAATTGCAATGGGGCGAGGGGAGGGGGCACATGGATACAGACCATCAGTTAGTATTTTCTAAAACTATGTGAAATGAAATAATAAATAGTCCAGCATCTACTGTGAGAAATGAGAATATCACATTATCAGATCAAAAGTGAAGTATAACGCACACATCGCTAGCTGTATATTTGAACGCAAAAAATATACATATATGGGTTAGATCAGCTGATGTGTGCCCATTCATTATGCTGAGAAAGGTGAATACTACTGTACAAACATCCATTGGACCATTTAGTTGTAAGGTCAGAGTTTGGCTTGGCCATTTGTTCTCAAACCGATGTTCGGCGACAATTTACGATTTTAAAACTTGAAAGTATCATAGACGCACACTATTCAGCACAGTTTCAAAATGTTTGCTTCTTGCGTATAGAAAACAAGCAAAAGTTCCCTTTCCTTTAATAAACCCAGTAAGTAAACACCTTCACACGACTAAAAATAGTCATAAATCTTTGACGCATATTGCAAGTGCCATAAAGTGTTATGATAATTTTATCATCTATGTAAATGTAATAGAGCTGTCTGCTAATCGAGTTGAATGAAGATTGAAAACAGTTATCTTAGGATTGAGAGACTACATGAAAGTAAATTAATTTCATTTTGGAAACATGATTTTATAATTTTCAGAAACTTGAAAAATCTATTTGGCTTCCTAGTTTTTAGGACTGTTATAATGCAGTCAATTTTCACAAAAGTAAAGCCTTTGCAAAAAACCAAATCACAAACAATACAATGTGGAATTTTTTTATAAACCAATATCATGCCAGCGCAAGAACATTTAGCAATGGGGACCCGGCAGATTTTTGTGCAGAACTATTATTAAAGAAACCGGAAGCCCGCTTTCCACCAACAATACTATTAAAATGAAAGTCATTTCATTTTAACAATTATTAAAGAAAATCTTTTTTATTCACGGCGGCTGACAAGTTTGGGGTCTATAACACTGACGATGCGCCATCAACATAAATTGTAAAACTACATGGGCACTGTGAAAGCAAACCATGGTAATCGTTCAAGGGTGGCAGCATTTGTATCAATTTACATGTATGCTGTGAATCTAAAATAGTTTGACACCATTCATAGGCACTCGTGAAAACCCGTTGTCCTTGTATTTTTTTCAGTTTCACTCATTGACAGACAAATCATCTTCCTATTCAGCGTTAGTGCCAAGAAAACTTTAGGCTGGCCAATTAGCTGTTGATCAGTTGAAGATAACATTACGTCTGGTTCCACTTATTGACCGTGAGCAAAAAATTGGTCAACAAACAAAGAATTTTAGTGAATCTTACCAACACAATACGATAAGTTGCGAAGTCTTATGCAAAGAATTTTAGTGAATCTTACCAACAAAAAACGATAAGTTGCGAAGTCTTATGCACCAAACGTGAGTGATTCAGAATGATCTTTTAGATATCTTTTAGATTTATCGAGAGGGCACCGGAGATAAATGCGAATGAAGTGTTCATACTTTTAGTACGATATAATATATTGTATTATAGTAAAGCCGCGTTTACACTAGGGGACTGCGTCTCCGTCTCTATTGATGGTCGCAGGCGCAGACACATGTTGCCTTTACACTGCTACAACACACGAAATTTTCGAGTTTGCGACTTTGGAGTTGCCCAACCTTTTTAGCTAAAATAATTTATTGCGTTCCTGCTCACGCAGTTGGATTGATGAGTTGTGATTTAATTATTACCAGTTTTCTACCAGGCAGTAGTTTTCTATGCGTCTAGTAGATTTCTTATTTACCTATAATATGAAATTTTAACTTATCTATAAATAATAATACCACTTACTGAAGTTAAACAATAATTTGCAGAAAAATCTAACATTCTTTTTGTGTTTGCATCCAAAATAATAATGATAACTACTCCGAATATGAATTATTTATTACTGTTAAACATACAGTTTGATTCTTTTGATAAGAAAAATAATAAACACATGTCAACAATGATGGTAATAATTGATTATTTAATAATAACCTTACGATCTTATTACAATCATTGTTTACATTATATCCAGGGTAAAATAAACAAAATATTGGAGCCGCTATATAGAGCAACTCAATTGGTTAAACTGTGTCACGTGGCTATGAAGACGCTGAGACTTGACGCTCGAACCGAACACTGCTGGGTTGCTGCGTCTCAGCCTGCAACAACCCTGCATCTCCAGCGGAAGCTGCGCCAGTCTTGTGTACAAAGACGCAAGTGGCAAACTTCAAAGGAGACGGAGGCGCAGTCGCCTAGTGTAAACTCGGCTCAAGAGTTACTTTTTCTATTACAAAGCCAGTTTGTTACTAATCATACATGACTCGAGTATAACTCATGCTTTGTCAATTTGGAATCTAGACAAGATGATGTTCTGGTCCAAACTGATGACAAGCAATTCGACTTTGTCGCCCATCATGTTGTCACACCTAGAGCTTCCCAATTTTACGATTTATCTCCATATCATCGATTTTGTTCTCTGGCGATTAGCACATTACCATCACTCACAATAATCGCTCATATATAAAAAAAATAGTATAGAGATAAAAATAACGATCAAAAAATTTATGAGATACTTATTGAAACCAATGCTACCCAACAAATTTTGTGAAAACAAACAATCAGGCCAGTTTCCTGTGTAGCAACCACGGTGGCTTTATTGAAAATGTTTCACCATATGGGACTTTTTACAGTTGCTCTGACTGAAGACAAATCAGAAGATGCTATTGTAACTATGCTTGGTGATTGTAAAAGAGAAGGATTAGCAAATAACGATATAAACAAATGAGTTAATTGCAAAGCAAGACAACGAGCAAACGACAGTCGACGTTTTTTACATGTATTAATAATTATCAGTTATGTTAGCACATACGGCATATTTTAGTGCACAGTTTGCAGAAATGTAATAGTTTACATCATATAATGGTTGCGCTTTTATATTACATACACAGCTAGTCATTTTTTTTTGCATTTTGGTGGAATAAAATAGTAAAATTAAAACTATACTTTTTTGTCTATATATTTATTTATTATCAAAACCTTTTCAATGCTTAGACTTCTACTTTGGAATTATCTTATCTCTAATAAGTAGTGTGAGCAACTCAAAAATAGTGTTGATGTTGATGATCCTTGTACTATTCAGCAATCAGAGGCTGTAAATGAAGGTGTTAGTTAAACAAACCTGATTATAAAATATTGTGATTAAGATCAGACCACGGAAAAAAATATTCCTAACCGAATCTCATGTCATATAATACAAATTGGGAAGCTCTAGTCAGACCATCCAAACATTTGACAATCAATACAGATCCCTTCTTCTAGTAATGAGAGACTCATCATTTATCATCGGATTGATTATTATGACTGTAAATAAAACTCAAAATAGGGATTATCATTCATAGCTATTAACTGCTACTAAAATAAAAGAATAGAATAATAATTAGTAGCTGAAAACAGCAAAGCATTGATCATTCATTCACTTGACTCTTAGCTTAGTAGTTAGTAATGATAATAATTAGATGAGCACAAATTAGAAACAAACAACAAGAACCTTCTTCCATAAAAAATAACTACTAAAGAACAAAGAAGAGTAGTAATAGCTTTAGTAACACAATCATCTTTTCTTAAAAATATTATGTTGTTGTTGATGATAATGTACAGGAAATATATAGCACGGCGCCTGGAAAACAAAACATTATAGCGAGTCAAATTACATCGTGCAAACTTTCACATTTATATACTAATTATTATTTACTTCTACCTTTTGTATTAAGGCATCGACTGTTATATAATGCCTTGACTGTAACAAATGTTATGTAACAGTTTATATAAATAGAGCTGCTATGCCTCACAATAATCAGTGTTCACCGCGAGGCATAGCTAGACAATTCTCTTATGAATAAATACAGCTAAACACTCTCTCAAGCTTTAGACTTGATTACTGCACAATTCATACCTTACTACTCTACAAGACAACCAGCCCTGACGACCTACTAGGTCTGGCAGCACCAGTGTTGTACGACGAGTGGTAGGCTCGAGGCAGACTTGCCCGACAGACTCTCGCCTATCACGGCCTACCTTTGGCAGCTATGCTGAAGGGCGGACGCTGAGGAGGCCGAGCTGGCAGCAAGCTTGTCTGAAAGGACAAACAACTCTGCTACCTAGAGGGTGCAGGTGTGCTACCAAGGTGACTGGCCACACCACCACAAAATCCTGCACAATAATAATTGATCAATTTCTAATTATTAGTATAGTGTTAGTAGTAGTTAAGTTGTTTGTTAGTAGTAGTAGTAAAAATAATAATAATCAATGACAACAAAATCAACAATCATCGTTGTTGTTATCGAATCAAAAACAAGTTGAAGTTGTTAGTAGTAGTAAAAAAGTAGTAGTTGGAAGACAGTAGAGAGATGAAGGTAGGAGGAAGGTAGTACCAAGAAGAAGTACGTGTTGAAACAACAACATTACAAACATAAATAAGGATAATACATCATCAACCACAGGAGTAGTAATATATGAGCAGATCTCCCTACCAAGTGTTTTTTTGTGGGGTTAAAATCTGGGGTGATGCAATGGGTTATGGCGTTGGATGGATTCGCCGAGTTTATATTGTATTTTATTTGAGGGGCATTTGAGTGGCATTTGAGTTTTGATTATTTTTTTACTTAATTTGAACTTATATGGCGTCTACATTTTGAATGTATGGCATTTAAGTTTTTGATAATTTTTTGTAATTCGAACTCATATGTTATCTTGAGAGAGAGGAGAGAGGAGTTATATCTACATTAAATAAATACATTGATTAAAAATGAATCAATATATGATTATATACATTTATTGTATAATAAGTAGGGAAAATCTCTCCATATAATATAGTTAGAGTCAGTAAATAGTAAGTAATACAAAGCACTAGGTTTTGTAATGTCAATCAATACACAGGCTTCATCCTCATTCTTTGTTTTTGTTAGCTCCTCATTGGAATTTGTTTGTGTGCAATATTGTTCCCAATCACAAGCGTTGGTTGAAGAAATGAAGACGACATTGTGGTATGGAATAGGATTTCCATTCTTACTCTGTTTTTTTCCTTTGTAAATCATCACGCCAGGTGCACATCTTCCTCGTTGTATCTGATTGGTAGTAAAAGTGTTCTCGTCTCTCTTTTTCCATCTTTTTCAGTGACATAGCGAATGCAATTTACGATGGATTCTTCTCCATTGAATCGGAAAGGAATGAATCTTTCTACAACTTCGATGTAAGCAAAAATTGAACATTCTTTGAAATTGCTGAGATACTCGATGTCGTAAGCGAGTTTGAGTTCTTCTTCACTCATTTTTCTCAGTTTTTCAGCTTCAGCAGTAGCTTCCATTGTGGTTAAGCGTTTTGTGCTGATACGTTTGACATTGTAGTAAGTAGTCTCTGGTTTTTTTGAGTTTTCCATCTCACCCAAGTACAAAATGTTGAAAGGTAATGGGTAGTTATCAACATTGAAGCTTTCAACTACTCTACTTGGGCAAACGACTTTCTGAAAATTCGTTCCAGTTGAATTATCAAGATAGGTGAGAATGTAGTAATTTCCGTATGCACCAGTACTCTGTTCAATAGAAACTATTTGCAAAACTGATGGAACAGGAAGTGATGCTAGTGTAAGAAACCCTCCAATCTTTTTCAAATCACACGCCTTCCATTTTTTGAGAGATTTGGCCATCTTGAGAGCTCTTTCAGCATCAGTGAGCAATTCTTTTTGTTCCATAGTGTTTGATGCTGTGGGTAAAACCAGTTTTGGAAGAGCTCGTCTCTTTATTGTTGCTTCTTTTGTAACTGAGTTAGAGTTTTTTCTTTTGGTGGATGTTTTGAGTGTTTTTTGTTTGTTTTCGATTGGTTTTAAGTCCATGTAAGAAGCAGAAAAGTCCTCCATAGTATTCTAAAAAAGAAAGAAATAATGTATAATTCAGCTTTTCATGTGGAACTAAAAGATTATTTATTTCATACTTTACATTATAGCTAAACTGATCTTGATTTTTGCTAGATAGGGAATAATAAATTTTTTAAATTTTACCTTTTATAAAGAGAAAGCTCCTAGTAGTTGCAATGGAAGGTGTAGTAGATGTTGCTTCTCCACTCGCTGTTGTAGAACTGGATGCTTTCTGTGTGAAAACAGTGGCTCTTAAATAGCTAAAGTTGCACTGGTTGAACTCTATGAATACCAATCTTCTTGATAATATAACTACGAATCAGCATTTTTTCCACGCGAAAACCAATGCTTTCGCGGGAATAAACAATTTATTTTCACGCGAATGGAAACCGTTGCTTTCGCGGGAATAGAAATTTTATTTTCACGCGAATAAAAACCAATGCTTTCGCGGGAATAAATAATTTATTTTCACGTGAATGGAAACTGTTGTTTTCGCGGGAATAAATACTTTGTTTTCACGCGAATGGAAACCGTTGCTTTCGCGGGAATAAATAATTTATTTTCACGCGTATGGAAACCGTTGTTTTCGCAGGAATAAATAATTTATTTTCACGCGAATGGAAACCGTTGTTTTCGCGGGAATAAATAATTTATTTTCAGGCGAATGGAAACCGTTGCTTTCGCGGGAATAAATATTTTATTTTTACACGAATGGAAACCGTTGTTTTCGCGGGAATAAATAATTTATTTTCACGCGAATGGAAACCGTTGTTTTCGCGGGAATAAATAATTTATGTTCACGCGAATGGAAACCGTTGTTTTCGCGGGAATAAATAATTTATTTTCACGCGAATGGAAACCGTTGCTTTCGCAGGAATGAATATTTTATTTTCACGCGAATGGAAACCATTGGTTTCGCGGGAATACAAATTTTATTTTCACGCGAATACAAACCAATGCTTTCGCGTGAAAATAAAGTTTGTATTAAAAAGTAATGATTTTATTGTTATTATAGTGCTATGGAAACAGAAGAGGAGGATACTGATGTAGACATACATAAGGAATGGGAATGGCTCATGAAAAATCAAAATGATATCAGTTTTTCAAATGCTGATAATGAATACATGAATGATGAATGTAACGCTGAATATGAAAATAAAATGGAGATGGAACTTGAAAATGCTTTTCAAGACACACCTTCGACTTTTCAAGTTTCAGCAACTACTGAAAATACGATAGCCTTTGATATGCAGTAAGTTTTTAAAATCATAAATTAATAATGTTAGTAGAGTAATTCTTCTTGCTGGTTTTTTAGAGTTATCTCATGAATCAGCAAAAATAATGCGTTATCTCTTTATTGTAGACAGGACTCAGAATATCAGAGAATGAATGTAAAAGAGGGAGTTGAGAATTCATCTCATAGTACACAGTAAGTTTTTAAAAACCTAACTAATAATAATGTTTGAGACATTTTTTTCCTAATTCCATTTTAAAAATTAATTGATAATGGTATTTAAGTCATTTTTTTCTTCTGTTACATTTCATACAAAATGTATGTGAATGTTTTATAGAACAACTATTATGTGTTAACATTTCTATTGTAGACAAAGTTTAAATTATCGGGAGGAGAATGTAGAAGAAAAAAACCCTGAAATTTTCCCTAATTGGAAATGGTTAGAAGAAAATCTCATTTGTTTTCGTTTACCTGATGAAACTATCAATCAAATAGGGTTTGGTGCTGAACCTTCATCACCAAAGACTAGCATAATAGCTCAAGATATAGAGACAGTTGTGGAGGAGATAGTTGTAGAAAATGAGAATGATCCAATGATAGAAAATGAAGAAGAGGAAGAAGCACAAGAGGAAGAACAAGAAATGGAAGATTTAAATTTTGAAAGACCTACCCGAGTATCGACCCTAGGTATTGTTGATGATAGCATAGCTCCAACTTTTCAAGATGAAGAATGGGATGATTTGATAGCTAGATATTGGGGAGCTATGAAAACGAAACATGGAGCTGGAAAAGTCATAGAACTTTTAAATGTAAGACTTTGGGATGGGATTCCAAGAGACCAAGCTGATACCTACCAAAATGACTATCATGATTCAAGAGTGTTAGAATTGCTAAAAAAAGTTTGGAGACAATTGAGCTCGAGAGCGAAAGTCAACTGTAGCGTAGGTTGTATACTAGAAAATAAAAATGATGGTGAACTCCGATACTTTCACTCATCATCAAACAATGCTACCGTATATCCAAAAGCTAAACTGATTGAAACTGAAGGAGATCTTGATGACTTTTTTGTTGATGTTATGGAGACTGATCATCGTACAAATAGTTTGAGACGGAGACCAAATACGACTTGGAGATTGATGTTAATCACAAACATTTCGTTTTATTTCTACAAACTACTTGGAATGGGAAAAGTTGGATCACCACCAGAGCATTTACCCTCTCACCTCATTAACAACAGACACATACGAACCATGTTAAAAAAACACAAAAGGAATACGAATCACCGACAATTTTTGTTTTTTTAGATGTCTAGCATTACACAAAGAACTACAAAAAAACGGTGGATTTGCAAAAGATCCGATAATTAAGGAGGCGAAGGAGTACCAACAACAATATCACAGTTTCATCTATGGTGATAGTGCTAAAAAGTGTGATGGGAAAGGAGTAACAGAAGCTGATTTATTGCTTTTGGAGCGAGCATTTCAACTGAAGATAACAGTGTTTTCTTTAAATGATGATATGACTTCAACAATTATTTGGAATTCAAACTCCAGTTATAAGGAGAATCTATATTTGGATCTTTATATCAATCACTTCAGTCTTATTACAAATTTGGAAGGGTATGTCAGAGCCTACAGATGTCCAACCTGTTCTACTTGTTATGACAGATTGGGGAATCTGAAAAGACACAGATGTTCAATCTCAGAGGCAACAACTATGCAGTTTTCTGGAGGACAATACAGTCTTACCGCTACAATATTCGACAAACTGAAGATTCAATTCGGGATAGATATCGGGTCAGATGATTCCTTGAGATACTATCCATTTTTTGCAACATTCGACATAGAGTGTTTGTTACCTAATTGCGAAAAAGATCGAGATACAGACACAACCATTTACACGAATGAGCATAAACTTTTAAGTATTTCAATATGTTCAAACGTACCAGGCTTCAACAACCCGTGTTGTATTGTCAATAAAGGGGATGATGATGAATGCGTTGGAAAGTTCATTGAATACTTGGAAGATATTAGTGAAGAATCATATAGCCGATTGGAAAAACAATTTTCGCAAATCATAAAACAGATAAAAGGTGAATTACAACGACTGGAAGAAGCTGAAGAAAGGTTTCGTAGTGATTTTGAAAAAAATCGTTTCAGACGGAGAACAGGAGCTGAAAAAGTTCTGGATGATTTGTACAGCTATATGAAAAAACTCCCTATTCTAGGTTTCAATTCAGAGACTTATGATGTCAATGTGATGAAAGGAAAACTGCTTCAAAAATTGAAAGATGTATCCGACACAGATTTTGATTTTGTTATAAAAAAAGGAACCAAGATGCCTGTTATCGGAATAGGATCTTTTTTGTTTTTAGATTGTACAAACTTCATCGCTCCTGGATATAGCTATGAAATGTATCTCAAAGCATACAAATGTGAAGCCGGAAAAGGATTTTTTCCTTATGAATGGATGAAAGACTTGGAACAACTTAATCAAGAACATCTACCTCCAAGAGAAGCTTTTTACAGTTCTTTAAAACAAAAGAACATCAGTGAAGAAGAGTACATAATTTGTCAAGAAGCATGGAAAGATAACGACATGAAGACAATGAGGGATTTTTTAAAATGGTACAACAACTTGGATGTAAAACCATTTGTTCAAGCGTTGGAAAGACAAAGATCGATCTACAGAGAGCATGGGATTGATATGTTAAAAGATGGTATATCTTTACCAGGATTAGCGATCCGATGGATGTTTAACAAAGCTCCTCAACCACCCCCTCCATACCTCTCTACATACTTGGATTTCGATGAACTTGGTAACTCGTTTCGTCAGACTCTCCCAATTTGTCTGATTGACAACTGCAATGCAGAACTTTATCCTCTAATAAAGAAAAACATAGTTGGTGGGCCGAGTCTAGTGATGCATAGATATCACGAAAAAGGTATAACTAAAATTAGAGAACATTGGTTGGGAAAAGAAGCAAAGGTTTGTGATAGAATCTATGGAGTTGATGCAAATGCGCTCTATTTATGGTGTATGATGCAATCAATGCCTACTGGCTATCCTCGAAGAAGAAAAATCGAAAACTCCTTTGTCGCTGAACCAGTAAAATTTAGCAAGGTAGCTCATAGCTGGTTACAGTTCCAAATGTTCTCAAAAAAAATCAATATCAGACATCAGCTCAACGGAGGAGAAGTTACTCTCGGACAGCGAGGATTACCAGTTGATGGATTCTGTATTGAAAATCGTCATGTCTTTCAATTCCATGGGTGTTTTGGCATGGACACGACTGCTCTTATAACAATGCTAAAGAGCAAGAGCTTCAAGCTAGGGGAAGAAAATCAAAAGCAAATCTGTTTAAAACTACGATGGAAAATGAAGAATATCTTCGAGCATTAGGTTACACTGTAATCTCGATTTGGGAGTGTGACTGGATGAAACGTGTAAAAACTCATACAAATTTACAAAAATTTGTCAACACGTTTTACAATTCTTTCTACCCTAAAATACTTGAAAAAAAGCTGAATCAAGAAGAAGTGTTGGAGAGAGTTCAATCAGAGGAATTCTTCGGATTTGTTGAATGTGACATCGAAGTTCCTGAGGAAGAGGAAGAAAAGTTCTCCGAAATGCCTCCGATTTTTAAAAATACGATGTTAACAAGAGAACACTTGAGCGATGAAATGAAAGTCTTTGCTGAAGCCAAAGGTTTTTTAAAGACTCCTCAACGCTCATTAGTTGGAAGTATGTACGGAGATAAGATATTGCTAATGAGTCCTTTGTTGAAATGGTACTTGAAACAAGGATTGAAAGTCACCAAAGTTTATCAGCTGATAGAATATATTCCTAGAAAAGCTTTTGAAGCTTTTGGAACATCGGTTTCAGACGCTAGGAGAATGGGAGATGCAGACCCTAGTCAAGAATTACTCGCTACTACTAGCAAGTTGGTAGGAAATGCTGCTTATGGAAAAACAATCACTGATAAAGAAAAACATACCACCATCAAGTTCATCGAAGGCGCCAGAAAAGCTTCATTTCGTATCAGAGGAAACAAATTTATCTCCATGGAAGAGATGGCAGATGATTTTTATGAAATCGTAACCTGTAAACAACTAGTAAGTTTTAAAACAATTATTTTGCAATTCAAAATTTATATTCCACAAGTTTACTTTGCTAATCAGTATCACCATCATTTCAGCTAACTATGAATGTTCCAGTACACTTGGGTTTCTCCGTGCTACAGTATGCTAAACTGAGAATGCTACAGTTTTACTACGACTTTATGGATAAGTAAGTAAAACCTAATTCCCTACTATTATTATGTATAAGTAAGTAAAACTCCCAAATAATCGAAGTAATCTTTTTATTTATAGATATATTGACAGAAGTGATTTCCAATATGTTGAAATGGATACAGATAGCGCATACATGGCGTTGAGCGGAACATTAGAAACACTGGTAAAACCAAGTATGAAAAAAGAGTTTTACAATGAATATGGTGATTGGTTTCCACGACCATACTGTGACAAACATAGGGATGAATTTTTAAGAATCAAAACAATGGGTTTAGAATGGAGCATGCAAGAATGTTGTGAAAAAGTACTTAAACATGGAAAAAGAACACCTGGATTGTTTAAAGAGGAATTTACCGGAGATGGAATTGTTGCGCTTAACGCTAAATCCTATTATTGCTGGGGAGAAAAAGGAAACAAGTTTAGCTCAAAAGGTTTGAACAAACGAATTAATCAATTGAACAAAGACAGTTATCTAATTGTATTGAACACAAAAAAAGTCGTTTATGGGTAAAAATCGAGGATTTGTAGTAAAGGATAAAAAAATGTTGACATACAAGCAAATAAAGCGAGGTCTCACATATTTTTATGCTAAAAGACGAGTGTGTTCTGATGGAGTATCTACCGAACCTACTTTGGCTTAAATAAAAACCTTCATAATAGTCTTATTTTTAAAACAGTTACTATAACTATATATATATATATAATACAAGAAATCATTCATCGTATATATTTATATAGACTTGATCTCGAATGCTGATTATATGTAGTCTCAAGTGAATAAATGAAGGTTATAGTACTTTGTACTACATAAAATTTACAGTAAATTTTAATAGATATAATGTTTTCTATTACAATTATTTCCCAAATACTGTAAATTTTAACCATATAGAAGGCTAATTTGAGGATTTTTTAAGATGCGATGTAAAGGAAAAGACTTTGCATTGATTATCATTACAAAACCTAGTGCTTTGTATTACTTAGTCTTTACTGACACTAGCTATATTATATGGGAAGGTTTACCCCTGCTTATTATGTAATAAATGTGTATAATTATATATTGATTCATTTTTAATCAATGTATTTATTCAAGCTAGATATAACTCCTCTCTCTCAAGATGCTATATGAGTTCGAGTTATGTAAAAAAATTATCAAAAACTGTCATATAAGTTCAAATTAAGTAAAAAAATAATCAAAACTCAAATGCCACTCAAATACCCCTCAAATAAAATACAATATAAACTCGGCGAATCCATCCAACGTCGTAACCCATTGCATAACCCCCAAGGTCTAATCCACAAAAAAACACTTGGTAGGGAGATCTGCTCATATATTACTACTCACAGGCGACTCCAATCTACTGGCCGGGCGGTGGGTGGATGGATGGATATACTCTCTTTAACTATCATCTTCCCCCACCGCCAGGCCATTAGATTGGGATTCCGCCATGATTCGAAACTGACGTTTCGAAAATGAACTGTTCGAAACTCTTAAACCTGAACCCCCCAACCCCAAACCCCTATCCCCAAAGAGTTTTGAAGTGTCCATTTTCGAAACGTCAGTTTCGAATGGTCCGTACCCCTTATGCTACATGTACATCTACCGATTACCTACCGATTTGTCCTTACCGATTGGAGATGACGTCACGGAGTTTCCCCTATTTTTTTCTCCAATTGCCATTCTCACGCAATACCGGTGAAACTCGCTACATTTTTTCCATAGTAAGCATAAAGTGATTTAAAACAACAAAGACGGGACGCTAAAAAACGATTCTTCATCTAAAAATAATTGCACTTGAGAAACAGTTTTGTTGGAAACATTAAAACCACGAACGGTGATTTGATTGGTCCAATAGTAAAATATCTACCGATTTTTTGACCACGAGCAAAACCTACCAATAGCCTCAAATAAAATGCTACCAATTATTTCATTACGTCACACAGGAAACGGATGCAAGGAAATCCTCAATCGGTAAGGCAAATCGGGAGCTAATCGGTAGATGTACATGGGGTATTAGATTGGAGCCGCCTGTGTCATCAACAACAAATAATAATTACTTCACAACAATCTCATTATTTGATTAACAATTTATAGCTTCAACCATTCACACTAGCTTTTCAGTAACCACTACTCAGAAATGTGACAACAATGAGTGAAAAATTATTCGATTCTGTTTAAAAGAAAATCAAAAACTGAATAAAAATTTCTAATAAATTACACATATTATAATCATCATTTTATCATAGCCTGATAATTTACAAACAGGGAATGTTTGTGTTGGTCATTATAAACCATAGCTTTACCCGCCAACAGTAAGAAACAAATTGGTGATACTCCAAGGCTACGTTACTGAGCAATGATAAGTTATCGCACTAATCTAGTAAATATATAATATCGAAGGACAATTTTGAGAGAGATCATTCAAACACACCGGTTAAGACTGAAGAAAAGACGTTTAAAGTGCGCTATAATTACGATTAACCAGAAAAAAGAGGAATACTTCTACGGGTGTTAATGTCACATGATATTTTGTTGCGAAGAGCTGCTCTAACAAGATCAGCTGGGGCAGAAAGACTACACCTAATTTTTTCTCATACAATTTTTTTATTTAGCCTTCACAATGCCTGCTGCAGGCATGAGCGGAGGACAGGTATCCGCTGAAATTGATGTCATCAGCAAAACAGGTGTGGTGATAACTTATAATAAACTTGTAAGTAATCACCATGTAAGGCAAACAACAACAATTATTAAATATTATTATTATATATATAACTTGCGACAATAACAACACCGCACCGAGTCAAGGTCACTAATTGAAGGCTCACACACACACTAGTGACCCTGTATAGAGAGATACGCCAATCATTGCGCGGTATAAAACGCACGTGCAACGGCTGTTGGGTTACAAACAAAGCTGTTTCCGGTCAAAATTTTATATAAAATATCATTACGCCAAAATACTAAGGTTTAGAAAATAAATCATAAATTTTTACTGACAAATCATATCTCAATAATTCGTTGGGGGAAAATAAACAAAACATCCTGCTACAAGCAGTGATATTTTTTTTGTATGACAAAGTTGCTCTAAATTTGGACTAATGAAGGGTCAAAGTCCAGGGATCCAGATTGACACCATTATTAATATTATTACCGTAACTTTCGCACAGAATTTGCTACGATAAATCTGATTATCCTCCATTGTTGTAAAGTTTTATGATCAGAAATGCCCATAAAACACCTGGAATGTAATGAATAAAAAATAATTGAAGTTGAAGCTCCTTAATAAAATGATAGTTGTTGTTGATTATAATAATTAAAAACTAAAATAATAAATGTGTAAAGGTGACCAATAATAATAATTAATAAATATTATCCCATCTTGTATAATTAATAACATGTAATACGATGTAATATGATCTATACTTTAAAACAATTTTAATATTATTATTGGCATTTTTTATCTAATAATAAATAATTACATTTTTTTTATTAAATTGCAGTCTTTTGTTATTATTATTCAGCACAAACAATACAATTAGTTCCATATTATAATTATTTAAAAAATTGAAATTTACCAGGCATATCAATTTTCTAGTAGTATAGTATCTATTTATTATAACAATAATAATAATATTGAATGAATAACAACAAATTTGAACAATAAAATAATTTTTGCTACTAGATTTCGCGGTTTCATTTATTATCGTAAACCAAGCTATATTCTGTATATAAACAATAAAGCTGCGCTGCAAAAGATATTACGATCAATTAATCAGGTTATCAAAAATATCTAAACCAAGTTGATTTGTGACGTTTTTATTATTTTTCCTGGTAGATAAAAAAGGTTTTCTCTTATTTCCCCATAATTTTTTTTTAAGATTAACAATGTTGTGAGAAATAAAAAAATGATTTGTTGGAGCATGTACTTCAACCGCAATGATAGCATATATTGTTTGGTGAGATTATAGATAGATTACTTAATAATTAATAGATGATACATAATAAGAAGATGATGTTTCAGCTGGAGCTGACAATGGCGACTGCCTTATTATTCAAAACGAGACAAGGTCAAGGACAAGTATAAACAATACCGGTCAAGGACAAATAATACAAACATCCCCTTTTCTTTTTTAAAACAAAGCTTAATAAAAGGGGGGGTTTCTACAGAAGATTATAATAATTTGTAACAAACACAAAATATATGATTGTCGGCCAAAACCTGGCCACAGCACAAACTAAAAAGTGTTTACTGTTCCATCACAAAACATGTAGGAAGATTTCTAAAAATGATATAAGTAACAAGCGTAATTGATTGATGAGGTGTCTTTATGAATTGGATCGCACTATTGTGTGCTTTCGACGCGTTTGCATTGGTTGTTTAATATCCTTACAGTAATGGTCGAGTGTCAAATGTTTGTTATTCCCGGTATCTCAGTGGTTTTAGAACTGCTCTACCACTCTTGGTCAAGTATGGCGTGGCCGCTGCATTAACTTGATTTTCACTGGACATGACTGGTGGTAACATACACAGGCTCTGAGAGAGTTATCGGTTCTGTTGGATAGGGTACAGCATCTATTTGTGTTCTTCTGCGAGGTGTGGTAGTGTTGCTCTTACGTTTTGGAGTGTCTCTAGATTCTGTCGGTGCTCTGGGTGACAAATCTAAGGGTTCTGCTGTGACGTTAGGTGTAGATTTAATTTGCTGTAAGTCGACTCTATTTCAACGTACAAGATTGCCTTCTCCATTTATTATTGAGTATGATCTGTCAGATAGTTGTTTGGCAACTGTTCCTCTTTGCCAGGTACATTATATACCTATCATACATTTATATTGTATTGTGTTATGGTAGTAAATGTATATATAGTACCAGTCACAGTGTGGTACATTATATACCTTTCATACATTTATATTGTATTGTGTTATGGTAGTAAATGTATATATAGTACCAGTCACAGTGTGGTGCATTATATACCTTTCATACATTTATATTGTAGTGTGTTATGATAGTAAATGTATAAGTAGTAATACATGAGCAGATCTCCCTACCAAGTGTTTTTTTGGGGGGGTTAATATCTGGGGTGAATGCAATACGTTACGGCGTTGGATGGATTCGCCGAGTTAATATTGTATTTCATTTGAGGGGCATTTCAGTGGCATTTGAGTGGCATTTGAGTTTTGATTATTTTTTTACTTAATTTGAACTTATATGGCATTTAGATTTTGAATGTATGGCATTTAAGTTTTGATAATTCTATACATAATTCTAACTCATATGGCATTTAAGTTTTGATAATTTTCTTACATAATTCGAACTCATATGGTATCTTGAGAGAGAGAGGAGAGAGGGGAGAGGAGAGATGAGAGAGGAGAGAAAAGAGAGGAGAGAGAGAGAGGAGAGAGAGAGGAGAGAGAGGAGAGATATTTTTTAGTTTTCTATACATTCATGTATATATGGATAATTATGTACATATTTATGGATAGATTTATATCTACATTGAATAATATACATTTATTACATAATAAGTATATTGAATGCTATAAAATATGTTGGAAAATCACCAAATTAGTCCTCTAGATGGTTAAAATCTACAGTATTTGGGAAATAACTGCAAGAGAGGAGAGAGGAGTATTTGGTAGAGGAGAGAGGAGAGATGGGAGATGAGAGATGAGAGGAGAGATGAGAGAGGAGAGATGAGAGGGGAGAGATGAGAGAGGAGAGATGAGAGGGGAGAGATGAGAGAGGAGAGATGAGAGATGAGAGAGAAGAGACGAGGGAGGAGAGATGAGAGGAGAGATGAGAGAGGGGAGATGAGAGGAGGGGAGGGGAGAGGAGGGGAGAGGAGGGGAGATGAGGGGAGGGGGGAGGGGAGGAGGGAGGGAGGGGGGAGGAGGGGAGGGAGGGGGGAGGGAGGGGGGAGGGAGGGGGGGAGGGGGGAGAGAGGGGGGAGAGAGGGGGGAGAGAGGGGGGAGAGAGGGGGGAGAGAGGGGGAGAGGGGGGGGAGAGGGGGGGGGAGAGAGGGGGGGGGGAGAGAGGGGGGGGGAGAGAGGGGGGGGGGAGAGAGGGGGGGGAGAGAGGGGGGAGAGAGGGGGGAGAGAGGGGGAGAGAGAGGGGGGGGGGAGAGAGAGGGGGGGGGGAGAGAGAGGGGGGAGAGAGAGGGGGAGAGAGAGGGGGGAGAGGGAGGGGGGGGAGAGGGAGGGGGGAGAGGAGGGGGGAGAGGGAGGGGGGAGAGGAGGGGGGAGAGGGAGGTGGGAGAGGGAGGTGGAGGAGAGGAGGGGGGAGAGGGAGGGGGAGAGGGAGGGGGAGAGGGAGGGGGGCGAGGGAGGGGGGCGAGGGAGAGGGAGGGGGGAGAGGGAGGGGGGAGAGGGAGGGGGGAGAGGGAGGGGGGAGAGGGAGGGGGGAGAGGGAGGGGGGAGAGGGAGGGGGAGAGGGAGGGGGGAGTGGGTAGAGGGAGGGGGGAGAGGGAGGGGGGAGAGGGAGGGGGGAGAGGGAGGGGGGAGAGAAAGGGGGGAGAGGGAGGGGGGAGAGAAAGGGGGGAGAGGGAGGGGGAGAGGGAGGGGGAAAGGGAGGGGGGAGAGGGAGGGGGAGATGGAGGGGGGAGAGGGAGGGGGGAGAGGGAGGGGGGGAGAGGGAGGGAGAGAGGGAGGGAGAGAGGGAGAGATAAAAGATATAAGCTTTGATAGGCAAGAAAGTGATTCATTGCTGCGTGCTGTCTCACACTGTCGCTGTTTTGATTGGTGGAAATAAACTGTATCAAAATATCTGTTGCAGTAAACGAGAGGTAAATAGTGAAATATTCACAAGTCTGAAGTTATTAGCCCTTTCATCTCCGAATCCTTCCTCATCGGAGAATGGAGCGCATGACGGTTAGCCTGAGGGCTCAACGGCTTTACAGCTATAGTTTTATCTAAAAATGTTTTAAATGTAGGATTGAGACCTTTAAAGCAAGTCTCTTCGCTGTCGCTCTCTGGTACAGAGTCTATAGAGTGCTGTGCTGGCGGAGGCGGTGGTGGCAGCGATAATTCCTCTGATATAACGCTGTCTCTAACTGGCTTGTAATGTTCATTGTAAAGAGGGTTCTGTCTAGTCTGGTGTTGGTTGACTGTAGGTAATATATTATAGACATTTGGCGGAGTGTCATACAAGCTGGGTGGGGGCGGGTACGTAGACAGACATACATCATGGTCAGATTGTTTGGTGCTATGGCTACGAGCATCACTCATCTCTAAGCTGCTCTCCTCTGTGCTGGCAGCCCTGTATGGCCCTTCCAGAGTGTTAGTAGAGGCATTACTAGTATTTCTGTGGTCTCCAGTGAGAGAGTCCTGGTCTACAACCTCATATCGCTTTGGATGTTCTGCATTTCTGCCTTGACATGCGCAGCAAAGTATGAAGACAAGCGATAATATAAGGAATGTGCCTGTGACTACTCCTATTATGAGCCCTGCAAGTGAAAGAAACCACAAGTTACTTCAAAAGCGTGTATCAAATATTTGATGAAGGATGCACTTGTTCACCACATCGTATGCATGAAACTCTCTGATATTTAGTGTTTTCTAGAAAGAACACTTGATGAGCATTAATTAGTTGGTAATTATACCGATATAGAAATATGTTTCCATAGTTTCTGCACTCTCCAACCTCTGCTGTGTGTAGCACATGCTTGTATCAAAGAACATGCAAGGGGGCATAACTTTTCATTTATTTGTCCGAAGAGTGGGCGATTTTGTTGCACCAAACGCCTGACAGACAGGAAGGATACGCATAAGTATTTATATGCCACAAAATGAATTGTCTGATCTCCACGGGGATACCTGCTACCTGCAGTGATTCAATAGTTGCGTCAGCGACTGTGAACGGATGCCGATCTATTGTGGTTACCTAAATACTAATTGGCGTGTCACAACTTATTACTCTTGCTGCTGCGGAAAAAATTTATTTCCGTCTATTAGTATTTCTCAAGATGAATCACCTTCAAGATATTTACTAAATTTCTTATATTATCCAGTTTTTATTTTTTTTTGTTCGACGTTTTTATTTCTGATAAATCATGACCTCGACACGCCCAGCTCGGATGTATGCTAAAGCCACAATATTATTGAAAGGAAATAAACGTCGCGCAATGCATACATGATGTAATATGAGTTCGCATGCGATGTAGGCACACGTGCTCTCCACGTGTAGGCCTGGCAGAGTAGTTAGTAAATAGCCATCCTAGCTTATATACAATTAATATGGTTCTTCAATTAATTATTTTCTGTTATCTAAGAGCGAAGCAAAATAAATTTTCCAATACCTAATAAGTCAGTTTTAGCTGCAGCCAATCCAAGCATAAAGCTAGCCATTCCTCCAACGTGCTTATTTAACTTCTGACCTACGGGTGTGGTAGAGTCAGCAAGCTCACCAGTAGCTGCCGTAGTAGACAGCACTTTTTGTGTGGAGACAGTCCGCCCTCTTATAACAATCGGTCTTTTAGTTGTCGTGGGCGGAGGCCTTGTAGTGGTTGGTGTGGTGGTTGTTGGTGGTGGTGCTGTAGTTGTTGTAGTTGTAGTTGTTGTAGGTATAGGTGTGGTAGTTAACACTACAACAATACATCCACAGTTCACATTTGAACATGTACATGGCTTCATATCACAGAAGTTTCCAAGCTAAGTTTTAACAAAATTCAACATTTGCTTTACTTTACACCATTGTGGGAAACTTTTATGACCTTACATGCAATCTTTCTTGTAATTACCCTTACATTTATTTTTAGTTCATGCACTCAAATTTTGTTTTTTTGATAGATTAGTTTATCATATAAAGGTCAAAGCTCTGACAAGCTTCAATCCATCAGCGATAACATCCAAGTAACGAAAGTGTGCTACAGTAATTTAAATTGAAATGTGAACACCGCGAGCTTGGTTACACTTGATCAGTCACCCAACCGCACCATGACTGACCAGATAAATCTATCAGAGATGAAACAATAACATGGCAAGTTGGTGGTGACCGCTGGATGACCTCAAGTACTTACCACTAGTGCGCAAAACATATCTCTTGTACGCGGAGCAATCAGCGTATATTGGAGTGAGTTTCCAATTTAAACAGGCCCCTCCAATATTTGAGGATGAGTACTACAAAAAAAATTACATATGATTGAAGTTGTCTCCCCACAGTTTAAGTGAATAAACACCATTGAATAATGTAGTTTTCTCACCTGGGCGCATTCTTCTTTAAAAGACAAACATCCGCCTCTGGAGTCGGTAACCCAAACATCGTCTGCTATGTCCCACTCCCGTATCATAGACTTAATCAGTGAATTGTATGGATGTACGACCATAGAGCTACCCTTGCTCGAACACTGCTCTTTAGCATTATTCCAGGAGTATTGAGCACTTTCAAAGTAAAGATAATATCAGTAGACGGAGTCGTCGTTTGTGGCCAAGAAACCTGCACCTGCAAGAAAATAATAGAATTGCTGCCTCAAGACAATTCAGATCAGGTTAATATGTTCATAGACTGATTACTCCGGGGCTTTGAGCTCAGAGTGGGTACCCCTGGAGACAGTCTCGACAAAAGCAATAGACACCAGAGAGTTTTTACTATTATCTAATACAAGTATCAGGTAGTTAACTGATCTCACATTAGTATTGGCTATCGGGTGAATAAAAGAAGAAAAAATTAATTATTTTGGTTAGAAAGTTGATAAGCTGCGAGAAATGAGTAAATGATCTGACAGAACAAAAGGAGTTGTCATCGGTTTCTCCATGCATCAATTGTGGCTTGTGTAATCAATGCCATTGAGAAATCCGTCTGGCCTAGCGGACGACTCCAGTTTGCTTTTCGCTTTATATACAGCTCCCAGCTGTTGCTGCCAATTTGCAGTCAGCTCGAATAAAGTTTATATAGCCAATCGTAATGAGTGTATTATGATAGGAATGCCTTTGATATGCTGCAAAGATACTTACCAAGACAATTGACTAAAAATATTTTTTAATAGCCTGAAATTTAGAAAGTCCTTGTAAATGGTTGCAATAAAAGTCAGTGATAAATCTCTGGGTAACTTTCAATCTCTGGCTCTAGGATGTTTTGTACTGTCTCTCTGGCTCTAGGATGTTTTGTACTGTCTGACATCGATTGCACCACAAAGAAACCGCAGAAAAAGGAATATTTTCTGTCAACCACAAATTAAGGGCAACCCTTGAGCTGACAGCTGCTGCCACTTCTGGTAGCCGACAGAGATTAGAATGTTTGTTTCCCTCCAGAAACATAAAGAGATTGAATCTTCCAGGTATAAAATGAAGGATGATTGAAATGAGTTAGCTTGATTTATGACCGTTCGTTTGAGCATTAGCGAAGGAAATGCATTTTTTAAAGTAGACCTGAGCTGATTGGAATTCTTAGCTAAATCTTCGCGTCCAAGCAAAGAAAGAGATAAAAATTTCGTTCGTATCTTATTAGTCTTCCCATTTTTGCACCCATAATTTGATTCATACTTTCAATTGACAGCTGAGATCATAATTAGCAATATAAAAAATTAATCACTCGTGATTTGTTGTTGCAATATTAAGCAAGTAGTTTAGCAGATGTCTGGATATTGCGTGTGCACCACGGCTCCTCCAGACTGCATAAATGAGCAGACATCTGTGGGAACCAGTATGTCTAATATGAGCAGAATATTTATACCTGAAATCTGCATTTAGTGTCTAATTATGGAAAATTGCCAATTTCATAAGATTACCTGTTCATTTATAATCTGGAAACAAATGCACAGCGAAATCTTTTTGTCGCCATTTTCACCTTTTATTGTATAATACAAACATTTGTGGGAAAAACTTGGTATAATTTGTGCACTTTTTGTAATTTTTGACGATTCAGACATTAAAAAAATAGTTTTTCATTTAATTGAGCCAAAAAAATGGTATTTATTTAGAAATATCGGAGCACTTTTTGGCTCGTTTATAACCAGTTTTTGCTAGAACAGTCAGCTATTGTTGCTATAAATAGTCTTTCTCATACAATTTTCTAACAACGAGATAAAATTAGACCGTCGAGGGAGGCTTTTTTTGTTTTATTGTTTACAAGCATCAACTAAGAACAAACTATTCTATCCTCAATCTACAATCTATTTAGAATGTTTGTGCTGTTATTGAATGTCATGGCTGCCGTATGCTTACATTCCCATCGCTGCCAACGACTAGTGTACACAAACTTGTGTCAACGTTAGCTTTCTAACCAAAAATAGCCTGGCAGCAGCCCCGAAATGCTGACTTACCATATTGTTACAATCTCCAGCGTAATTAGATTCTAAACAGTAAGGTTGTTACAATGTCTCCAATATCACGACAACAGGCTTACGCAAGAACCAACCAGCGACAGAAACTAACAACTGATATTTTTTCATTAATTATTATGCAATACGCGATCGTTGGGTTGGATGTGTTGACATTTGAATGAATTCTCAGATCGGCAGCGAACTCTGGGATAATGTCAACTTGTGTCCCCGCTACCATCTATGGAATAGGCTTGACATTTAAAGGTAACGCGTACCCTACCAACAATTTGTGTTATAGCAATAATCAGATTGATCTGCTGCTAAAATAAACATTTCTAGTTTGTTAGTAAATCGTTTGGTTACATCAAAAGTTAATGACATAACTTTCTGTCAGCGATGTGGCTCAACATGTACTTTGTACCTTAAGCCAACCGGTTACAAACCTCTCATGATCGCAAGCGCGTGGCAGCGCCTTGGTTCTGCCAGCAGCCATTTTATCGAGCCAATATAAATGTATTTAACCTTTGAGCGATTATGACTGACAGAATGGTTAAGATTTGCGTCTGCGATATCGTATTCAATGAAACATAAAGCAAGATGTCAACCATCCTAATATATGGATGTTTTCGAGGCCTGGAAATTTTAATCTTCTGTTCAAGAGATGAGCATTCTGATTAGTTAGATTACCTGGAACTATCTAGAAGGTAATTTCTCTGAATATACCTAAATATTGAATAATATTCAACACAGTGAAAGAATGTTCCAGCAAACCGAGCCCAGATATAGAACTTTGTGTATTTGTCATTGGCAGCAATGAGTGATCTCAGGGCGTGCATGTACAATAAACAAGGATAATCAATGAAATCGTCAGCATAGACGCTGACGTAGCCGACCTCAGGGGTGCTGCCGCAGATATTAATGTGAAATCCTTATCAAATAACCAGCAATATTAGCGTCAATAAATCTGTCTTTCTATCATTAGCGGCTAAACTGGCCGATGGTGACAGTATAAACTAGAAGTTGTCTACCCTTTGATAGCTGAGACAAGATCGAAATGAAAAAGCTTTCTTGACACACAGACAAACTTGAGTGTGTCTGGTGAAACGAAGAGTTTGTAATGTATATATCAAAGGGAAGTAAAAGGGTTATGACCATCATAATCATTGTAACAGGAAAATAGTTCATTTAAGACGGCTGCCTTGATGGCCTGCGCACCAAGGAGCTGTAATGAAATAATTGATTTGTATGAATATTGCTATCATGTTAGAGAATGAAGTGACTTGACTAAAATGGGAAAATGACCGTAAAAAGGAAATGGGATTCCTAATCAATAACGGTATTATTGTCATAATACCCGGTAATGGCAGGAGACGGTTAGAAACAATTTATTGTTAGACCGCACAAAACCTTATGGTAAAAATAACCCGCGTAACGTCAAACAGGAATAGTTATGAATATTGTTTATGAAAGAGTGTCCGTGTGGCAAGTGGCTAATACCTTGATTGAGTGTTTGTACTTACATATGCAGTCTGGTGACGTGAATAATCCGAGCAGTGCAGACAGGACAAACAAACGCATTTTGATATAGCAGATGGTCCTCTGGTCTTCTGATTATTATCTGTGACAGCCTAAAGCAAGTCTGTGCAGCGTTCGCTACACAGTACATAATGCTTAATGTATTAGCCAATCAGCTTCATCTATGCTCACAGAAAAGCCTCAGAAGTTATACTATCTAAAGCAGGGATTGGGGGGTTACTAAAGCACCCTTTGTCCATGTGAAATGTGGGAGTGGCCGGCTGATTGCTGTTGATTTAGCGCTGGTGACAAAATCAACATTTATAGGATAAAAGACTGATACATGATAGCTATTCACATTGCAGTTATCCCAAACAGGAATGCAAAGCCTTCTCACACCTGCATTTATACCTAGCACCTATTTAGTTGTGTATTCAAAGCTCTTTACAGGTACAATGAATAGAGATACTCACAAAACGTGTTGTAGCCAAACTGTGCTGTCAAGCTAGGCAGCTGCTGCTGATTACGGCAGCAATACAAATAACAAGTAATCTCAGCTGACTCGGACAATAGAGTGAAAGAAATAGATGTTAGAGCGAGCGATGAATCTAACGTGTGGCCACCTCGACTTCCCTGCACAGTTTACCTTCTGCCTGTCTACCTCATTTGCATAATATTTATTGATAACCAATTGGAAGGATTAATGCGATTCCGGTTTAATATTTTAGCAATAAACTGATGAATGATGAGATGGAACAAGTTATGACACTCTAGGATACTCTTAGACCACACATTGGTGGTAAATAGACAGGACCAGTTTTTACACCGGTGTGAATACTACTTGCGTTTGTGGGGAGAAAGTTTATTGCAACTTGAGACAAAAATACGTAGCTCAAATAGTCAACAATGATATCAAGTTTCAAAACATTAAAAACAAAAGGCCAGTAATTATGGCAGTAATAATCTTTAATGAAGAGACTATTATGATCAATTCAGTAGAAAGCTTTGTTCACTTCAGCAATAACATCAGCTACACAATAATATAGTCACCCTTTCATTTATTGATCAAATCAACCATGAAGTACGTGCGCTAGCCAACGGCCGTGACATTCCAATCACAGAATTAGCTTTCAAACAGCTAAAAACACAAAACTGGTAACAAAGTCAGCGGACATGTTACACACAGTTAAACACACATTACCGCTGCGGTTCTCTGATTGCTCTATGGCAGCTTGGGTGCTGTCAGGTGGTGACAGAGGGGCTTGGTTTGAGATAGGTTACCATCGTTTCATAAATAACAAAAGTGATACAGCATGCTGGGGTGACTCTTATCAGATTAGGGATTAACCCTTTATAGAATCCTCTAATCCCTTCAGCCCTACAATGTATATCAAAGATTATCATATACAAAGTTAAATATATCAAGCATAGAATCTTTTGCTACAAAATTGTTCCATATACTCAAGCATTCGTCAGGCTATGGATATTTTATGTTATTGATCAAGCGATAGACGGAAACCGCGCTTGAATAACATTGTATGCTCAGTTCAAGCTTAATATAAATATATATCTATATATATTATTAATAATAAATCAAACAGCATCAAGTCTCAACAAATAAATAATAATTACAAACAAAACAAACCCTTCACTGTAACTAGTATAGTATTCTGCAGTTGCTCTACTGTTAGTATAATATAAAGTATTTGCTATTTATTACTGCGTTTGCAGCATTATTTATGAAACAAAAAGCATTATTAAAAGATAATAATTTATTAATCCATACCTAGTTGTTTACTAAAACTTACAACAAACGACTTGATCTCTCCGGTTGTTTAAGGTGCAACAAATAGATTTATTCGCTAGCTGCTGCAGATGTGAATGGAGACCACAACCAACACTAGATAACCGTCAGCTTCAGCATAAACACAAGCAATCGCATTGCCACCATTACCTACGGTAGTCTACTTGAGCCGTGTACAAAAGTGCTCGATCTCTTGTTCAGTAATGGAGTTGTGACACCTTGTGCAGACAATAAGCTGGAGTGTGACAACTCCCACGCAGAATGAGTGATGAGAATCGAAAGACATTCCTGGAGTATTTTGATACGAATAATTCAATTAGATGCTAACTAGGCATTCTTGAAACAACGAGCCCAACACGTACTTATATTGTGTTGGTATTTGTTTATGTCCAACCAGAATACTGACAATGCTGAATGCAACAGGGCTCTAAGAATTATTAATTATATTGCCGCAGCTAACAGCTAACGCAACTACTAGTAAAAAACATTCAACTTGTTGCTAGAAATAGGCAGATGTGAACCAAGATCAATCACTAATACATAAACAATATCAAACACACGCGCCGCAGTAAAGAAGAGATATCTAATCAAATTACAAACCCATCGTGAAGTTGTTTACCCAGCAGACATAGCTGAGAGTAACTGGAGGTCGAACACATGCCCCTTAGTTAAGACAAAATAATGATAGGAACTAAAGCTTTGTGGTATGCGATAGCCGGCAGCAACGCTGATGATGTTGTTATTGCAAGGGCCAAAGAATGATATTATATAATACATATTAAGCAGCAGCATATACTCAAAAAGCAATGTTATTAATCAACACAACATATGTATACAGCCTTAACAATAACATACAAGCTCGTCTGTTATCATTGCACACATTCCTTACATGAGTAAGGCTAAGCGTGGGTAACTCGTAAAACATGGCTTCCGCAACAAATAAAATCATTGAGAACACGACTACATATATAATGAGGATCCGGCCCGTAGTTTCTCCTAGCAGATGCAACCGGAAGTAGTTTGATTGCTAATATAACTTATCATTAGAATTTACGACTTGACTTCGATCTTAATTTGAGACATTTAAGCAACTGGTATGACAAAAATGATCTGATTGAGGTAACTCGAAGGATCAATATAACCTAAATTTCTTTTTTCGAAAAATATTTTGTCTTATTCATTTGAAAAAAATTAATTGAATAATGATGCTCATAGATCCTACGCGGTTGAGCCGAAGCACCGTATTTCGGGCCTAATTAAGTTTGCCAACATAAATAAATTACAGCGCGCACTTGAAATTTTCCTCAACAGCGGCGATATATTATGATGGTTAATCAACGCGGCGCATCGTCGGTATTATAAGCTCCATCCCCGTCTAATGCTCATGAATCGTTTGTTTTGGATTTCATAACTCTAGTAACCGACTTGCAAAAATAATAACAAACTCTTATGACCATCACCAAGTGTACCAAACATGTGGTGTGTGATTAACAAATGACAATTGTTTACTTTTGCTTTATTTTTAAATTGATTAATAATTTTGTTGATTTCATTATTTTACAAATAATAATATAATCATAATAATTATCAATTTAAATAAATAAATTAATTACCTTCTCAAGGTTGTGGAGTGAACTTGGTAAGTTCCTAATCACAAGTTGTATCAACCTTGTGCTTGAATGAAAATTATTTAACACTGAAATAAAATGAATAGTGTTAATCCCAGATGACAACCCACAATAATTAAATAATAATAAATGGGAGATAACTCCTATGAGTTCGCTCTATATCTTATATAGAGATCTACAGTCAGTATTGTTAGTGTTCGTAAAAAAGTGATTATTCGGGTTATTTCTTGTTGGTTATTGCGCCAAAAACACTTGGTGAGCTATAAGAGACAATGGAGCTCATGCCATCCCAATATCTCAGTGAGAGGAGAACTCTAAAGCAAAGAAGAAAGACAAAATTGGTGGATTTTTAAAAATCTTAATGGTATTACAGTAAACGGCAAGTAAACTTCCGGTATCATCAAATTAGCGTACCCTGGTGAGCACCTAAAATCAGCGGGGTCCCCATTGTACGGGCTGGGGCGAGCCATGTACAAATTTTACAGTCATCTGTGAGGACAAAACACACTTCTATGCAACTAATTGGATAGAAGACAACTCCAAATTAAGGTACACAAACCTCCAAGTTTCCAGAAAGACGTGACCCGTTCCTTGATACTGGCGATGCTGCTCTTGCAACCTTGACCTCACCACTTGGTATGGATAGGTGCACACAACCGCATACATTTTAGATAGTGCTGCAAATGTGATGTACGTCACTGGACTCTGTATGAAACACAACAACGCATATACAGTATATACAACACATACACGGTGGATGTACAACATATACACAGTATATAAAACACGTATACAGTATATACTACACATACACAGTATATACAACACATACACAGTATATACAACACGTACACAGTATATACAACACATACACAGTATATACAACACATACACAGTATATACAACACCTGTAGCGTGGACATACTAGCAGTGTCTCTTTATATTCATGTTTACGGTCTGCTCTCGCCACACTCGCCCCCAAACCATGGATTGACACAAATAAAACGTAACAATTCTCCATAACATTCATCTAATATCTGGTGGGGGTTTTCAAACCGGAGATTTTTTAGCCTTTTTAAACGGTCAAAATAAAACTAATTTCAATGACTGGCAACATTTCATCCGGGGGTTTTATAACGATGAGCTATACCGAGTTGTGCAACGATTTGTGAGGTTCATCGGTTCGTTTAACATCGTTATAAGTTGAGCTTTGAAAGCGAGGCAAAATTGTTATTTTAGCGGACCAATTAAGTTACGTTGTTATTTTCCCCATTTTTTTTCTATTTATTACTATGACTACTTTATTCGAAAAATTGTACTGATACAAGTTAACGCATTTTTCATTATATTTAAAAAGTCCAATCAAAGTTATTGAGCTAATAATAATATTAATTTCTCTATTCATTTCAATCCAAAATAATTATTGGATTTAGTAATTTTTATTATATTTATTAAATTCCATTGCCTTCTATTTTAGTTATTCCGATTGTAATCAAAATGTTTTTTACGGTCAATTATTATTTATTATTGTTATTTATTATTATTACTAGTTAGTAGCAGCTATTGCTTGCTTTTATTGCTTATGATTTAGTAACTTGGTTTATGATGACAGCACTGTTAAAAATAAAAAATCTCACACCAAGGTTTACCACCACCATTGGTTGATAGATGTAAAACCCACTACCATTGGTTGGTAGATGTAAAACACCAAAAACTGATAGATAATGGTAATCATCATATTGTCATTTTATTACTATTCTTATTTACTAATCAGCTTGTTTCATGTTACTATTTCACATGTTACTGTTCCACAATGCTGCTGTGATGTATTTTCCTATTGAATAGTCAGTAGATTAGAGCCACTGTCAAAGTATGTATTCATGACAAAAGTGTCATTGTATGTTAATAAACTGGCTGCAAGAGAAGACGACCACAGGAGGAGGCAACAAACGAAAAGAGGGCCGGAGAATGGCCACGATATTTTTGAGTATATTCATTTCTGTTCTTTTTTACAATGGGTAAGTCAGGGGGTGGTTTCAATTAGAAGTTGGCCCTAACTGGTCCTATAACCAATTAGTGACAATTTTAAGACAAGCCTAGGCCCAAGCTAACCTTGTTTCAATTAGGTGGTCGCTAATTTAGACCGTCATTAGCTAATAAATAATTGCTGCAGATGATGATTGTGTATTAGACCGATGCATCAGCGATCGCACACAGTATGCTTGCTATCGCTTGGTCATGTAGTTGCACTAAGGCGAGACCATTGAAACCACTAAGATTTTTCTAGAAACGGCCGCACTGAAATTTGATTTGATTATTATAATAACTTTCAAATAGCCGCCTTTGAAATTTGTTTATTTATTAGTTCATCAAAGTTAATCATTTTTAAACAATATATGTTGCTGCTATAAATGTTGTTGTTGTTTTTTGAGATAATTTGATTGACGAGTTTTAATACAAATGCAAGCTGAAGAACATAATTGTTTTTGAAATAAATGGTCGCAATAAAATTTGGTTTAGATCGTCATGACTATTTCAAACCATCGTATTTTTTTCATTTTTATTTTCTAACCACCATAATTATTTTACCAGACATTATTTGTCCACATCTCGCAGAATTTTTTATTATAATTTATATGAGATCATTATTACATGCAAATAAACGCTAAGGACCTTTTTATAACCACGAGTGTGTGGTTTTAGGACCTAAACCAGCCATAAAGCAGTCGTTAGATTTTGTAATTGAAACGTCCTAAATTCCTACGACCAATTAGGTCTAAATTAATGACCAAAACGGCCTTAGGACACTTTTATGACGCTAATTGAAACCACCCCTGCTTGTGTATAAAAAGACACAATAAATCATTATAACCAGTACCAGTCTTGCATCAACAGGTGTGTTATTCCTTTTAGCGTTGTATTTCTTGAGCTCTTCATAGGCCATAAACTGGAGAGCTCCGTGTGAGACACCGAATATACCTGGTAAGAACCCCTGTAAAAATTGAAACATTCTCTGCATCAAGTGCTATATGGCACTATGTGTTATACATTCTATCATATAATATATTATGTAATGTATTATACATTACATAATATATTGTAAAATGTGTTTTGTATTAGATATTTAATAAAGGTTCTCATCAAGGCAGGCCCACATTGTGGACTATGCAGAAGAAATATAAGCAAGGTCTTTTCTATTTAATAAGAAAAGACAACTCCTCATTTATGATCAAGCTTTTCATTTTGCCAGGAAGCAAATGCTGCCATAAAATTACACAACACCCTGACAGGATGAAAAATATTAAAACAAATTAGCACCCTGACAGAGCTCATAGCTGTCTCCAGAATGAAAAAATGTTAAAAAAAAATACAAATGTTATAATTATTTCTTGTGACATCAATTTTCATACACATATTTTGTGCCAGGAACACACAGGTTTGTTTCTACATGGATACAGAAGGAGGCTACTAATACGGTGAGGTTTACTTCAAAGCAGTTCATTTAGATTTTGTATAAAAAAGAAAAGATAACTCCATATAAATCTATTATTTGTAGTAATACGGAATATCTTTAGTATCATGCAGTTATAAAAACAGTTGTAGAAGTATTACAGTATAATTTTTATTTGGCTACCATAATAAAATTATATGTGTTGTTATAGAGAACATGAAATCTGTGTGATGACAATTTGATGACATTACATAAAGTTGAAAATAACGGTTTATTTCAATAACAAAAACAATAAATATCCTGATCATGTGCAATTGTAGTAACACTATAAACAAATAGACCATTATGACAATATTAAAGCATATTCGTTTGGTTCAATAAAAAAACAAAAACACTATATTATTATAAATGAATGTTATTAATAAATTTATTTGGAGTTGTCTCCTCTTTTGCATACAAAATCTGAATGAGCTGCTTAGAAATAAACGTCACCTGCTAGTAGAGGCAACTAACCAAATCAATGAAGCATACTAATGGACTAGCAATAACCTACCATACAACAAGTATAGCATCAGATCTAAGTACATTACATACCCGGTAGAGGCCCCGCACCCCCTCCTCTCTCCACACAGTAGATAGAGTAGAGGCTAGACTTGAGTACTTGGTTGGTTGAGTGGAGGTGGATTTACCATAGGTGAGACACATTCTGGTTTTGGCCACCCAGATAGGATTGGTGAGGGTGAGAGTGAGACCTCCTGCAAAGAGTACGTTACATACAGTATGTTGTATATTATACGTTATATACTATATGTTATATACTATACGTTATATACTGTATGTTATATACTATATGTTATATACTATACGTTATATACTATATGTTATATACTATATGTTATATAATGTATGTTATATACTGTATGTTATATACTATACGTTATATACTATATGTTATATACTATATGTTATATACTATATGTTATATAATGTATGTTATATACTGTATGTTATATACTATACGTTATATACTATATGTTATATACTATATGTTATATACTGAATGTTATATACTATATGTTATATACTATACGTTATATACTGAATGTTATATACTATATGTTATATACTATACGTTATATACTATATGTTATATACTATATGTTATATACTGAATGTTATATACTATATGTTATATACTATACGTTATATACTATATGTTATATACTATATGTTATATAATGTACGTTATATACTGTATGTTATATACTATACGTTATATACTATATGTTATATACTATATGTTATATAATGTATGTTATATACTGTATGTTATATACTATACGTTATATACTATATGTTATATACTATATGTTATATACTGTATGTTATATACTATATGTTATATAATGTATGTTATATACTGTATGTTATATACTATATGTTATATACTGTATGTTATATACAATATGTTATATACTGTATGTTATATACAATATGTTATATACTGTATGTTATATACAATATGTTATATACTGTATGTTATATACTATATGTTATATAATGTATGTTATATACTGTATGTTATATACTATATGTTATATACTATATGTTATATACTGTATGTTATATACTATATGTTATATACTGTATGTTATATACAATATGTTATATACTGTATGTTATATACAATATGTTATATACTGTATGTTATATACTATATGTTATATAATGTATGTTATATACTGTATGTTATATACTATATGTTATATACTATATGTTATATACTGTATGTTATATACTGTATGTTATATACTATATGTTATATACTATATGTTATATACTGTATGTTATATACTATATGTTATATACTATACGTTATATACTGTATGTTATATACTATATGTTATATACTATACGTTATATACTATATGTTATATACTATACGTTATATACCTGACTGCGCCGCTGCCAACATATGTTTACCAGCACTGAGAGACACGGAATTGTCTCCTCCTTGCATCCATGACTTGATATTGTTGTAGCTACAAAAAGTATAACTCTATGTACCCCTTGTACACTCTATGTACCCCTTGTACACTCTATGTACCCCTTGTACACTCTATGTACCCCTTGTACACTCTATGTACCCCTTGTACACTCTATGTACCCCTTGTACACTCTATGTACCCCTTGTACACTCTATGTACCCCTTGTACACTCTATGTACCCCTTGTACACTCTATGTACCCCTTGTACACTCTATGTACCCCTTGTACACTCTATGTACCCCTTGTACACTCTATGTACCCCTTGTACACTCTATATACCCCTTGTACACTCTATGTACCCCTTGTACACTCTATGTACCCCTTGTACACTCTATGTACCTCTTGTACACTCTATGTACCCCTTGTACACTCTATATACCCCTTGTACACTCTATATACCCCTTGTACACTCTATGTACCCCTTGTACACTCTATGTACCCCTTGTACACTCTATGTACCCCTTGTACACTCTATGTACCCCTTGTACACTCTATATACCCCTTGTACACTCTATGTACCCCTTGTACACTCTATGTACCCCTTGTACACTCTATGTACCTCTTGTACACTCTATGTACCCCTTGTACACTCTATATACCCCTTGTACACTCTATCTACCCCTTGTACACTCTATGTACCCCTTGTACACTCTATGTACCCCTTGTACACTCTATATACCCCTTGTACACTCTATCTACCCCTTGTACACTCTATGTACCCCTTGTACACTCTATGTACCCCTTGTACACTCTATGTACCCCTTGTACACTCTATGTACCCCTTGTACACTCTATGTACCCCTTGTACACTCTATGTACCCCTTGTACACTCTATGTACCCCTTGTACACTCTATGTACCCCTTGTACACTCTATATACCCCTTGTACACTCTATGTACCCCTTGTACACTCTATGTACCCCTTGTACACTCTATGTACCTCTTGTACACTCTATGTACCCCTTGTACACTCTATATACCCCTTGTACACTCTATCTACCCCTTGTACACTCTATGTACCCCTTGTACACTCTATGTACCCCTTGTACACTCTATGTACCCCTTGTACACTCTATGTACCCCTTGTACACTCTATGTACCCCTTGTACACTCTATGTACCCCTTGTACACTCTATATACCCCTTGTACACTCTATGTACCCCTTGTACACTCTATGTACCCCTTGTACACTCTATGTACCTCTTGTACACTCTATGTACCCCTTGTACACTCTATATACCCCTTGTACACTCTATCTACCCCTTGTACACTCTATGTACCCCTTGTACACTCTATGTACCCCTTGTACACTCTATGTACCCCTTGTACACTCTATGTACCCCTTGTACACTCTATGTACCCCTTGTACACTCTATGTACCCCTTGCACACTCTATACACTCTATACACTATATCCCAGTCACTGCTATCGGTGGACACTTACAAGAAGAAGTAGAAGCCCCACGAAAGGCCGGCTCCCCAGATATTGGGTGTCACACCTTTATATAGTCCATGTATACCTTCCACAGTATACACCTGTCTCCCACAGTCTATCCACCCCTTGTACACGGGGCGATTGGCACTGCCATCGTTCACTGCAAAAGTAGTTACTAGTGAAAACAACACCTAATTGGCTGAGTACGCAGTTAGCTACGTCACTCCTACTAGTGCTCTTCCAACAGACACTAACCCAATCCATGATGTCTTCCGTCACACAAAACTCTCACCTTGTAGCCTGACCTTGATGAGGTCAAGAGGGTGCAGAGAGGCTGTTGAGATTGCACCTCCAGCGATACCAGCTGCCAAATGGTCTAACTTTATATCGGAGTACTTGACCATGCTCAAGTCATTTCTGTATTGTACCAAAACCAGCTAAGCTGCAGGCTGATAGGAATAAACAACTTCAGTTGTAATACAACAGAACAGAACTATCAGCAGTCAACAAATACTTAAAAACGTTTAGAAAATACAATAGATGTGATCAAAAATCCTGAATTTACATCAAGCTTGGGCGTTATTCTGAACTCGCTATGAAAAATCAATTAAGGGCAAAGCAACAAGCAATATTATCATCTGGTGCTTATCTCTAGTATTACTAATAGCAATGATCACTTTCAATGGGGTGAGGGGGGCACATGGATACAGACCATCAGTTAGTATTTTCTAAAACTATGTGAAATGAAATAATAAATAGTCCAGCATCTACTGTGAGAATATAACATTAACAGATCAAAAGTAAAGTATAATGCACACTTCGCTATCTGTATATTTGAACGCAAAAGATATACATATATGGGTTAGATCAGCTGACGTGTGCCCATTCATTATGCTGAGAGAGATGAATACTACTGTATAAACATCCATTGGACCATTTAGTTGTAAGGTCAAAGTTTGGCTTGGCCATTTGCTCTCAAACCGATGTTTGGCGACAATTTACGATTTTAAAACTGGAGGTAGCATAGACGCACACTATTTAGCACAGTTTCAAAATGTTTGCTTCTTACGTACAGAAAACGAGCGAAATTTCCCTTTCCTTTAATAAACCCAGTAAGTAAAGACCTTCACACGACTGAAAATAGCCATAAATCTTTGACGCATATTGCAAGTGCCATAAAGTGTTATGATAATTTTATCATCTATGTAAATGTAATAGAGCTGTCTGCTAATCGAGTTAAATGAAGATTGAAAACAGTTATCTTAGGATTGAGAGACTACATGAAAGTAAATTAATTTTATTTTGGAAACATGATTTTATAATTTTCAGAAACTTGAAAAATCTATTTGGCTTCCTAGTTTTTAGGACCGTTATAATGCAGTGAATTTTCCCAAACGTAAAGCCTTTGCAAAAAACAAATCACAAACAATGCAATGTGGAACTTTTTTATAAACCAATATCATGCCAGCGCAAGAACATTTAGCACTGGGGTCCCGGCAGATTTTTGTGCGGAGCTATTATTAAAAAAACCGGAAGCCCGCTTTTCCACCAACAATACTATTAAAACGAAATTTATTTCATTTTAACAATTATTAAAGAAAAATTTTTTTATTCACGGCGGCTGACAAGTTTGGGGTCTATAATACTGACGATGCGCCATCAACATAAATTGTAAGACTACATGGGCACTGTGAAAGCAAACCATGGTAATCGTTCAAGGGCGCGGTTTCATTAGTTTACGTTGGCAAGCTCAATTAAACCCAAAATACAAAACTATGGTTTTACCCGTGATCATGATATTTAATTATTTTTTTTTAACTGAATAAATCAATTTTTTTCAAAAGAGAACTTCCAACGGCTTTATTGATTCTTTGAGCTTTCTCAACAACATAATTTTTGTCATATTATTTGCCCAAATTTCCTCACATCAGAATAATAGTCAAGCAAGTCGTGATTTCTAATGATAAGTTCAACGATCGACTAAGCTACTACTGGTTGCATCGCTAAAGTAAAACTACTCTGCTGGGACCCTATTGCTAAAAAATGCCTGTATTTTTATCTTACAAGTGCTCTTCCTAACTAAACATACTTAAAAGGGTTAGGTGGGTTGCTCATGGAAATCGAACGGGAACAATTAACCTGCTAATTAACGGTTAAAAAAATGTAGCAGTGAAAATTAGTCTGATCAAGAGCTGTTGGCGGGTGGCAGCATTTGTATCAATTTACATGTATGCTGTGAATCTAAAATAGTTTGACACCGTTCATAGGCGCTCGTGAAAATCCGTTGTCCTTGTATTTTTTTCAGTTTCACTCATTGACTGACAAATTACCTTCCTATACAGCGTTAGTGCCAAGAAAACTTTAGGCCGGCCAATAGCTGTTGATCAGTTGAAGATAACATTACATCTGGTTCCACTCATTGACCGTGAGCAAAAAATTGATCAACAAACAAAAAATTTTCAAGAATCTTACCAACAAAAAACGATAAGTTGCGAAGTCTTATGCACCAAACGCGAGTGATTCAGGATGATATTTTAGATATTTTTTAGATTTATTGAGAGGGCACAGGAGATAAATGCGAATGAAGTGTCCATACTTTCAGTACGATATAATATATTGTATTATAGTAAAGCCGTGTTTACACTAGGCGACTGCGTCTCCGTCTCTATTGATGGTCGCAGGCGCATGTTGCCTTTACACCGCTGCAACACACAAAAGTTTCGAGTTTGCGACTTTGGAGTTGCCCAACCATCTTAGCTAAAATAATTTATTGCGTTCCTGTTCACGCAGTTGGATTGAAGAGTTGTGATTTAATTATTACCAGTTTTCTACCAGGCAGTAGTTCTCTATGCGTCTAGTAGATTTTTCATTTACCTGTAATGTGAAGTTTTAACTTATCTATAAAAAATAATACCACTTACTGAAATTAAATAATAATTTGCAAAAAAATCTAACGTTCTTTTTGTGTTTGCATCCAAAAATAATGATGATAACTACTCCGAATATGAATTATTTATTATTGTTGAACATACATAGTTTGATTCTTTTGATAAGAAAAATAATAAACACACATGTCAACAATGCTGGTAATAATTGATTATTTAATAATAACCTTACGATCTTATTACAATCATTGTTTACATTAGATCCAGGCTAGAATAAACAAAATATTGGAGCCGCTATATAGAGCAACTCAATTGGTTAAACTGTGTCACGTGGCTATGAAGACGCTGCGACTTGACGCTCGAACCCAACACTGCTGGGTTGCTGCGTCTCAGCCTGCGACAACCCTGCATCTCCAGCGGAAGCTGCGCCAGTCTCGTGTGCCAAGACGCAAGCGGCAAACTTCAAAGGAGACGGAGGCGCAGTCGCCTAGTGTAAACTCGGCTTAAGACTTACTTTTTCTATTACAAAGCCAGTTTGTTACTAATCATACATGACTCGAGTATAACTCATGCTTTGTTGATTTCGAATCTAGACAAGATGATGTTCTGGTCCAAACTGATGACAAGCAATTCGACTGTCACACCTAGAGCTTCCCAATTTTACGATTTATCTCCATATCATCGATTTTGTTCTCTGGCGATTAGCACATCACCATCACTCACAATAATCGCTCATATATAAAAAATAGTATAGAGATAAAAATAACAATCAAAAAATTTATGAGATACTTATTGAAACCAAGGCTACCCAACAAATTTTGTGAAAACAAACAATCAGGCCAGTTTCCTGTGTAGCAATCACGGTGGCTTTACTGAAAATGTTGACCATATGGGAGTTTTTACAGTTGCTCTGACTGAAGACAAATCAGAAGATGCTATAGTAACTAGGCTTGGTGATTGTAAAAGAAGAAAAAGAGAAAGATTAGCAAATAACAACGATATAAACAAATGAGTTAATTGCAAAGCAAGACAACGAGCAAACGACAGTCAACGTTTTTTATATGTATTAATAATTATCAGTTAAGTTAGTACATACGGCATATTTTAGTGCACAGTTTGCAGAAATGTAATAGTTTACATCATATAATGGTTGCGCTTTTATATTACGTACACAGCTAGTCATTTTTTTTGCATTTTGGTGGAATAAAATAGTAAAATTAAAACTATATTTTTTTGTCTATATATCTATTAATATCAAAACCTGTTCAATGCATAGACTTCTACTTTGGAATTATCTTATCTCTAATAAGTAGTGTGAGCAACTCAAAAACAGTGTTGATGTTGATGATCCTTGTACTATTCAGCAATCAGAGGTTGTAGATGAAAGTGGTTAGTTAAACAAACATGATTATAGAATATTGTGATTAAGATCAGACCACGGAAAAAAATATTCCAAACCGAATCTCATGTCATATAATACATATCGGGAAGCTCTAGTCAGACCATCCAAACATTTGACAATCAATACAGATCCCTTCTTCCAGTAATGAGAGACTCATCATTTATCATTGGATTGATTATTATTACTGTAAATAAAACTCAAAATAGGGATTATCGTAGTTACTACTAACTTCCACTAAAATAAAAGAATAATTAGTAGCTGAAAACAGCAAAGCATTCATTCATTCACTTGACTCTTAGCTTAGTAGTTAGTAATGATACTAATTAGATGAGCGCAAATTAGAAACAAACAACAAGAACCTTTTTCCATAAAAAAATAACTACTAAACAACAAAGAAGAGTAGTAATAGCTTTAGTAACACAATCATCTTTTCTTAAAAATATTATGTTGTTGTTGATCATAATAATAATTGATCAATTTCTAATTATTAGTGTAGTGTGTGTTAATAGTAGTAGTAGTAGAAATAATAATAATCAATGACAACAAAATCAACAATCGTCGTTGTTGTTATTGAATCAAAATCAAGTTGTTAGTAGTAGTAAAGTAGTTGGAAGACAGTAGAGAGTTGTAGGTAGGAGGAAGGTAGTACCAAGGAAGAAGAAGTACGTGTTGAAACAACAATATTACAAACATAAATAATGAGAATACATCATCAACCACAGGCGACTCCAATCTACTGGCCGGGCGGTGGGTGGGTGAGTGGATATACTCTCTTTAACTATCTTCCCCCACCGCCAGGCCAGTAGATTGGAGCCGCCTGTGTCATCAACAACAAATAATAATAATAATAATAATTACTTCACAACAACAATTTCATTATTATTTGATTAATAATTTATAGCTCCAACCATTCACACTAGCTATTCAGTAACCACTACTCAGAAATGTGACAATGAGTGAAAAATTATTCGATTCTGTTTAAAAAAAAATCAAAAACTGAATAAAAATTTCTAATAAATTATTATACATATTATAATCATCATTTTATCATTTGCACATGGTAGCCTGATAATTTACAAACAGGGAATGTTTGTGTTGGTCATTATAAACCATAGCTTTACCCGCCAACAGTAAGAAACAAATTGGTGATACTCCAAGGCTACGTCACTGAGCAATGATAAGTTATCACACTAATCTAGTAAATATATAATATCGAAGGACAATTTTGAGAGAGATCATTCAAACACACCGGTTAAGACTGAAGAAAAGACGTTTAAAGTGCGCTATAATTACGATTAACCAGTAAAAAATCAATTGGAGGAATACTTCTACGGATGTTAATGTCACATGATATTTTGTTGCGAAGAGCTGCTCTAACAAGATCAGCTGGGGCAGTAAGACTACACTTAATTTTGTATTTTTTCTCATACAATTTTTTTTATTTAGTCTTCACAATGCCTGCTGCAGGCATGAGCGGAGGACAGGTATCCGCTGAAACTGATGTCATCAGCAAAACAGGTGTGGTGATAACTTATAATAAACTTGTAATCACCATCATGATCATCATGTAAGGCAAACAACAATAATTAATAATAATAATAATAATTAATATATATATTATTATTGTTAATTGTTGTTGTTGTTGCTAATAATTATTATAATAATAAATATAATACTACTACTACTATCAAATAATTATAATACTACTACCAATTAGATATTGCAAAAAAATCTTTCAAGTTGTTCTGAAAGTTTTTTTAAATAGTTTCAGTGGGTAGAAAAATATGTTTTGGATACCACAGACAGGCCCACTGCAGAAAATTTGGTGGAATTTAGACCATTTTTTGGAATTTTATGTTGTGTTTTGGTGTTTGGAAGGTAAGTCAAGATTTCACACACCTGTGTTCACGTGCTGGCCTGCTGACTCAAAAGTAATTTAGGCAGCACCCCACCAAGAAATCACCAAAAAGTATACTCTCTGGGCTGTCGATACTGACCTTTGTTATTCCAATTTGACCACTACCTGAGAAGCAGCAACCGCGTGTTTCCAAAGTTTTGCTTGCAAATGGCCTGTCCCGCAAAATTTCTTCACATCACCCGAGTCTCCTAAACTAACAGATCCTAACCCACGGGGGTGATGAAGAGTCCTCATATTTGAAACTACGGGCACTCGTATTAACCCGTATTAGTGTTGTGAGGATCCACAACACATTATTGCCGAAAAAAATAAAAACGATGCGCCCGGTAATAATTAATCATTTTACCGCTCCTCAACTGTTCGACGAGAGCTCTCGGTCAGTACAACCAGTAAGGCTGCACTGTTTATTTTTTTTTGGCAAATTCTCGAAGCTCCTCTTGTGTATTCTGACAAAAAATTTCGCGGGCTCTTACGAGTTACCAATAATGTTAAAGTTGAGATGAGTGCCCGTGCCTCTCCCCTAAAATACTGTGGTAGAATTGACTAAGGCTTCACCTACAACAAGGAGCATACACTCTAGCTACTATTACTCTATGGAAGCACATGATCACAAAGAGATACTCATGTGACTTGGCCTTTATTCTAGGCAGCTTATTTACTCTATGCATACCCATATATATATTGTTACGCAATTGACATTTGTTGACTAGCCACTGAGGCTAGCTATTACATAATATTTTATATATAAGCCAGCTGAGGCTCTCTGTCTAGTAGAGCAGGACAAGAGCTCAGCTAGGCAAGTACACAATACAAACCTATTCTCTCTTCAACACAAAGCCTTATTCATTCGCCTACAAGGACAGCTACCCTACTACACACTGTAGTACGACTAAGGAGTGCCGGCTTGTAAAAGCCCTATACTCTCTCTAGTCTCCTACCCAGCTAGTCCGACTATGCTGGGCAGGCAGTGGTAGGGGCTGACAGCCAGTCGTGTGCTGTAGCAGTGGTCGTGCACAGCAACAACAAGTAACCTGGGGTCGTGTACAGGTGTATGCTACCAGTCGTTTGCCAACCGACTATAAAATCCTGTACAATACGACTTGCTAGTTTAGGAGACTCGGGTGATGTGAAGAATTTTTGCGTGACAGGCCATTTGCAAGCCAAAATTTTGGAACCACGCGGTTGCTGCTTCTCAGGTAGTGGTCAGATTGGAATAAAAAAGGTCAGTATCGACAGCCCAGAGAGTATACTTTTTGGTGATTTCTTGGTGGGGTGCTGCCTAAATTATTTTTGAGTCAGCAGGCCAGCACGTGAAGACAGGTGTGTGAAATCATGACTTACCTTCCAAACACCAAAACACAACATCCAAATGATCCAAATTCCACCAATATTTCTGCAGTAGGCCTGTGGTGGATACAATGAGACCAAATTTGCTATTGTCACCTCAATAGTTAACTGTTGAATTGAAACAGGTTTTACCAAATGTACTTTTAGTTCAAATAATACTTTGTCTGGCGTCTAAATTCCAGGCAATTAGTGTTGACTCAGGCATGAAGCTACTCGTATTATATATATATATATATATATATATATATATATATATATATATATAGATATATATATATATATATATATATATATATATATATATATATATATATATATATATAGATATATATATATATATATATATATATATATATATATATGTATATATATATATATATATATCATGCGTACGCCTCAATAATCATACATATTATGTATCAATTATAAATGCTTTGCATTGGCTGCTCAATTGTATAACACTTTTTGTAGAAGTAGCCACAGAAAACAACAAGTACTCTATCTCAATTGATATAAACAGGTGTCATCATCAGAAATCTTGTAATTAATAATAATAAATAAATAATAATAATATTTCAATAATTATTAATAACTAAATAATTATTAAAATTGATGGCATTGCATTTTGCTATATCATATTTATAGCGTATCGGCGCTAGACCCGTCTTTGTTCTCATTTACTCATATCAACAACTGCATAGGATGAAGTCACTGACTTTATTCTGGATAACTGTAGCCGTGAAGTCTGCAGAGACATCACACAAAATACAACGAACGTAAAGGGAAACGCGGTAATAATGACTGAAACTATGCCAACCGCAGAACATGCAACACTATGCTGAATAAATAATGCCTGGACAAAACAATGTGTAGAAAAATGTACACGAACCTTTTGGCTCCTTTAGCAGTTATTAATGATTCTGATACTGATTATTCGTTTATCAAGGAAAGGTTGCGCTACATGGCGTTCACATTCAAGGTGACTGATCAGAATGACTGTCTGCACGCCCAGAAACGTAAGGAGATGAAAGGCACTGCCGCGCTCCGATTGGACCACGTAGAGCAGGCCCCCCCCCGAAACAGCCACTCGCAACCGAACAAGACAGCGGAAACGCGCTCAGCAACAGCGAGGCCCATACTATACTTTCCCACTTTCATTATTGAAATTACATTACGAACAGCGAGTCCTATATTATGTTTTCTCACGTTTTATTGAACTTCCGTTACACTCCCACCAAAATTTTCTAACAAATTTTTTTTTTTGTTTTGTTTTTATACTAGAAAATCCTCTAGATAATCAATAAAATAAAATCTAACAAGAAACTATATACTGTAAGTCACTACTTCAACATTCTAACATCTCAGAAGTACTACCAGTTTTTGAACTGGTCTCCGCAGAACGGTGGCGGACTCTATGGGGATGCCATTTCCGTCAAGATGTCTATTGCCCACCTGAACTGTCACATTCCTTACTAATCCATCGTCTCCTGGCTTTACCTCTGTTACCCGTGATATCTTCCAAGTGCTTCTGGGACTGTCGTCCTTGACAATGACGATGTCACCGACTTTGACATTTTCCTTTACTGTAGTCCATCTCTGCCTGTCCTGCAGGGAGTCGAGGTATTCAGATTTCCAAGCTAGCCAAAACTCTTGAGCTAGTTGTTGGCTAGCTCGCCATCTCTGTTTACTATACAGTTCCTTGGCAAAGTTACCGGGTGGTGCTGCTACTAGAGCTTTATCCTTCATGGTGATGAGACGACTTGGCGTGACAACCTGTTCTCCCTGATCAGTGATTATGGTGGCTGTTAGAGGTCTGTCGTTGACAATAGAGGCGGCTTCATGGAAAGTGGTTCTCAAAGTCTTGGTATCAATGTGTCCCTTGTGCTTCAGTGCTATGCTGTTCAATACAGCACGAACGGAACGGATCAGTCTTTCTGTGACTCCATTTTGATGGCTTGCCTCTGGTGAATTGAATTTGAATTCAATCTGATTCTCGAGAAGATATTCTTTCAGACATGGTGCGACTGCTGCTGTCTCCTTTTCCAACAAGTTGTGTAGACCAACGAAGTTCGTTCCGTTGTCACAAATGATTGACTTGATCGGGCCTCTCAGGGCCATGAAGCATCTCAGAGCTTGGAGAAGTGTGTCAGTAGTCATATCTTCGAGCACCTCAATGTGAACTGCTCTGGAATAGAGACAGGTCACCAGAAGGCCCCATCTTTTGAGTTCACTCCGACGTTCTTTGACATAGAAGGGACCGAAGCAATCCATGCCCACATGGGTGAATGGGGGTGATGCCTCTGTTCTCTCTTTTGGCAGATTACCCATTAATTGTGTTTCCGTCTGACCCCTCAGTCGTTTACAAGAGACACATCGGCCAAGAAGCTTCTTGGTATGTGCTGGGCCACTAATGATCCAGTAGCCAGCCTCTCTCACGGCTGAAAGTGTGCTGCGGTAACCAAGGTGGTGAACTTTGGCGTGGTGATGTCTAATCAGCAATTCTGCTAAGTGACTGTTCTTGGGAATTACTAATGGTCCTTGTGCCTTCATTCTCCCACCAATCCTCCACATGCCTTCACTGTCAAGTCTTGGGTGTAAGCTATTGATCATTTGCACCTTTTCCTTTGTAGAGTAAGCCGCAGTTTGGCTGGCCTTGATGATGAATGCTTCCGACTGTTGAAGGTCGTACACTGTTAATTCTGGATGTCTCCACTTCCTATCTCGCAGACACCTCTTGAGGATGGCAAAGCTTCTAACCAGAGCTCTCCAGCTTCCGAAAAGCATGAATTTGTTCGAGATATGAGCAGTTGTTGTTGTGGCCAGTGTCAATCTCTGTTTTTGTACCTCTGGGTCACTTTCTGGAAGGTCGATCCTGTGAACCTTCTCAAGTCTACCCTCGAGATTGGGATGTCTTAGGAATGTAGGTCCTTCAAACCACATTGATTGTGTAAGTTGCTCAATACTCATACCCCGGGAAGCTATATCTGCAGGGTTATCTGTCCCATTGACATGGTGCCACTGCTCTATTTCTGTAGCCGTGTTGATGGCTCTTACTCTGTTGGCCACGAAGACGTGAAACTTCTTCTTATGGTTGGCCAGATATGCTAACACAATCTCAGAGTCCGACCAGAAGTGTTCTGCGTTAATCTCCATATCCAATTCTCTGCGCAGGATGGCACTGAGCTGTGTTGCTATGACGGCCCCTTGTAACTCTAAGCGTGGAATCGTATTCACACCCTTGCTTGGTACAACCTTGGACTTGGCTATCAGTAAGGCTGTGTGTATTTGCTGTCTTGAGTTGACCAGGCGGATATATGAGCAGGCTCCAATCCCATCAGCGCTCGCGTCACTGAAATGGTGTAGTTCAACTCTGGTGGTGTGTCCGAAACCTTCTGGCTTCACACACCTGTTTATTTTGACTTTGTCTAGTTTTTCTAAGTCGGACAGCCATTCAGTCCATGGACCTACCAGATCCTTTGAAACCTCTGAGTCCCACTCGACTTGGTGCTTGGAGATCGTCTGAAGGAGTTGTTTGCCTTTGAGGGTGTATGGTGACAGAAAGCCTAGTGGGTCATAGAGTTGGCTCACAGTGGAAAGTACACCTCTCCTGGTCATGGGTTGTGGGACAAATCCATTGCTGTTGAAGGTCAAATGATCAGCTCCCACTTTCCACTCAAGTCCTAAGGTCCTCTGTATAGTATCTTGTCCAGTCAGCAAGTCCACTGTCTTTACTGTTCTTTCTGAGTCGGGTAACTCTTCCAGAGCTGTCTGGCTATTAGATATAAATTTATGCAGGCGGAGATTGCCTTCCTGACATACTTTGCGAGAGGATTGTATGAGATTCCTGGCCTCGGGCACTGTTGCCATACTGGTGATGCCGTCATCAACGTAAAAGTTGTGTTTGATGAACTGTGCTGCTTGTGGGTACTCTTCTTTCTTGTCGTCTGCAAGCTTCTGTAACCCAAAGGTAGCGACTGCAGGAGAAGACGTAGCACCGAATAGATGAACCGTCATACGGTATTCTGTCATGTTATCATGCTCGTCCAGCCATAGAAAGCGGAGGTAATCTCTGTCTCCCTCATTCACATGGAAGTTGTAGAACATTTTCTCGACATCGCATGCCACAGCGATGTTCTCTTTTCTGAACCTTAGCAGGATTCCCAACATGTTGTTGGTTAGATCTGGTCCTTGAAGCAAATGGTCGTTCAAGGCAGTATCAGCATATTTGGCACTGCAATCAAACACCACTCGGATCTTGTTTTTCCTGGCATGTTTAACAGCGAAATGTGGTATGTACCACACCTCACCTTGTGCTGGTTCTTTGTTAGCCTCTTCTGCATGGCCCTTTTCGATTAACTCATCCATGAACTTGCGATATTCTTTGTCGAAATCTTCGTCTCCTCGAAGTTTCCTCATTAGGCCTTGTAATCTCTTTTCGGCTTGTGCCTTGTTGTTTGGTAGCTTTGGTCGACTTCTGAATGGCAATGGCATCTCAAGGGAACCTTGACTATTCCTATGAGTGCCGTCCTCCATTAAAGATAGAAATCTGAAGTCCTCCTGAGACACCATGGTTATCTCGTCTGGCTCTACCAATCTTGTACGCTTCACCTGTTTCCGACCATCACCACTACAAGTACCCCCTATGACTGACCATCCTAGAGTTCCCCTTTGGGCAAAGGGTTGTCCCTTTACCACAGAAGTTACAGTCTCCAGGGGTTCGAACACTTCAGAAACATCTGTTCCTATCAGCAATCCAATGGGTATGTCCAGTGGTGGTGGAAGCTTGTCTGCGTGTTCTCTTAGGTGATCATATTGTTTTACAGTGAGACTGTTAGGAATCAGTTCCGGGTTACCAGTAAGTTTACTCCACTCGTAAGCATCAATCATTGTACAACTTTTCTGTTGGTAGCCTCTAATTCTTAGGTTATAATATTTCTTTATGGATTCGGTTGATTCACTGACAAGAGTGTCGATCGTCACCGTCTCATTAGTGAAAGGCGGATCTATAGACTGAGCTGTTTCTTTGGTGATATAGGAGGTATCTGACTGGGTATCCAGAATGGCGTACACCAATTTCTCTGCAGCCGGGTTGTCATCAGTTGAGATATACACAGGAACAGCCATACTCACAATCTTTTTATTGACTATGCTGGTAGCCTTAGTCACAAGCTGTTTCACATTACCCTCGGTTTCCGTAGACTTTAATACCACGGAGTCTGGCGGCTTAGGTTTCGGGACCCAATCCTCTATGTGAAGTGATGTGGGGTGGCTTCTCTGACATTTCCTGCATGAAGCTTTTGATGAGCACTGTTTGGAGCGAAGGCCTGGCTGTAGACAAGCAAAACAAAGTCTGTTTTCTCTCACAAATTGTTCTTTTTTCTCTTTTGGCATTCGCCCCATGGTGTGGCACTCTGTGGTGCTGTGGTTCTTTGAACAACATCTACACTTGTTATGTGTGTCTGTGTGTGTCTGTGTGTCTGTGTTGAATGATCTGTGATGAGCAGGAGCCAACCTCGGCTTTCTTGTCTCTTGAGAGCTGTTCAAGCTTTTCAGCAGCGGTTCATCCATAACCTCTGCTTGGTCCTGTACAAAGTGAACAAACTCTGCGTAAGACGGATATCGAAACTGGTCGTGCCTCATGTCTTTTACTTTACGTGCCCAGCTTCTGATCATGAAATCCGGTAGTTTGCTGGCTAATCTTTCATTTTCTTGACTGTGGCTCAACGATTGAAGTTCAGGGTTGTCTCCCATTGCGGACTTGACGTGTGTCAGCATGTCGGCAAACTCCCTCAAGGCTTTAGTGTCTTTAGATCCAATCTTGCGAAATTCGTCCAGCTTCTTCCTCAATGCTCTGTTCACATTATGTCTGCTACCAAATCTCGTCTTCAGCTCTTTTCTTGCATCGAGATAGGCTTGCTCTGTATTGGTTATGAAATGGCCACTAATAGCTCTCTTGGCTTCCCCATCTGTGTACTTCTTAAGAAATCTTAGAGGCTCTTTTCCTTGTAAGCCCTCTGATTCTACGAATGCATCAAAGTCAAGTTCCCAGTCTTGGAAGCCAACAGGGTCTCCTTTGTAAACAGCTGGTTCTGGAGAATTCCGCTTGGTCGATTTGATGGATGTTACGAGGTTTTTGGAGAGTCTGTCCACTACCTCCATGACATCCAAATCGGTGGAACTAGATTTCCCTGTGGCATCAGAACTCGAGCTCTTTGCTTGTACATATTGCACTTGTTTTTGTTTCTTTCGCTCCATAAGAGCATTGAACTTAGCTAGTCGCTCCTCATAAGCGGCTGCAGCTTGATCTATCTGTTGTTGAACTTCAGACAACTCTTCTTCAGCAATCTTCTTTTCTTTTAACTGCGATAGTTTTGTCTTAGAGTCGGCTACCTCACTCATAAATGCATCATACATATTTTGAGTTGATTCAGGTGTTTTATTGTCATTTAACTCATTGAGAGCCTGATATTGGGCTTCTATCTCATCATGCCATTCATTCAACTGGGAAGCGAATTCCTCAAAATCATTCTCTGCGTCATATGTATCAAAAAATGATTCTATGGATTCAAGATACTTTGTTACTGCCTCTGCAAACTCTACAGATATCCTGTTTGATTTAAGGCGATTTGATTGTCTTAAAACAGATTCTTGAGAATCTGACATCTCTGATTCACTCATGATTGTGAACTAAACAAAATTCACCAAACAAAGGTCTATTCCGATGAGAACATCAAAATATGTTATTACGATTGTGTAGCTATATCAACTTTACTGAAAGTGGTTTCGCACATATGGCCACACGATCGCCAAGCCAAATCCGACAATCTACCCAGAGACAAAAGGCAGCGCCGGGGGAACCAACCCAGATGGACCAAAGGGCGCGCAGCAGTGTGGTTAGGAGGACGAAAGAATATTCTGCACAGGAAGACACTCACACCGAACAGTCACGTCTTGATTAACAGTAAAATCGTAAAACTGATCAAAGTAAGTACAACGTATGTGAAAAATACCTATACTATGTAATTAAAGTTCACTTTGGTAGCTATAAAGCTCTGTAGATAGCAAGAATGCTCAATAGTAAGTAAATGTTACTTGGGTAGCTATACAGCTCTGTGGGTAGCAAGAAGGCTCAATAGTGAATGTTACTTGGGTAGCTATACAGCTCTGTGTGTAGCACGAATGCTCAATAGTAAATGTTACTTGGGTAGCTATACAGCTCTGTGGGTAGCAAGAATGCTCAAAAGTAAATGTTACTTGGGTAGCTATACAGCTCTGTGGGTAGCAAGAATGCTCAAAAGTAAATGTTACTTTGGTAGCTATACAGCTCTGTGGGTAGCACGAAGGCTCAATAATAAATGTTACTTGGATACTTCTCTCTAGAGGTTCTTCATCTCATTCAAGAGCTGAAGACTTCACTATAGCGTATCGGCGCTAGACCCGTCTTTGTTCTCATTTACTCATATCAACAACTGCATAGGATGAAGTCACTGACTTTATTCTGGATAACTGTAGCCGTGAAGTCTGCAGAGACATCACAGAAAATACAACGAACGTAAAGGGAAACGCGGTAATAATGACTGAAACTATGCCAACCGCAGAACATGCAACACTATGCTGAATAAATAATGCCTGGACAAAACAATGTGTAGAAAAATGTACACGAACCTTTTGGCTCCTTTAGCAGTTATTAATGATTCTGATACTGATTATTCGTTTATCAAGGAAAGGTTGCGCTACATGGCGTTCACATTCAAGGTGACTGATCAGAATGACTGTCTGCACGCCCAGAAACGTAAGGAGATGAAAGGCACTGCCGCGCTCCGATTGGACCACGTAGAGCAGGCCCCCCCCCGAAACAGCCACTCGCAACCGAACAAGACAGCGGAAACGCGCTCAGCAACAGCGAGGCCCATACTATACTTTCCCACTTTCATTATTGAAATTACATTACGAACAGCGAGTCCTATATTATGTTTTCTCACGTTTTATTGAACTTCCGTTACAATATTTATTACCACTAGCAGTTATCATTCAATGATGTTTTTTTATTAACAGACATTAGATTAGATTATATTAGATTAATATTAGATTAATTATGAACCAGAATAAATTAAAGCACTAATGGTGACAAAGAAATAGCCGTGATACCCAACATACGCGATACTAATGACTACTAATCATCATTAACCGTAGCGTTTGCGGTAACCCCATTATTTACCTAAAACACTCGGCGCATATGATAAGCCCTCGATGCATTTGCAATGATTGTGGTTAGGCTAATTTATTGATGGCTAAGATGAAAAATAATTTTAGTCGGGGTCGTCTTTTAAAAACCTTCTCTTTATCAAAATACATTGAACACCCTCCAATAATTATACACCATTCAAATCCTAACTTCACAGTCTATTTTGTAGACGTATAACAATATGTCGATGCCCTTCAAGTCGAAAATGTAAAGGCATTTTCTCAAGTCTATGAGTAGAGTGACAGAAAGTTCATAGTCACATGCACGCGCGGTAGACTGCTCTAGCTATAGCAATCGGATTTTTGTCTCTATGAGCTGTAGTTTAAAAGATATGAAAAAAAACATGATTTTTGGGACTTGAACAAATAACGATTTTCGGAGACAAATTTTTATAACAATGCTTTCGCTCATATTACACGGCAACCGTAACAGTTTTGCACTATCTATAACTAATAATAATTATTAATGTTACAGGGGCGTAACTTTGAGAGAAAGGTTCGGGAGGCAAGGGGTGGTTGGGGAGGCAAGGGGTGGGTGGGGGGGTGGGTGCGGGAGGGGGGCGGGGCTCGGGAGCCCCCCTCCCTCTGAGCCCCGCGCCAGCGGAATTTTTTTGCAAAGTCAACTCCAAGAAGGGGTTAAGAGCACATTTGAGAGTGCAGGTAGAGCAATTAACAAATGAAAAAAACAAGAATGAACAACCCTTGTTGTTCTAGTTTTGAACTGAGTCACTTTTATTTAGAGTCACAACAATCATTTTGATGGCGTTTATTTTTGTTTGAAAGTGAATGAGTATTGCTGTATATCCACTGCTACTTCTGAAAACACTGATTATTATTATTATTACTTGGTGATGTAAGAAATAATAATTAATATTTCTGCTAGTTATGCTTTTTCAGTATGCTCTCTGATTATTATTATTATTATTAATTATTTATTGCAGTGATTGACAATTTTTTTCAATAAACTTCATGTGAATTGGTTTTGCAAATAATGGTATTAATAACAGCATTGTGTTAATCATCATGATAATAATAATAATTCATCTCAACTTACTAGAATAAATATTATTATTATTATGATAATAATGATAACTAAAAAAAGTTATCAATCATTAATTAATAATAATAATTATTATTTAATTGTTATTAGTTTTTTTTTAAATGATATTACTGATCAATGCTACAAAAATGATTGAGGCAAAAGCTGCATATATGCTGAAGTGGATCAGCCCAGTCACTCACCTGCTTAGTGAAAAATATTTTGTAATACTGTCTGCTGAAAACTCGTGTTGATTGATGATGCTCTTTTTCTGAAATACCGGTGTGGCCAGTATGAGAGGTGATGATTGCCATTGGTTGATTTCAAGTTCAGTGATTCCATTTAGTATTTTTCCATGTTGCAAATTCCAAAATTCAATTGATGACTAAAAGTGTTGTTATCGTACACGCAGATTAGCAGTAAATGTATGTGTAAATACTAAAAAAAAATTTTCTTGAGAAGAGCTATTGGGGCGGCAATGCCGTCCTGCCGTCCCTAAAATTACACCCTTGTGTTATAATAAGAATTATATAATAATAATAGATATAATTATTGTATCTATTATAATTATTGTTACTATTTTTCATCATTTATTTTATACAATATCATCAAGTATTAATATTAATAATACTTATTATTTATTTATTATCGATAATAACAATAATCACTAATAATAATTGAAAATAAAATATGTATGGTCATGTATATTTATACAGCCGTAACAACTGATTCAGAATAATTATCATAGAGCTTCCCGATTTGAAAAATATGGCATGCAATTCAACTGGGACCGTTTTCTCCAATATTCAATTTTTTAATGACGATTTTCCATAGTCATCTTTATTTAACTGATCATTTTCATTTGCAATCGCTGATTGCTGAGAAATAGAAAAAGGGTAATCAGCATCAATGCTGTTTTTGAGTTGCCTCTGTCTGCTACTGTAACTTATTAGAGATGAGATAATTTCCAAGTAAAAGATCATAGATTGAATAGGTGCTGGTATATTTAATAAACATACAGCAGTGAAAGATGAAGATATTTGTAATTTTGCCACTTTGTTTCACAATAATAATGAATAAAGAAAATGACAAGCTATTTATGTTGTAATGCATTAGTACAAACATGATACAATTCAAACAATTAGATTTCTGCAAACTGTGCTCTAAAATATGCAGTATGTATTTGATTAATAATAAATAAAAAAATAATAGTAACTAAAAATAATAATTTAACAATAATAATATAAAATAAATATTACTGACCATTTTTGTTCTATGTCACTTTGTAATCAATTTATTTGTTCATATCGCCGTCAACTGCTAATCTTCCTCTTCTTTTGCAATCACCATGCTCAGTTATAGAGGCATCATCTGCTTCATCACCAGTCACAGCAATTGGAAAAAATCCCTTAATTAATATTATGATTGACTTTTCCACTATTGCCGCCATGGTTGCTATGCAGTAAAATAGACCTGATGTGCACAAGTTCTGCAAAAATCAAGTCGTGCAATGTTCAAGCTCTTTAAGGCTTTTCCAAAAAATTGGGTTAGATTTGTTTCAAGAAGTAATTTGTAAAATTTTTAAATATTTAGCATTAACCCAAAATTATTTTTATATATGCACGGTTTTTTGATTCGCTGTAAGTGGTGGCGATTTGCACATCGTCAGAAGATCAAATCGGCGATGCCAAGATAAATCGAAGAATTGGGAAGCTCAAATTATCATCAAATAATAATAATAATAATAATAATATTCTTTGCACGCCATTCATGATATTATTCATTAAAACTGTTGTTATTAATGATAATAAAAATTATTATTATCGTATAACGTTTATTATTACTGCTTGTAAGCAACGATAATTTAGTAGTAATAACACTACCATTTATTATTATTTGAAGGATTATCTACCTACAGTGCATCCTATCCCTTGATTATTAGGGATCTGGACTACTTTTCGAATGCTGGAATGGCGATAGCGTGGTGGGCGATAAAGTTGGGTCGCTTGTCCACTTTTTCAACCAGATCGTTCTGTGGCCTAAACTCGAGGTCGACAAAGCATAAATTTTACTGCATACTCACTAGTGAATTACGCTTTAGCATCTTTTCTGCAAATGAAACACACCTGAAATAAAATGAAAAAGATAAATTAAAATATTGACTTAATGAACTAATATTGTTCCTGGAGCATGCTATTTAGTTTTTGCGTTCTATGTGTTATTCTACACTGTAGGTGTGAGTTTCTGAATTATCTACACTACTAAAAAAGACGACTACCAATTTTAGTCGTCTTTCTTCGCGGTTTTGATTTATTTGATTCGTGGCCTGACCATATATGCATGATTAGTTTTAGTGAACAAGCATGGTAATAACAAAACAAGTCACTATCAAAAATAATCTCAATGTAAAACTGATGAAATACTCAATTATTTTAACGAATCAATCATCAAATACAAATTTTCTGCACTATTTTTTATTACCTTGCTTGTTACTGGTAGTAGATGGCTGGCTCACAGTAGCATTGGTTGCTTCAGCTAAACTTATCATCATCATCATCATCAATCCTGTGAACATTATAATATCAGTGAAAAAATTGTTATGATTTTCTTTCTTCTTGGTTTGAAATAGTTTTTTTTTGTTGTTGTCAAAGTTTATTTTATCTAAATTGCGTGAATGAGTTTTGAATGATTTAATTTTTATCATCAACTTTAGCCATAATGAGTGGGGGCGTGACCAGCCCGCTCCAGATGAAAGCAATGGAGGTCAGAGGGAACAGAGTCAATTGGCAATCTTATAAACAGTGAGTGGATGTAGTATCTATGAGAAGTCAGTCCTAGCTTTTATTGCTGTTTGTCATGTAACTAGCAACCTGAGATCAGTTGTCAAAGATCACCTGACATGATCTGACAGTTTTGTGTTGCAGAGGGCAGATGATCACTTTAGAAGAATATGGAGTTATCACTCGTCTAGACTTCAGCTCATCAGATCCAGAGTCTAGAGCGGTGTACCTGAAGAACAATGCAGATCTGGTGAGTATATCTGGTCGTGAGGTGGCCGCAGTCTCCTATTGGTCAATTTTTAAGTTTATATACATGTAACTAGTTGTTATATTTAATGTATGGTGTACATGATATTGTCGAAAATGAGTAATTTCTTCTGATTATTCAGTAATTCTTGTTCTGGAAGCAAATTGAAATTGTCAACGATTTTGTTTTGAGGAGTTGTCTTTTCTATATATATATATCATCTTAAATATTGAATTGAGAGTTGTCTTTTCTCTACAGTTGGCAATGCTATTCAGATAAGTTGTTTCAGTGGAACTAGTTTTTATATAGTCATTGTATTTATGTGCAGGCTGCTAAAACTTTCTACAAGCTAATCCAGCACATAGCCAAGGATCAGACTCTCCAATACCTCCTAGTCACCATAGATGATCTTATTATTGAAGATCACAGCCGAGTAGAAATGTTCAAGAACTACGCGCTCTCTGTCAAGGAGTCCCCTTGGGCGGGCTTTTTTAGTTTGCTTACTCGAACTGATGGATTCATTGTCAATCAGGTGTGTAGAGATCATTGTATATACGTAGTAAAACATGGCAACATATATGTCATACCTCGCACCACCTGAAATTATTTGGCCGCTTTTTGGGAATGAGAGGCATCACAGCCTTAGATGCATTCATTATAGCCCAATTTATAAGCACATACTCACTAGACTTGGCTGTTTCAGACCAGTGCAATAATAACAAAGATGGCTTGCTGGGGCAATGACAGCATGGATGAGAAGAATCTACATTTCTTTGTCACGTGGTTGAGGGACCAGCTGAGGGTGCCAGTGAGTTATCTATGAGTCATCGTACTATAACTGTGAATGGTATTACTTGGTGTATGACTAGTTGGTCAGCAGCTCATTGTGCTTTACTTGAAGCTATTTGTTTGCTATCTGCAACTATCTATAACTAGTTATACTTTATCTATAACTGGTTATACTTTATCTATAGCTAGTTATACTTTATCTATAACTAGTTATACTTTATCTATAACTAGTTACACTTTATCTATAATTAGTTATATTTATCTATAACTAGTTATACTTTATCTATAACTAGTTATATTTATCTATAACTAGTTATACTCTATCTATAACTAGTTATATTTATCTATAACTAGTTATACTTTATCTATAACTAGTTATATTTATCTATAACTAGTTATACTCTATCTATAACTAGTTATACTCTATCTATAACTGGTTATACTTTATCTATAACTAGTTATACTTTATCTATAACTAGTTATACTTTATCTATAACTAGTTATACTTTATCTATAACTAGTTATACTCTATCTATAACTAGTTATACTCTATCTATAACTGGTTATACTTTATCTATAACTAGTTATACTTTATCTATAACTAGTTATACTTTATCTATAACTAGTTATATTTATCTATAACTAGTTATACTCTATCTATAACTGGTTATACTCTATCTATAACTGGTTATACTTTATCTATAACTAGTTATACTTTATCTATAACTAGTTATACTTTATCTATAACTAGTTATATTTATCTATAACTAGTTATACTCTATCTATAACTAGTTATACTCTATCTATAACTGGTTATACTTTATCTATAACTAGTTATACTTTATCTATAACTAGTTATACTTTATCTATAACTGGTTATACTTTATCTATAACTAGTTACACTTTATCTATAACTAGTTACACTTTATCTATAATTAGTTATATTTATCTATAACTAGTTATACTTTATCTATAACTAGTTATATTTATCTATAACTAGTTATACTTTATCTATAACTAGTTATAATTTATCTATAACTAGTTATACTTTATCTATAACTAGTTATATTTATCTATACCTAGTTATACTCTATCTATAACTAGTTATACTTTATCTATAACTAGTTATACTCTATCTATAACTAGTTATACTTTATCTATAACTAGTTATACTTGTTGTTTAGAACAATGACTACACACAAAGTGTGTGCAGATGCCTGCAGGTGCTGCTCAGGTTGGATCCTTACAGGAATGTTTTCTTTGAGATTGATGGTGTGAGCACGTAAGTTATACTTTACTTGATGGTTTGAGCACTTTTGTTATACTCTCATGTTTTATGCATATTTTTTATATGATGTTTTATAATTGCAACATCGTGTGTTTTGTATTATAGGCTGGTGAATGTTCTCTCTGGCCGCGTTGGATTTCAACTTCAGTATCAGCTCATATTTTGCCTTTGGTGTCTGACATTTAATGAGGACATTTCCTCTAGATTGGACAAGTGAGTGACTGAATTACTTTTGTTCTGTAACTAACTAGTTATATATTACATGTACAGTGTTATATATTACATGGCTAGTGTTATATATTACATGTACAGTGTTATATATTACATGTACAGTGTTATATATTACATGTACAGTGTTATATATTACATGTACAGTGTTATATATTACATGTATAGTGTTATATATTACATGTACAGTGTTATATATTACATGTACAGTGTTATATATTACATGTACAGTGTTATATATTACATGTACAGTGTTATATATTACATGTACAGTGTTATATATTACATGTATAGTGTTATATATTACATATACAGTGTTATATATTACATGTATAGTGTTATATATTACATATACAGTGTTATATATTACATGTACAGTGTTATATATTACATGTACAGTGTTATATATTACATGTATAGTGTTATATATTACATATACAGTGTTATATATTACATGTATAGTGTTATATATTACATGTACAGTGTTATATATTACATGTACAGTGTTATATATTACATATACAGTGTTATATATTACATGTACAGTGTTATATATTACATGTACAGTGTTATATATTACATGTATAGTGTTATATATTACATATACAGTGTTATATATTACATGTATAGTGTTATATATTACATATACAGTGTTATATATTACATGTATAGTGTTATATATTACATATACAGTGTTATATATTACATGTATAGTGTTATATATTACATATACAGTGTTATATATTACATGTACAGTGTTATATATTACATGTACAGTGTTATATATTACATGTATAGTGTTATATATTACATATACAGTGTTATATATTACATGTACAGAGTTATATATTACATGTACAGTGTTATATATTACATGTACAGTGTTATATATTACATGTACAGTGTTATATATTACATATACAGTGTTATATATTACATGTACAGTGTTATATATTACATGGCTAGTGTTATATATTACATGTATAGTGTTATATATTACATATACAGTGTTATATATTACATGTACAGTGTTATATATTACATGGCTCGTGTTATATATTACATGTACAGTGTTATATATTACATATACAGTGTTATATCTTACACCTATAGTTTTATATATAACAGGTATATTACAGGTATGATGATATATATTATAGGTATAGCGTCATACCAATACTCGCTGATATACTCAGTGAAGCCGTTAAAGAGAAAGTAATGAGAATTGTGCTGGCCACATTCAGGGTGAGAGTTGTCTGCCCCTTTATTGCATACATTTTATATAGTATAGCACAAGTAGGCGTGGTCTAATCCACTCTCTATCTTGGTAGAACCTTCTAGAGAAGCCCGAGGAGACCCACATTAAACAACAGAACGCAGTGAGCATGGTGCAGTGTAAACTGCTCAAGCAGCTGGAGATCCTCAACGACAAGAGATTTGATGACGAGGATGTGGTCGATGACATCAAGTTCTTGTCTGAGTTCCTCGAGACAAGCGTTCAGGATCTTAGGTAATGTACCTAGTGGTAGATAGTGTGTGCTGGGCACGCATAGACATCTAGCCTAGTCTTAGATGGCTTATTATTGTAACTAATGGCCCTTTGATATGGGCTGACAATGGTTTGCTGGATTACCAGTCTCTCCACTCAGAAATCCTCTGTTACTGAGGCTAACATTCCAGTATCAATCAATTTGTTAGTGTGGTAAAACGTGCAATACTAGAAGGCTGCTCAGTTAGTACATTGCCTGTGGGTGAATTGAGTTCTAGCATTCGCTTGTTAACTTGATGTTTTACAACTAAAGAATATTCTAGAACGTTTAAACCTTTTTAACCGTGGATTTGTCTTCTCCCATCACTTGTTTCATAGTCAGGACTCAAACCATTACTGCTGTGTCAACCCCAGAAACTACTTGGGACTAATAGTTATGATACAATAATTATATCGAAGGATGAATTTCTTGTCATTCACTATTTAAAGTTGGAATGAGTTTGCTAGAATCAACTTTTATGTAACCACTGACATACTTGTAAATACTTAGAGAAATAATTACTGACTCAATTTATTGGGTGCGCTTTGCAAATTGCAGAAATTTCTCCATGCATGGCATTGTGGGGCACATTTTGTAGCAATTGTTGATAGGACCACATGCATTGAACTTTTTATTTTGGAAATATTTGTATCGCAATTTTAGGATTTGCAGGTCTGATTATTTGGATGGGTTTGAATTTGATAAATTGCCAGTCCAATTGTTTAAATTTTGTTTATATTGATAAATTGTTGCTATGACAACCCGTGAGCCGCCGAAATGATCAGTCGTCGATCTAACCTAGCACATGGTGGAATATGAAGCTCAGTTATAGACTTATGAAGGTCTGAACAGTCTAAGTGTAATTATTGGTTCCCTCTGTTTGTAGTTCATTTGATGAGTACGTGACTGAGGTGAAGTCTGGTCGGCTCGAATGGTCACCCGTGCACAAGGAGATCAGGTTCTGGAGAGAGAATGCACCCAGATTGAATGAAGGCAACTATGAACTGCTCAGGTTTGTTTGTCTATACTAGTTGTATATACCAGTTGTATATTGTATTTACTAGTTGTATATTGTATAAACTAGTTGTATATTGTATATACTAGTTGTATATTGTATATACTAGTTGTATATACCAGTTGTATATTGTATTTACTAGTTGTATATTGTATAAACTAGTTGTATATTGTATATACTAGTTGTATATTGTATATACTAGTTGTATATACCAGTTGTATATTGTATTTACTAGTTGTATATTGTATAAACTAGTTGTATATTGTATATACTAGTTGTATATTGTATATACCAGTTGTATATTGTATATACTAGTTGTATATTGTATATACTAGTTGTATATTGTATAAACTAGTTGTATATTGTATATACTAGTTGTATATTGTATATACCAGTTGTATATTGTATATACTAGTTGTATATTGTATATACTAGTTGTATATTGTATATACTAGTTGTATATTGTATATACTAGTTGTATATTGTATATACTAGTTGTATATTGTATATACTAGTTGTATATTGTATGTACTAGTTGTATATTGTATGTACTAGTTGTATATTGTATATACTAGTTGTATATACTAGTTGTATAAACTAGTTGTATATTGTATGTACTAGTTGTATATTGTATGTACTAGTTGTATATTGTATATACTAGTTGTATATTGTATATACTAGTTGTATATTGTATGTACTAGTTGTATATTGTATATACTAGTTGTATATACTAGTTGTATATACTAGTTGTATATACTAGTTGTATATTGTATATACTAGTTGTATATTGTATATACTAGTTGTATATTGTATATACTAGTTGTATATTGTATATACTAGTTGTATATTGTATATACTAGTTGTATATTGTATATACTAGTTGTATATTGTATATACTAGTTGTATATTGTATATACTAGTTGTATATTGTATATACTAGCTGTATATTGTATGTACTAGTTGTATATTGTATATACTAGTTGTATATTGTATATACTAGTTGTATATTGTATATACTAGTTGTATATACTAGTTGTATATTGTATATACTAGTTGTATATTGTATATACTAGTTGTATATTATATACTAGTTGTATAAACTAGTTGTATATTGTATATACTAGTTGTATATTGTATACACTAGTTGTATATTATATATACTAGTTGTATATTGTATATACTAGTTGTATATTGTATATACTAGTTGTATAAACTAGTTTTATATTGTATATACTAGTTGTATATTATATATACTAGTTGTATATTGTATATACTAGTTGTATATACTAGTTGTATATTGTATATACTAGTTGTATATTGTATGTACTAGATGTATATTGTATATACTAGTTGTATATTGTATATACTAGTTGTATATTATATACTAGTTGTATAAACTAGTTGTATATTGTATATACTAGTTGTATATTGTATATACTAGTTGTATATTGTATATACTAGTTGTATATACTAGTTGTATATTGTATATACTAGTTGTATATTGTATATACTAGTTGTATATTGTATATACTAGTTGTATATTGTATATACTAGTTGTATATTGTATATACTAGTTGTATATTGTATATACTAGTTGTATATTGTATATACTAGTTGTATATTGTATATACTAGTTGTATATTGTATATACTAGTTGTATATTGTATATACTAGTTGTATATTGTATATACTAGTTGTATATTGTATATACTAGTTGTATATTGTATATACTAGTTGTATATTGTATATACTAGTTGTGTATTGTATATACTAGTTGTATATTGTATATACTAGTTGTATATTGTATATACTAGTTGTATATTATATATACTAGTTGTATATTGTATTTACTAGTTGTATATTGTATATACTAGTTGTATATTGTATATACTAGTTGTATATTGTATATACTAGCTGTATATTGTATATACTAGTTTTATATACTAGTTGTATATTGTATATACTAGTTGTATATTGTATATACTAGTTGTATATTGTATATACTAGTTGTGTATTGTATATACTAGTTGTATATTGTATATACTAGTTGTATATTGTATATACTAGTTGTATATACCAGTTGTATATTGTATTTACTAGTTGTATATTGTATAAACTAGTTGTATATTGTATATACTAGTTGTATATTGTATATACCAGTTGTATATTGTATATACTAGTTGTATATTGTATATACTAGTTGTATATTGTATATACTAGTTGTATATTGTATATACTAGTTGTATATTGTATATACTAGTTGTATATTGTATATACTAGTTGTATATTGTATGTACTAGTTGTATATTGTATGTACTAGTTGTATATTGTATATACTAGTTGTATATACTAGTTGTATAAACTAGTTGTATATTGTATGTACTAGTTGTATATTGTATGTACTAGTTGTATATTGTATATACTAGTTGTATATTGTATATACTAGTTGTATATTGTATGTACTAGTTGTATATTGTATATACTAGTTGTATATACTAGTTGTATATACTAGTTGTATATACTAGTTGTATATTGTATATACTAGTTGTATATTGTATATACTAGTTGTATATTGTATATACTAGTTGTATATTGTATATACTAGTTGTATATTGTATATACTAGTTGTATATTGTATATACTAGTTGTATATTGTATATACTAGTTGTATATTGTATATACTAGTTGTATATTGTATATACTAGCTGTATATTGTATGTACTAGTTGTATATTGTATATACTAGTTGTATATTGTATATACTAGTTGTATATTGTATATACTAGTTGTATATACTAGTTGTATATTGTATATACTAGTTGTATATTGTATATACTAGTTGTATATTATATACTAGTTGTATAAACTAGTTGTATATTGTATATACTAGTTGTATATTGTATACACTAGTTGTATATTATATATACTAGTTGTATATTGTATATACTAGTTGTATATTGTATATACTAGTTGTATATTGTATATACTAGTTGTATAAACTAGTTTTATATTGTATATACTAGTTGTATATACTAGTTGTATATTGTATATACTAGTTGTATATTATATATACTAGTTGTATATTGTATATACTAGTTGTATATTGTATATACTAGTTGTATATTGTATGTACTAGTTGTATATTGTATATACTAGTTGTATATTGTATGTACTAGATGTATATTGTATATACTAGTTGTATATTGTATATACTAGTTGTATATTATATACTAGTTGTATAAACTAGTTGTATATTGTATATACTAGTTGTATATTGTATATACTAGTTGTATATTGTATATACTAGTTGTATATACTAGTTGTATATTGTATATACTAGTTGTATATTGTATATACTAGTTGTATATTGTATATACTAGTTGTATATTGTATATACTAGTTGTATATTGTATATACTAGTTGTGTATTGTATATACTAGTTGTATATTGTATATACTAGTTGTATATTGTATATACTAGTTGTATATTGTATATACTAGTTGTATATTGTATATACTAGTTGTATATTGTATATACTAGTTGTATATACTAGTTGTATATTGTATATACTAGTTGTATATTGTATATACCAGTTGTATATTGTATATACTAGTTGTATATTGTATGTACTAGTTGTATATTGTATATACTAGTTGTGTATTGTATATACTAGTTGTATATTGTATATACTAGTTGTATATTGTATATACTAGTTGTATATTGTATATACTAGTTGTATATACTAGTTGTATATTGTATGTACTAGATGTATATTGTATATACTAGTTGTATATTGTATATACTAGTTGTATATTATATACTAGTTGTATAAACTAGTTGTATATTGTATGTACTAGTTGTATATTGTATATACTAGTTGTATATTGTATATACTAGTTGTATATTGTATATACTAGATGTATATTGTATATACTAGTTGTATATTGTATATACTAGTTGTATATTGTATATACTAGTTGTATATTGTATGTACTAGATGTATATTGTATATACTAGTTGTATATTGTATATACTAGTTGTATATTGTATATACTAGTTGTATATTGTATATACTAGTTGTATATACTAGTTGTATATTGTATATACTAGTTGTATATTGTATATACTAGTTGTATATTATATATACTAGTTGTATACACTAGTTGTATATTGTATATACTAGTTGTATATTGTATATACTAGTTGTATATTGTATATACTAGTTGTATATTGTATATACTAGTTGTATATTGTATATACTAGTTGTATATTGTATATACTAGTTGTATATTGTATATACTAGTTGTATATTGTATATACTAGTTGTATATTGTATATACTAGTTGTATATTGTATATACTAGTTGTGTATTGTATATACTAGTTGTATATTGTATATACTAGTTGTATATTGTATATACTAGTTGTGTATTGTATATACTAGTTGTATATTGTGCATACTAGTTGTATATTGTATATATATACTAGTTGTATATTGTATATACTAGTTGTATATTGTATATACTAGTTGTATATTATATATACTAGTTGTATATTGTATATACTAGATGTATATTGTATATACTAGTTGTATATTGTATATACTAGTTGTATATTGTATATACTAGTTGTATATTGTATGTACTAGATGTATATTGTATATACTAGTTGTATATTGTATATACTAGTTGTATATTGTATATACTAGTTGTATATTGTATATACTAGTTGTATATACTAGTTGTATATTGTATATACTAGTTGTATATTGTATATACTAGTTGTATATTATATATACTAGTTGTATACACTAGTTGTATATTGTATATACTAGTTGTATATTGTATATACTAGTTGTATATTGTATATACTAGTTGTATATTGTATATACTAGTTGTATATTGTATATACTAGTTGTGTATTGTATATACTAGTTGTATATTGTATATACTAGTTGTATATTGTATGTACTAGTTGTATATTGTATATACTAGTTGTATATTGTATATACTAGTTGTATATTGTATATACTAGTTGTATATTGTATGTACTAGTTGTATATTGTATATACTAGTTGTATATTGTATATACTAGTTGTATATTGTATATACTAGTTGTATATTGTATATACTAGTTGTATATTGTATACATATTATGTTGTAGAACGCTGATTCACCTACTCAACTGCAATCATGATCCGTTGATCTTGTCAGTGGCTGCCCACGATATAGGAGAGTATGTGAGACACTACCCTCGGGGAAAGCAGTACGTCTCTATGTATTATATTATACTGTATAACTCTATTGTTTACTTGCTTCACTTTGCTGTACAACTCTATTGCTCACTTGTTGCAGTGTGCTGTACAATTTTATTGTTTGCTTGCTGCAGTGTCCTGCATAACTCCATTGTTTACTTGATGCCGTGTACTGTTTAGCTCTATTGATTACTTGTACCGCACTGCATAAGTCTATTGTTCTCTCGATGCAGTGTGCTGGAGCAGATTGGGGGAAAGCAAGCTGTAATGAAGCACTTATCTCATGAAGACCCTAATGTCAGATATGAGGCACTACTCTCTGTGCAGAAACTCATGGTGCACAACTGGTAGGTCAAGGCCACCTCTTTCTTGTTTGATTCGCTGTCTTTGCCGAAGTGCTGGTTATACAATTTACATGAAAGTGTTCATCCAATAAGCTAACAATATCTTTTCATTGGAGTTGTCTCACTTGTATTGGTCCAGTGCCAACTATATTGTGGTTTACTGTATTTGTAGGGAGTACCTGGGCAGAGCCATACAGGAACCTACAGAGATTTGATAGGATTGATACTGTATAGAGACAAATGTAGTACACACACCCACCTACTCATACTAGTACATCCACTCCTACTAGTGCTGGGGAGTGTGAGAGAGAACATTGACTTATATATGTACTGGAATATAGTATTTATTTAACCATACAGCATGAGATGTCTAGGGGTGTAGATCTACACCCGCCGTGTGTCTGTCTATGGATTTGTAATTGTTATTTTCTTATACCATTTAATGTAACAGTGGATATGACTGCACTGAATAAAACTATATGATGCATAGTCCAAGTATGATAATGTAGTGTATTGATTATTGTATAAATATATATATTGGCATTCACAATGGGCTCTCACACAATCTATAGAAAGTCATATCAGTATGACAAAGTTTTTATACAGATAACATAAATATTAATGCTAATTAGTAACCAAAGGCCATATATGATAACATGCCAGTTGCGTCATCTATTTGTTAGCTGACTGTGTAAGCCAGCTAGTTAACCCCAACATCAGTATCTATCCTAACATCTCCCTTCACACGCCCCAAACTACACGCCGTTCCCTCTAAAGCCCTCATCCTGTTCTTCCTTGCTCGTACCTGCTCGCTGTAATATTACAGTTAGTAGTCTCTGGTTGGCTGAGACTTATACATGTATTTGTCACCTACTAGACAACCCTCAACCAACAGCACCGGTCTCAGCTCAGTATTCTATCATACATCTGATTACATCAAAGTCTACACTCCCAAGATATTAATAATAAACTTCTGGATTGCTCGTCAACTGTGAGAGCTGTTACAAACTCAGCTCAGAGCTAAAAGTGTTTGCAGTTTTCCAGTAAAAACCCTCCTTTGTGAGTCTAAACGCTGCCTCTTATGTAATATCTCAGCGCTACCGTACAAAGTTCTCCCAAGCATTTGTATGCACGAGTTACATATGCTTCACTGGTAGCTATATCTGGGTGTTTGCTGGTGGGGCCATACAATGTCTTTCTCAGATTGAGAGCTTTGTTATGGTATTCCAGCGAGTGGACATAATCCCCTAACACCCAGTATGCCTGACCAATATTGTGGTAACTTTCACCAATACGTGGATCGTTGCTGGTGGCCCCAGGCATGTCCTTTCTCATGTCCAGAGCTTTCAAATGATACTCCAGTGACCTGTCATGCCTACCCAAATGATAATACACATCACCGATGTTGTCATAGTTGTCAGCTATATCTCTGTGGTTGGTGTCAGCTCCAAAACAAATCTTCAATTCCTCCAATGCTCTGAAATGAAACTCAAGGGATTTGTCGTGCAGCCTCAAAAATCCATATACCTTCCCCATATTGTGATAGTTGGTGGCCAGCGTATTGTGATTGATGTCATTTCCATAACAGGTCAAGGTCATTTTCAATGCCTTCTCATAATAATTAAAAGCCAAAGAGTAATCTTTCAACTCACGGTATGCATTTCCAAGGTTGCTGTAGCTGTCAGCTACATAGGTATGGTTTATATCAGCACCATAAATGGCCTTATTTATGTCAAGTGCTTTAATATAATATTTTAGTGACTGTGTATGATGCCCTAGATGTCTGTGTGCGGTGCCGATACCGCTAAACGCGAAAGCAACCTGTGGAACCTTAGCTTCTGTCCCATAAACAGCATGTAGCACCTTTAGTGATTTGTTGTGGAATTCCAGAGATGATACGTAGTCCTCTATCTCCCCGTAGGCTGTGCCAACTTCATAATATATGTGAGCAAGAGTTCTCTTTGTTTTGTGATCTTCAGCTATTGGTTCCAGCATTTCCATTGCCTTTTTGTGATACCTGAGAGACTCGTCGTAACATCCAAGGTCTCCATATACTGTGCCAATACAGTTGTAGCTGTCAGCTATATCTGGATGGTTGCTGGCTTCACCATGAATAGCCTTTCGTATATCCATAGACTTGTTGAAATAATCTATTGAATCTTTGTAATTACCCAGATGTCTATGAACAGTACCGATAGCCATATATGTGCTAGCCATATTTAGGTTGATGTAGACATTTCCAGCTATGGTCTTTCTGATGTCTAGTGACTTGGTGAGGTGCTGCTGGGACAATGCATATTTACCTAGCTGCATATGTGTATTACCTACAGAGTAGTGGAAGCCAGCAGTATGGGAATGTACATCTCCATTGATGTCTTCACTCATACAAAGACCTCTGGTAAAATACTCCAGGGCTGCGCTATACTCTCCCATATCATAATATACGCAGCCGATTCCGTCATAGCTGATGTACGTGTCCTTATGGCTGTCTCCACGGAAATATAACCGTCCATCACTCTTTGTCTACAAATATATTTATTACGGATATTACACAATGAAAGGCGATACATGTCTGATACAAGTAATGTAGGTGTATAAGTGTATGGTTTCTCATGCCAATTATGTGTTATTGACATAAAAAGTAAAGTATTAAACAGCTCCTACCTCATCCAGAAGTTGCTGCGCTGCCCGAAAGTTATCCGTTTCTTTCATACAATGAGCTGTAAGTAACTTGAACAGCCTAACGTTCCCATACTTCCTGTTGATGAGCCATTGGAAGTAGCTGATAGCTGAGGAATAGCTTCTGGTGTAGTAGAGTGAGTAACAACAAAGCTCCACCCATTTCTCAACGGAGTAACCAACTTTTGGAGTTTTACGTATAAGTTTTAGAAAATGGTTACAGTCGACTGACCTGATATGCACATCGAGTTGCTTACTGAATTTGACAAGCACCAAATCATATCTACCAGCAAAGTAGCACACTTCCGCCTGCTGTAGATAGTTGGTCTCGCTTACACGGATGTCTTTAAAAATTGATTTGATAGCTTCTTTCATCGGTCTCTCGCGAATTGGCAGTCGATTCTCTTCAGATAAATATTTTGGAATCAAAGCTTCAACCTCAGATTTTATCGACTGTTTGATGGGGAGGAGTAGAGTGCCAAGAAGAACAAATAAAGCACCGGGTATGTGATATTTTGTAGTTGTGGTAACATCGATAGTTGGCATGAGAGACACGAACTCAGCCTGAGATCCACAGCTGATGTATGCACTTGTCCTCAAGTATATAGACAGAGCTAACACTATGGTTATGTATTGGTAGTTCTCATTGGTCAACATCCCTTGTCTGTGTAGGTTAGAGAATATCTCCCAGAAGTACCGGAGGTTCCATCCCATGAGCATCTTGACATTGTTAGCAAGTAATGTAGGATATCTGTAGATGTCTGCTTTTACTTTGATGTCTAGATTGTTTGGTGGTTGGAATGTGACGAACTCTGGTAGAAATGTGTAGGAAGTGATGTCATGAATGAATGACTGCATTCTTTTCTTTTGGACATCCGGTTGATCTTTCTCCAGCTCAAACTGTATTCTAGCTCTTACAAAGTCCTCATATAGCTGGGACTTTTCCCCTTCGTTAGTATAAATAACTACAGAGGAAGCGAGCATATCAGACAAATCTCCAGGGATACCATCAAATGGAGACTCTGCAGATGTCTTGTAGAGATCAATGAACTTATCTACAGTCAGTGTGAGAACTTGACTTCCATCTCTACCATTTCCTGTTGGAATGTTTCCTGCCTTCTCGGTTAATCCATCGATTCGAAGCCCTGCAGGAATATGTCTATCAATGATACATCCCTTGTCTACAGCCAGTTCCTCGATGTCAAAGTGCTTCAATGGAGTTTCACCCAAATTACCAATTCTAAAGTAACTGTCTACAGCCAACTTTTCAAAGTACCCTTTATCTTCTCGCTCGACTATAAAAGCATATTCTAAATCTGAGTAAGGAGTTGCTTCCCCTTTAGCTAAGGAACCCAATCCAATCACTGCAAACTTACAAGGAGCTTCCAAACCCACCCGCTGTAATGTCTCAACGCTGGATTCGATGACGGATTTTATGACTTCCAACAGTCCTTGGCTCGATTGTTTGCTGGCAGCAAAAACATGTTCCGAAAATATTTGTGCTTGATTCAGGTTTTGCTCATTAAAAAGATCACAGGCTATCAATTTGTTTGCTTCCACTTCCAGTTCTGCAAAGTCCTGGCAAACTGCATCTCTGTATGATTGAAGGGTAGATTTGTGCTGTTTTATGAGCCGTTGATGTTCAACATAACTGAGTGGATGTCTACCATTGTACCAGCTATCTTCTATACTGTATACTAGCTGTTTCCTCTCCTCTCTGCAGTCTTTAACTACACAGAAGTTAGCTAAACCGTGGGCCTACAGTAATACACATGTATATGTATTATATACAACTAGTTAGTCTTATGTAACTCCACCCACTCATAGAACTAGTGATGTCATAAGTGTCTACCTTTACATAATCTGTCCAATGACCAGAACTCTCCGCTCTCTCTTTGTATTCCCTTGTCAGCCATTCCATGTAGGGAAAGTCTGCCATGTCTATATAGTCCTCTCTACCTGCTGTTGTGTATCATACACTCAGCCTACAAATACCGTCAGGGTCACACCAGATAAATTCTGAAGTTGTCTCCACATTGATCAAGGATACACTGACATGCTCCAATATTTTCTGTTTCACTTCAACGTAAAACGTAAATCACAGAACTAGTACGTAGTACTGACCTTACTCAGGCATCCAAGTTGTTAGATGTATATGATACACAAGGATTAACACGTCTATGAAGGCGTGTACTGCAATGTCCAACTAACAGCTGCTGCTAACCAAAGTAAATGTGACGTACTAGTTCATACGCTGCACTCAAGGTGAGACATTAACACAATTTATACAGCTAACAATGTATTGAATATAGATCAATGGGTTTAATCAACCTTTGCAATGTGTTTTCAATGAATTTTTGCAATAGAAATTAGCTGCCTTAAGATATAGCTGGTCAGTCCATTGTACGATATACCTTTCATACATTTATATTGTATTGTGTGGTGGTAGTAAATGTATATATAGTAGCAGTCACAGTGTGGTACATTATATACCTATCATACATTTATATTGTACTATTGTGGTAGATTTCAGTGCACTCTAGTAGTAAACAGGTAGTTTACACTAGAAACCTTGCGAAGCAATGCACTAGACTTCTGCCCACAGCATTTGGTTAATAGCTGTTGGGTAGGAAGTCATACTGTGCCGGTAGCATGGTAAGCAGGGCCGGTATTGACCCCTGCAGGGTCGGTAGTGACCTCTACCGACCCGGTACAGCTGTACTGGGCCGGCACAAGATGGCCGCCTTAGACGAGGATCTGTAAAGATGTCCAGGAACTTAGTCAAGGTCATAAACAGGAAGTGACTACCCCTAAAGTACCAACTTAGTGGACCTGATTCTATATACAGCCTGGGAACCCTGTAGGAGCCGTCATTGGACAGTTAGGAGAAAAGACTCCGCCCTTAGCCACTTGGCACCTCCTTGTATTATCTTGCATTGCATTGTGATTGGTTAAGTATTTATATAATTGATGTCATTGGTTGCATTACTTCCTGTGCATTGTCTCTTATATGTTTTGTGTTCCTTAGCTCTCCTATAAAAGGAGAGCTCCTACTGATAATCAGTGCATTCATTACAATGAGCCATAGCATGTATTCTTATATTGCTAAACACCTAGAGGAATAATTACCCTCAGGACTGCTTTGTAATAAAGCCACTATAGCAAACACTACTCGGTACTGTTTGTCTGAGCCATGGGCTCTTGCCTTACCGGGTAATTCGGTTGCCCTATACAGTTGTCACTGTCGGTCAGTACAGTGTCCCCTCTGGAGAGAGGTAGAATACTCGAGACTAGTGGATGTCCGTGGTAACAGACCGGAATCCATTACATTGGTGGCAGCAGTGGGATAAACGGTACCTTCCCACGCTGTGCTCTTTCACGCTACCCTCTGGCCCTGCGAATGCACTGCAGGCCAGCTACCACTGAGGAAGGAGAAGTGATCTACCGGGTGTAGATCTGGAGAGAGGAGGAGAAATTGATCTACCGAAGTAGTAGATCTGAAGAAGCAATTGACACAAGATACTACCGGATTTCTCTGCAGGTTCGTTTGAGTGCGCTCCGAACTGCAGCAGCTATCCCGGCACAGTATCCACTACTAAAGGCTGTCTGCATCAACCGTAGAGCTTGCTCCGTTTGCAGCAGTCCAGTACAGACGCTACCGTATCTTCTACAGGCTCGTAGAGTTCGCTCCGCCCTGGACATAGAGATACCGGCACTGTGCAGAAGAATGAGAGAGTCGTGTATCCGCTATACAGACTCAGCTACCAGAGGTTATTCAGCTTGGAGTGCTACTCAGCTGGTAACAGTGACCCCGGCACTGTATCCATTTACAGTGTCACTACACTACTGCCTGTAGGCCCGTAGAGCTTCGCTCCGCCCTGCAGCAGTACAAGAAGTTTCGTAACGGTTGTTACAAGCGACGGAGTGCCAGATACTGCCACAGTATCCATTGGACCAACCCCTAGATCTGCTAGAGCCACTGGAAACACAGCTACCGACCCGGATCTCACCTATACCGGCCCGGGATCCAGTTGTACTGACCATTTCTTAGATTTGAGTTGAGATCACTCCTCTATCTGCAAAGAATGGCCACCCAGAGAGCACGCAGCGCTGGTCGAGCACCCGCTGGCAACCCAGAAGCTACAGCCATTGATAGATTGACCGAAGCATTGACGGCTATGATGAGGCCCAACCAAGACAATGCACCAGCTAGGCTAAAGGCTCCGAAGTTCGACGGCGAAGGAGACGTCGAGTACTTCATCAGCCGATTCATTGAGGTAGCCGAAATGAATGAGTGGCCAGAGAACACGGCCATGTTATACCTAAGGGATGCATTACGAGGTAAAGCATTGGACTGTGGAAAGCCTCCACATCTGCAGGGTATCTTTGCTGCACTACGAGCACGTTTTGGGCTAACACAAAGGGAAGCTATGTCCCGGCTGACCAGCCTACGCCGCCAACACAAGACGTCGCTCCAAGAGCATGCAAGTGAAGTAGAGCGCCTAGTGCGCGTTGCGTATGCAGATCTACCTCACCGACCCATGCAGAGGATGATGCTGGATATCTTCAGCACCACGGTTGGAAATGCTTACCTGCAAAGGCACTTGTTGGCCATGCAGCCCATTGACATTGCTGAAGCAGTCCGGGCCGGCAACGAGTATATGCAGATAAAAACACCGTTTGAGGAGCGCCAGGCTCATGTACGGATGTTGGAAGAGGATGCCGACGAGGAGGAAGAGGAATGGATGAGGACGGTTGCCAAGGGCCCGTCTCAACGTGTCTCCACCGCTACTGCCGTACAGCAGACACACCACACCCCTACACCTGCCATACCGGATCCTATGACAACAGTCATGGACAGCCTAAAGCTACTAACAGAAGAGCTACGGTCGCTGAGAGCGGCAAGACAGGCGGCTCCCGCTCCACAGTTGGAGGCAGAGCCTGCAACACGCTGCTGGGGCTGCGGACAACCAGGTCACATGATGAGTACCTGCCCCCGAACTCAGCGTGCAGCTCACTTCGCAAACAACCCCAGACAGACGGGAAACGGCCGGCGCCTGCAGTAGCGCCACCGGCAGCTGACTGCAGCTGGGCAAGCCGGACCACACCCACAACCCCTTATAGTCCTGGAACTCTGAAGAAGGGTGGACAACCTCCCAAGATACAACCGACAGCAACCAACCACAGCTGGACAAGCCAAACAACTCCTGATGCCCCGTACAGTCCTGGAACTCTGAAGAAGAGTGGACAACCCCCCAAGAGAGCATCAACACCCGCTGACTGCAGCTGGACAACTCCTGACACCCCGTACAGTCCTGGAACTCTGAAGAAGAGTGGACAACCCCCCAAGAGAGCACAGACGCCCGCTGAGGACAGCCGGACAGCTCGACAAGCCCCCATTAGTCCTGTAACTCTGAAGAAGAGTGGACAACCCCCCAGGAGAACACAGACTGACAGTAGCCGGATTTCTCATCAACCCCCTTACAGTCCTGTAACTCTGAAGAAGAGTGGACAACCCCCCAGGAGCACACAAATGGCAGCGCCACCGCTGGAGCGACCTTACCAGGCCAGCTACTTCCTGGCTGGAAGGTTAGCCGGTAGACCAGCCTCCCTGTTGATTGACACAGGCTGCACCACCAACTTGCTGTCAAAGCATCTGTACCAGCAATTGCCACAGTCAGTGAAAGACACGCTGCAACGCAGCAAGGCACATGGACTCACGGCTGACGGGTCTAGGATTCCCTGTTACGGTACCCTGCAAGTAAACTTGCAGCTTCGTAAACTGAGAACGAGCGTTAACTTCGTCATTAGTGACATCAATGAAGATGCCATAATCGGCATGCCGTTTCTCACCTTACACGAGTGTGCCCTAAGGTTTTCAGACTCCCATGTCATCATTGACGGACATGTGTTACCTTGCACAGACAAGCACGGGCGGCCACTTAGTGATAGTGTCCATCTAGCGCAAGCAGAGCTGACGGAGAAACCCCCTTACACCCCTGAAGAAGAGGATGTCCCCACACAACCACCCGCTGTAGAGAGAACTACAGGTGGAATGTACCAGGCTGAGAAGAGCCCCCCGCCACAGGTAGATGGCAGAAGATTTGAGCCGGATCGGACAACAGCTGTAGGAGCTATAGGCAAAACAGTGTTTTCCCCCCCAATGGCTACACCCATGCGATGGAGAGAGGAGACCCCCACGGCTGGAAAGAGGCAGCCACCCTTCAGCCAACCAACCCCTACAAAGAAAAGTAGACTACCCCGAGGAGCTCCCCGACTACCTCCAGTGAACAGAATCACTGTAGCTGACCGTCTAAAGATGTTGGAGAAGTGGCCAAAACCTCCCAGTACTCGAACCCTTCCTGTTAAGCCGGGCAGAGTGAGACAAAGTTGTAAGCAACTCTGCAGCACAGACCAGCCACTCGTACCTAGCAGTGACAGTGACAGGACCATCCCCCAACTAGCCATGGCGGCTGATCAATGCATAGAGCTTGAGGACCAAAAGGCAGATTTGCTGCAGGATGCAGGCCTTGATAATTGTCCGTCAACCAACTGTGCAGACACAGAAGTACTGGAAGCGATGCCAACGGCAGAGCTGTATACCAAGGTAGAGAAGGTCAAGCTAGCAGAGAAAGAGAAAGAGGGTGAGCAATTAAATGCAGCATTTTCAAAATGGTTATTTGAGAACTGCACACCACGAGATCCGTTAGCACTACGGAGTGGCAGCCCACCTGGCTATGCTAAACCTGTACCTCTAGACTCACCATGCGCTGGTGACAGTAGAGTATGCGCTCTCCCACAAGTTGGGACTGCTGACACCCTCATAAGGGCCGTAGATAAGAAAGAGCGGGAGATCAAGTGCTCACCACTTGATGCTGCCTGCCTGCCGGCCCGGGATGACTCCCTACCGGCCCGGGGTCCTCCAGAGATTCAGTCAGGGAAGACTGAGAAGCTACAAGGCAGTAGTTACCCTTGTAGAGCTTACCGAAAGAGAAAGCCTGTGGTGGCAGCTAAGGGTGAACGTCCCACGACGTCTTCACCACCAACCTTAGTGCCACACAGCACAGTGCACCACACCCCGGCACGGGATGTTGCTTGCACCCCCACGGTACAGTGGGAAGAGGAGAGAAGGCGCTGGCTTTCCTTAGAAAAGGAACGGCGGTCTCCTAAAGTTGAGATAAGGAAGGTTCTGCCAGCACTAGAACTTCCAGGGCCACTGCTCGCACCCATACATGACGCTATGGTACAGCAAGCCCCGCTGCACTATAGGCAGCCCATTGACATGTTGCATAAAACTGGTAATGCACATGTTGCTGTAGACGCGCGCTCACAAATGAACGTGACGCCCATGCTTACCATACGATTGGTACAAGCATCAAGCCCTCCCGTGGAGGAAGAAAAGGAGCTGATTACTAGCTTCCCCTATGATCCAGGAGGAGTTGAGTTATGGGAGGTCACCTGCAAGGGCGACCTTCTCTGGAGAGAGGTGCTATGTCATCCCATGGCATAGTACCTGACTTTATATATAATCAAATATATAATCTGGGTACGGGTGTTACCCCCACACATATCTGCTCTTGATATTTTGTTATTAAAGCCAGGCTATGACTTTAATGGAGAGAGGTATGTGGTAGATTTCAGTGCACTCTAGGAGTAAACAGGTAGTTTACACTAGAAACCTTGCGAAGCAATGCACTAGACTTCTGCCCACAGCATTTGGTTAATAGCTGTTGGGTAGGAAGTCATACTGTGCCGGTAGCATGGTAAGCAGGGCCGGTATTGACCCCTGCAGGGTCGGTAGTGACCTCTACCGACCCGGTACAGCTGTACTGGGCCGGCACAAGATGGCCGCCTTAGACGAGGATCTGTAAAGATGTCCAGGAACTTAGTCAAGGTCATAAACAGGAAGTGACTACCCCTAAAGTACCAACTTAGTGGACCTGATTCTATATACAGCCTGGGAACCCTGTAGGAGCCGTCATTGGACAGTTAGGAGAAAAGACTCCGCCCTTAGCCACTTGGCACCTCCTTGTATTATCTTGCATTGCATTGTGATTGGTTAAGTATTTATATAATTGATGTCATTGGTTGCATTACTTCCTGTGCATTGTCTCTTATATGTTTTGTGTTCCTTAGCTCTCCTATAAAAGGAGAGCTCCTACTGATAATCAGTGCATTCATTACAATGAGCCATAGCATGTATTCTTATATTGCTAAACACCTAGAGGAATAATTACCCTCAGGACTGCTTTGTAATAAAGCCACTATAGCAAACACTACTCGGTACTGTTTGTCTGAGCCATGGGCTCTTGCCTTACCGGGTAATTCGGTTGCCCTATACAGTTGTCACTGTCGGTCAGTACAGTGTCCCCTCTGGAGAGAGGTAGAATACTCGAGACTAGTGGATGTCCGTGGTAACAGACCGGAATCCATTACACTATGTTATGGTAGTAAATGTATATATAGTACCAGTCACAGTGTGGTACATTATATACCTTTCATACATTTATATTGTATTGTGTTATGGTAGTAAATGTATATACAGTACCAGTCACAGTGTGGTACATTATATACCTATCATACATTTATATTGTACTGTGTTATGGTAGTAATTGTATATATAGTACCAGTCACAGTGTGGTACATTATATACCTATCATACATTTATATTGTATTGTGTTATGGATATGGTAGTAAATGTATATATAGTACCACTCACAGTGTGGTACATTATATACCTTTCATACATTTATATTGTATTGTGTTATGGTAGTAAATGTATATATAGTACCAGTCACAGTGTGGTACATTATATACCTATCATACATATATATTATACTGTATAGTATAAAATCCTCACAATATTTAAAGTTTGATAGATTAACCACTTTGCCTGCAGTGCTAGAACACAGAATGTAGAGACCACAGGAAATAACTTGAATATTATCTCTAGATAAACTAGTTATGTACAACAGCAAACATTGCAGCAAGACCTGGCAGTGCTAGGTTGCTAATTATATCAGCATGATACTGTTGGCATACAGGAATGCCCACGGAGAGACACCTTGTCAATAGCACATCTCATGCATGAATGAACACAGACTATAATATTTGCTCGCTGGTAGACTAGTATCTCAGTTACAGTATCGGTGCAGTTATACAGTTTGGTTCGTTGCAATATCGTCAAAGTGTGACCCAGCTGTTATAAGCAGAAGAAAAGCAGTGCAAAGATTGGTTTAGAGCCAACGTGTTGACAATTGTGACAAGACTTTAGCATTAAAAAGTCTTAGATGTACAAGTTATAGCGAACTCTTTAGTTTTTCCCAGACAGTTGTACCGGTTAAATTGTTGGTGGGGTGATCGTTGTTGAATAATATTTATTGTAATACAAAAAATTCTGTTTATATTGTTTCACGTACTTTATCTTGCAATATAGAGGAGTAAACAAAATATTAGATTATTCGCTGCGAGCCTACAGTACAAACAATCCTAACATCACAAGTAAACAAACACTGTCTCTTCACAGCACACAATCACTGGCATAATTCTATCAAAAAACCAAGATGGAACAACTCCATCTACTTTTTCTCCTTTCTAATTTCAGGTACTTTTTGTTCAACTGTTTTTTCATATTTTTCCAGAGCTGCTTTTATATTATTACTTTACTCTATAAACCATGAATGAGTTTTGAATAGTCTATAGAACGCTGGGAGAGCAGACGATTTCATTACCAATTGCCATTTAAACTGACCCAAACTCTTAGTACAAAAAACTGATAGCTGCTGATCAAAACAATCAGAAACGGTGCCACAAGACAAACAATCTCATCAGCATGGCCAAAGTTAGGTACACAGTCTAAATAAACCATGTTTCCTGGTAGCTAGCAGTTAGGCTAACAGTGTAAATTCAACCAGAGATAATGGCTAACTTTTATAGCAAACACGATCTATCCGTCTGTCTGCCCGCCCCCCCCCCCCCCTCCCTCCAGCCCGCCCGGCGCCCGCCCCGCTAATCCAAAAATTAAAAGAATCCAAGATTATGGCTGTGGACTTTTGAGACCAATTTAACTCATCTTATTTACAAAATCAAAATAACTTTGCAGTAAAAACATTACAAAAGGAAATTTTAAACCAAGAAATTGATTTTGTTTCCTTATCACAACTGCGGTAGATAAACATACAAACCGAAACAAGTGCAAAAGTGCTCAATCACCGAAATGAATCACAAAATAATGGTGGAAGTTTGATGAAATTACAACCTGCTAGTGGTTTTATATGCGTATATCAAATCCATGTCACAGACACAGGTCTACTGCAAAAAATTTGGTGGATTTTGGACCATTTTTCGGAATTTTATGTTGTGTTTTGTTGTTGGTGTTTGGAAGGTAAGTTGTGATTTGACAGACTTGTCTTCACGTGCTGGCCTGCTCGCTCAAAAATAATTTGGGCAGCACCCCACCAAGAAATATCAAAATATAAACACCCTGGGCTGTCGATGCTGACCTTTTTTATTTCAATCACATGACTACACGAAAAACAGCAACCTCGTGTTTCCAATTTTTTGCTGGAAAAAGGTGCGTCACGCAAAATTTCTTCACATCACCCGAGTCTCCCAAACTAACCAATCCTAACCCATGGGGGTGACGAAAAGTCCTCATCTCAGCTTTGAAACTACGGGCACTCGTATTAACCTGTATTAGTGTTGTGAGGATCCACAACACATCACTGCCAAAGAAAGTAGAGACGATGCGCCTGGTAATAATTAATCATTTTACCGCTTTACCGTTTTAGTTCACGGGGGCGACAAAAAGTACTCATCTCAGCTTTAACATTATTGGCAACTCGTAGTAGCCCGCGAAAAATTTTCTGAGGATACACAAGAGGGGCTTCAAGAGTTTGCCAGAAAAAGTAAAAATGATGCAACCTTTACCTATTGATTGTACTGACTGAGCGCTCACGTCGAACAGTTGGAAAGCGGTAAAATGATTAATTATTACCAGGCGCATCGTCTCTATTTTCTTTGGCAGTAATGTGTTGTGGATCCTCACAACACTAATACGGGTTGATACGAGTGCCCGTAGTTTCAAAGCTGAGATGAGGACTTTTCGTCACCCGCATGGGTTAGGATTGGTTAGTTTGGGAGACTCGGGTGATGTGAAGAAATTTTGCGTGACGCACCTTTTTCCAGCAAAAAATTGGAAACACGAGGTTGCTGTTTTTCGTGTAGTCATGTGATTGAAATAAAAAAGGTCAGCATCGACAGCCCAGGGTGTTTATATTTTGATATTTCTTGGTGGGGTGCTGCCCAAATTATTTTTTGAGCCAGCAGGCCAGCACGTGAAGACAGATTTGTCAGACCATGACTTACCTTCAAAACACCAACAACAAAACACAACATAAAATTCCGAAAAAATGGTCTAAATTCCACTAAATTTTCTGCAGTAGGCCTGTGAACACAGACTATCTTTGTCTAATTTAAAATTGTTAAACAAAATTGGAGTTGTATACTTTTTATGGAGAAGACAAACCTTATAGTATATAACAACCTTGAACATAGGCTTCGTTTACACTAATACGCAGCGTAAAGACACCGTGCACTCTGCATCCATGTGAACATCAAACTTTGCAACAAAAAGTTTGCATCGTTCAGGCTTTGTATCATCTTAAAACTGAAACAGAGTTCTTGTAGTTTTAATATTGTTACTAGCTGCTGCGCAGTATTGGGGTAGGTTTTACCGTACACTTGATGTAGAAACCTGTGCCATACCTACTGTGCTGTAGAGATACTTTCTCTCACTAGTAACTAGCCACTGGTCATCGCCTGCCTGTTATTTATCAATCACCCAAAGAGGTGCCAGCCTTGCATAGCAAGGCAGAGTCATTTATGATTCATGCAGATCCGGGATAGATGGATGCAGATCGGGTACCAATTCGGGCTAGCTGACCCGGGATCGGACATTTGGATACAAGCTTATTATTATAGCCAAAGACCTAACAGACTAGCCTTAGCCACCTGAAAAAACATAGATGAGGAGGTGACAACTATCTACCCTCAAGACCTGCGGATCTGGGCCTATAGAAGCCTTAGAATCTACAAACCAGTATCAATTGTGAAGGCTGTACTAACTCACCCACTTGCCACTAGGCGCCTTTTATATTTAATCTTATGTACCTCATTGCTATTTGTCACTATATTTATCCACGTGATATCATTAGTTAAAAGTTACTTGCTGTACATGTGATTGGTCACATTGCTATTTAGGCCAATCACATCCTTTGGTTGTGCCTATAATAGCCTGAACTCTCCATACATCCATTGCATTGTGTTACATACCTCCTGCCAAGCATTGTTTGTGTGTTTTACTCTAGAGTAAAGCTTCCCCAGAGCTGTCTTGTGATAAATACATGCATCACCAACTTACACTGACTAGTATGTCTGAGCCACTGGCTCCTATTGATCACTAAAGTCTACCATACAAGTGGCATCAACCGATACAGTGGTGTTCGCTCTGGAGAGAGGTAGAATACTTGAGCTTAATAGCATTCTGTGGTTGTCTAGACCAGAATCTACTACAATATGCACCCCCCCCCCCTCTTTAACAAATGTTTGGGTGCACATTAGTTGCGAACAGTAACTGCAACAAATTTTATAGTAATTCATTTCCTACTAGCCTAAACTGATCCACATTTGCATTAGCCAAATAGAAATGATCCCTCTAAGCTACATGTACATCTGCTGATTGGCTACCGATATGCTCCTACTGAGCGGAAATGATGACAGGGTGTTTCCCCTATTTATTTTTTTCTACTTGCCATTCTCATGGAATACCAGTTGAAGTCACTGTAGTTGATCTCATAGTTAGCCATAAAATGCTTTACAACTACAAACACACGGGGCTCATGAACAATCCCTCTTCACACAAATACTTGCGCTTGAGAAACAATTTTATTAGAATGAAACTGCGAGGAGTGATATGATTGGTCAAATCTGCCAGTTGTGTAAAATAAAATGCTACCAATTCTTCTCAGGCTATTTCATCGAAAACGGAAATAAGAAAATCCTCGACCGGTACGTAATTGGTAGATGTACATAAGGCCTTAGAAAGTGACAAACAACAAACAATAAATGGTACACAATATAAATAACAATACATACCAATATAAACCTGACTTGTGTGTACTTTTGCTACAACTACTGGGTATGTAATTGACTCATACAACATCTCTGCATTTGACTGTCCGTAACTTCTGTATTGGCCCCAAAGAGCTCAAATCATTCCTGAACAGTGAAATGAGCTTGTGGCAACCCAATAGTGGTTACATCTCAAGACTACAAAGTTACTGTAGAGATCAATGGTGGTCACCTTGACCCCAGGTATAGCTCCTGTGCATGTGCCTACCTCACCCAAGCTGTCCTGGAGTACCCCATCCTTACCCGGTTATTAGGTGCACAAATATTACTTTGAATGATACAGGATCTACACCGACTACCAATATCTAGACTAGCACCAGAAAAGAGATCCAAAAGCAGAGAAGCTGTACCAAGTTGGTAAAGCTAACTCCGAGTCTCTCTCAACTCTGTACATTATATTGGGTCTGATCCTAACCTGGGGAAACCTTTGGCTTCTGGGAGCTTTTGGCAACAAAGTGGGAAAAAAAAAAGAAAACTTTAGACTGGAGACAGCTGATATACTGTGCCACAAACAAATAAGAAACAATAAAACAACTATGGAGCAATGGCTGACCTACCAAATGAGCTGCGTCATTTTTGGTATCTCCACTGTGATTGGATCAGTCACTGACAAAGAGTACAGAAGTATGTCTCTAAGATGACCAGACAGTTTAGCATCCATTACATACACATATGTAAATGCTTGTAAACAGCAAAGTAAACCTGTGATAGGAGGTCAAACTGGTGAGACAGATGAACTCAAGTTGTTACTCATATAAAAAGGAGACAACTCCAAAGTAGGTTGGACGCTGGGATGTGTTGTTTATAGTTAAAAGGAAGGTTATTACAATAAAATGACAACGCTAGTAATTAGTACTTAGGAAACTAGCTCATTGATAAACATTCAACTAGCCACCACTTTCACAAGTAGCTCATTCTGGGCTTCTTTAAGGTTTTAGTAATGGCATGAGGGAAGAAAGCACTTTTGTCAACATAATTGTGAAACACCCACTGAATTTAAATTATTGTTTTGTTTTGTACAGGATTTCTGAGTAGAGTAGTGAGTTGCTGGTAGCATTCACCTGCACCAGACCTCAGGCTGCTGACTTGTGTACAACCACTAACAGGTTCTAGCAATGCCTGCCCAGCATAGTCAGACTAGCTGGGTAGTAGACTGCCTAGAGTATTGGGCCTTTACAGGCTACCACTACTTATGTAGTACTAGGCAATTGTAGAGCGGGTATCTTCAAAGCTTGCAATCAAGAAGTAGTGAAGTAGAGGATTCAGTATTCTTTATTCTTTATAAAGCCTGGCTGAGCTCTACTCCTGCTCTGCTTTACAGGAAGCTTCAGCCAGCATATATATAAAATGGATTACATAACAGCTCTTTGTGACATAATCTGTCAGCCTTAGGGGCTGACAGCAAAAAGGGTAGCTTGATTGCATAACATATAAAAGGGCATAGATATAAACAAACGCTACCTAGATTGCAGCTACATCACATGAGTTTTCTTTTGCTCTCATGTGATTGCATAGAGTTACCAAACAATGATAGTTAACTTCCCTTGTTTCAGGTGGCACAGAAGACACAAGTCAGTTCTACTACAGTATAATGACACGAATAACAGAAATGCATTCAGATTCCATAAAACTATTAACAAATGAATGTAGACCAGCAGGTGGTTGTAACCTGCTGGTTACCTACAGTGACTAGTCCATACACAGTTAGTCTTATGGTACAGATAGCATATCTACATTATCTACAATATCATCTACCTACACATTGTGTAATACTCTAGTGCTGCTGTACAAAGGCCCTCCAATCCTTCGTATGCCAGAGCTAAGTCTGTCTCACTTTGTACAAGTGAGGGATGGTTGCTTGCCTCACCATAAATGTTTCTCTTCATGTCTATTGCAGCTGATAGATATTCTATTGATGATGTGTAATTACCCAGGTGTCTGTGGGCCACACCAACATTGTGGTAGCTGTCAGCTATATCTGGACGGTTGCTGCTAGCTCCGTAAATATCCTCTTGCATTTGCAGTGCCTTCATAGAATATTCTAGAGCAAGTGTGGGATTTCCAGATTTACGGTATATGGTACTAATACCGATGTAGCAAACAACTATTCTTGAGTGGTTGGTGTCCGTGCCATAAACATTTCTCATCATTTCCAGCGACTTCTTGTGGTAGTCTAGAGATGAAATATAATATCCAAACTGACAATATGTAGCACCAATACCACTGTGAGTCATAGCTACATCTGGATGGTTGCTGGCTGCACCAAATACAGTCTCAAGCATTTGTAGTGCTTTCTTGTGACTACTTATTGCCCGAGCGTAGTCACCGAGGACAGTATACGTTAAGCCTAGGTTGCCGTGAATTAGTGCAGTGAGAGAATTTCCTTCGCCTACATAGATATCATTACACATATTTAGAGCTTTGGTGAAGTATTCAAAAGCTGTTTTGCATTCGCGTAATTCAATGTACACAGAGCCGATATCGCAGTAGCTGGAGCAGACATCAGGATGGTCGACTTTTGTTGTGTATAAGCCTTCATCTAGCTGTTTTACCTGCAATACATACAGGTGTGGAGCAGTATAATCCATCACTGAATAGTTAGAAAAAACAAACATGTCATCTTAACATCTTCTTGTGTCTTAAAACTAGACAAAGAAAAATAAAAGATCAATTTGTGGTAATAGAAGATAAATCACCACCGATGAACCTCAAATGAATATGTGGAAAAGCCATTCACTATTTTACCTCGTCCATCAGACGCTGTACATCTCTGTACTCTCCCATTTCTCTCTTACAATGAGCTGTAAGTAACATATATAACCCTCTGTTTTCTTTCTTTTCCTTGATGAGCCATTGAAAGTAGCTGACAGCAAAAGTATAGCAGTGGGTGTAGTACAAGACGTAACAACAAAGTTCCACGTACTTGGCAACAGCTATGGGAGAGGGACAATTTTTCATAACTGTTTTCAGAAAAGTCCTACAAGAAACTGCTTCAAGGGGAGCACCTAGTTGTTTAAAGAAAGCCAACTTAGCTAGATGGTACTGCCCTGCATAGTAACACACTTCTGCTTGCTGTAAATAGTTCCTTTTATGTACCCTGATATTCTGAAAAATAGCGGTCAATACTTGTTTTGTGGGCGAGAAAATGTATGAAGCTGAGTTTTTTCTGAACGACTTTTCTGGAATCAGCTCTTCAATCCTAGATCTTATGGACTGTTTGATGGGGAGGAGTAGAGTGCCAAGAAGAACAAATAAAGCACCGGGTACATGATACTTTGTAGTTGCGGTAACATCGATAGTTGGCATGAGAGACACAAACTCAGCCTGAGATCCACAGCTGATGTATGCACTTGTCCTCATGTACATAGACAGAGCTAACACTATGGTTATGTATCGGTAGTTCTCATTGGTCGAAATCCCTTGTCTGTGTAGGTTAGAGAATATCTCCCAGGAGTACCGGAGGTTCCATCCTATGAGCATCTTGATATTGTTAGCGAGTAATGTAGGATATCTGTAGATGTCTGCTTTTACTTTGATGTCTAGATTGTTTGGTGGTTGAAACTTGACGAACTCTGGTAGGAATGTGTAGGAAGTGATGTCATGAATGAACGACTGAACTCTTTTCTTTTGGACATCTGGTTGATCTTTCTCCAGCTCAAACTGTATCCTAGCTCTCACAAAGTCCTCATATAGCTGGGACTTTTCCCCTTCGTTAGTATAAATAACTACAGAGGAAGCGAGCATATCAGACAAATCTCCAGGGATACCATTAAATGGAGACTCTGCAGATGTCTTGTAGAGCTCAATGAACTTATCTACAGTCAGTGTGAGAACTTGACTTCCATCTCTGCCATTTCCTGTTGGAATATTTCCTGCCTTCTCTGTTAATCCATCGATTCGAAGCCCTGCAGGAATATGTCTATCAATGATACAACCCTTGTCCACAGCCAGTTCCTCGATGTCAAAGTGCTTCAATGGAGTCTCACCCAAGTTACCAATTCTAAAGTAGCTGTCTACAGCCAACTTTTCAAAGTACGCTTCACCTTCTCTCTCGACTATAAAAGCATATTCTAAATCTGAGTAAGGAGTTGCTTCCCCCTTAGCTAAGGAACCCAATCCAATCACCACAAACTTACAAGGAGCTACCAAATCCATGAGTTGCAATGTTTTAACACTGGACTTGATAATATGCCTTGCAACCTTCAAGAGTCCTTGGCTTAGTTTCTTGCTCACAGCAAAAATTTGATTTGCAAATGACTGAGACCGCTGCAGATAATTCTCATCAAAAACATCACCCATTAGCACATACATCATACTGAGTATTTCTACCTCCCCCTGTAAGTTATCATAAAGGGCTGAGCAGCTCTCTCTGTATGATTGAAGGGTAGATTTGTGCTGTTTTATGAGCCGTTGATGTTCAACATAACTGAGTGGATGTCTACCAATGTACCAGCTATCTTCTATACTGTATACTAGCTGTTTCCTCTCCTCTCTACAGTCTTTAACTACACAGAAGTTAGCTAAACCGTGGGCCTACAGTAATACACATATATATGTATTATATACAACTAGTTAGTCTTATGTAACTCCACCCACTCATAGAACTAGTGATGTCATAAGTGTCTACCTTTACATAATCTGTCCAATGACCAGAACTCTCTGCTCTCTCCTTGTATTCCCTTGTCAGCCATTCCATGTAGGGAAAGTCTGCCATGTCTGTAGAGTCCTCTCTACCTGCTGGGTATTATACACTCAGCCTACAAATACAGACAGGGTCACACCAGATAACTCCTGTAGTTGTCTACACACTGATCAAGGATACATTGACTTGTTTCATTACTTTCTATTTCAGTCCAACATAAAATATTAAACACAGAACTAGTAAATAGTACAGACCTGGGACAGACATCCAAGTCGTTAGATGTATATGATATACAAGGATTAACAAGTCTATGCAGGTACTAAATGTAGTGTTATACAACCACCTGATGCTAACCGAAGCGAATGTCATGTACCATCTCATTCATTGCACTCAGAGTGAGTCAATAACACAATATATACAACAGATAATACAACAGCTGGAAATCAATACATTGAGATAATACCCACACATTGTACACAAAATGTTATTGATCATCTTATTAGCAATTATCCTTTTTATAACTAGTCATAGCCAGAGCGGCTCTCTCCCCTCCCACAATACAAAGCTTCACCCATTTATAGCTTTATTGGCTCACTCATTGCAAGTACTCTGTATTGGTATGCACCAATCGTGGCTGCATCATGTCATTAATTGTTCATACTCATACACTAATGTATTATCCTATAACTTTCAGTCTAATGCTCTGGATTTTTACAATGAACAATAGACTGTCACCAGCACAGTATACTGCTACATACAGCATTACATTTTACGCCAGTTTAAGATTGTATCTGCAAGTGGTAACATCAACAAGTCTCTGGTGCTACCAGACCATCTACTATTGCTATTGGTATATTTTGTCCTAGCCACAAGCTTTTGTATAATGGTATTGCTTCTCTAGATGCAAACATGTTTGATGTTGTTTCATGTTTCAAATTCATTCTGATTAGTTTGAGCAAGCATAATCCTGGCAAGAAACTGCAGAACATGCTGATTGGTTGGTACAATTTATGGAATAGAGAACAATACTTTTTGTTCTTACAGATCCAAACGATGAGAAGATTTTTTGTAACATCAACTACTGCACAACAACAACAATAATCTTAACAATAATAAATACTACAATGTACATTACAATGTGTGAGACTCAAATGACATGTGTATTTACATGTCTGTGTATTTATGACTGTGTATTTATGATTTATCCAACACAGATTATAAATGTGGGAGTTATCCACTCTTTAAGAGTAGATAAGTCTGGCTTTGACGGCTAGCAGTGTTCAGTGTGCTTTCACAGCGCAGTGGCAGATAGTTTTGTTAGTGGGCAACTTGTATAACTGGGTGTTCTTTTCACATTCAGCGTGTTTGAGCTTTTACGTAAAACAACTATTACCCCTTTCTTAGCTCCTGCTAGACAAACCCCAAAAAGTGAGTGCAACAAGTTCTTCCCTTTCACCACTAACTGAATTTAAGGATTCAACTTTTTTGACCCTTAGGCTTCCAGCCCTAACCAAAGCCCTTTTTCCTACGCCCCTGTTCACCCCTCATATTTAGCCCCTATGGCCCTTGTCCAAACATCTCTGCTTCCCATGAAACAGGAGCAGTAAGTTTTCTTGGACTTCCCTAAGTAGCCCTAGTCACAGCCATCATTTATATACATTCACTTGCACCACCCTTTATCATCTAACCTCCCCCACCAGCCCTGTGATACCCACACCCAACCCCATTTTCCCCACATTATAACCCCTTAGTGTAATCAGAAGTCCTCTTTACCTCAGTTGAGCAGTGATAGAAATTGTAAGCAGTTCTATGTGGGTTTGTTTCCCCGCGGGGGGCACAACTCCTCAGAAGCAGGTGAATAGACTGCACCAGAACCTAGTATGCTGAGGATAGATATAGTGTAGAGATTGGCCACTCAAATATTAAACAAGCAGGTGTATTAGGCAGAGGAGAATACTAGGCACTAATGGGACCGGTTGTTAAAGGACCAATCAGATTGTGCTATGTCAACTGCACCTTAACTTTATATATAGAGTAAGCAACCTTTATTATTGTGAGCAGGTGAGGAATACAAACTCCACTTGTGCATGTATGGCTCGTACCTGTAAGGTAAGTAAAGGCTTGTACAGGTACAATGCACCAAAATATACCACAATACTCAATACCATACCTATGGTAGTTCAGTGTGCTTAAAACGTCAAGTGCTCACAAAAAAGAACAAGCACAAAATACTTTCAGCCGTAGTTTGAACTTGGGAGTTGTCATTCTTTCACATTAGCTTACGACAGAGGATTTATTTATAAGATAGTTTACTATTATATAACAGATACTCAGGGGTGTGTGAAGGTTGGGGTGAATGATCTTTGGGAAAATGTCATTTACCCCCAACCTTTCAAGGAAAGTTTTCTGAGATGAATTACAGATCAATGAGGGTGAATTAGAATCGTCAAGTGAGCACAACTCTCAGTTTAAGTGACACCTTGTTTGGATCGTTGTAAAACTCTCAGGGTTTAAAGGGAGTGTTGACGAGGTTGGAGAAGGGGCGTTATAAGGTGGGGGCTAGATTGAAGTTGTAAGGGGGATAGCAAGAAGGGGGGAATAGGTGGTTCTCATGGAGAAGAAGTGAACATTTTACGTTCCCATTGCTAGCTTCTACAACTATGTGTGAGCTGAGATGGTGATAAAACATTTATTTTAAAATGTAGCTGAACTATATAACTGCTCCTTTGCTGCCATCTCCACTCTACAACCAGTAAGGAGCCCTCGGCTCAGACGCATAACTCAGTGCTGTTGAGTATCTATGCATTTTTTTTATTCAGAATAAAACGAGTTAGTAAAAGGCACATTGCAACTGAATACTTAGGGCAAAGTTCTGCCTTTTATATGCGATTCACAGGAAGTGGTTATCCAATCACATAACTAGATTACAATATGCACGAATGAATACAAGTATATAATTTAACAACGAATAGGATTAACAGTATGGGCTTAAAGGTAATAGGCGCCCTATAATGGTGGGCGGAGTTAGAGGTTAATACACTAATCATAGTCATTCCCACTTCCTGCCTTTTGTCCTTAGTCTTTCTAGCTTTGGTACTCCATCTTTCGTTAGGGGTGGTAATCTTTGGTAGATGGCTCTCTGCTTCGCCCAGGCTACTTTTGGGTCCATAGTCTATAGTGACTCACTTCCTGCCGGCCCAGTGAGGTCGGTACTGCTCCACAAAGGGTCGGTATAGCTGCATACAGGGTCGGTATAGCTGCATACAGGGTCGGTATAGCTGCATACAGGGTCGGTATAGCTGCACACAGGGTCGGTATAGCTGCATACAGGGTCGGTATAGCTGCATACAGGGTCGGTATAGATATATATATAGTTTTGGTCAATTCTGTATGACTGTTTCTAGTCATTCTGGCCATCTAATGGCTATTATAAGGATACCAGAATGTGATACAACGTGTGCGCAGAATTAGTGAACACTAAAATCCATAACAGTAGAAATGTAGGAGCAGTTCTCTGTCATGGAGACTAAGGACAATGTTCTCCTGGTTACAAGTGTGTTTTAGTTGTCACCAGTTACCATGAGAGCCTGTCAGGTACATAGCCACAGTATGCTACATCCTGTAGCTATGTGAGTGTGTCCTATTGTGCAGGTCCCAGGGTACACAACGCTACCGTGTCAATTTAGTTTTTCTTAAAAGGAGAAAATAAAAACAATTTATTTATTATTTTTGCTTTACCCTCTCTCTTTCCATGGCTGAGCTTTGGTTGAACCTGGGGAGACTTGATCATAGTTTGTGTGATCGTATGCGTGCTACATCCTCCGTGATAACTTATTTACTGGTAAGTTTAGTGTCACGTAGATTTTGCATCAGCTTATAAATAACATCTGAAAAGCCATAAATCCAAAGTTAATTTTTTATGCGTCCCCATGTGCTTGATTCTTAGCTGGGATACACCAACTAAGTCCACTTACTTCAACTCCGGCTAAATTAGTTGCTTCCTTCTGGTAGAGTAAAACTTTGACCAAAAACCAGGTCTTCGGAGGCCCAGCTTCCATCAAAACCATGAAAATATTTTGAGGAGAAGATAATTCAATGGTTTGTGCCGTTACAAAAGTCATTGGTTGGCAACTGCAGGTGCACACATCAATAGTGACATCCACATTACTCTGTCGTTGTTGAAGATGTAATTACCCACTTTGTTTTACCTTCATCCTATATATTTGATTTTATACCAACTATATTACGTAAGACTTGTTATATAATTTTAAACATCCAATAGAGCTCGTGGAGAGAATGTCAATTTGGCAAGAAAAGTTAGAATTACACAAACATTTCAAAACTAATACCGTTGACCCACTGGGACTAGTACATATACAGTTAGTCTTATGTCACTGATAGCATATCTACATTATCAACAATCTCGTCTGCCAACACATTGTGTAATACACTAGTGCTGCTGTACAAAGTCTACCCAATAGATAATACGACTGAGCTAAACCTGTCTCACTTCTTACAAGTGAGGGATGGTTGCTGGTGTCACCATAAATGTTTCTCTTCATCTCTACAGCAGCTGATAGATATTCTATTGATGATGTGTAATTACCCAAGCATCCGTAAGTCACACCAACATTTTGATAGCTCTCAGCCATACCTGGATCGTTGTTGGTGGCACCATAAAAAGCTTTTCTCATTTTAAATTCTTTCATGAAATAGTTTAGTGCTTGGACATAGTTTCCAGCGCTGGCGTATGTGTTACCTATACCATGATAGCAATGAGGCAGGTTTGGGCTGTGGCTATTCTCACCGAAGATGTTTCTTGTCAGCTCAAACGACTTGGTGTAATAATGTAGCGCTAACGATTCATCATGAAGCTCTCTGTATACCTCGCCGATACTGCAGTAAATTGTAGGTGTAAGTGGAGAGTTGCTGTTGGCTCCATTGATAGCCTTTTGCATTTCTAGTGCCTTCATAGCATACTCTAGAGCGAGTGAAAGGTTTCCAGATTTACAGTATGTGAGACTAATATCATTGTAGCAATGAGCTATCCTTGAGTGGTTGGTGTCCGTACCATAAACATTTTTTATCATTTCCAGCGACTTTTTGTGGTAGTCTAGAGATGAAATACAATCACCCATAACACAATAAGTAGCACCAATGTTATTGTAACTCCTAGCTAACTCTGGATGGTTGCTGGTTGTCCAATATACACTCTCGTATATTTCAATTGCTTTCTTGAGGCTACTTAATGCCTTTGCATGGTCACTGAGGTTAACATATGTTGTACCAATGTTGTTGTACATTAGAGCTGTGTGAGAATTCTCTGTAACTCCATGAACATCATTACACATATCTAGAGCTTTGATGTGGTATCTAAGAGCTGTCTTGTACTCTCCTAGTTCAGAGTATACAGAGCCGATTCCGCAGTAAATGAATAAGACATCAGGATGGTTGGTAGTTGGTGTGTAAAAGCATTCACCCAACTGTTTCACCTACAAGAAATAAAGGTTTGGTACAGCACTAGCAATTATTGTGTACTCAGGCCTAGACAAGCACTTCACCTTTTGCATGATTTGTTGTTTTAATCACGATAAAAAAGCAGGAATAAAAGATAAGTTTGCTGTGAAACTACTGAAAATCAGATATGAAAGTTGGTGCATTATTTTACCTCATCCACCTGACGCTGTGCATCCCTGTACTCTCCCATTTCTCTCTTACAATGAGCTGTAAGTAACATATATAACCCTCTGTTTTCTTTCTTTTCCTTGATGAGCCATCGAAAGTAGCTGACAGCAGAAGTATAGCTGTGGGTGTAGTACAAGACGTAACAACAAAGTTCCATGTATTTAGCAACAGGTGTGAGAGAGGGACAATTTTTCATAATTTTTTTCAGAAAACGTCTACAAGAAACTGATTCCAGGGGAGCACCTAGTTGTTTAGAGAAAGCCAACTTAGCTAGATGGTACTGCCCTGCATAGTAACACACTTCTGCTTGCTGTAAATAGTTTCTTTTATATACTTTGATCTTCTGAAAAATACCCGTCAATGTTTGTTTTATGGACGAAAAAATGTATGAAGGTGATTTTTGCCTCGGAGACTTTTCTGGAATCAAAGCTTCAACCGTAGATTTTATGGACTGTTTGATGGGGAGGAGGAGAGTGCCAAGAAGAACAAATAAAACACCTGGTACGTGATATTTTGTAGTTGTGATATCATCGATAGTTGGCATGAGAGATACAAACTCAGCCTGAGATCCACAGCTGATGTATGCACTTGTCCTCATGTACATAGACAGAGCTAAGACTATGATTATGTATCGGTAGTTCTCATTGGTCAACATCCCTTGTCTGCGTAGGTTAGAAAATATATCCCAGGAGTACCGGAGGTTCCATCCCATGAGCATCTTGATATTGTTAGCTAGTAATGTAGGATATCTGTAGATGTCTGCTTTTACTTTGATGTCTAGATTGTTTGGTGGTTGAAACTTGATGAACTCTGGTAGGAATGTGTAGGAAGTGATGTCATGAATGAATGACTGGACTCTTTTCTTTTGGACATCTGGTAGATCTTTCTCCAGCTCAAACTGTATCCTGGCTCTCACAAAGTCCTCATATAGCTGGGACTTTTCGCCTTCGTTAGTATAAATAACTACAGAGGAAGCGAGCATATCAGACAAATCTCCAGGGATACCATCAAATGGAGACTCTGCAGATGTCTTGTAGAGATCAATGAACTTATCTACAGTCAGTGTGAGAACTTGACTTCCATCTCTACCATTTCCTGTTGGAATGTTTCCTGCCTTCTTTGTTAATCCATCGATTCGAAGCCCTGCAGGAATATGTCTATCAATGATACAACCTTTGTCTACAGCCAGTTCCTTGATGTCAAAGTGCTTCAATGGAGTTTCACCCAAGTTACCAATTCTAAAGTAACTGTCTACAGCCAACTTTTCGAAGTACGCTTTATCTTCTCTCTCGACTATAAAAGCATATTCTAAGTCTGAGTAAGGTGTTGCTTCTCCCTTAGCTAAAGATCCCAACCCAATAGCCACAAACTTACACGGAGCTACCAAGTCCACCCGCTGTAATGTTTTAACGCTGGAGTTGATGAGAGTTTTAGAGACGTCCAACAATCCTTGGCTGCATTGTTTGTTGGCAGCGAAAACCTGTTTTGAAAAAGTTTGTGCTTGACTCAGGTTTTGCTCATGAAAAGGATCACCGGCTATCAATTTATTTGCTTCCACTTCCAGCTGTGCAAAATCTTGGCCTACTGCATCTCTGTATGATTGAAGGGTAGATTTGTGCTGTTTTATGAGCCGTTGATGTTCAACATAACTGAGTGGATGTCTACCATTGTACCAGCTATCTTCTATACTGTATACTAGCTGTTTCCTTTCCTCTCTACAGTCTTTAACTACACAGAAGTTAGCTAAACGTGGGCCTACAGTAATACACATATATATGTATTATATACAGCTAGTTAGTCTTATGTAACTCCACCCACTCATAGAACTAGTGATGTCATAAGTGTCTACCTTTACATAATCTGTCCAATGACCAGAACTCTCCGCTCTCTCCTTGTATTCCCTTGTCAGCCATTCCATGTAGGGAAAGTCTGCCATGTCTATAGAGTCCTCTGTACCTGCTATACACAAACCAACAAGTCAGCAGCAATCAGGCTGACCTTCAGGTCCAGTACTTAATGTACTGGTCACAACCTGTTGGCAATCAGCCCATTTGTCAACTGACAGCACAACCACCTGCTAGTTGCCGCTTCGACCTGGCTAGACATACTCTCAATTCTCTGAAGGTTCTTTTGGGCTGGAAAAGCGCTCAAGCCGTTGCTCAACTTCCAACTGGTAGGGTTTGAGGCTCAGACACATTACTCTGCGTCACTTCAAGTACAATATGCTATTGTTTCTGATCGACAACCAAGGAGTTTGATTAGATCCAATCAAACTCCTTGGTACAACAGCTAAAGGCGCTGAGCACACAGAAAGCTCAGTGTGCGGCTTGGCTTATCTAACTGGTCCTCAGTCAATTGTAGCCTTTGGATTATGAGCACTGGTCGAGTGGCAATATTTATGTTGGAAAAGTTTATTATTGATTGCTATTCTTAGCTCAAATTTTACTGACAGCCATTTTTTGCGAGCCCGTGATAATTAAATTAGCAAATACTTGAAATTTTGCCAAACAATGTCCCCAAAACCTACGCTTTTCAAGGGACCAAAACAGCATCTTTTTGCAGAGTTGTCAGCTCTCTGCATGATATCAGGGATTCAGTGGCATTTGCAATTGAACAGAAATAATAACAAAGATGGTAGTCCATATGCTGCCATCTTTTCTGATGAATAAGAAAGCATTGTTGGAAGTTTCGTTGTACAAAGACCCACCATTGCTTTTGTAAAAGGTTTATCATAGCGCTGGTAACACTGCAAGAGCGATTACAGCTGGTAGCGTTTGTTATATTACGTCCATTGCTTTTCCTAACACCAACCAACCAATGGCCTATATTGGAGTTTGGAATTTACTGCAAAGGTCCTGTGCGCAATCCGCAGCAGTCGAAAAATACCAGTTATAAAATGAACCCTTGGAAAATTTGTGTTTCTGAAAACAGGCATAATTAATGAAGCTCATATTTGGCTTTTATAAAAGTATTTTTGACATTTCATTATTATCATTTGTGCGTTTTGTAATGTACAGTAAATAGCCACAAGTATTTTTGAAAAGTTATGCAATTTCCTTGCAAACCAACTTTTCAAACTCCATTTTGAAAATATAATGTGTATTTTTCCAACCAATGGGGTCTCTTCAGTTTAATAGGTGGCGCTAGTAATGGAGATACCAGAAGTTTGCTTGCCACGACCCATACCATTAAAACGAAAATCAAATGATTTTAATAAGATAATCAAATGTTTTTTCCCATTTACGGCAGTAGATATGCATGGGTGTATAATAATGTTGATGCACCGTTAAGCTAAATTATGACAGCCAAAATATGCTACAGTAATTTACCAAAGGCGCAACCTCATTAGTTCACGTCGGCAAGTTCAATCAAACCCAAAATACTAAACTATATGGCTCTACCCATGAACATAATACTTGTTTAATTTTTTTCAAGTAAGGATTTCAAAATCTTTTAAACAAAAACATGTAAATGCTATATTGACCTCTTGACCTCTTAACCAGAACATCGTTTTTGTCATATCAGCTGGTTAGAAAGTCACAAATCTGGATAATAATCAAGCGAGACGTGATTTCTAATGACAAGTTAAACGATAGACAAAGCTACTTCCAGTTTCATTGCTAAAACTCACTTCTATGTAAAGCTACAAGTGACAACGCAAAGCACCAGGTATTCATTCAAAATATGAAAAGGTTGATCGCTGAAGAGAAGCAATAGCTGGCAATTAGTACAACTCACCAGAAGTAGAGAGTGTGAAATGATAAAGTAGAGACAGCTGGTGCCGATTGAAGGCAACTCCTGCTCACTTGGCTAGGCTCTCTCTAGTACTGATACTGTGTACAGCTGACTGACATGCTGTGATGTATCTGAGATAACATTGATAACTACATACTGATAATATTTCGCAATTCTCCATCATCTGTCCTTATCTACACATTCAACATTAATCTCATGGCGGAAGCCTAGAGTGTGACAAATGTAAAGCAGGTGAATAAAGGCATGGCTGCATAGGTTTATGGATTGATTTCTGTGGTTTGCCGTAAAACAGTATTTGCAATAATTAATCAATGCAATTCGTAGTAGACTGGCCCATTCCATTTACAACTTCTCATATCAAATTGAACCATCACATACACGTGACTCTCTCCACTGGAGTTAGCAGGCTCAGTTGAAGGTGTATAGGAACTGTGTAGTTTGACTTACCTAGTTAATGGTTACCGACAAGTGGGTGAGTTTGTGGCTAGAATTTCAAGCTTAAAAATCCGGCTTTGAACTTGCTGAAAAATGACAATTTTGCTCATTTTGGCATGGTTTTTCATGATCTAAAAATGATACATTGATAGGACGATGAACTGAGGGTTTAACTCCTAGCACGTAGTCTATTGTGAAAAACTTTGCAGCAAAGCTGAGTACGGCACCACCATTGCATCTGTAGAAACGACCAAACAAACTCATATCAATATGACAAAATAAGCATAATCTCACCAATTTAGACAGCAGTGCTCGTGTCGGCCTAATACAATAAACTTAGAAAAGCCGACATTTGGTTTGTATTTCCTACATTGTAAAACTCTTCAGAATATTTTAAAGTTGTCTATTCCATTGCATTAGCTTCAGGTGGATCGTACATAAATATCGCAGGTAACTTTCTGAGCATGAACCTACTTCACATAGCTGAGCATGCAATTGTATCTTTCCAGTTTTAACCAAGTGTCTTTCACTGTCGGGATTTTGGGTAAAACAAAGATACAAAATGTATAAATGATACTGTTTATCTTACATCAAATAGCAAATAAATATCATAGTGATAACTACCTGTAAGTTAGTAAACTGATACTAGCTCCGTTTGAAGGCCTGATGCATAGAAAAATTGGCGCACAGCCAAAAGATGGAATCTGACCAGGATAGGTTTAGTACGCATAAACACAAATACAACGCTTGTTTTAGGGTGCTTCCGGATACCCTATGCATAATGCAGTCGTTGAACACTCGTTGAGGGCTCAACGATGACTGTCGTTTAACGGAAGTTGTCTGAGCATAAACCATAGACATATCTATTTTCATCAACGACTGTGAAAACTGTATAGCTGAAGCGAGCCCACTTCAGTTTCTTTACAAACATAAATTAATTAAGATGATTTTATTGTCTGATGTATTTTCTATATACATTACAATACACTGTCACGACTTGAAACGGGGAGAAACAGTGATTGATAAAAGTTGACTCGTTAAAACTGTTGGTTTGGTAGAGTCAAGGTCACTAAACGACGCTACCTTTCTCGCTTGTCACTTCCATCGTTGAGCCCAAATTGCCCATTGCCGCCATGTTTTTTTCGCCCTCAGCAATGGGGTTTCCAAATGGTCTCGTTTAATCCGATCGTTAAGCCCTACGCGTAGGGTATCCGAAAGCACCCTTATTGTTTTATTTTTTCTCAGATTTCCGACAGACACGGAAATAAAATAATCAAGTAGCAATTGTAGTTAAATAACGCATATATTAATTGTATGAAAAAACGGAGAGTAGAAGACGATATATACCAGTAGATATAAAACTATACTATAGAATGTACAATGTCAGCAGGCTGCCCATCTGTGACACATCATCTGATGGCCATACAAATCAAGTATTAGATCATTCATTGCGATCCTACACTACAGACAGCTATAACATCACAAGTAAACCTACACTGCTCTTCCACAACACACAATCAATGACATAATTCTATCAAGCAAACCAAGATGGAACACCTCCTTTGACTTTATCTTCTGGTTTACTTTCAGATACTTTTTGTTTAACTATTTCCTCATTTTCGTCCAGCGCCGCTTCTATGTCAGGAAACTCAAATGTTTGACCTTCACCCTATGCAAATGAAAGAGATAGAAATAAGGATTGTTATTAGTGAACGGATAGGTTGGTAGTACAGGTAGTACGGGTAGTACAGGTAGTACAGGTAATACAGGTAGTACAGGTAGTACAGGTGGTACAGGTAGTACAGGTAGTACAGGTACTTTTTGTATTTGTGAGTCTGTTAAGACAAGACCATGTGCCAACAAGTTGGCAAATTCATTGGCAGGTCACAATGAGGTACACAGTCTACATAAACCAGATTTGCCAGTAGTTAGTCTAACAACATAAAGTTTAACTGTAGATGGTGCTTAGCTTTTATCACAAATACACTTATCTGTGCAATAAAAGTCAATTACCGTTACATGATCCGTTGACTATGGAGGATAAACTATAGCAGCAGTTCTCTACCACTTGTGTGTCATGGACTCCTTAGCATAAGAACCTATACGTCACGGACTCCTTAGCCTAAGAACCTTTATGTCATGGACCCCTTAGCCTAAGAACCTGTATGTCATGGACCCCTTAGCCTCAGAACTTATATGTCATGGACCCCTTAGCCTAAGAACCTATATGTCATGGACCCCTTAACCTAAGAACCTATACGTCATGGACCCCTTAGCCTAAGAACCTACATGTCATGGACTCCTTAGCCTAAGAACCTATATGTCATAGACTCCTTAGCCTAAGAACCTATATGTCATGGATCCCTTAGCCTAAGAACCTACATGTCATGGACTCCTTAGCCTAAGAACCTATATGTCATGGACCGCTTAGCCTACGAACCTATATGTCATGGACTCCTTAGCCTAAGAACCTACATGTCATGGACCCCTAGCCTAAGAACCTATATGTCATGGACCCCTTAGCCTAAGAACCTACATGTCATGGACCCCTTAGCCTAAGAACCTACATGTCATGGACTCCTTAGCCTAAGAACCTATATGTCATGGATCCCTTAGCCTAAGAACCTATATGTCATGGACTCCTTAGCCAAAAAACCTATATGTGATGGACTCCTTAGCCTACGAACCTATATGTCATGGACCCCTTAGCCTAAGAACCTATATGTCATGGACTCCTTAGCCTAAGAACCTACATGTCATGGACTCCTTAGCCTAAGAACCTATATGTCATGGACCCCTTAGCCTAAGAACCTATATGTCATGGACTCCTTAGCCTAAGAACCTACATGTCATGGACTCCTTAGCCTAAGAACCTATATGTCATGAACCCCTTAGCCTAAGAACCTACATGTCATGGACTCCTTAGCCTAAGAACCTATATGTCATGGACCCTTTAGCCTAAGGACCTATAAGTCATGGACTCCATCAAATGCCATATGGTACGCATAGTAGTACTACAAAATCTATGCTCAAAAAATGAAATAGATCAACAGCTAGAACTACAGTTCAGATGGCTAGATTTTACATCCTCCATGTAGACGTAGACTAAACCGATGACAAAGCTTGTAAATAATGTCTCTATGATATACTAATATTTATATGGGCGTAGAGTTAGTGGGTGGATCGTGCTTTTCGTTTTTCACTAGCTGTTGGATCCTTGGAGGATGTTTGATAATGTACGTCATATTTCATTTTAAATTCCCTGTCTGTTTCATTGTTTGGTGTTGATAGCCGCCATGGAAGAAAAATCTGACTCACATAACTATGTTGACACAAATTAGTATTGCTATTACTAGTATTATTATTACTATTGGTTTTGGTATTAGTATTAGTAAATATTACTATTTGTCTATTTCTATGAGTACTCATAGTCACAGTCACTGAGGCAACTACTGGGTTAGTATTGCTATGACATAGTCCGTATGTAGACTAAGTGACCAATCAATACCTATCTCTATGAATATGGAAATCACAAAGGTCATCAGTCATATGATGAAGATCACACAAATTTATTGGCTAGCTGTGGAGGGAATGAATACGAGAGGGCATAACTACCATTGGGATCTCACCGCTCATCAATATATAATGCATAAATGCCAGTGCGCTGCGAAATATCAGCATCGACGCGTGAAATTGACAACATGGCCCTCACAAAGCTATCTGTGGACCCACAAAGTGTTATGTGGAGAGTATGTTGTCATGCACCCCGAGGGGACCATGTTGTCACGTACCCCTAGGGGACCATGTTGTCATGTACCCCTAGGGGACCATGTTGCCATGCACCCCTAGGGACCACAGACCACCTGTTAGGAACCAGTGAACTATAATACAATACTAACCAATCAGGGATAAACAACTGGTACAAACAACTAATATGACTTTTTACATTTTTACTTCCTCAACAAACTTGCTCAGAAAAATTTGTACGACGCATTGGAGAGTGGAGAGAACGTGAAGTTGATTTTATCTGTACATCTGTCTGTCTGAGATACAATTCTAATTAGAAATATTATCATTGGCTCTTACTTAAAACCACTTGAGCATGCATGACTTTTAATGGAATTGAATGGAAGATAAGATATGTAGACATGTAATAGAGTAGTTAGGTTTGGAGTTGTTTGTCCTTTTATAAAGAAGACAAACCATAAAAATTAAAAATACTGATTTTGCCTCAACAGTAGCAAACCAGACTGTTTCAACTAATACATACCAGTACAACTATGGCTTGCTTATACTCCTCAGACCATCTGGTGTCTTGTCTCATTTTATCTCTCACTGGATCAAATGGTACTTTATTCTTTGAGTACATAGCTTCACTAGATGTGAGTCCAGGCGTCTCATTGGGGGCTGAACATTGAGAGAGAACACAGGTTATAGTAAATGTACCAACAGTTCTGTGAGTTCAGTCTACAGTAAATTGTATCTAATATAACTGAATATAGTGATATAATAAGTACATACTGTGCTTCACTTGCGTTCGTACACTTTCTACCGATACCCCGTATATCTTTTCCAAATAATTCTTTATATCTATTCTAGTCATTCTAAAACATAAAAGCAAATAATATTGACATTATTGTAGTAATCAGATATGATTATGTAATAGTCAACAGGACAAAATTAACTTTACAATTACATTAGATGTAAACTTACTGTGGATGTGTAACAAAGTGTATGTGGTTGTTTGGTGTGCCTGGGGGAGGTTTTATCATCTTCATCCAAAATGTAAGTAGACAACTCCTTATTTGTGGATCACCTTTCTGCCATTTGGGTAGAGGCATTATTTATATTGTACTGTGTGATGGTAGTAATTGTATATATAGTACCACTCACAGTGTGGTACATTATATACCTTTCATATATTTATATTGTATTGTGTTATGGTAGTAAATGTATATATAGTACCACTCACAGTGTGGTACATTATATACCTTTCATATATTTATATTGTATTGTGTTATGGTAGTAAATGTATATATAGTACCAATCACAGTGTGGTACATTATATACCTTCCATACATTTATATTGTACTGTGTTATGGTAGTAAATGTATATATAGTACCAATCACAGTGTGGTACATTATATACCTTCCATACATTTATATTGTACTGTGTTATGGTAGTAAATGTATATATAGTACCAGTCACAGTGTGGTACATTATATACCTTACATACATTTATATTGTGCTGTGTGATGGTAGTAAATGTATATATAGTACCAGTCACAGTGTGGTACATTATATACCTTACATACAATTATATTGTGCTGTGTGATGGTAGTAAATGTATATATAGTACCAGTCACAGTGTGGTATATTATATACCTTACATACATTTATATTGTGCTGTGTGATGGTAGTAAATGTATATATAGTACCAGTCACAGTGTGGTACATTATATACCTTACATACATTTATATTGTGCTGTGTGATGGTAGTAAATGTATATATAGTACCAGTCACAGTGTGGTACATTATATACCTATCATACATTTATATTGTGCTGTGTGATGGTAGTAAATGTATATATAGTACCAGTCACAGTGTGGTACATTATATACCTTACATACATTTATATTGTGCTGTGTGATGGTAGTAAATGTATATATAGTACCAGTCACAGTGTGGTACATTATATACTTTACATACATTTATATTGTGCTGTGTGATGGTAGTAAATGTATATATAGTACCAGTCACAGTGTGGTACATTATATACCTTACATACATTTATATTGTGCTGTGTGATGGTAGTAAATGTATATATAGTACCAGTCACAGTGTGGTATATTATATACCTTACATACATATATATTATACTGTATAGTATAAAACCCTCACAATATTTATAGTTTGATAGATTAACAACCTTGCCTGCAGTGCTAGAACACACAATGTAGAGACCGCAGGAAATAACTTTAATGTTTTCTCTAGATAAACTAATTATGTGCAACAGCAAACGTTGCAGCAAGACTTGGCAGTGCTAGGTTGCTAACTATATCAGCTGCATTCTGTTGCTTAGCCTGAGTTTTAGGCCAACATTTGAGGTATATGCATGGATGAAATATAGCATATCCATGGGTATATGTGTATTTTGCTTTGAATGTGCTGTTCGTTTTTTTATTGGGAGTTGCATTCCCCATTGTTATTATGGCAACTTTTAAATGGATTACATCGGATGATTGGTGTAGTGGGCGGGGTTTTATGTGCCAGCACAGAAAACCTGCTCACTAAACCATTCAAAAGTTGCCAAGATAACAATGGGGAATTCAACTCCCAATAAAAAAATGCAAAGGACATTCCAAGTAAAATACACATATACCCATTGATGAAATATAACATATATATATATATATATTATACTTCATTCATGCATATACCTCAAATGTTGGCCTAAAACTTAGGCTAACTGTTGGTTTACTAAAAGATTTAGTAATTTTATAGGCCATGAAGCGTTGTCAATAGCACATATCATGCATGAATGAACACAGGTTATTTTTCTTCGCTAGTAAACCTGTATCCCAGTAATAAAGAGGGTGATTATACCTCTTGCGATCGTGGGTTTGCCAAATTCATGTGAACATTTATGGCAGATCGTTGTACGAGGATCTGGGATCACTTGCGAGCGTTTACGATATGTATGTGAACCAGCCTTAATGCCACCAAATCCGAGAGCACCGCAGCGAAAGCACTAGACTCTAGAACAAGGTTTAACCAAGAGTTTCGTAATGCTATTGGCTACGAAGCCATCGCCTTGTCAATAGCACATCAACACAAACCTCGCTGCATGATAGAACACAGATTATACTTGCTCACTAGTACACCAGTATCTCAGTTACAGTATCGGTGCATTTATACAGTTTGGTTCGTTGCAATATCGTGAAAGTGTGACCCAGCTGTTATAAGCAGAAGAAAAGCAGTGCAAAGGTTGGCTTTGAACCAAAATGCTGACAATTGTGACAAAACTTTAGCAGTAACAAGTTTTTGATGAAAAATTCATAGCCAAATCTTTAGATTTTCCCAGACAGTTGTATGGGTTAATGTGTTGATGGAGAGATCGTCGTTGAATAATATTTATTGTAATACAAAACATTATGTTTATATTGTTTAGCGTACTTTATCTTACAATATAGAGGAGTAAACAAAATATTAGATCATTCACTGCGAGTCTACTGTACAAACAACCCTAACATCACAAGTAAATATACACTGTTCCCTCACAGCACACAATCACTGGCATATTCTCATCAAACAAACCAAGGTGGAAGGACTCCATCTACATTTTCTCCTTTTCTACTTTCAGGTACTTTTTTTCAACTGTTTTCTCATATTCTACCAAAATATGTATGTAATATCAAAACAATAGTCTATAGAACGCTGGGAGAGCAGACGATTTCATTACCAACTGTCATTTAAACTGATCCAAACTCTAAGTACAAAAACTGATAGCTGCTGAACAAAACAATTAGAAAAGGTGCCACAAGACAAGCAATCTCATCAGCATGGCCAAAGTTAGGTAAACAGTCTAAATCAACCATGTTTCCTGGTAGGTAGCAGTTGGGCTAACAGTGAAAATTCAACTAAAGATAATTGCTAACGTTTATAGCAAACACGATCTATCCATCCACCTGCCCGCCCTATTAATCAAAAAATCAAGCGAGTCCAATATTATGGCTGTAGATTTTTGAGGACAAATTAATTCATTTGATTTCCAAAATCAAAATAACTTAGCAGTGAAATCAGTAAAAAAATCAATTATTAACCATGAAATGAATTTGTTTCCTTATCACAACTGGGTAGATAAACATACAAACCGAAACAAGTGCAAAAGTGCTCAATCACCAAAATGAATCACAAAACAATGGCAGAAGTTTGATGACATCATAACCTGCTAGAGAATTTATTTGCATACATCAAATCCATGTCACAGATTATCAATTGTCTAATGTAAAGTAGTACAGCAACATTGGAGTTGTCTACTTTTTTTTAGAGAAGACAAGCCTTATAGTATATAAAAAGCTTGAACATAGGCTTTGTTGACACTAATACGCAGCATAAAGACACTGTGCACTCTGCACCCGTGTGAACATCAAATTTTGCAACGAACAAACATGCTGCTTACATAAGTTTGCATCATTCGGAGTTCGTATCGTCTTAAAACTGAAACAGAGTTCATGGAGTTTTAATATTGTTACTAGCTGCTGGGCAGTATTGGAGTAGGCTTATGCAAAGCCAGTTAAAGTTGGTGTAGTTGATATCATAGTTAGCCATAAAATACTTTGCAACTACAAACAAGGGGCGCTCATGAACGACCCCTTTTCACACAAATACTTGCGCTTGAGAAACAACTTTATTGGAAACCTTAATACTGCAAGGAGTGATATGATTGGTCAAATCTACCAACTGTGTAAAATAAAATGCTACCTTTTTTCAGGCTATTTAATCAGAAATAAAAATAGAAAATTCCTCAACCGTTACATAATTGGTAGATGTACATAAGGCCTTAGAAAGTGACAAACAACAAACAAGAAATGGTACACAATATAAATAACAATACATACCAATATAAACATGACTTGTGTGTACTTTTGCTACAACTACTGGGTATGTTATTGACTCACACAACTTCTCTGCATTTGACTGTCCGTACCTTCTGTATTGGCCCCAAAGAGCTCAAATCATTCCTGAACAGTGAACTAAGCTTTTGGCAACCCACTAGTGGTTACATCTCAAGACTACAAAGTTACTGTAGAGATCAATGCCGTTGAATTAGATCCCAGGTATAGCTCCTGTGCATGTGCCTATCTCACCCATGCTGAGTCCTGGAGTACGCCATCCTTACCCAGTTATTAGGTGCACAAATATTACATTGAATGATACAGGATATACACCAACTACCAATATGCAGACTAGCACCAGAAAAGAACTCCAAAAGCAGAAAAGCTGTACCAAGTTGGTAAACTCCGAGCCTCTCTCAACTCTGTACATTATATTGGGTCTGATCTTAACCTGGAGAACCTCTGACTTCCCAGAGCTTTTAGCAACAAAGTTAAAAAAAAAGCAAGAAAGCTTTAGCCTGGAGTCAGCTGATATACTTTGCCACAAACTAATAAGAAATAATAAAACAACTATGTGGCAATGGCTGACCTACCAAATGAGCTGCCTCCTTTTTGGTATCCCCACTGTGGTTGGGCCAGTCACTGACAAAGAGTACAGAAGTATGTCTCTAAGATGACCAGACATCTTAGCATCCATTACACACACATATGTAAATGTGGGTAAACAGCAATGTAAACCTGTGATGGGAAGCCAAACTGGTGAGAGAGATAAACTCAAGTTGTTACTCATATAAAAATGAGACAACTCTAAAATAGGTAGGATGCTGGGATGTATTGTGGTATAGCTAAAAGGAAGGTTATTGCAATAACATGACAACGCTAGTAATGAGTACTTAGGAAACTAGCTCATTGATAAACATTCAACTAGCCACCACTTTCACAGGCAGCTCATTCTGGGCTTCTTCAAGGTTTTAGTAATGGCGTGAGGGAAGAAAGCACTTTAGTTAACATAATTGTGAAACACCCGCTGAATTTGAATAACTGTTTTGTTTTGTACAGTATTCAGAGTAGGGTAGTGAGTTGCTGGTAGCATTTACCTGCACCAGACCTCAGGCGGCTGACTTGTGTATAACCATTAACAGGTTCTAGCAATGCCTGCCCAGCATATTCAGACTAGCTGGGCAGTAGACTGTCTAGAGTATTGGTCCCTTACAGGCTAGCACTACTTATGTAGTACTAGGCAATTGCAGAGCGGGGGAACCTTCAAAGCTTGTGATCAAGAAGTAGTGAAGTAGAGGGTACAGTATTATTTATTCTTTATAATGCCTGGCTGAGCTTTTCTCCTGCTCTGTGTTACAGGAAGCTTCAGCCAGCTTATATATAGAATGGATTACTTAACAGCTGTTTGTGATATAATCTGTCAGCCTTAGGGGCTGAGAGCAAAAAGGGTAGCTTGATTGCATAACATAGAAAAGGGCATAGATATAAACAAACGCTACCTAGATTGCAGCTACATCACATGAGTTTTCTTTTGCTCTCATGTGATTGCATAGAGTTACCAAACATTGGTAGTCAACTTCTCTTCTTCCAGGTGGCACAGTAAACACAAGTCAGTTCTACTACAGTATAATGACACGAATAACATAAATGCATTCTTATTATATAAAACTATTAACAAATGAATGTATACCAGCAGATGGTTGTAACCTGCTGATTACCCACAGTGACTAGTCCATACACAGTTAGACTTATGGCACAGATAGCATATCTACATTATATACAATATCATCTACCTACACATTATGTAATACACTAGTGCTGTAGTACATTATATACAATACCATCTACCTACACATTGTGTAATACTCTAGTGCTGTAGTACATTATATACAATACCATCTACCTACACATTGTGTAATACTCTAGTGCTGTAGTACATTATATACAATACCATCTACCTACACATTATGTAATACTCTAGTGCTGTAGTACATTATATACAATACCATCTACCTACACATTGTGTAATACTCTAGTGCTGTAGTACATTATATACAATACCATCTACCTACACATTGTGTAATACTCTAGTGCTGTAGTACATTATATACAATACCATCTACCTACACATTATGTAATACTCTAGTGCTGTAGTACATTATATACAATACCATCTACCTACACATTGTGTAATACACTAGTGCTGTGGGACATTATATACAATACCATCTACCTACACATTATGTAATACACTAGTGCTGTAGTACATTATATACAATACCATCTACCTACACATTGTGTAATACACTAGTGCTGTGGGACATTATATACAATACCATCTACCTACACATTATGTAATACACTAGTGCTGTGGGACATTATATACAATACCATCTACCTACACATTGTGTAATGCACTAGTACATTATATACAATACCATCTACCTACACATTATGTAATACACTAGTGTAGTACATTATATACAATACCATCTACCTACACATTGTGTAATACTCTAGTGCTGTAGTACATTATATACAATACCATCTACCTACACATTATGTAATACTCTAGTGCTGTAGTACATTATATACAATACCATCTACCTACACATTGTGTAATACACTAGTGCTGTAGTACATTATATACAATATCATCTACCTACACATTGTGTAATACACTAGTGCTGTAGTACATTATATACAATACCATCTACCTACACATTATGTAATACTCTAGTGCTGTACATTATATACAATACCATCTACCTACACATTGTGTAATACACTAGTGCTGTAGTACATTATATACAATATCATCTACCTACACATTGTGTAATACACTAGTGCTGTAGTACATTATATACAATACCATCTACCTACACATTATGTAATACACTAGTGCTGCAGTACAAAGGCTACCCAATCCTTTGTATGCCAGAGCTAAGTTTGTCTCACTTTGTACAAGTAAGGGATGGTTGCTTGCCTCTCCATAAATGTTTCTCTTCATCTCTACTGCAGCTGATAGATATTTTATTGATGATGTGTAATTACCCAGGTGTCTGTAGGTCTCACCAACGTTGTGGTAACTCTCAGCTATATCTGGATGGTTGCTGGTAGGACCATGAAAAGCTTTTTTCATCTCCAACGCTTTCATAAAATAACCTAGTGCTTGGACATGGTTCCCTAGACTGGAGTATGTGACACCTATATTATTGTAACTGTTGGCTGCACTGCGGTGGCCACTGATGACACCAAGCTCAGTGTGTAAACTTTTCAATGACTTTTGATGGTACTCTAAAGATAGTGAAAAGTCACCAAGTTGTCTATACACTTCACCAACATAGCTGTAAATGTCTATTATATCTGGATGGCTGGTGGATTCATGGGTAATCTCATGCATTTCCAGCGCTTTCATGAAATACTCTAATGCTCGGTCATGGTTTCCAAGGCTCAAGTATGTGTTACCTATAGAGCTGTAAGGGGCAGCTACCATTGGGTGGTTGTTGTTCACACCGTAGATGTTTTCTGTCATCTCCAACAACTTGGTGTGATAGTTTAGTGCTAAAGAGTGATCATCTAGCTGTCTGTATGACTTGGCGATATTATAGTAACTGACAGATATATCTGGATGGTTGCTGTTAGCTCCGTAAATAGCCTTTTGCATTTGTACTGCCTTCATAGAATATTCTAGAGCAAGTGAAGGATTTCCAGTGCTGTAGTACGTGGTGCTAATATCATTGTAGCATTGAGCTATTCTTGAGTGGTTGGTGTCCGTACCATAAACATTTTTCATCATTTCCAGCGACTTGTTGTGGTGGTCTAGAGACAAAATATAATTAGCATATTGACCATAAATAATACCTATACTACTGTGAGTGTTAGCTATATCTGGATGGTTGCTGGTTGTACCAAATAAAGTCTCAAGCATTTGTAGTGCTTTCTTGTGACTACTTAATGCCTGAGCGTATTTCCAGAGGCCGCCATATGTTAGACCAATGTTATTGTGGATTATAGCTGAGAGAGAATTTTCTGTGCCTCCATAGATATCATTACAAATATCTAGAGCTTTGTTGAAGTATGAAAGAGCTGTCTTTTCCTCTCCTAGATTAGAGTATACCAAGCCGATACCGCAGTAGATGGAGTAGACATCAGGATGGTTGGTATTTGTTGTGTACAAGCCTTCATCCAACTGTTTTACCTACAATACATACATGTGTTGTACAGTATGAACAATCGCTGAACAGTTAGAAAAAGCAAAGATGTCATCTTAACATCTTCTGATGTCTTAAAACAAGACAAAGAAAAATAAAAAATCAATTTGTGGCAAGAGAGGATAAATAGCCACAGATAATCAAATAGTAATGTAGAAAGCTTCATGATTATTTTACCTCATCCACCAGACGCTGTGCATCCCTGTACTCTCCCAGTTCTTTCTTACAATGAGCTGTAAGTAACTTATATAACCCTCTGTTTTCTTTCTTTTCCTTGATGAGCCATCGAAAGTAGCTGACAGCAGATGTATAGCTGCCGGTGTAGTACAAGACGTAACAACAAAGTTCCATGTATTTATCAACAGCTACGAGAAAGGGACATACTTTCCTAAGTTTTTTCAGAAACTGCCTACAAGAAACTTCTTCAATGGGAGCACCTAGTTGTTTAGAGAGAGCCAACTTAGCTAGATCGTACTGCCCAGCATAGTAACACACTTCAGCTTGCTGTAAATAGTTTCTTTTATGTACCTTGATCTTCTGAAAAATACCTCTCAATGCTTGCTTTGTGGGCGAGAAAATGTACGAAACCAAATTTTCTCCTACAGAATTTTTTGAAATCAAAGTTTCAACCTCAGATTTTATGGACTGTTTGATGGGGAGGAGTAAAGTGCCAAGAAGAACAAATAGAGCACCGGGTACGTGATATTTTGTAGTTGGGGTATCATCGGTAGTTGGCATGAGAGACACAAACTCAGCCTGAGATCTACAGCTGATGTATGCACTTGTCCTCATGTACATAGACAGAGCTAACACTATGGTTATGTATCGGTAGTTCTCATTGGTCAGCATCCCTTGTCTGTGTAGGTTAGAGAATATATCCCACGAGTACCGCAGGTTCCATCCCATGAGCATCTTGACATTGTTAGCAAGTAATGTAGGATATCTGTAGATGTCTGCTTTTACTTTGATATCTAGATTGTTTGGTGGTTGGAACTTGACGAACTCTGGTAGGAATGTGTAGGAAGTGACGTCATGTTTGAACGACTGGAGTCTTTTCCTTTGGACATCTGGTTGATCTTTCTCCAGCTCAAACTGTATCCTAGCTCTCACAAAGTCCTCATACAGCTGAGACTTTTCCCTTTCGTTAGTATAAATAACTACAGAGGAAGCGAGCATATCAGACAAATCTCCAGGGATACCATCAAATGGAGACTCTGCAGATGTCTTGTAGAGATCAATGAACTTATCTACAGTCAGTGTGAGAACTTGACTTCCATCTCTGCCATTTCCTGTTGGAATATTTCCTGCCTTCTTTGTTAATCCATCGATTCGAAGCCCTGCAGGAATATGTCTATCAATGATACATCCCTTGTCTCCAGCCAGTTCCTCGATGTCAAAGTGCTTCAATGGAGTTTCACCCAAGTTACCAATTCTAAAGTAACTGTCTACAGCCAACTTTTCAAAGTACTCTTCATCTTCTCGCTCGACTATAAAAGCATATTCTAAATCTGAGTAAGGAGTTGCTTCCCCTTTAGCTAAGGATCCCAACCCAATCACTGCAAACTTACAAGGAGCTACCAAGTCCATAACCTGCAATGTTTCAACACTGGAGTTGATGATGCGCTCTGTAACCTCCAGGAGTCCTTGGTTTAGTTTCTTGCTAACAGCAAAAATTTGATTCGCAAATGACTGAGACCGCTGCAGATATTTCTCATCAAAAACATCACCCATTATTAGCACATACATCATACTGAGTATTTCTACCTCCACCTGTAAGTTATCATAAAGGGCTGAGCAGCTCTCTCTGTATGATTGAAGGGTAGATTTGTGCTGTTTTATGAGCCGTTGATGTTCAACATAACTGAGTGGATGTCTACCATTGTACCAGCTATCTTCTATACTGTATACTAGCTGTTTCCTCTCCTCTCTGCAGTCTTTAACTACACAGAAGTTACCTAAACCGTGGGCCTACAGTAATACACATATATATGTATTATATACAACTAGTTAGTCTTATGTAACTCCACCCACTCATAGAACTAGTGATGTCATAAGTGTCTACCTTTACATAATCTGTCCAATGACCAGAACTCTCCGCTCTCTCCTTGTATTCCCTTGTCAGCCATTCCATGTAGGGAAAGTCTGCCATGTCTATAGAGTCCTCTGTACCTGCTGTGTATTATACACTCAGCCTACAAATACCGTCAGGGGCACGCCACATAATTTTTGTAGTTGTCTCGGCATAGATCAAGGATACATTGACTTTTTTATTGCTTTCTATTTTAGTCCAACATGCAACACAATTCACAGAACTAGTCAATAGTACTGACCTTACCCAGACATCCAAGTTGTTAGATGTATATGATATACAAGGTTTAACAAGTCTGTGCAGGTATTTACTGCAATGTCTAACTAACATCTGCTGCCCGCCAAAGTAAATGTGACGTACTAGTTAACACATTGCACTCAAGGTGAGACAATAACACAAGTTATACAGTCTACAATGTATTGAATATAGATCAATGGATTTAATCAACCTTTGCAAAGTGTTTTCAACAAATTTGTTCATTAGAATTTAACTGCCTTTAGATAAAGCTGGTCAGTCCATTGTACGATATACTTTTCATATATTCATATTGTATTGTGTTATGGTAGTAAATGTATATATAGTACCACTCACAGTGTGGTACATTATATACCTATCATACACTCATATTGTACTGCGTTATGGTAGTAAATGTATATATAGTACCACTCACAGTGTGGTACATTATATACCTTTCATACATTTATATTCTATTGTGTTATGGTAGTAAATGTATATATAGTACCACTCACAGTGTGGTACATTATATACCTTTCATATATTTATATTGTACTGTGTTATGGTAGTAAATGTATATATAGTACCAGTCACAGTGTGGTACAATATATACCTTTCATACATTTATATTGTACTGTGTTATGGTAGTAAATATATATATAGTACCAGTCACGGTGTGGTACATTATATACCTATCATACATTTATATTGTACTGTGTTATGGTAGTAAATGTATATATAGTACCACTCACAGGGTGGTACATTATATACCTTTCATACATTTATATTGTATTGTGTGATGGTAGTAAATGTATATATAGTACCACTCACAGTGTGGTACATTATATACCTTTCATACATTTATATTGTATTGCGTTATGGTAGTAAATGTATATATAGTACCAGTCACAGTGTGGTACATTACTTACCTTTCATACATTTATATTGTATTGCGTTATGGTAGTAAATGTATATATAGTACCAGTCACAGTGTGGTACATTATATACCTGACATACATTTATTTTGTACTGTGTTATGGTAGTAAATGTATATATAGTACCAGTCACAGTGTGGTACATTATATACCTGACATACATTTATTTTGTACTGTGTTATGGTAGTAAATGTATATATGGTACCAGTCACAGTGTGGTACATTATATACCTTTCATACATTTATATTGTTTTGTGTTATGGTAGTAAATGTATATACAGTACCAGTCGCAGTGTGGTACATTATATACCTATCATACATATATATTATACTGTATAGTATAAAACCCTCACAATATTTATAGTTTGATAGATTAACCACCTTGCCTGCAGTGCTAGAACACAGAATGTAGAGACCACAGGAAATAAGTTTAATGTTTTCTCTAGATAAACTAATTATGTGCAACAGCAAACGTTGCAGCAAAACTTGGCAGTACTAGGTTGCTAACCTATATCAGTGGCATACTGTTGGTTAGCCTAAGTTCTAGGCCAACATTTGAGGTATATGCATGAATGAAATATAACATATCCATGGGTATATGTGTATTTTGCTTTGAATGTGCAGTTCGTTTTTTTATTGGGAGTTGCATTCTCCATTGTTATTTTGGCAACTTTTAAATGGATTTCATTGGATGATTGGTGCAGTGGGCGGGGTTTTTTGTGCCAGCACAAAAAACCTGCTCACTAAACCATTTAAAAGTTGCCAAGATAACAATGGGAAATGCAACTCCCAATAAATGCATAGCACATTCCAAGCAAAATACCCATTGATGAAATATAATGTATATATATTATATTTCATTTATGCATATACCTCAAATTTTGACCTAAAACTTAGGCTAACTGTTGGTTTACTAAAAAATTTAGTAATTTTATAGGCCACGAAGCGTTGTCAATAGCACATCTCAGGTATGAATGAACACAGGTTATATTTGCTCGCTAGTAGACCAGTAACCAGTAAAGAGAGTGATTATACCTCTTGCTATCGTGAATTTGCCAAATTCATGTGAACGTTTATGGCAGATCGTTGTACGAGGATCTGGGATCACTTGCGAGAATTTACGGTATGTATGTGAACCAGCCTTAATGCCACCAAATCCGAGAGCACCGCAGCGAAAGCACTAGACTCTAGAACAAGGTTTAACCAAGAGTTTCGTAATGTTATTGGCTACGAAGCCATCGCCTTGTCAATAGCACATCAACACAAACCTCGCTGCATGATAGAACACAGATTATACTTGCTCACTAGTACACCAGTATCTCAGTTACAGTATCGGTGCATTTATACAGTTTGGTTCGTTGCAATATCGTGAAAGTGTGACCCAGCTGTTATAAGCAGAAGAAAAGCAGTGCAAAGGTTGGCTGTGAACCAAAATGCTGACAATTGTGACACAACTTTAGCAGTAACAAGTTTTTGATGAAAAATTCATAGCCAAATCTTTAGATTTTCCCAGACAAATGTACAGGTTAAATTGTTGATGGAGAGATCGTCGTTGAATAATATTAGTAGTAATATATGAGCAGATCTCCCTACCAAGTGTTTTTTTGTGGATTAGACCTTGGAGTTTAGCCAATGGGTTACGACGTTGGATGAATTCGCCGAGTTTATATTGTATTTCATTTGAGGGGTACTTGAGTGGCATTTGAGTGGCATTTAAGTGGCATTTGAGTTTTGATTATTTTTTTTACTTAACTTGAACTCATATGACAGCTAGATTTTGAATGTATGGCATTTAAGTTTTGATAATTGTTTTACATAACTCGAACTCATATTTTCGATAGCTATATATATATATATATTTATGTACATTGAATAGAAATTAAATATTATATGATTGTATATATTAAAGTTTATGTTCTTGAAAAAGCCATAACATAACTTCAAACGAAGTAATAGATGAATATAAACATTCATCTGTTTGAATATAGCGTAAAATAATAGGTTTAAACTTGAGCATTAGTTCTTCACTCCATTGGGCTTTAACTAATCTTTGTGTGAGATCTTGATCCCATACCTTTTTCTTAATTTTTTTTAAAAAATGGTTAATATTTACGATTTTAGACATTTTCAAAACTGTCTCAAAATTGTTTTGAATTGTTAGTTTTAATGTTTTCTGATTGTCAGCATTCTGGTGTAATGAATGTGGTTGGTACTGTATGGGTAGCTCTCCGTATAAAGATGCTAAAGTTAGCAAATGCTGTGTTATACAGAATAACACAGCTTGCAATGTTAATGGATATTTCGCATTTTCCTGCACGGCTACATTTTCTTTGATATACTGGTGATAAATCTCTGGGAGGAAGTCTGTTATTGTATATGGCTTTGAACTCATAATGAACTAAAATAAAAAAGTTATGTGTTAGTATAGGATGAATTAACAGTGTTGTAAAATAATTACATTTTAGCTTCGATTAAAATAGTTTTTTTTATTAATTCTTACCTTATCACCAAGAAAATCAGCTGTAGTAGTTGATACTCCTGAGGTTATTGTAGTAGTTAATGCTCCTGAGGTTATTGCTGAAGAGAATGATTTTTATGTAGAGAGAGTTGGTCTTATATACTATAAGACACTCCTACTCATTTAACTTATAACCAATAAAAACACTCACGCGAAAACTCTATCAGAATAGTGTTATTCGCGTGAAATATTCCTGTTTCATTCGCGTGAAAATAATTTTTTTATTCCCGCGAAAGCAACGGTTTCCATTCGCGTGAAAATAAATTATTTATTCCCGCGAAAGCATTGGTTTGTATTCGCATGAAAATGAAATGTTTATTCTCGCGAAAGCAACTGTTTCCATTCGCGTGAAAATAAATTAGTTATTCCCGCGAAAGCAACAGTTTCTATTCGCGTGAAAATAAATTATTTATTCTCGCAAAAGTATTGGTTTGTATTCGCGTGAAAATGAAATGTTTATTCCCGCGAAAGCAACTGCTTCCATTCGCGTGAAAATAAATTAGTTATTCCCGCGAAAGCATTGGTTTGTATTCGCGTGAAAATAAAATGTTTATTCCGCGAAAGCAACGGTTTCCATTCGCGTGAAAAGAAATTATTTATTCCCGCGAAAGCATTGGTTTGTATCCGCGGGAAAATAAAATTTTTATTCCCGCGAAAGCAACAGGTTCCATTCGCGGGAAAATAAATTATTTATTCCCGCGAAAGCAAGGGTTTCTATTCGCGTGAAAATAAAGTATTTATTCCCGCGAAAGCATTGGTTTGTATTCGCGAGAAAATAAAATGTTTATTCCCGCGAAAGCAACTGTTTCCATTCGCGTGAAAATAAATTAGTTATCCCCGCGAAAGCATTGGTTTGTATTCGCGTGAAAATAAAATGTTTATTCCCGCGAAAGCAACGGTTTCCATTCGCGTGAAATTAAATTATTTATTCCCGCGAAAACATTGGTTTCTATTTGGGAGAAAATAAAATTTTTATTCCCGCGAAAGCAACGCTTTCCATTCACGTGAAAATAAAATATTTATTCCCGCGAAAGCATTGGTTTTTATTCGCGTGAAAATAAAATTTTCATTCCCGCGAAAGCAACTGTTTCCATTCGCGTGAAAATAAATTGTTTATTCCCGCGAAAGCATTGGTTTTCGCGTGGACAAAATGCTGTTTCATAGTTATATTATAAAGAAGGTTGGTATTCATAGGTTTTAATCAGCGTAACTTTACCTATTTAAGAGCCACTGTTTTCACACAGAAAGCATCCAGTTCTACAACAGCTAGCGGAGAAGCAACATCTACTAAACCTTCTATTGCAACTACTAGGAGCTCACCTTCTTTATAAAGGTAAGAGTAAAAATATTTATTTTCTGTTAGCTAACACAACTAGCTGAAGGCTTATGATCTTTATGATCTTTTAAAATTAATTTCGAAAAATTAAACAAAATGTTTTGTTTTTTAGAATGAATACTCAAGACGAAGGAAGTCAACCAATGAATGAAGAAGCAGAACCCCAGCAAACCTTTTCCCCATCACCTTCTCCTATCTTTGACATGCCAGAAAGTCAATTGGTGGTTGATGAACCAGAATTCCAAAGAGATTTTACTTCATTCACATCTCCTACTAACAAGCTACCTTCAAAAAGAACATCAATGAGGAAACGATCTTTTATTGATTTGACAAAAGATGATAATGAAACTGGCTCGAAGTGCAAAAAACTAGTTTTGACGGATGTTGGAGATGAAACGCTTTTTCGTCACACCAAAATACCCTTTCAAGATGCTGGAAGTAATGAACTAACCACTCTCACCTACAAGAGCGCTGGGTTAATAAACTCTCTCTCTCCAGATAGTCTAGAAAAACTTGAAGAATCCATGGAAATCCGCGAACTACCAGTACCAACAGTTATGGAGGTGTTGTCTGTTGAATTTCGTGATGAATCAAAGTGCACCATGATTTACAACTACCGAAAGGATAAGAAGATAACTCGGGTGAAGAGTGATGTTTCAACCAAAATAGGACTGCTTGTTAATAAAGCTAAGCAAACACGTCCAATTGTTTTAATTTATATGGGAGACGGAAAGACAGGAGATGTGATTTTTCGTACTGCTGAATCTCATGGATGTAATCGAAAGATCAACGATCCATTCAACTCATTGTATGGCAAGAGTTTGAGACAAATACAGGCTTATTTCAGTGTTGCTCACCTACACGATTTTCCGACAGGAAGTGTTATAGCTTATGAGAATCCTGGAATGCTAAGAAAATGCGATACTCGTTGGAACAAGACTGCTGATATTATAGTGGCTAATTACAGATGTATGGTGAAAGGAGAGCTATTGATTGGAGATCTTAGCATCCCTGCTCAAATAGCTTCATCTGTGGTGGCGGAAAAAAGTGGTGTAATCGTATTCAGAGGACTAAAACAAAATACGAACAACATGATTTCCTACGACATCATTCTACTCTCAGCTCTTCAAGCTTTCATTCAAGCCTCAGAACTGTTTGATACTTCGCTGCAGCACACCTGTCTCTCCTACTTTGATGAAAATGAAAAAGAGAATTGTCCAGAACAGCATATCGGAGTCTTAATCGATAACACAAAGGACGTGACTCGTCTTCTATGATGGTAAGTTTCATATCTATTTAAAGAAAGATCTGAAGTATTTTTGTAAAATTAATTCATATAACTATGTATGATAGAGTCATTAGTTACTATGTCTTTTAGACATAACTAAAGAGCGCTCCTGAGGAAGAAAATGAGAAGATCTTATTTACTTCTTGCTCGAAACATTACAAAATAATAGTTTTTATAGGTTCTGTAGTGTTTAGCACAAATAATGAGATAAGTTGTATTTTATTCATTTTATTTGTTATATCAAATAAAAATCAATTATAATAATTTATTTTAACAATTTACTTAGTAAATTAGTTCCTTGTATATGTACACCATCTATTCCTTCTACTGTATTATCTTCTATGAACTCGAAGTTAGGATAGGTCTGTATGATAAATCTCCGTATTGAGTGATCTCTCATCTCACTATCTCCTATGTCTCGTAAACTTCTAACAATTTCATCCATACTCCATCCTCTACTTCTCAGTAAACAAAAGTATACACAATAGTCGCCACATACAGTTGACAAAAAATTTTGTAGTTGTGTTTCATTACTTCGTATTGTTTCATATCCTCCATGAATACTTAGTATTTCATTTACATCCGGATAAAAGGAAACAGAACGCCCAAATGAGTCAAAAAAATCCACCTCTGAATCATTAGCGTACACAGCCAACCAATGCTCTCCAGGTTGGTGAGAATAATGAGTGTTGAATACGAAACATCCTCTTGGAAAATTGCAAATTTGCTTCCAAAACTGTTCTCTAGCTCCAACATGAATCCCTACGCTTTGACATAAAACGTCTGAAGATAAGATCGAACGAATTTGCATGGTATTCATCTCTAACTTTCTGTTTAAAGCACTGCGTCTCCCCCGATAGTTAATTGAAGAATGCTATCCATCTCCAGCACACCGTCTTTTACAAAGTATGCTACCAAGGATAATCCATCAGTCGTGTTAGTGCTAAAACGAATTTCCACACTTGTTGTGACATTTTTCATAGAGTGAAATCCTTCTTTAAGAAAATCACCAGTCAAATCAAATCCATAAAGTGTAGTACCATCAAGGTATTGTTCTTTCGTAATACCGAGACTATCACCTTCAAGCAAAGTTCCGGTAGCGTGTAGAAACTGATGATATTCTCTTCCAAAAACCCCTTTAGCATAATTTGGCTCAAATCTTCTTCCAATTGGACAATCACCAACTCTCAATACAATACTATCAACATTAGCGTGTATCATTCTATATGGATTCAAGGCAAAACGCCCGTTCATTGCGTTGTGATCAACTAAACCTAAATAGATCTGTTTAGGTTTTTGTTTGTTTTCTTCCAAAGTGATGTCAATCTGCGCAACCCCAGCACGAATTCCATATAGTTTTATTCGTTTTCGATCAACTGGATAAATGTAGTTGTGACCTTCTAACGCCAAACTGAGTTGGGAGTTTTGTATTGTAGGATTCACCTTAACTTTACAAAGATGAAGTTCAAATTTATCAATTCTAATCTTTGCTCCTCCTGCAGGCGCCTCATTTGCAGCAAACAAAGCTAGTTTGCCGGAGGCACCCTCAAACTCCAGCTGCATACTAGGACCTGGAATTATTAGTTTTTTCTGCTGAAATAACGCAAGATGAGGTTTTCCAGTTAATTCTATTGTCTTTCCACCTATGATTAGAGCTCTCCTCTTTTTCTTATCTGCGGTTTTATGATTAGCAGCGTCTTTGCTAGTTGAATCATCATACAGCCAACCTTCCATCTTACCTTGATACTTCTTTCTTTCTGCACTGTTTTCGAGTAGTTGTGAAAAGTAGGAGCGTAAACCGTAGTTGTTAGCGTATTCAACGGTGGTTCCTTCTATCGACATTTTCAACTCACTGAATAATGTATGCATTGAATCCCCCATCCACACAACTGCATCATCATCATTACCTGTAATATCGCTTCCATCATTTTGAACAACTGTGGCTTCAACTTGCAGAAACGAGTTGTAGAGATCTGTGTAATGTTCAGTGCTCCCTGACAAGGTTAACTCAATACTACCATAAGGATCTAACCTATCAGGTCTGATGACAACATATTCTGATCTTTCTACCGATATGTTTGTTGGTTCCGTAGCAAATACATCCAATGTTGGATTTATGTTGTAGGAAGAACCTTCCAACTTATTACCTGTTGTTCCATTTAGGCTTGCCATCTTTTGCGAATGATGAATGCTTGAGGTGTTACTGCTTAATGAATATAGTTATCAAGCTCTGCTGTCTTTATAGCAGATTCTGCTACTATTAAAATATGCCACGTTTACCAACACCTCTTCTCTTCTTTCCACCTTTTGTTTTTCTCCTTTTCATACTATCTAGACGGACTGCATTGAGCACATCTCCCCCCAGATCATTCAACTCCGCCAACCCCCTCTTCTTTGCTGATGCTGCAAAGCTTTGTCCATCGATGACATCACGCGCTACATTTTCACCTACAGACAGTGCTCTTTTCCCCAAACTAATTGCTCCTCTTTTCAGCATTGGTGCTGCGGATTTAAGTATACTTGAAAAAGTACTACCAAGTCCATTTCCTCTCATATTAGGCATCACCCGCCGTCCACTATACACTCCAATTCCATTTCCAGCTTGCATCTTGTAGTACTCATCAAAAAAATCTTTTGAGTCCTCAGGGGTGTATCGTACCAAACTCATTATAATATTTTCTCTCTAAAGTGAACCGTCAACACAACCTTTCCACCATCAAATGGTATTCGTAGGCCGTCGTCACTCGTTATAAGTACTTGAATCAGATCACTATTTATTGATGAAGCGTCAACATAGTGAGGATTTTTAAATTCTTGATACACAACACTATTCTTCTTTCCTTGAACCGGAACTACTCTCAGTAAAGGTACATTCGTATCTCCTACCATTCTATTATCAACAATGTTGGAATAAACATACAGAGATGTTAAACCAGAATTTATATCAGGGGGTGAGATATTATTGTATCTACCATGAGGGTACATAGTTTTTGGTTCAAAACCAAAAATATATGCTATATCTTTGGAAAAGCTTATGGCAGTATCAGGATCGCTATTAGTTAGTAAAGTGGTGTTGGTGATCTTGTTGTAGGAGATGGCAAATTTTTTGTCTAAATCCATTTCACTCATTCTCTTTCGTATAATCTCCTCCAACTCCTCCATACTATCATATCTTCCATTACCGATTAAGATGAAGGACTTTTCGCTTTTACCAGAGACATTAGTCTTTTCTAGATATATTTTCCCTTCGGTAACATTCTTCCAATTATTAGAATAAGACATATCTAGCAGAGCTACTTCCCATTTTCCGCCATCGATAACCAAATATTTATACAGTCTCACTGTAAATTCGGAATTGTTATTATCAGGAAACTCTTCACCGCTAGAGTTTGAGGGTAAAGTTATCAGCATCGACATTTTCTCAACGTACGATGATTATATCAAGCGTTCTTTCCTTATAAACTATTCATCTACCCACTCGTTGAACTTTTCTCCATATCCTAACCACTTAACCAGAATCTGTCTTTTACCTCTTCTCATTCTTCTTCCCAATATCTTTTCAATTCTGAAACTCGTGGGTTTTTTTACTTTTTGCAACTCTTTTTCGTAAAAGGTGCCATCAATCATCTCCTCAGCCAAATCTTTCACCCTATATACAACGGGTTTTTCATCAATAAGTACATCAGTGATTATAAAAATCTCAATCGTCCAATTCGGAGTGTATCCTCTTTCAAACGCTCCTCTTGCCTTACTTATTCTCACATAATCCCCAATCTTTAGTTTTGCTTCTTGAGCTAAACTATGTTCACCTCCTTCATACACACGATTCCATACAAGTTCCTGATTTTGAAAATTCACATCATTCGGTCTCATACCTATAGCACCATGAATTGTGTTGTTGTATGCATCAACCATTTCTGGTAAAACATCAATGTATCTGTCATCATCTTTATATGTCAAATATCTATATATCTTCTCCTTTAAAGTTCTGTTAAAACGTTCCGCCATCGATGCCTTTATCGTCTCATTTTCGGTTGTAAAGCGCTTGATTTTTTTTTCCGCCAGGAGAGTCTTTACATTGACATTGTCAAACTCTTTACCTTTATCGGATTGTAAAGTTTTATAGTTTTCCCCTTCTAGTATTCTTCTCAATCCTCTTGCCACTACCTGTCCTGATTTGTTGATGAGCGGTACAGCCCAACCTTTTCTAGATAGAGAATCAACAGCAGTCAGTAAAAATGCTGTATTATTGTTTTCTTCTTTTCGAGATCGAACATCCATCAAATCTACCTGTAACTGTTCCCCTATTCCAGCTACAATTGTAGGACGGTGTTTAAACTTAGTTACAGCTCTTTTATGTAACGTGTAGGCATCCTCACCACTCAACCATTCACGGATTCTTTTTTCCCCCTCTCGCTTTCTACGAGCTTTCAGTAAAGCTCTAGCTCCTCGTAGAGATGTATGTAATGCAGGATTGTAATACAACTCTTTTAGCGTGTTGATGTCCATGAATTAGTACCTGGAATGACCAACTTTTTCCTCTTACGTGATTGATGCGGGGATTTTCTGACAGTTGTGATTCCTTCATCAGTTAGCAAGCTTTTAAATCTACTGTAATTGGTATTTCCCGATTGTATTTTACCTCCTTCAGTTAGAACGTCTCGTAGTAAAGTTTTGGAAGTCTTAGGATTCAACCAATGTTCTCCAATTTTCACTCTGTTCTTGTCCGAGTTGAACCTACCAATTTTACTCAGATTATTCAACATTCTGACAGCAATCGTTTGATCACTCTTTTTTGTTGTTAATTCAGTTGCTTTTTTTTCAAACTCTTTTAAATTTTCGCTTTCACTATCATGCTCATCTTCTCCATCAGTAAGAAATGTATTTCCAAGTAGGGTTGAGTCTTCAGTATCAAACAACCTCCCTTTTATTAATTCCATCCCGATATCATCATCATCATCATCCATTTTCACTAATACAACTCTTTTAGCGTGTTGATGTCCATGAATTAGTACCTGGAATGACCAACTTTTTCCTCTTACGTGATTGATGCGGGGATTTTCTGACAGTTGTGATTCCTTCATCAGTTAGCAAGCTTTTAAATCTACTGTAATTGGTATTTCCCGATTGTATTTTACCTCCTTCAGTTAGAACGTCTCGTAGTAAAGTTTTGGAAGTCTTAGGATTCAACCAATGTTCTCCAATTTTCACTCTGTTCTTGTCCGAGTTGAACCTACCAATTTTACTCAGATTATTCAACATTCTGACAGCAATCGTTTGATCACTCTTTTTTGTTGTTAATTCAGTTGCTTTTTTTTCAAACTCTTTTAAATTTTCGCTTTCACTATCATGCTCATCTTCTCCATCAGTAAGAAATGTATTTCCAAGTAGGGTTGAGTCTTCAGTATCAAACAACCTCCCTTTTATTAATTCCATCCCGATATCATCATCATCATCCATTTTCACTGATTCTAACTCAATGTCTTTATGAGCATTCGGTGAAAGGGTATTAGGTTTATCATCAATAACTGTGCTATTGGCTAAAGGAGAATGAGACTCTATCTTCTTTTTCTTAATGGGACTCCAACTATCCTTCTGTGTCTGATTTTGGTTATTTTTAATCTTTTTGACATCAGACAAATACTTACGTAAGTTTTCAACATTTTCATCTAACTTTTCGTGTGAGGATAAGTCAGAATCATAAGCCGTTTCCAGTAGATCATTTCGCTTTCTCTTCATATTTTTCACTGTTATACCTTCCATAGGATTATAATACAATGGAGGTCTGGTCTTCTCTTCCTTTACCACTGTTTTATTTTCCTTTTTTTCCGTTAATCTATAGTATTCATTTTCAGTGAGTATAAAAATACGTCTGGAGAATGTTAAAGGCTGTCGATTCATTTTTTTATTGATGACAAAACAGATACAATAGGGTTTATAATAGCATCCAAAAGATTTCCTCTACCAGTCTGAATCAAAATTTTACGCTTATCATCAACTGTCCCTCTACCACTAAGTTTATGTAGTTCCTTCTTGTAACGCTGCAACTCAATAAACTGCTCAGAATCAAGAGGAACATTACCTAATATAATATTTTTAACACTTTCTATCAATGATTGAAACAAATCTGAGTTCGCCTTTTCGACTATAGCGATTTTTCCTTTCTTACTCAGTTCATCCAGAGCTAAAATTGCCGTTTTATTTCGCATCATTCGTGTTGAGACTTTCATCTTTATCTTCTCCCTCCTCCTAGCACACTTTTAAATAACCCAGGAACTATATTGCTGATGATAGGTCCTAGTAGAGCGCCTAAAAATCCTCCTTTTGCAATACAGCTTTCTTATCATCTAACGTTGATCTTCTTACTAAAGCGCTAATATCCTTCGCGTTCCGCTGCAACTGATTGTACTGAGATGTTGTCAATGGTATCGTTCCATTTATAATAGCTTTAGCGCATTCCATTAGAGTCATAATAAACTCCTTTTTGGCTTTGGCTATAACAGACTTTTGAATAGCAAAGGTTGCATTTTTGAGTGATAACAACACAGCAGCATTTCTTGTTAATTTTTTCTCCAAATCTTTAGTCATTATAACTCTTTCGTGTTGCATCGTTGAATAACAAAATATGATTGAGGTGAAATGAATAGTAATTGTATTTATATCCTTTTACTTGGGTACATATAATATCATAGGGAGATCCGATGTAAAATTTCCCAATAGTCTATGTTGATCATTCGTTTGTTGAGTTGTATCTATTCGTAAACAAGAGTATGGTTTTTTTGTTGCATCTTCAAAAGCCTCTTGTACATATTTTACTTTTGATGGAAAACATTGTCGAGCCAAATAGGAAATAGAAGAAGCATCTCTAGGATTTTTAAAAAGAAAAAAATAATGACTATTCAAGGAAATTGTACGATTTCCTTTTAAAAACAGATTCTGAACAATAAAAAACACACTTATGTTCAAATGATGACTATGTTTTGTATACAGAGCATTGGCATCAGCTTTACCAGAAACTTCATCCATGAGATCATCAATTATCAGCCATCGATTTTTACCATCTCTGGGAAAACTCACTGTTATATCTATCATCCCTTCATGAAAAATCACTCCTGGTACATCATCAAAGGCTTTTTGGTAGGCTCCATAACAGTAGTGAATTTCTGTTGGTGGGGGGTGTGCTATAGTCTGACTAGCTTCAATCATTCTAAAAATCGCTTGCGTCTTTCCCGATCCAGTTGGTCCTGCAATCATTGCTGTAAAAGGAGATCGCATCCATGGGTCATAATCTTCAGGTTTCCCATTCATCATAAAAAGATGTTCATCAATCAACAGTAGTTTCATTTATGATTCCAACAGGAGAGTTTCTCGCTTTTTGTATTCTTTCCATAGCTTCTTCATACATACTAAACTCAGTAACACCTCCAACAGTGGAAAATCCTACGACAAATACCAAAAGCATCATAATTATCAACGCTTTACGCTTCATACTCGGTAAAACATCTATCATATCACGTGTAGTACCATCAACAGTATCAACTTCATTCATCGGTCTCATCTCAACATCATCCTCTGTCGACATCTTAACTTCCAATAACAATACAATCATATCACGCTCCATTTTTATACAATGTAAAAAATATCAAAAAAAATCAAATGTCATACATTCAAAATGTATATGCCATATAAGTTCAAATCAAGTAAAAAAATAATCAAAACTCAAATGCCACTTAATTGCCACTCAAATGCCACTCAAATACCCCTCAGATAAAATACAATATAAACTCGGCGAATCCATCCAACGTCGTAACTCATTGCATAACCCCAAGATTTAATCCACAAAAAAACACTTGGTAGGGAGATCTGCTCATATATTACTACTAATATTTATTGCAATACAAAAAATTCTGTTTCTGTTGTTTCGCGTACTTTATCTTACAATATAGAGGAGTAAACAAAATGTTAGATCATTCACTGCGAGTCTACTGTACAAACAACCCTAACATCACAAGTAAACATACACTGTTCCTTCACAGCACACAATCAAGGACATATTCTCATCAAACAAACCAAGATGGAACAACTCCATCTACTGTCTCTCCTTTGTTACTTTCAGGTACTTTTTCTCAACTGTTTTCTCATATTCTTCCGGAGCTGCTTTTATATGATTACTTCACCCAATAAACCATGAATGAGTTTTGAATAGTTTTCTCAGTATGGTGGTTTAAGCTTATTGTCAACTTTATTGATAGTACCCTGAACAAACAACGATAAACAGAGTAATTATAAAAAAGCTTTCGGATAAGAGAATCTTTACAGAGTGTGACAAAATTTTACATGTATCATGAAAAATTAACATGTAAATCCAAGATGCTTCCATTTTATGAGAGAAAGTGAAATAGCATTGAGCAACAGAATAAAAGTACATAACAGAAAATAAACTCACAATTATTAAAGGTATACACCACCAAATGAGAATAGGTTAGAGTGCAGGTGAGCCCCTCAATGCTCCAGTGAATTAATTAATGACATAAATAAGATACATGTTTTCCTACATAGTATTTCTAATAATATAACATCAAAGAAGCTATTACTACATCAAATTTGAAGCACAAGGGATCGCACTACGTGTGTGAATATTATCCAGTTGAAGAATGTTCTACAAAATAATGATGTCTTACCACGAAAACGTAGAGACTTTGCCCAGCAGTCTACACATTAAATGATGTTGAAGTATTAAAGTCCTCTGGTTACTGAATAGTTGGTATGATAAATAGAAATGCAGACTAATGATGACTGTATAGTAGAGAGGGATCTCATAATAGATGTTCTCTCGTTGACTGTTAATCCTGCACTGATTGAATTACATACTAGCCCTTTGCTCTGATTGGTTAAGGTGTGTAGAGGTCAGACAATTCCAAAATATGTATGTAATATCAAAACAATAGTCTATAGAACGCTGGGAGAGCAGACGATTTCATTACCAACTGTCATTTAAACTGACCCAAACTCTCAATACACAAACTGATAGCTGCTGAACAAAACAATTAGAAAGGGTGCCACAAGACAAACAATCTCATCAGCATGGCCAAAGTTAGGTACACAGTCTAAATAAACCATGTTTCCTGGTAACTAACAGTTGGGCTAACACTGATAATTTAACTAGAGATAATTGCTAACTTTTATAGCAAACACGATCTATCCGTCTGCCATCCCTACTAATCCAAAAATCAAGCGAGTCCAATATTATGGCTGTAGAATTTTGAGGACAAATTAATTCATATGATTTCCAAAATCAAAATAACTTAGCAGTGAAATCAGTAAAAAAAGCAATTATTAACCATGAAATGAATTTGTTTCCTTATCACAACTGGGTAGATAAACATACAAACCGAAACAAGTGCAAAAGTGCTCAATCACCAAAATGAATCACAAAACAATGGCAAAAGTTTGATGACATCACAACCTGCTAGAGAATTTATTTGCATACATCAGCTCCATGTCACAGATTATCAATTGTCTAACTTAGAATAGTAAAACAAATATGTAGTTGTCTACTTTTTTTAGAGAAGACAAGCCTTATAGTATAAAAAAGCTTAAACATGGCTTCAATTATTCTTATTCACAACATAAAGACACTGTGCACTCTGCACCCGTGTGGACATCAAACTTTGCAACAAAAAAGCATGCTGCTTACATAAGCTTGCATCATTCGGAGTTTGTATCGTTTTAAAACTGAAACAGAGTTCATGCAGTTTTAATATTGTTACTAGTTGCTGGGCAGTATTGGAGTAGGCTCATGCAATGTCAGTTAAAGTCACTGTAGTAGACATCATAGTTAGCCATAAAATGCTTTACAACAACAAACAAGGGGCGCTAATGAACAATCTTCTCACAACTACTTGTGCTCGAGAAACGACTTTATTGAAAACTTTGAAACTGCAAGGAGTGATATGATTGGTCAAATCTGCCAACTGTGTAAAATAATATGCTACCATTTTTTTCAGGCTATTTAATCAGAAATAAAAATAGAAAAGTCCTCAACCGGTACATAATTGGTAGATGTACATAAGGCCTTAGAAAGTGGCAAACAACAAACAAGAAATGGTACACAATATAAATAACAATACATACCAATATAAACCTGACTTGTGTGTACTTTTGCTACAACTACTGGGTATGTTATTGACTCACACAACTTCTCTGCATTTGACTGTCTGTACCTTCTGTATTGGCTCCAAAGACCTCAAATCATTCCTGAACAGTGAAATAAGCTTGTGGCAACCCACATCTCAAGACTACAAAGTTACTGTAGAGATCAATGCTGGTCACCTTGACCCCAGGTGTAGCTCCTGTGCAGGTGCCTACCTCACCCAAGCTGAGTCCTGGAGTACCCCATCATTACCCAGTTATTAGGTGCACATATATTACTTTGAATGATACAGAATCTACACCGACTACCAATATGCAGACTAGCACCAAAAAAGAGCTACAAAAGCAGAAAAGCTGTACCAAGTTGGTAAAGCTAACTCCGAGCCTCTCTCAACTCTGTACGTTATATTGGGTCTGATCTTAACCTGGTGGACCTCTGACTTCCCGGAGCTTTTAGCAACAAAGTTGAAAAAAAAAACAAGAAAGCTTTAGCCTAGAGACAGCTGATATACTTTGCCACAAACTAATAAGAAATAATAAAACAACTATGTGGCAATGGCTGACCTACCAAATGAGTTGCCTCCTTTTTGGCATTTCCACTGTGATTGGACCACTCACTGACGACAAAGAGTACAGAAGTATGTCGCTAAGATGACCAGACAGTTAAGCATCCATTACATACACATATGTAAATGTGTGTAAACAGCAATGTAAACCTGTGATAGGACGCCAAACTGGTGAGAGAGATGAATGCAAACGGTTACTCATATAAAAAGGAGACAACTCCAAAGTAGGTAGGATGCTGGGATGTATTGTGGTATAGCTAAAAGGAAGGTTATTACAATAAAATGACAACGCTAGTAATGAGTACTTAGGAAACCAGCTCATTGATAAACATTCAACTAGCCACCACTTTCATAGGCAGCTCATTCTGGGCTTCTTCAAGGTTTTAGTAATGGCATGAGGGAAGAAAGCGCTTTTGTTAACATAATTGTAAAACACCCGCTGAATTTAATTTATTGTTTTGTATTGTACAGGATTTCTGAGTAGGGTAGTGAGTTGCTGGTAGCATTCACCTGTACCAGACCTCAGGTTGCTGACTTGTGTACAACCACTAACAGGTTCTAGCAATGCCTGCCCAGCATAGTCAGACTAGCTGGGTAGTAGACTGTCTAGAGTATTGGACCTTTACAGGCTGGCACTCCTTATGTAGTACTAGGCAATTGCAGAGCAGGGGAACCTTCAAAGCTTGTGATCAAGAAGTAGTGAAGTAGAGAGTTCAGTATTCTTTATTCTTTATAACTCCTGGCTGAGCTCTTCTCCTGCTCCCCGTTACAGGAAGCTTCAGCCAGCTTATATATAAAATGGATTACATAACAGCTCCTTGTGACATAATCTGTCAGCCTTAGGGGCCGACAGCAAAAAGGGTAGCTTGATTGCATAACATATAAAAGGGCATAGATATAAACAATGGCTGCCTAGATTGCAGCTACATCACATGAATGTTCCTTTGCGCTCATGTGATTGCATAGAGTTACCCAACATTGGTAGTCAACTTCTCTTCTTCCAGGTGGCACAGTAAACACAAGTCAGTTCTACTCCAGTACAATGACACGAATAACAGAAATACATTCTTATTATATAAAACTATTTACAAAAGAACGTAGACCAGCAGGTGGTTGTAACCTGCTGGTTACCCACAGAGACTAGTTCATACACAGTTAGTCTTATGGCACAGATAGCATATCTACATTACCTACAATCCATCTACTTACACATTGTGTAATACACTAATGCTGCTGTGCAAAGGCTACCCAAACCTTGGTATGCCAGAGCTAAGCTTTTCTCACTTCGTGCAAGTGAGGGATGGTTGCTGGTGTCACCATAAATGTTCATCCGCATGGCCATTGCAGCTGATAGATATTTTATTGATGATGTGTAATTACCCAGGTGTCTGTATGTCTCACCAACGTTGTGGTAGCTGTCAGCTATATCTGGATGGTTGCTGGTCGCACCATAAAAAGCCTTTCTCATTTCTAGCCCTTTCATTAAACACTCTAATGCACAGATATGGTTCCCTAGACTGGAGTACGTGAGACCTATATTATTGTAACAGAAGGCTGCACTGGGGTGGCCACTGATGACACCAAGTTCAGTGTGTAAGTTTTTCAAAGACTTTTGATGATAATGTAAAGACAGTAAAAAGTCACCAAGTTGCCTATTCACTTCACCAACATTGCTGTAAATGTCTATTATATCGGGGTGGCTGCTGCTGGATCCATGGATAATTTCAAGCATTTCCAGCGCTTTCATGAAATACTCTAATGCACGTTCACGGTTTCCAAGGCTCAAATGTGTGTTACCTAAAGAACTGTAAGTGGCAGCTAGCCATGGCTGGTTGTTGTTCACACCGTAGATGTTTTTTGTCATCTCCAACAACTTGGTGAGATAGTTTAGTGCTGAAGAGTTATCGCCTAGTTGTCTGTACGACTCTGCGATATTACAGTAACTGACAGCTATATCTGGATGATTGCTGCTAGCTCCGTATATAGCTTTCTGCATTTGTAGTCCCTTCATAGAATATTCTAGAGCAAGTGAAGGATTTCCAGTGTTACAGTATATGAGACTAATACTGTTGTAGCAATGAGCTATTCTTGAGTGGTTGGTGTCCGTACCATAAACACTTTTCACCATTTCCAGCGACTTGTTCTGGTAGTACAGAGATGATATACAATCAGCAAGCTGACCATATACCGTACCAATACCAAAGTAACTCTTAGCTATATCTGGATGGTTGCTGGTTGTACCATATACAGACTCACGTATTTGTAGTGCTTTCTTGTGACTACTTAATGCCTGAACAAGGTCACCGAGGAAAGTATATGTTGTACCAATAATATTGTAGATCTCAGCTGAGTGAGAGTTCTCTGCACCTCCATAGACATCATTACACGTATCTAGCGCTTTGGTGAAGTATCCAAAAGCTGTCTTGTAATGGCCTAATTCAATGTATACAGAGCCGATACCGCAGTAGATGGAGCAGACATCAGGATGGTTGGTAGTTGTTGTGTATAAGCCTTCATCTAACTGTTTTACCTACAATACATACTGGTGTTGTACAGTATGATCCATCACTGAATAGTTAAAAAGACAAACATTTCATCTTAACATCTTCTGATGTTTTAATACTAGATTAAGAAAAGTAAAAGAAAAATTAGTGGTAAAAGAAGATAAATAGCCACTGATGAACATCAAATGAAAACGTGGAAAAGCCCTTGACTATTTTACCTCGTCCATCAGACGCTGTACATCTCTGTACTCTCCCATTTCTTTCTTACAGTGAGCTGTAAGTAACATATATAACCCTCTGTTTTCTTTCTTTTCCTTGATGAGCCATCGAAAGTAGCTGACAGCAGAAGTATAGCTGCGGGTGTAGTACAAGACGTAACAACAAAGTTCCACGTACTTGGCAACAGCTATGGGAGAGGGACAATTTTTGATAACTTTTTTCAAAAAATGCCTACAAGAAACTGAATCCAGGGGAGTACCTAGTTGTTTAGAGAAAGCCAACTTAGCTAGATGGTACTGCCCTGCATAGTAACACACTTCTGCTTGCTGTAAATAGTTTCTTTTATTAACGCGGATATTCTGAAAAACAGAGGTCAATGCTTTTTTTGTGGGCGAGAAAATGTATGAAGCTGAATGTTGTCTTACAGAACTTTCTGGAATCAAAGCTTCAATCTTAGATTTTATGGACTGTTTGATGGGGAGGAGTAGAGTGCCAAGAAGAACAAATAAAGCACCGGGTACGTGATATTTTGTAGTTGTGGTAACATCGATAGTTGGGATGAGAGACACAAACTCAGTCTGAGATCCACAGCTGATGTATGCACTTGTCCTCATGTACATAGACAGAGCTAACACTATGGTTATGTATCGGTAGTTCTCATTGGTCAACATCTCTTGTCTGCGTAGGTTAGAGAATATATCCCAGGAGTATCGCAGGTTCCATCCCATGAGCATCTTGACATTGTTAGCGAGTAATGTAGGATATCTGTAGATGTCTGCTTTTACTTTGATGTCTAGATTGTTTGGTGGTTGGAACTTGACGAACTTTGGTAAGAATGTGTAGGAAGTGATGTCATGATTGAATGACTGGACTCTTTTCTTTTGGACATCTGGTAGATGTTTCTCCAGCTCGAACTGTATCCTAGCTCTTACAAAGTCCCCATACAGCTGGGACTTTTCCCCTTCGTTAGTATAAATAACTACAGAGGAAGCGAGCATATCAGACAAATCTCCAGGGATACCATCAAATGGAGACTCTGCAGATGTCTTGTAGAGATCAATGAACTTATCTACTGTCAGTGTGAGACCTTGACTTCCATCTTTACCATTTCCTGTTGGAATGTTTCCTGCCTTCTCAGTTAATCCATCGATTCGAAGCCCTGCAGGAATATGTCTATCAATGATACATCCGTTGTCTACAGCCAGTTCCTCGATGTCAAAGTGCTTCAATGGAGTTTCACCCAAGTTACCAATTCTAAAGTAACTGTCTACAGCCAACTTTTCAAAGTACTCTTTATCTTCTCGCTCGACTATAAAAGCATATTCTAAGTCTGAGTAAGGAGTTGCTTCCCCTTTAGCTAAAGATCCCAACCCAATAGCCACAAACTTACAAGGAGCTACCAAGTCCACCCGCTGTAATGTTTCAACGCTGGAGTTGATGAGAGTTTTAGAGACGTCCAACAATCCTTGGCTGCATTGTTTGTTGGCAGCGAAAACCTGTTTTGAAAAAGTTTGTGCTTGACTCAGGTTTTGCTCATGAAAAGGATCACCGGCTATCAATTTATTTGCTTCCACTTCCAGCTGTGCAAAATCTTGGCAATTTGCATCTCTGTATGATTGAAGGGTAGATTTGTGCTGTTTTATGAGCCGTTGATGTTCAACATAACTGAGTGGATGTCTACCATTGTACCAGCTATCTTCTATACTGTATACTAGCTGTTTCCTCTCCTCTCTACAGTCTTTAACTACACAGAAGTTAGCTAAACCGTGGGCCTACAGTAATACACATATATATGTATTATATACAGCTAGTTAGTCTTATGTAACTCCACCCACTCATAGAACTAGTGATGTCATAAGTGTCTACCTTTACATAATCTGTCCAATGACCAGAACTCTCTGCTCTCTCCTTGTATTCCCTTGTCAGCCATTCCATGTAGGGAAAGTCTGCCATGTCTATAGACTCCTCTGTACCTGCTGTGTATTATACACTCAGCCTACAAATACCGTCAGAGTCACACCAGATAACTTCTGTAGTTGTCTCCACATTGATCAAGGATACATTAAAATGTTTCATTACTGTCGATTTCAGTCCAACATAAGACGTAAATCACAGAACTAGTAAATAGTACTGACCTTACACAGACATCCAAGTTGTTAGATGTATATGATACACAAGGATTAACACGTCTATGAAGGCGTGTACTGCAATGTCCAACTAACAGCTGCTGCTAACTAAAGTAAATGTGGCATACTAGTTCATACATTGCACTCAAGGTGAAGCAATAACACAATTTATACAGTCAACAATGTATTGACTATGGATTTATTCAATGACATAATAGCCACTTATTGTACACAATAGGTGATTGAATAAGCCTTTAGAAACCAAAGTGACCCACTCTCTCACCCCTCTCTCATTACAAAGCTCTATTCATAGCCTGCCACACAAGCAAGAATATCACTCTCACCCCTCTCTCATTACAAAGCTCTATTCATAGCCTGCCACACAAGCAAGAATATCACTCTCATCCATCATTCTGTCACACAGGGTCGGGTATCCAGCACACAATGAAACAGAACGGAAATTATCGATTTTTCATTCTGTCCCTTGTGATGTGATTGGTTGATTAACCCACAGCAATTTCAATTGACAAGGTTATATTGACTTTCTGTGTGTTCACAAAGATGATAGATTATATTTTTATATAGCAGCTTATTTTATAATAATTATATGATCATTGGTGTTTAACTGAAACTAACTCGGTCATATAAGTTTCGAAATAATTATTCTTTGAGATGAAAAAGTATAAGTAAATAAATAATGAGACCGCATAAAAGTTATAAGTGATAATGAATCATATATAATATTAATCTATTAATTACTTGACCAATACTGACAAACTTAGCAATAAGGAATATGTTTTGAAAAAAATAATTTTATCCAAAATAATCAGAAACAGTAAACCATATGGAACGAAACGCTCAAAATATGAACTTTCCTCTTATTTGCTCATCAATCGAACACTACGTCCATCGTTTCAGCTGCCCGACAGGCTCTTGCATTGTGCTATCTGTTGCTAGTCTCTAGTTCTGAATATAGAAGACAGGCTCTTGTGGTATGCCATCTGTTGCCAGTCTCTAGTTCTGAATACAGAAGACAGGCTCTTGTGGTATGTTATCTGTTGCCAGTCTCTAGTTCTGAATACAGAAGACAGGCTCGTGTGGTATGCTATCTGTTGCCAGTCTCTAGTTCTGAATACAGAAGACAGGCTCGTGTGGTATGCTATCTGTTGTCAGTCTCTAGTTCTGAATACAGAAGACAGGCTCTTGTGGTGTGCTATCTGTTGCAAGTCTCTATTTATGAATACAGAAAACAGGCTCTTGCGGTATGCTATTTGTTACCAGTCTCTAGTTCTGAATACAGAAGACAGGCTCTTGTGTCACTCACTGGAGGCATCCAGCGCAATGTCTGCTTGCAACTCCTGCCAGCATATTTTGCACTTGTTTGCAGCTCAACAAAAACATGTTTCTACTTCAATGGCGGTGAACCTGCTGATTGGTTATTACAATGTATCTGACGGAAAGCAAGATTTTTCATTTTCACATTTCTAAACAGCAGAAAGATTTTATCGCATCACAAACTAAACGCTGTAAAACAACACTACTGACACTAATAATAATGAATAGCATAATGTTCATCACAATATGTGACCCTCAAATGAAGTTGGACAAACAAAGGCCCTTTATTTATGGTATACCCGATGAAGATTTGAAATGAGGGGTGTTTTCCACTCTCTGTGGATAGATAACTCTGACTCCAATGCTAGCATGTTCAGTGTGCTTTCACAACGCAGTGGCAGGCAATTTTGATGGTGGGCACTTTGCCAATCCAAGCATATTGTGGTGGATTTTGGTAAATTTCAGTGATAAACTGGTTATTTATTCCTAAAACACCAACATCAGTGTGCCGGGATTCCATCCACAGCCATCGCAAGAATGCTGAATTGGTGGAATGCTTTACTGTGCCGGTGGCACAGCATGCCGGGTAGGTATTGACCCCTGCAGGGTTGGTATTGACCCCTTACCGACCCGGTATGGTGATACTGGGCCGGTACAAGATGGCCGCCATAGTTGAGGATACTTCTGTTCATGCTCATTGCATTCATTCATTGTGTCTTGCCAGTCACCCTGGTGGATAGTCATCCTAGGACTTTGGTTTCTAATGAATAAAGCCATTATTCAAACAGGATTTGTAGTTTGTCTGAGCTGTGGGCTCTGTTGCCAACTGATCCGGCAGTAGCTATCATAGTTGTCACTGTCATACAGGCACAGTGTCACCTCTGAAGAGAGGTAGAATACTCGAGATTAGTGGAATTTTGTGGTAAGCAGACCAAAAGTCATTACAATATCTCACTCTCGATGTGTTTGAACCTTTACCTAGAATAGTACCACAAAACGAAATTCTATTAGGCTATGCATGTCACCTACACAGAGCTAAAGTTGACAAATTAATCCCAATGGGTACATGCTTATAAGCAATATAAGCAATAAATATTATATAAGCCCTGTACTTGCAGTTTGATGAAAAATTAGTGTTGCTGCGCTTAGGGATATGAATGGAGAAACAACAGAAAATGCTAAACCTAGTAACTAATGCCAGCAACAGTGACAACCCTATAAAAACTAGTTACAAGTTCTCTCGTAGGCCTGAAAGCAGCTGAAGTGACAATCGTTTGCTCTGACAAAAGCTTTTATACGCAGGAAGAAGAATTGCATAGGTTGGTTTGGGCCAAAGTTTAAGCTATGCTGTAGTGGTTTTTACCAGTCACCATAAGTCACCACTATTTTGTAAGATCCCCTGATGGTTGCTACCAACAGGCATGCCTCTTAAATGAATAATGAAACAAGTCAGGGTTCTATTACAATCACTCTATTGCCTCAAATAAACAATAAAGACATATTTAACTATACCGGAATAGGGTAGTTACTACCCCGGCCCTGGGTAGGAACCCCGGGCCGGCATATCAATATGGCTGCTATAGCATTAGGAACTAAAAGTAGCCTAAGGACCTATAGAGATCCTATCCAGACCCAACCCAGACCCTAGCTACCCTCAGATGACCAGATATCAGAACTCGAGGCTGTCAAGGCCAAGACTTCCAGGAGAAAGGAATCAGCAGCTGTTACTGATTGAATATCCATTGACTCCGCCCCTTACCTCTGGGCACCAATTCCTTTTAAATTGTATATTGTTATATCTTTGGTTAATATTTATATCTTAACTGCTGATTTGTGTATACGAATTAGCAGTGATAGGAGTATTTGGCGAACTAGGCCAATTACTACCTGTGACTTTCTGTGATTCTGCCCATAAAAGGCAGAGTGTTTGCCTTCGGTGGTCATGCTGCATTTATCACCATGTTATATCGTGATGTCATGCTGTTAGTCATAACTGCATGCTCAGCATTGCTATTTTATTCTTAGTAGAATAAATGTTTTGTATGACTCAAAGCACGGAGTATGTCTGAGTCGCGGGTCCGTTACAGTTGTTAAAGTCGAGGGTTCTCCTTTACAACTAGTTGCAAGTGCCATCTCGGTACAGACTCACCTCTGGGGAGAGATTGACTGTCTATTGTCAAGCCTTGAGAGGCTGACTGTCTATTGTCAAGCCTTGAGATACTGAATGTCTTGTTGATACACACATGGGAAGAAAGTTTAGCCATAGGAAGTTTTGAGCATGTGAGACATGGCATATGTTTCAGATTTCATCGATAATTATTGAGTAAAGTCAATTAAGTAATGATTATAGTTGAATGTTAGTTACTGTAGCAGAAATTATTTTACATGATAATGCGAAATGTCACAAAGCTATATCGTACTTGTAGAGTGTACTGGACCTTACAATATATTGTAATGGAAATGCACAGCGTTGCCATCAATCCGCAGCCGGTACTACACCTATTTAATCAACTTATTTAATCAACTTATGTTATTCAAGACTTTGTACGCTTGAGCGCCCACAGTAGTGCAGCTGCGTTACAGCTATAGTTTCAAGCCAGCAGGAAAGACATTCCGGCCTTAAAGTTATTTATATCTTGGCATGAGTCCCATGCTACTTTGTTTACTCTTGATTAGCCAATCATATATTTATACACTTCTGTGATTTTGTTGCTCATTTATAAGCACTTGCTTGTAGCCCAGCCGGCCAGGATTAGTTAGTTAGTAGTAGTGCTCAGACATTGTATTGTAAGAGACTGCCGAGGACTTGCGCGTGCTTAGCATTAGCAAGACAGCTGAGCGAGGTTCAGACTACAACAGAGAAGGTCCCAACTAGTGTACAGAAGACGCTTGGACTCTCGTAGGAATCTCCAGCTAGAGACTATACCAGAAGACGCCTACCTACCAGTACGGACAACAGTATTATAGAGACATTACTAACACTTTTGCAATCACACTTAATAGCAATTCTGTGCGTATTACACAAAGTAGAGAATAAAGTCTTTGCTTGCAATTTCAACCTACTGAGATCAGTTTGGCCGGTTGCCAACTGCCGTTGTGTCTGCTGATAAGCAGCATCCTGTCTCCTCTCATAAAGACAGACCTTCCAGCCTTGCACTCTGTAGCCACAGCTACCACTAAAGCACAGAGTTAGGCATAATCATAAACCATCTTACAGTACCTGTGGCAGTATTCCTCACATTACACGGGGAAAACCGTTACAATATTGTATAGTATCCTTGACTCTACAATATATTGTATAGTATACTTCACTCTACAATATATTGTATAGTATACTTGACTCTACAATATATTGTATAGTATACTTGACTCTACAATATATTGTATAGTATACTTCACTCTACAATATATTATATAGTATACTTCACTCTACAATATATTGTATAGTATACTTCACTCTACAATATATTGTATAGTATACTTCACTCTACAATATATTGTATAGTATACTTCACTCTACAATATATTGTATAGTATACTTTACTCTACAATATATTGTATAGTATACTTCACTCTACAATATATTGTATAGTATACTTGACTCTACAATATATTGTATAGTATACTTGACTCTACAATATATTGTATAGTATACTTGACTCTACAATATATTGTATAGTATACTTCACTTCACAGTATATTGTATAGTATACTTCACTCTACAGTATATTGTATAGTGTACTTCACTCTACAATATATTGTTTAGTATACTTCACTCTACAATATATTGTATAGTATACTTGACTCTACAATATATTGTATAGTATACTTGACTCTACAATATATTGTATAGTATACTTGACTCTACAATGTATTGTATAGTATACTTCACTCTACAATATATTGTATAGTATACTTGACTCTACAATATATTGTATAGTATACTTCACTCTACAATATATTGTATAGTATACTTTACTCTACAATATATTGTATAGTATACTTCAACCTACAATATTGTGGTAGATTTCAGTGCACTCTAGTGGTAAACGGGTAGTTTACACTAGGAACCTTGTGAAGCAATGCGCGAGGCTTCTGCCCACAGCATTTGGTTAATAGCTGTTGGGTAGGAAGTCATACTGTGCCGGTAGCATGGTAAGCAGGGCCGGTATTGACCCCTGCAGGGTCGGTAGTGACCTCTACCGACCCGGTACAGCTGTACTGGGCCGGCACAAGATGGCCGCCTTAGACGAGGATCTGTAAAGATGTTCAGGAACTTAGTCAAGGTCGTAAACAGGAAGTGACTACCCCTAAAGTACCAACTTAGTGGACCTGATTCTATATACAGCCTGTGGACCCTGTAGGAGATGTCATTGGACAGTTGGGAGAAAAGACTCCGCCTTTAGCCACTTGGCACCTCCTTGTATTATCTTGCATTGCATTGTGATTGGTTAAGTATTTATATAATTGATGTCATTGGTTGCATTACTTCCTGTGCATTGTATCTTATATGTTTTGTGTTCCTTAGCTCTCCTATAAAAGGAGAGCTCCTACTGATAATCAGTGCATTCATTACAATGAGCCATAGCATGTATTATTATATTGCTAACCACCTAGAGGAATAATTACCCTCAGGACTGCTTTGTAATAAAGCCATTACCACAAACACTACTCGGTACTGTTTGTCTGAGCCATGGGCTCTTGCCTTACCGGGTAATTCGGTTGCCCTATACAAGTGGCACTGTCGGTCAGTACAGTGTCCCCTCTGGAGAGAGGTAGAATACTTGAGACTAGTGGATGTCCGTGGTAACAGACCGGAATCCATTACATTGGTGGCAGCGGTGGGATAAACGGTACCTTCCCACGCTGTGCTCTTTCACGCTACCCTCTGGCCCTGCGAATGCACTGCAGGCCAGCTACCACTGAGGAAAGAGAAGTGATCTACCGGGTGTAGATCTGGAGAGAGGAGGAGAAATTGATCTACCGAAGTAGTAGATCGGAAGAGCAAGTGACGCAAGATACTACCGGATTTCTCTGCAGGTTCGTTTGAGTGCGCTCCGAACTGCAGCAGCTATACCGGCACAGTATCCACTACTAAAGGCTGTCTGCATCAACCGTAGAGCTTGCTCCGTTTGCAGCAGTCCAGTACAGACGCTACCGTATCTTCTACAGGCTCGTAGAGTTCGCTCCGACCTGGACATAGAGATACCGGCACTGTACAGAAGAATGAGAGAGTCGTGTATCAGCTATACAGACTCAGCTACCAGAGGTTATTCAGCTTGGAGTGCTACTCAGCTGGTAACAGTGACCCCGGCACTGTATCCATTTACAGTGTCACTACACTACTGCCTGTAGGCCCGTAGAGCTTCGCTCCGCCCTGCAGCAGTACAAGAAGTTTCGTAACGGTTGTTACAAGCAACGGAGTGCCAGATACTGCCACAGTATCCATTGGACCAACCCCTAGATCTGCTAGAGCCACTGGAAACACAGCTACCGACCCGGATCTAACCTATACCGGCCCGGGATCCAGTTGTACTGACCATTTCTTAAGATTTGAGTTGAGATCACTCCTCTATCTGCAAAGAATGGCCAACCAGAGAGCATGCAGCGCTGGTCGAGCACCCGCTGGCAACCCAGAAGCTACAGCCATTGATAGATTGACCGAAGCATTGACGGCTATGATGAGGCCCAACCAAGACAATGCACCAGCTAGACTAAAGGCTCCGAAGTTCGACGGCGAAGGAGACGTCGAGTACTTCATCAGCCGATTCATTGAGGTAGCCGAAATGAATGAGTGGCCAGAGAAAACGGCCATGTTATACCTAAGGGATGCATTACGAGGTAAAGCATTGGACTGTGGAAAGCCTCCACAACTGCAGGGTATCTTTGCTGCACTACGAGCACGTTTTGGGCTAACACAAAGGGAAGCTATGTCCCGGCTGACCAGCCTACGCCGCCAACACAAGACGTCGCTCCAAGAGCATGCAAGTGAAGTAGAGCGCCTAGTGCGCATTGCTTACGCAGATCTACCTCACCGACCCATGCAGAGGATGATGCTGGACATCTTCAGCACCACGGTTGGAAATGCTTACCTGCAAAGACACTTGTTGGCCATGCAGCCCATTGACATTGCTGAAGCAGTCAGGGCCGGCAACGAGTATATGCAGATAAAGACACCGTTTGAAGGGCGCCAGGCTCATGTACGGATGTTGGAGGAGGATGCCGACGAGGAGGAAGAGGAATGGATGAGGACGGTTGCCAAGGGCCCGTCTCAACGTGTCTCCACCGCTACTGCCGTACAGCAGACACACCACACCCCTACACCTGCCATACCGGATCCTATGACAACAGTCATGGACAGCCTAAAGCTACTAACAGAAGAGCTACGGTCGCTGAGAGCGGCAAGACAGGAGGCTCCCGCTCCACAGTTGGAGGCAGAGCCTGCCACACGCTGCTGGGGCTGCGGACAACCAGGTCACATGATGAGTACCTGCCCCCGAACTCAGCGCGCAGCTCACCTTGCAAACAACCCCAGACAGACGGGAAACGGCCGGCGCCCGCAGTAGCGCCACCGGCAGCTGACTGCAGCTGGGCAAGCCGGACCACACCCACAACCCCTTATAGTCCTGGAACTCTAGGAGAGAGTGGAAAACCTCCCAAGATACAACCGACAGCAACCAACCACCGCTGGACAGGCCAAACAACTCCTGATGCCCCGTACAGTCCTGGAACTCTAGGAGAGAGTGGACAAACCCCCAAGAGAGCATCAACACCCGCTGACTGCAGCTGGACAACTCCTGACACCCCGTACAGTCCTGGGACTCTGAAGAAGAGTGGACAACCCCCCAAGAGAGCACAGACGCCCGCTGAGGACAGCCGGACAGCTCGACAAGCCCCCATTAGTCCTGTAACTCTGAAGAAGAGTGGACAACCCCCCAGGAGAACACAGACTGACAGTAGCCGGAGAGCTCGTCAACCCCCTTACAGTCCTGGAACTCTGAAGAAGAGTGGACAACCCCCCAGGAGCACACAAATGGCAGCGCCACCGCTGGAGCGACCTTACCAGGCCAGCTACTTCCTGGCTGGAAGGTTAGCCGGTAGACCAGCCTCCCTGTTGATTGACACAGGCTGCACAACCAACTTACTGTCGAAACATCTGTACCAGCAATTGCCACAGTCAGTGAAAGACACGCTGCAACGCAGCGAGGCACATGGACTCATGGCTGACGGATCGAGGATTCCCTTTTACGGTACCCTGCAAGTAAGCTTGCAGCTTCGTAAGCTGAGAACGAGCGTAAACTTCGTCATTAGTGACATCAATGAAGATGCCATAATTGGCATGCCGTTTCTCACCTTACACGAGTGTGCCCTAAGGTTTCCAGACTCCCATGTCATCATTGACGGACATGTGTTGCCTTGCACAGACAAGCACGGGCGGCCACTTGATGATAGTGTCCGTCTAACACAGGCAGAGCTGACGGAGAACACCCCTTACACCCTTGAAGAAGAGGACGTCCCCACACAACCATCCACTGTAGAGAGAACTACAGGTGGAATGTATCAGGCTGTGAAGAGCCCCCCGCCACAAGTAGATGGCAGAAGATTTGAGCCGGAGCGGACAACAACTGTAGAAGCTATAGGCCAAACAGTGTTTTCCCCCCCGTTGGCTACACCCATGCGATGGAGAGAGGAGACCCCCACCGCTGGAAAGAGGCAGCCACCCTCCAGCCATCCAACCCCTACAAAGAAAAGTAGACTACCCCGAGGAGCTCCCCGACAACCTCCAGTGAACAGAATCACTATAGCTGACCGTCTAAAGATGTTGGAGAAGTGGCCAAAACCTCCCAGTACTCGAACCCTTCCTGTTAAGCCGGGCAGAGTGAGACAAAATTGTAAACAACTCTGCAGCACAGACCAGCCACTCGTACCTAGCAGTGACAGTGACAGGACCGTCCTCCAACTAGCCATGGCGGCTGATCAATGCATAGAGCTCGAGGACCAAAAGGCAGATTTGCTGCAGGATGCAGGCCTTGATAATTGTCCATCAGCCAACGGTGCAGACACAGAAGTACTGGAAGCGATGCCAACGGCAGAGCTGTATACCAAGGTAGAGAAGGTCAAGCTAGCAGAGAAAGAGAAGGAGGGTGAGCAATTAAATGCAGCGTTTTCAAAATGGTTATTTGAGAACTGCACCCCACGAGATCCGTTAGCACTACGGAGTGGCAGCCCACCTAGCTATGCTAGACCTATACCTCTAGACTCACCATGCGCTGGTGACAATAGAGTATGCGCTCTCCCACAAGTCGGGACTGCTGACACCCTCATAAGGGCAGTAGATAAGAAAGAGCGGGAGATCAAGTGCTCACCACTTGATGCTGCCTGCCTGCCGGCCCGGGATGACTCCCTACCGGCCCGGGGTCCTCCAGAGATTCAGTCAGGGAAGACTGAGAAGCTACAAGGCAGTAGTTACCCTTGTAGAGCTTACCGAAAGAGAAAGCTTGTGGTGGCAGCTAAGGGTGAACGTCCCACGACGTCTTCACCACCAACCTTAGTGCCACACAGCACAGTGCACCACACCCCGGCACGGGATGTTGCTTGCACCCCCACGGTACAGTGGGAAGAGGAGAGAAGGCGCTGGCTTTCCTTAGAAAAGGAACGGCGGTCTCCTAAAGTTGAGACAAGGAAGGTTCTGCCAGCACTAGAACTTCCAGGGCCACTGCTCGCACCCATACATGACGCTATGGTACAGCAAGCCCCGCTGCACTATAGGCAGCCCATGGACATGTTGCATAAAACTGGTAATGCACATGTTGCTGTAGACGCGCGCTCACAAATGAACGTGACGCCCATGCTTACCATACGATTGGTACCAGCATCAAGCCCTCCCGTGGAGGAAGAAAAGGAGCTGATTACTAGCTTCCCCTATGATCCAGGAGGAGTTGAGTTATGGGAGGTCACCTGCAAGGGCGACCTTCTCTGGAGAGAGGTGTTATGTCATCTCATGGCATAGCACTCGACTATATATATAATCAAATATATAATCTGGGTACAAGTGTTACCCCCCACACATATCTACTCTTAATATTTTATTATTAAAGCCAGGCTATGACTTTAATGGAGAGAGGTATGTGGTAGATTTCAGTGCACTCTAGTGGTAAACGGGTAGTTTACACTAGGAACCTTGTGAAGCAATGCGCGAGGCTTCTGCCCACAGCATTTGGTTAATAGCTGTTGGGTAGGAAGTCATACTGTGCCGGTAGCATGGTAAGCAGGGCCGGTATTGACCCCTGCAGGGTCGGTAGTGACCTCTACCGACCCGGTACAGCTGTACTGGGCCGGCACAAGATGGCCGCCTTAGACGAGGATCTGTAAAGATGTTCAGGAACTTAGTCAAGGTCGTAAACAGGAAGTGACTACCCCTAAAGTACCAACTTAGTGGACCTGATTCTATATACAGCCTGTGGACCCTGTAGGAGATGTCATTGGACAGTTGGGAGAAAAGACTCCGCCTTTAGCCACTTGGCACCTCCTTGTATTATCTTGCATTGCATTGTGATTGGTTAAGTATTTATATAATTGATGTCATTGGTTGCATTACTTCCTGTGCATTGTATCTTATATGTTTTGTGTTCCTTAGCTCTCCTATAAAAGGAGAGCTCCTACTGATAATCAGTGCATTCATTACAATGAGCCATAGCATGTATTATTATATTGCTAACCACCTAGAGGAATAATTACCCTCAGGACTGCTTTGTAATAAAGCCATTACCACAAACACTACTCGGTACTGTTTGTCTGAGCCATGGGCTCTTGCCTTACCGGGTAATTCGGTTGCCCTATACAAGTGGCACTGTCGGTCAGTACAGTGTCCCCTCTGGAGAGAGGTAGAATACTTGAGACTAGTGGATGTCCGTGGTAACAGACCGGAATCCATTACAATATATTGTATAGTATACTGTAGTGGATTTTGGGGGGCCGACCAAACGTCCACCAACAACGCCTCACTCTAGCGGTCAACTTCCAACAGAGGAGTATGCCAACTCCACAACTGTTCCCGGAGCCCACGGCTCAAACGTACAACTCAATGACTTGTTGAGTAAATCATACTTTATTACACAGCGTAACCAGCAATGTATAATAAGGGTAAATGTATCATGCTACTTGGCTTAAGCACAGGTAGAATCCCAATACAGTACAAAGAGTCTAGTGAAATGTTCTGCCTTTTATAGGCAGAACATGATTAAAACATATGCCCAAACAAGGGGCAACAAATCAGTAGTGGCAGGAAGTGTTTACACTAATCAGATCATGAGATATAAATATATGATACAGTCATTGGTTAATATAGAGTTAAATGTGCCAGGCGCCCAGAAGTAGGGGGCGGAGCTTCTCAGTCAATCTTGCTTACTCATGGTGGTGCAATGAGTAGCTCTGGTTCCTGGTCCTTATGGCTTGTGGTCCTTGGCTTTGGTCTTGTTTGAGGACAGTTATGTTGCAAAGTCGAGCTCCTGCACCTTTGGTATTAATTTCGGTTCTCAGGCTATAGTAGTTCTTTGCTCACCGACCCGGTATAGGTATGGTAATAGCACTGCAGGGCCGGTAGTACATGCTGCAGGGCCGGCAGGGTGTGCTGCAGGGCCGGTGGTACCTCTGCAGGGCAGGCAGTGAATGCTGCAGGGCAGGCAGTGAATGCTGCAGGGCAGGCAGTGAATGCTGCAGGGCCGGTAGGGTTTCTACCGGCTGACTTGCTTATGTTCTGGCTGTGCCAGGCTCTATTTAGGCTTGCCTGACACTCAACAGTTGTCAGGGGGACCTTGCGCAGTGGTAGTAGTCACAAAATTCTACCACATTCCCCTCTCCATTAAAGACTGTATCTCTTTGGTCTTTAATTACATAATTTAGCAAAGAGAATAATAGTGGCGAGCAACACCCGTGCTCGGTCAAGTTTGTGGGGAGAGCATCTTACTGCCTCCTAGCATCTCTAGGGGCGGCTTCCCATGCCTGTTTCGATCCCCCAGGGTCATAGGGGAAGTCGAGAACATCTCTCATTGCACAGACTGCTACCATAGCATCTGATGCATAAGCAGAGAAAGAGTCTTCAGGGTTTCTCTCTTCTCCCTTGGTGTACGGGGTGGCCGGCTCATTCTCCAGCCTCAGCTTCTCTCCTGGAACCTCCTCTTTCAACATCGGGGGTGGCAATATCTGCATCAAGTACACCTCTAGGTTTGGCTGGACATCCACAGTTGACTGTGATTCAGCATCTTTTTCAGCTATAGGTGCTAGCTCCGTATCAGCGGCAGCAGCAACAGGGGTTGGCTGGGGAGGTGCAGTTTCTGTCCGTAGCAACTCCTCCGCTGGCATGGCCAACAACTCCTCTTCTCCAAGTCCTGGAGGGTGGTAGGCTGCTAGGTCAGTTTCTAACAGCAAGCTCTCGTTCTTCACTTCTATCTTCAAACAGTTGGAAGTAGCCATAGTGCCAATCTGTTGCACGAGGCTTTCTTTATTTGAGACAGTACACGGAGTGCCCTGGTCACTCTCTTGAGAGGGAATGACTGTCTCCTTTTTGTCAACTGCTTTCTCAGACTTCCGACTCATCCTGTCTGTGCTTGCAGGAGGCGGCTGAGCAGGGGTGCTAGGAGCAAACTTTGGTGGTCCCTGGTAGCTCTCACGGGGGGAGTTCAGCTGGAGCCTTGCCATATCTAGTAGAGCAGCTTCTGGCACTCCTTTTGAAACCACACACGACCACAGTGGTGCAACTTCTTTGGCGGATATAGCTGTTTTGGCGCCTTCCCCGGATTTCCCGGCTATTGCATCTTGAGTGGTTTTAGCCACCGTCTTCGATGCTGGCAACCAACAGCTCCTTCCACTCCCTTTCATTGCCAGTGGGTGGTCCTTAGGTAACTCCTCCTGTGCTTTCTTTTGGTGACCTTCCTGCTTGTCCAGGGGCGTAGCCAACAGGGGCTTGGAGGTAAATTTCGCGCTCTTTCCTCTGGCGACCTCAGTTTTCATCCCTTCACGCTCAAATTTTCTGTGCAGGCTATCCTTCCCCCTCTCCATCGTTTGGGAGGTCCTGCAGACTACTTGCTCACTTTCTGTAGGTGCTGTTGGGGAGAATCCATCCCAACCACCAAGTGGCATAACATCCTTTTGTGTCGCGTCTATCCACATGACGCTATCTTTTAGCAGCTTTCCATGCTTGTCCGTGCATGGTACATCGTGTCCGTCTATTGTAATGACGGTGTCTTGAAATCTGAGCAAACACTCATGAGTGGTGAGGAACGGCATCCCTATGATGGCGTCCTCGTTTATGTCACTTATCACGAAGCTGACATTGCTCTGTAACCCACAGATCTGTATGGACACCTTCACCGTGCCGTAGAACGCAATCTTTGACCCATCAGCCATCACTCCGTGTGACTCGCTGCTCTGCAGTGTGCTCCTCACACTCAGGGGTAGTCTTTGATAGACATGCCGAGATAACAGGTTTGTAGTGCACCCGGTGTCTACAAGTATCGACACAACTCGTCCATCCATTTTTCCAGTGAGGAAATAGCTTGCCTTGTACGGACATACAGGGGGGAAGCAGGTGGTGTCCACCGCGTGCATCTTAGCAGGGGGCTGGCTCGTGTAGGGGTGTTGTGTCTGCTGGTTCCGTTTGGGGGTGTTACGGCTCGCCCAATCGCAGGTAGATGCCGGTAGCTCTACTGCGGGCGACGGCTGTTTCCCGCCTGGGCAGGCATCCGTTGTGGTCTGGTGCTCCACGATCTCTTTGGACACTGCCTTTGCATGTGTCCCAACTTTCCACAGTCCCAGCACTGGAGTGGTGGTTGATCAGGCAGTGGTGGAGGAGGCTGAGGTGTAGGGGTAGCTCCTGATTTCAATGACTCGATTTCTTTCGTGAGTTCCGCCAACGCCTCCATGACCGCTGTCAGAGAGTCCTTCTTGTTTGGCGGTGCAGGGCGGACATTCTTCACTGCAGTATGCGGTGTGTCCGGCTCATCGTCAGTGTACTCCTCCTCATCTGTAGATTCGTTGTCTACCATGCGCACGTGAGTAGACCTCTCTTCAGGGCCTGTCCTGATCTGCAGGTATTCATTCCCTGCTCTCACTGCGTCTGAAATCTCCACTGGCTGTATTGCCAGGAGGTGTCTCTGCAAGTAGGGGTTGCCTAATGTAGAGCTGAAGATATCTACTATCATTCGTTGCAACGATCTGTGGGGGAGGTCTGCATACGCGACCTGCACCAGTCGTTCTACTTCAGTGGCATGCTCCTGCAGCGTAGTCTTATACGTCCTGCGGAGGCCAGTAAGTTTGTACCTTGCTTCACGGGGGGTTAAGCCAAACCTTGTCCGTAAAGCAGCAAATATTCCTTGCAACTGTGGTGCCTTACCACATTCAAGTGCACTCCCTCTCAGGGACTCTCGCAGATGCAGCAACGCTGTCTGCTCTGGCCATTCGTTGGCCTCAGCCACTCCCATGAAGCGCTCTATAAAATAGTCCACGTCTCCGTCTCCATCGAACTTCGGTGCTTTAAATAAAGACCGGCGATTGGCAGCGGCTGGCTGCATGACGGCTTGTAACGCTTCTGTCAAACGTTCCATCACATTCGCTTCGGGGTTTACAGGTGGTACCCTCCCAGCGCTGCGTGCCCGTTGGTTTGCCATTGTCTAGACTTAGAGGAGTAACTCAACTCAAATGTACAATGGATGGTGTGCTGGTCCGTTTTTAGCGGCACCAGGTCTCTACAGCGTCTAGGGCTGTCTATATCAAATTGTCTCAGTAAACAAGGTACTGGAAAGTAACACAAGGCCGGTACAATATTGCACAGGGCCGGTAGTAATGTGTACAGGGCCGGCGTTTAGAGCGCAGGGCTGGTCACAAAGTTAGCAGGGCCGGTATCCGAAGACACAGGGCCGGTATCAGTGTTAGCAGGGCCGGTATCAGAAGACACAGGGCCGGTATCAGTGTGTGCAGGGCCGGTATCAAAGATACTGGGTTGTCTGGTTGCTGCAACGGAGTAAACTCAAAGTTTATGCAGAGCTAAGTGACGCACACTTTCTGGGGAGCACTTCTTCAGGCGCAGCAAGCTCAACGTCTGTTCAAGAGTGTCCAAATGGGGGGTCTGTACAGTGAATACAGATCCGGATTTTCGGGCTGCAATATGCAGTTCCAAGGTAGCGCAGTCCAACAGCGTGAGAACAATCCCACCGCTGCCACCAGTGTAGTGGATTTTGGGGGGCCAACCAAACGTCCACCAACAACGCCTCACTCTAGAGGTCAACTTCCAACAGAGGAGTATGCCAACTCCACAACTGTTCCCGGAGCCCACGGCTCAAACGTACAACTCAATGACTTGTTGAGTAAATCATACTTTATTACACAGCGTAACCAGCAATGTATAATAAGGGTAAATGTATCATGCTACTTGGCTTAAGCACAGGTAGAATCCCAATACAATACAAAGAGTCTAGTGAAATGTTCTGCCTTTTATAGGCAGAACATGATTAAAACATATGCCCAAACAAGGGGCAACAAATCAGTAGTGGCAGGAAGTGTTTACACTAATCAGATCATGAGATATAAATATATGATACAGTCATTGGTTAATATAGAGTTAAATGTGCCAGGCGCCCAGAAGTAGGGGGCGGAGCTTCTCAGTCAATCTTGCTTACTCATGGTGGTGCAATGAGTAGCTCTGGTTCTTGGTCCTTATGGCTTGTGGTCCTTGGCTTTGGTCTTGTTTGAGGACAGTTATGTTTTAAAGTCGGGCTCCTGCACCTTTGGTATTAATTTCGGTTCTCAGGCTATAGTAGTTCTTTGCTCACCGACCCGGTATAGGTATGGTAATGGCACTGCAGGGCCGGTAGTACATGCTGCAGGGCCGGCAGGGTGTGCTGCAGGGCCGGTGGTACCTCTGCAGGGCAGGCAGTGAATGCTGCAGGGCAGGCAGTGAATGCTGCAGGGCAGGCAGTGAATGCTGCAGGGCCGGTAGGGTTTCTACCGGCTGACTTGCTTATGTTCTGGCTGTGCCAGGCTCTATTTAGGCTTGCCTGACACTCAACAGTTGTCAGGGGGACCTTGCGCAGTGGTAGTAGTCACAAAATTCCACCACAATACTTCACTCTACAATATATTGTATAGTATACTTGACTCTACAGTATATTGTATAGTATACTTCACTCTACAATATATTGTATAGTATACTTCACTCTACAGTATATTGTATAGTATACTTGACTCTACAATATATTGTATAGTATACTTCACTCTACAATATATTGTATAGTATACTTGACTCTACAATATATTGTATAGTATA